>CM041751.1:1250000-2500000 GCA_023373885.1 Hestina assimilis
GGCAGAGACTATTTGTATGTGCTTTGAGCGCGTTTCCGAACCTCCGACGCAGGACACTACTACTATTTCCAAGGAAGCTATTGAGTGTGTAGCGTTTATTATTATTGTAGTTTATATAGCCCAAGGTCTTGCATTTGGTCCTTAAAACATCGATTTCAATAGAGGATGTTAAAAATATCAACTATATATGTTTCATCGATTATTTATACCGAAGGCTACAAAAAGAATAATCCAAATCCGTTCCAAAAACATGAGCATTCATTCGTTTTAAAATCGCCTATACTGTTATTTAAATCAAAGCATAAATGTGATTTAAAGTAAATAATTTAAACCAAGCTAGATACGAGACATACTCAGATAGCTCGTATATCACTTTCACAAATGATAATCAAATATTTATAATATAATTTGACGACGTTGTGGCGCAGCGGTAGCGAACCTGCCTTAAACGCCACAGGTCGCGGGTTCGATTCCCGCTCGGAGCATAATATGTTTGTATTGTCCATTCAAGCATATTTTCCGGTCTGGGTGTATTTGTCCTTGTCATTGTGAATGTTTCCGGACCCCGACACAGGATATAATTATCTTAATGGGGGCCGTTGAGTGTGCAGCGTTTATTATTATTATTATTATTATAAATATCCAAAGGCTTTGTTTAGAGAGCATTAATTATTTCGGAGACTAAACACTGCCTGTGTGCTAGAGAGAATAGAGCACAGGGGCGCATGTGATGAGTATGTATATGAACCGATCAGGGACGGATTGTAAACAGAATTTAAATTAGAATAATTAAATTAAATAAAGTAAATTAATATTAATCTACTGAAATATAAACTGCTTAAAAATAGATAATTTTATGAATATTTCAAGCAAGTGAAATAGGTTTTTGGAACGAAGTTCCTTATCGCGCGTTGTGAAAGGGGGCTAGACGGAAAAAATTCTTACGAAAAGTTGTCACGACACTTTTGCTATAGTAAGCTATTGTAAGCTGTGCGGCGTCGCATGTTTCTCTGTCTGTCTCTCTCTCTCTTATAGAAAGCAAGCCAGATATTTTCATTTCTATTTCGAATTGAACAGTGTGGTGTCGCGACGATTATTTTTGTTGAGTGTATACAGGTTTTTGTAAATAATAAATAATGTTAATAATAAAAAAATAAAATTTTATTACAATTCCTTCACTAATTAATCGAAAGGAACTTCGTTCCATCCGGGTGTCCCTTGACACCTCTCAAGTTTTTTTTTTAAATAAAATACATGCACTATTTATGACTAAGTCGACATCGACGACCTGGTCTTTTTGTCCAAATTTGGCAAAGGCCTCCTCCAATTTTTTCCACTCCATTCTGTTTTGTGCTGTTCTTGTCCATGTTTTCCCAGCCGTTGCTTTTATGTCTTCCCACCGTCGAAACTGTCTCCCACGTTTTCTTTTTGTGGTTCCGGGATACCAGATTACAATTTTTTTGTTCCATTTGCCTATACCTCTTATAATATGACCCGTCCATTTCCATTTTAGTTTCATTATTTATAAAAAAAAATTATTTATAAGACAGAAAAATTTGATTGTAAATTTTTTATACAGTTTAAAGATTGGAGTTTGAAGTGATTTAAAAAATGGACGCAAATAAGTAATACCAACTGAGTTTTATATGCAGAAGTGTTGACAAATGGCTGAAGAACATTTTTCTTTAATATTTGTAGAGTTTTAAGCTTTAAAACTTCTAAAAAGCCATTTTTTAATCACACAATTTATGCATTATGTTACACGTTTTGGGTTATATTATTAGTTTTTATCAGATTGTATGCTTATTTTATGTGAAAATAAGTAAAATAACTTACGTACATCTTGAAATTGCCAAAAACTTGACCAATACATAAAAAATTCATATAAAGCAAGTTGTTCAAAATTTTCAAACGCGTTTTTCTCGAAATGACATTCGTGTGGGTTGACATGGTATTGCTTATTTGCGTCCAAATATATTCTTACCTTAATTTGTTACGGGTTGTTGCCAGAGTAACCGCTTACGTAGTACGTACGTATGTTTGTATAAGCAAATAGTCGTTTATCTGCTGTGATATGTGTAGTAATAGTGTTGCGAGTATTAAATCGATATGTCATCACTCGATGTCGACAGACTATTAGACGTGATCGATACCACACTTTACTTCCCCCTTCAGCCGTTTAGTCTGTTGTTGGTCGATTTATCTTAAGTATACAACTATAAATGTAGTACACGCTATAGTAGTTTGAGCCACTTGTAAAGACTTACAATATTGTAGCATTATTTTTATTAGAGGAAGCAAACGAGCAGGAGACTCACCTGATGTTAAGTGATCACCGCCGCCCATGAACATTTGCAACACTAGGGGGCATGCAGGTGCGCTGCCGACCTTTAAGAAAAGAATTGACTCTTCTCTTGAAGGTTCTCAAGTCGTATCGGTTCCGAAGAATTCGGCTGAAGCTATTAAAAACTAAGTTCTTACAGAATTTTCTTCTTCCTTGGAAACCTTTTTTCAAACGCTACACATCAACGACTCCAATCAGGAGAGTTATATCCTGTGTCGGAGGTCCGAAAACATACACAATGAAAAGAACAAAGACACCCAGACCGGAAAACATGCCTGTATTATGGTCAATACAAACGACTGCGACCTGTGGCGTGTAAGGCACGTTCACTGCCCCACAACGTCGTCAAACTAAGCAAAAGTATCAAAATTATATAACAATGATGCGATAAAACATTATAATCACTAGATATTTCAGATACATTTCTTACACAGTGGTAGCTTAAATGTGATTTTAAAGTGTGAAAACACCCTCTTTATGCATGTGTGAGAAACGGCCTGGGATGGACTGATATACCACGAAACTTGCAAGACTCAGTGGGTCAACGGTGAAAGGACTGACTCCGCTCCCGTAACGTGAAAATTGCGGGTTCGATCCTGACCCTCTTGGGCTATTGTCGTACCCACTCCTAGCGCAAGCATCGTGCTTATTTGGAGGAGAAATAGGAATCTTAGTAATGCCTTAAAAAAGCATTGCTTATGCCATATATTAATACATATAATAAGCAGGCAATTAAAATTATACATTCATTTTAAACGCAAAAAATCATCGCATTCAGCACCTAAATTGAACTAAAAAAGTTTTTCGTTTTCATAAACGAATTAATGTCAACTTTTTCAGTCGCCTCAAGAGACTCGTAGCCTCCTTTTTATTCCTTTTCAAACTGTCTTAAAAATATCCTAGTATTTCAAGAAAAGACTTTTCATAGAACTTAAATTATTATTTAAGAATAAAAAGAACGCTGTATTAATACTAATAATTTAGCTAGTAATTTAGCTTAAAATTCGAGTCTATTTATATAGTACAAAATAACAAATAGCAACATAGAATATAAAAATCGAAGTCCCCTACCGTGTCTGGCTGTCTGTCTGTTCGCAATGAAACAAAAAACCACTGAACGGATTTTCATGCGGTTTTCATTGGTTGAAACATGACGGTAAATTGATGAAAATGTTGTCTAAAGTCAAACCAAAGTAAGACGTTAGTTTTTGCCAAATTTCTTGATTCTAGTTATCTATATATGTAGGTTTTCGACCCAAAACTTATAAGGTACTTCCGTTTGACCTAGAAATGTCAATTTTGGTTAAAAGCAAGTACTTACAGCACAAGTGAGAGGAAAATAACGAAAAATAAAAAACCATAAAAATTAAGGTCAATTTGGTTACTTGAACTATCGCAAAAATCTAAATAAATAAATACGACCCAATTTCAAAGTAAGATACTTAAATAAAATGCTAATGAGATATCAGTTTATTTGGCTAACAACCTATTATATGAATAATAGGATTAATATATTTTTTCCCAAATGTATTCAAAAAATAGCCAACCTCATTAGCGTTTTCCTTTTGATCCATTCATGTGGCGCAAATCCTTTTGATTTAACCTTATTACTTAAAACGAGTAATTCTTTTACATAAATATAAATACAATACAACTTTGTGGCGCAGTAGTAGCGAACCTGCTTTAAGCGTCACAGATCCCAGATTTGGTTTCCACTCGGAGCAGATGTTTGTATTGACCATACAGGCATGTTTTCAGGTCTGGGTGTGTTTGTCTTTGTCATTGGGTTTCCGGCCCCTGTCACAGAGCGTAACTATCTTAATGGGTTGATTGTACAATATTCATTCATAAAAGCTTTTATTAAACTTGTGGGGATGATGTTAAGTGCAAATCTTGCAAGCCTTATTTAATCCTCTTCCCGGCGTTCAATTGAGTTGAAATTTGTAATACTTATGTAACTTGCAATAATAAGGTGTCATTGAATTTTCTGATGATGCTGTTGGAAGGTAGCCATATGAAATATTGAACGCATGAAGATAATCGCATCGTGTTTGGGCTCTTTGGGATGGTCTTGATGAGTACTATATCCCTAAGTGATATTCAAGGTCTGATGACATAATAATGACAGAAGTTGGCCATAGGACCTACTGGACTAAAATTATTAAATAATAAAATTAATTTATATATATATAATCATTATTGCTCTACAACCAACTTGGATTGGCATTTGTCTTTGTGGGTCACATAACATCTGATAATAATCGTTAACTCTTTATAAGTAATTTAAGTCTGGGCGTTTGTCCGTGTGGGTCTCCCTACCGTGCCTCGGAGAGCACGTTAAGTTGTCGGTCCCGGTTATTATCAATAACATGATAATAGTCGTTAACTCTTGATAAGTAAATTGGTCTTATCCAATAAGTTATTGGTTCGCCCTTAGGGTTACGGAGTTCAGATAGCAATCGCTCTGTGTAAAAACTAGTAATCTGTCATATCCGGACAAGGGTACTAAGCAGACCCTGGATAAATACTCGTATAATACCGGGAATAATGCTAGGAAGAAGAAGATATAGATATGGATCGCCCTCCGGCTTCCGTGATCTCTGCCAAAGTCAGGAGTGAATAGGCATCTTCTATGTAAGCGCGCTCCAACTTAGACCGCATTGGTTTCCATTGTAGTCAAGCGCAATCCTATAATTATATATAAAAAAAATTGTAAGATTTATACAAACATCTGCCTCGAGTGGGAATCGAAACCGCTACCGTCGAGGTTCTTTAGCCGCTAGCAACCCGCTTCTGTTAGCAATTAGTTTAGATTTCTTTGTGTTTTCTGATATAAAACTACAATCATTGCTAAAAGGGCTGACGTATAACTTTTGCCACCTTTGATAATAAAAAAGTTACTAGGAACTTAAAAACTTAAAAACGTGAATGAAAACACGGGCTAACACTAGTACATAGATGTAGTATTAAAACTAGAATCTTATTAAGAATATTTAAATTAAAGAGGAAAGTTAAAATTAATTAGATTTTTTAAATTAATTAACACCTGAGTCTGACTTAGTCGTTAGTTAATACCGTGCCGAGTTAAAATTAAGTTCTTTTATTTCGCAGAGAGTTCTTATCCCTTTCTAATCCATTAACAAGGTCCGTGAAGCTGACAAATGGGAGGAGGCAATCTGTTAAGGACAAACTCGAGATAGCTAGAACCAGCTCCATGATCTTATTACACCGATATTACTTGCTCCTCGACTCGTCGAATGAAAATCTTTTGTTCTTTATAGATAGATTTTGCCAGCGGCTTTGCCCGCGTATAAAAGAATCACATAAACCTTACATATATCCATACAAAGTTTCATCACCTATTCAATTGTTTTTATTGGGCCGGTTCAACCGGGGAAGTACTACCCTCTCACAGAAAATCAGCATAAAATAATTATACTGTTGTGTTTCCTGCGGTGAGTGAGAGTAGAGGCTAAATCTCTCACCCCATCTACTCCCTTCCTTTTTTCCCATCTCACCCCTATTCTTGTTCTTTGGTTTGGCAACGCGCATGTGAAATTTCAAGTGTCACAAGCGTTCAATAGTTGCGGTGACTGGTTACCATCAGGCGGACCGAATGCTTATTTGCCAGCCGTCATAAAAAAAAAGTTATTTTACACCCTTGGGCGTAAAACATTTACAAACTTTGAATGTCATATTTATTTATATTGCATCAACAGCCTAAAAATAAGTTTCAAGCTTCTAGCTCTAAAAATTACGATACTTCCATACAACTTTTCATCCCCTCTTTCAACCCCTTAAAACCTTTTTTTCGCATTAAAAAGTAGCCTATGTCCTTTCTTTGGCATTTACAATATTAGTAAGGATTGGTAATGATTAATTTATTCCAAGATTAAAGATTAGGGCTAATTACTGAGTGGTAATAAATCGACTTATAGATAAGATACTTGTGATTTCGAATTGAGTTATAAATATAAATGGTTTTTTGATTATTTATACTTATTACTTTTTGTTTGTGTGTCTCTCGCTCTCACTGTGTGTGTGTATTCGATGATGTAAACATTTTATAATTTTTTGGAACGAACTTTCATCACGTAACGAAATGCCGTATGCTGTGTGTGTGCGTGTGTGTATCGAGCCTACTTCAAGCAAATGAACACACGAGCAAGTGATTGCGCAGCCGCGTGCGCTACTCTCTCTCTCTCTATCTCTGTCTTCGTCTCTTTTTGTAATATAATCTATTAAAATATACAGATTTTATTTCGAAACACAATTGGAGTTGAAGAAATAACGTTAGGAACTTCATCCCTGAGGGGTGACCCCGACCGCTTAGTTTTTTAATTTATACTACAAAGGTGGCAAACAAGTATACAGCTTGCTTGATGGTAGGTGGTCACCGTAGTCTATTGACGCCTTGTCTTGTATAATCCAGTAGCATTACGAGGTGGTTGCCGAGCCAAAGCCAAAATGGCACAGAGAAGAGAAAACAGGAGAGAGTTTTGGAACTAAGAGAGTAAATACATATCACATCTATTTCGAGTTGAAATTAATATTCAATACTTCAAAGTTCAGAGCCATCAAGAACCATCTAGTTTTTTTTTTGGTAGAATCAACTTTCCAAAATGAGTTGGTATATTTAGCAGCTTTTAAAATGTTCAATTGAATAATTTTTTTTTTTAATGTTGGGATTATAAAAAATCTTCCTAGCATTATTCCCGATAATATATGAGTATTTATCCAGGCTCTGCTTATCCGGATTAATAATCGGGACCGACAGCTTAACGTGCTCTCCGAGGCACGGTGGGGAGACCCACACGAACAAACACCCAGACTGAGACAGAAATTGCAACAAACATCTGCCCGAGCGGGAATCGAACCCGCAACCGTCGAGACTAAAGGCAGACTCGCTACCCGCCACAACGGTGTCGGTGGTGGTGCTAAGATAATTCAATTATGATAATTATTTCCTCTTCTCTTAGATTCCGCTTCAACTGCGCGAACAAACGCCCCTATTGTTCGGAGATTTTATTTAAACACCCCATCCGCACGCAATTATACTTTTGCTCTTGCAAAAATGTGCTAATGAGAACTCGGAAATTCTTGGTCTTGAAATTTTAAAACAAATTCCTTCTTAAGAAGGTTCATCTTTTTCTATTTCCTTCATTGACTTTATATATAAATTCAAAAGTATTATAACACATGAATACCAATTGCATTTATAATTTAATTAAATGCCCATTAAAAAATGGTTTTTCGAAATTCAACCCTGGTGGTGGTGAAAAAAAAGTTGAACGTTTGTATTGAAGGCCGTCATTTTTAAAATTAGTCACAATTTGAGATGAATAAACATGTAATTTAGATTTTTTTTTTATGTTAGAAGTTGCCAAGCAAGCATACGGCCCACCTGATGGTAAGTGGCTGCCGCAGCCTATGAGCGCTTGCAGCACCATTAGTAGGTGCCACTCGCGCGTTGCCAACCTCGAGATATTAGTTCTTAAATCTCGTTCGCCCAGTAATTTCACTAGCGTACAATGCCCTTCAAACCGGAACACAGTAGTGCCTAAACACTACTATTTGGCGGCAGAATATTGGACACTGCGGTGGTACCTACCTAGCCGGCCTCTTGCAACAAAAGACCTACCACCAGTGTGACTGACTGCACTGGTGGAATAATCTCTGCTGTGACAGAGGTTATCCCAACAGCGGGCGATGGGGTCGTCACATCCCGACGCCTAAAGATATTTACTGTATTCTAAAGTTCCACCACTGAAGGGGTGACAAAGGGGTTGAAAATTTCTATCATCATTCATTCCTATCATCAGTCATTTTTGAATCTATAAACATGAAATTTTGCCATTGGGTAAATAATTTTAACATTTTCTAAAATTCCACCCCTGAAGGGTTGAAATTAGGGTTTAAACGTTATAAAATCGTTATAGCCGCGGGTGAATCATGGTAGAAGCTATTTATACTATATATCCGGATACGGATACCATAATTAGTTTCGTAACTATAAATATTGAACATTAGTTACGTTTATGGTTAAAGCAGTAACCGCTGTGGCAGAAGTTTCTCAATAGTTTCCCCGCCACCCAATTAAACTGTCCCTTTCTAATTAATAAGAACTCCTTATACTAAGACACATGTAAGTGACATATTTGTAATAGTAAATATAATATAATTGTAACTTTCATATCTGTAAATCTCAGTTTTTTTTTAACTAAACAAAAAAAAAATTAAAAATCTGTTTGTGTAGGCATCATTTGACGCAACGTTGTGACGCAACGGTAGCGAACAGCAAACTTTAAGCGCCGCATGTCGCGGGTTCGATTCCCGCACGGGACAGATATTGATCATTCCGGTGTGAGTGTATTTGTCTTTGTCATTGTGTATGTTTCCAGACCCCCGACACAGGATAATATCCTAAGCGGGGCAGTTGAGGAGTGTGAAGCGTTTATTAATTAATTTATTTTATTTGTTTTATTAAAACCTATTCATACTCAAAAGTTATTGCAAATTTAATGCCAGCGTGAGCTAAGTATGAGACAAGAGTAAGTACTTAGCCTTTTCAATCAATAACTAATGAACTAATTTAGATGAAATTTGATTATCACAAAGGGTACTTTTTATTCCAGAAAAATAATACGTTTCTGTGGCATTATCAAAAACCTACATTAACGCAAGTGGAGATGCACGTTGCACGTACATACAAATCTAAAACAAAGTTTTTTCTTGTTGGATGAAAAAAAGATTCAGATATCAAGTTCAGGGTAAAAGAGAATTTCACAAAAGTAATTAGCGTTATCTAAATTCCTTAGAAACCTTTTGGTCTTGAAAGTCTACTTACATATTCATTAGAAAACCTTTTTTGCTTTGTCATATCTTGCTCACAAAATTTGCTAATTAGCTAAAAAAATCGCTAAGCTAACATTTATAATTCCATTAAGACGGACGGCATATTAGAGAATTGATCACGTGAGAGAGATTAAGATATGTTTTGTTAATTGTCTGTCGGAACACTAGAAGCGTAGATAGGTATTTTTCTTGCTATTAAATCATGAAATATATATTAATCATTCATGGGCTGGTAGGTATGCAACTATAGAATGACAATCAAGAGAAGTTGGGTTCGAGCGTTTAGCGAGAGCCGACGGTCCGTACACTAAGACGCAATCGTTAGAAATGCGTACAGATACCACGCTGCATGGCTATTTATAAAAAGGTACTAACAATGAACTAACATCTAATATCAAACTACCGCTATTTTTATCTAGATAGGATCGCATAATATTCAAGTATCGCCGTTCTTTGACATCGAATATCTAACTCCTGACTATCAGATATAAAAACATCTTTAAGTTTAAATTATTAAGGAAATTCCTAAAACGTTATCTGATTGTAACAGTCATATGAAAATACACTTAACTATGGCAACACAAATAAGCAACCAGGCAGTGGCTAAGGCGAACTACATCATAGTCCTGAAGTGTGTCCGATTTTATAACTAACTTTCAAACTTCAGAAACTCCATTTTACGGTTCGGCGAAGAGAAAATTTAAACGTATCATATTACATACAATTATTATTTCTCAAAAGTTACATAAATTTTGTAATGAAATCCTTAAATATATAAAAATAAAGGGTAGCAGTCCGTACATGTAACTAAAAGATGGCAAACAAAATAAATGTTTGGATAGGTCTTTTAAAATGAATAGGGGGGTTTGATATTGACATTTTTGATTAAGTAAGATATTTAAATATTAGCTCCTAAAGTGTATAAATTAAGTGTATTAAGTGTATAAATTGTGTCAACTCCTCTAACTTTTGAACTATGTTACTATAAATTCTGGAAAAGTTAGAGGTTGTAGCAAAAGAACTTTCAACCACATTTATTTCAAAAAAAAAAAAAAGAAGATAGGTCAACAAATTTTAGAGATATATAAGTTTTTCCCATAACTTTTTTTCCATATTACTTTTAATAGATACTATAAATTTACCAACGTCTTTGTGCAGATGATTTTAATTCGTAAGTCCTTCCAATCCTTCATCATCAAGCTACGCAACCCATTAGTTTCTACTGAACGTGATCCCCGACGCACGTGACTGGTAATTATTTTATTTCAGTTTATATATCCGAACTTTTCAAAAAAATCTATTTTATCAACGTTTCCGAACGGTAATCGATATCGGTACAGGACCATCCTGAAAAGAGCGGTCTGTTATTATATTATTTAATATTACATTTCACCCACTACTGATCACAATTATCAAGATCGAGTTAACTATTTCGTGGAAAAGTAACAAACGGACAATCGAACTTATTGAGTAATGAAACTATTCATACGGTAAATAAAATTACTTACTAATAAAAATACGAAAGTAACTTTGTCTGCCTGTCGGTCGTGCTTTCATGACAAAACTACTGATCCGATTTAAATGAAATTTGGTACACAGAGCCTCAGAAAGGATATACGCTACTTTTTAATGCGCAAAGGGTGATAAGAGGTTATAAGGGGGTGTGAAAAGTTGTATGAAAGTATCCATTTTCAGAGATAGAAGGTTAGGAAGTTAGAAGCCTTGAAACTTCGTAAAAGTGTATTAATCCATATTACAGTTTGCTTAGATAAATAAACAAACTAAAGGTACATTTGAACCCAGGATTCAATTCAAATAACGCCTGAATCTTGGGAAATCGAATCCTCACAAACATAACAATAGTGACATTCGAGCGTCTAAAGGTTTTACCAATATTGATTCTGTAAATGTAAGTAAGAAAGGTGATATTGTAAAAGTAGTTCTCGACGAATATTTTAAGCATAGACTTACTATGACAGGCCCTTTCATTTCATTACATTACAGGCCGTTTCCTGGCGTCAGAACGTGACGACCCCATCGCCCGCTGTTGGGATAACCTCTGTCACAGCAAAGATTATTCCACCAGTGCAATCAATCGCACTGGTAGGTTTTTTGTTGCAAGAGGTCAGCTAGGTAGGTACCACTGTCCCCCCAACCGCAGAAGTCAAATTCTGCGGTACCCTAGGCTTGTCGTGCCGTTCTCAGTAACCGGAAGTTGATTGTGCAGGTGGCACCTTCGACTGCCCGGTGAAGCTAACAGGGTCAGACGGTTTGGGCGTGGGGCGTTTTACGTCAGACCGCGACCAAGAGGGTGTTGTCGTATGGGTCGCTCCGGTACTTTTCTGCTTATCAGAATGGACTGCGAGCGGCTCCTGCGACACCAGTGATGTGTTTAACCGGGGTCTTCAGCCCCGGTCAGGCGTTAGAGGAAGAAAACCTCTGTAAAAAATAACGACAGTCGGTCGTAGAGGGAAAAAATCTCATTAAAAAGTTAGTTTCGGCGGGGGGAGCCCTAGGACCCAGGGCTCCCTTGGTTGAGTTTGCCAGGGCCGTCTGGTCCCGGTCGGTGGTGAGGATGACAACCTCGTTAAAATATCACGTATCTGTATATATGTATCATAGGTATTTATGGCGGCACTATGTTGCCACGGCAGGCAGAGGCTGACAGGCCTGGCGAGTTCGCGCGCGGTATTATGTATTGGTATTTATGTATTAGTATGTAGTATATGTATATATGACGGCAGTATGTTGCCGCCACCGGTGGGCCCCTAGGGGCAAGCGCCAGAGCGTCGCGGTTGAATACTTCGGTGAACCCGCGATGTCCCACTATGGCGCTAGTTGGGACCTTGGAGTTTTAGTGGGTAGGAGAGCTCGGCTCCGAGTCCACACACCTCCTGCGCCATTGCACCCGTCCCGGCGCTCGACTGCGTAACTGCATTTCTCCAAGTAAAACAAAAGAAGGTAGGTACCACTGCAGTGTCCAATATTGTACCGCCAAAGAGTATTGTATTTGTATTTGTATGTATTGCTTAAGCATTACTATGTTACGGTTTGGAGGGCACTATAGACGAGTGAAATTACAGGGCAAAGTAGATTTAAGAACCAACATCCCGAGATTGCCAGCGCGATATAAATAATGACGTTACTATCTTAAAATAACTTGGTTCTCTTTGTTCATAATATCTGGTAGCAATGAAAAGCTGCGGAAAAAATACATATTATGTGCCCAGAACGAGTTTTAAGTTTCTGTAAATCGTATCGTCTGTCCAATAAAATGTTTTTATCATTAAATATCAAACGTTTGAAACTCTTAGAATCAGTTCATTGGCTCTGTATATCGTAGTGGAACTAACACGAGTCAGTCGTGAACATGGTTCACAGAAATAAACTCAAGTGAGCGTACATTTTATAACTCCACTCGGCCGGATCGATGAAACTTTAACGTTTGATGGCAACGAAACAGTTTTCCTTTTATGTGCGTACTAGCTTTTACCCGCAGTTTCACCCGCGTGAATAACTATGGTATTGAGGACCTCTTGTTACAATAAAAATAATGGGTTGGTATTTCTTCTTCAAGTTTCGAAATAAAGAGATGCCATCTCCTCAAAGTCCTGTTGGGTTAATCTCTGGCACAGCAGAGATTATTCCACCAGTGCAATCAGTCACACTGGTGGTAGATCATTTGTTACAAGAAAGCCAGCTAGGTAGATTAAAAAAATTACAATGTGTTCCGGTTTGAAGGACACTGCAGGCTAGTGAAATTACTGGGCAATAGAGATTTAAGAACCAATATGTACCAACCTACTAAAAATGTTTTTTTAAGTGTAGCCTATGCACTCATAGGCTACACTTAAAAAAAAAATATACACAATTTTAACTTAAATGTCAATCGATTCAATACTTTAATCTTGTATTGGTGTGTGTCCTTTAAATAAATTTAAACAATAAACACGCGTAGTCGAATGATAAAGCTGCATACAGACAATTGTCAATTGACAAGATTTTATCGTACAGCTTGTATCCTTGTAAACATAACTTCATGAAACAGTCGGCAGCTACAGTTATTAAACCAATATATCTGAATACGAAATTCAATAAGGGTTCAAACCGCTCTGTGTTTTAGCACTTTGAAAAGTCAAGTATATGTATTTTAATAGACATGTTGTTGTAGTTTCAGTGAATTGTAGCTGTATTCTTTTTTTAAGGCAAATGGAAAAATAAATAAATAAACGCTACACACTTAACGGCTCTCATTGGGATACTGATATTCTGTGTCGGGGGTCTGGGACAAACATAAGGACAAGGACAAACACACTGAGACCGGAGCATATGCCTGCATGATCAAAACAAACATTTGCTCCGAGCGATTGAACCCACGACCTGTGGCGCTTAAGGTAGATTCGCTACAGCTGCACTGTCGTCGTCAAGAATATAAGCAATGCGTTATTATCAATCATTATTAATACTCGTTTTTTTTTTTACAATATTAGCAATGGCGTGTCAAGGCATTAGTAATATTCGTTTTGTCCCTCCAAATATGCTCGAAGCTTGCGCTAGGAGTGGGTACAACAATAGTCCAAGGGTGTCAGGATCGAACCCTCGACTCTCGCGTTAACGGAGTGAAGTCGGCTCTTCTACCGTTGAGCTATTGAGGCTTCCCCTCCACAAAAGCTCGTTGTACTAGGATTGGGTACAATAGCCCATGGTCTCGATCGAACCCGCAACTCTCGCGTTAACGGAGTGAAGTCGGCCCTTCGAAGCGTGTACAGGTGCATATAGTCTTTCAACTCGTACGAGCATTGACAGCCTTATAAGCTCGTATATGCGCGTTTTTTCTTTTAAATTCAAAAGCGTAACAGATTTTGTAATGAAATCCTTAAAATATCAGTCCATACGTGTGTAATTGAGGTTTGAAAAAATTTCAACGTATGGCAACGTTTGAAATATCTTTGTCTTTCAAAATGTTAGAGGTTTGTAGATCATCAAATGAACTTTTAACAACATTTCGTTTGAAGAAGATAGGTCTGCAGGTTATGGAGATATATGAGTTGCCTCCATAACTTTGTTTTTCATATTACTTTTAATAATTACTATGAAATTACCAACTTACATTTGCAGTCAATTTTACCTTGTTATTAATTTTTCGGAACCCTTTAATTTAGACTGTGCGTGGTCGTCAACGCACTTGACTAATAATTATTTTATAAATCGATTTGATGAATAGTGTTATTTCGACCTAAATAGACACAATTCTATAAATTGACATTTAGAAAGTACTGGTATAGCCTCTTTGAATATAATATTAAAAAAGGCAAGATCAACTTTATAAGAAGCCACAGATCATACGATATGAGACGGAAGCTTCGAACACGTAATATCGCGGGCATGACGAATATTTACCGGGAAGAGTTATAGAAAAAGTAAATTAAATTTTCCGAATAAACGTGCAGCCTCGACAAGACGTTTAATTAAAAATAATAAATTCAGTTTGATGCTTACTTGATGTGATTTGAATTTTAATTTATAAACATACACTAGCGGGCCCGGCAGACGTTGTCCTGCTCCGAAAAAATCTGGGACCCGATAGCACCGCCCTCTACCCGGTGAAAGATATTGATTGATTAATATGGCTATTAAAACGCAGGGGTTGGTGATAACAAAGTGAAAATTTAGGGTCGTATGCATTTTCAATGCCACATAATAAAAAAATAAAAAATAAAAATTTTATCCAAAAAATAAAAAATAAAATTTTGGGGTGGACACTCCTTATCACTTCGGGGTTTGAAAAATAGATAGTAGCCGATTCTCAGACTTACTGAATATGCATAAAAAAATCATAAGAATCAGTCAAGCCGTTTCGGAGGAGTATGGGAACGAACATTGTGACACGAGAATTTTATATATTAGATTAGCTGACACCGTTGTGGATTTGTGGGTAGCGAGTCTGCCTTTAGTCTCGACGGTTGCGGGTTGATTCCCACTCGGCCAGATGTTTGTTAAAATTTCTGTCTCGGTCTGGGCGTTTGTCCGTGTGGGTCTCCCCACCGTGCCTCGGAGAACACGTTAAGCTGTCGGTCCCGGTTATTATCAATAACATCTGATAATAATCGTTAACTCTTGATAAGTAAATTGCTCTTATCCAATGAGTTACTGGTTCGCCCTTAGGGTTGCGGAGGTCAGATGGCAATCGCTCGGTGTCAAAACTAGTAACCTGTCAAATCCGGATAATAGTAATAAGCAGACCCTGGGTACATAAAATACCGGGAATAATGCTAGGATGAAGAAGAATGAAGAAGACATTAGCTGACCCAGTAAATGTTGTCTGCCATATAAATTATCAAAGAAATCGAAGGCAATTAATAGACACGGTGATTCCTGTGACGGTTGTCCCTCGGGTTGGCAACGTACATGTGATAATTCAATTATCGCAACCTATGAAAGGTTGCGGTGACTGCTTACCACCATACCACCACCACCAGGCAGACCGTATGCCCGTCCTTAACGCTTTACAGTAGACAGGCGAAGACTTAGCAATTTTATTAACCGCGGGCACTGCCAGTGTCAAATAAAAATGCATGACGGACACACGAAGCGTTTCGTACAATAAATTATCTAGTTTGTAGTCTATATTTTTGTAAGAATTTGTTGTTGTACCGGCAATAGAAATACATATTCTGAGAAAATTTAAACTTAACTTGTTGAACTTTTACTTTTTGTAAGATACAGCCAGCTGACGCACGGAAACATGGACAGCGGAGGTTTAGTAACACCATTTGGGTAACGAAATGTATTAAACCCATATAAACTTATAGCCTAGTAACAACGACTTCTTTAATAGAAAACAAATACCCAGGTCCCAACTTTTTACTTCGTACCTACATTTGCACATACTGCGCAATGGATAATAGTCCCGATTGAATCGACATAAGCGGCTTTAAAGCGCTAAAATCGGCTTAAAAGCAAAGCCTTGTTAAGAACGTCTAATTACTCGTACTCTATGCTGCCGCGCTTGAAAGTATTCATTACTCTGATTATTTCAAACATTGATTTTTGGGTATATAAGAACGTAATAAATACTAACCAATAGTAAATAAATATTAAAAGAACTAAACAACATCAATCGCCTTAATTAAAACTTCACCATTTCTTCTTTTTTCTTGCATTATTCACAGTAATTTACGCAGAAGGATTACCATCCGACCTCCACAACACTAGGTGTGACTCATCAGGTAGTAACTTATTGAACAAGACTATATTAGAATTACCTATAAAATGTTTTTTTTTTTATGTAAGAGGGGGCAAACGGGCAGGAGGCTCACCTGATGTTAAGTGATCACCGCCGCCCATGAACATCTGCAACACCAGAAGACATGCAGGCGCGTTGCCAACCTTTAAGAAAAGAATAGGCTCTTCTCTTGAAGGTTCCCAAGTCGTATCGGTTCGGTTAACAATTATTATCAGATGTTATGTGATGTCCAGGTCCGACCAGTTAACGTGCTTTCGAGGCACGGTGGGGAGGGCAAGGACCAAGGACAAACGCCTTAACGTCTTAAACTACAAGTAATCCTAACACTAATATTATAAATGCGAAAGTGTGTTTCGTTTGTGATCCTTTAACGAATAAACCGATGAACTTTCTACTACGTATCTTTTGAAGAAGATAGGTCTACAAATTTTAAACATTTACAGATATATGTAAGTTGTTCCGATAACTTTTTATTTTTAAAGTCTTTAAGATTCTTCACCATCAAACTGCAGAACCATTTTGTTTCGACTGTGCGTGGTCCACAACGGACTTGAATGATAGTTATTTTACTAACTTCTCGTGAGGGCTTCGGTAGAAATCCTTCAAAATTTTTGATACAGGATCCGTCTTGAGCAAGTTACTCCACTAATAGTTAATTACAAATTGCGATTTTTATGCCATTTGTAACTAGCTATTAAATGAAATGGCAATGAGTTTTATGCAAAACAGTCTTTTTAATACCGGTACCTCAGCAGAATTTAATTAGGAGGAAGGGACCTAGCGTTAGAGCCTTCGTAATGTGAATGTCACAAATGTTCGTGATTCGCTTTGGTAATATGTAATTAGCTATTAACCTACAAGTTAAGGATAAACCGACGAAAGTTTCACTTGTTTTGCATTAATGATTATTTTAGAATCAAAACATCATAATAATCTTCAGGACGTTATGGCGCAGCGGTAGCGAACCTGCCTTAAAACGCCACAGGTCGCGGGTTCGATTCTCGCTCGGATCATAATATGTTTGTATTGACCATGCAAGCATATTTTCCCGTCTGGGTGTGCAAGGTTTATTTTTTTTTAAAGCATGTCCTTAAAACATTTAGTACTATATTATTTGATGTTGTTCGTTTTTGTGTAATGAATTACTAGCCGACATAAAAAAAAGATAAGATTCTCAATTCGTCTTAATATTTCTTTATATATGTCAGTTGTTATAACTCGAAGACAGCTGGACCGATTTGGAGAATTATTTTTTGTTTAAAAGGTATTATACCTTTTTAACAAAAAATAATTCTGAGTTGAGGTCTCATTGTAATCAGGTCAGATCTTGAAGAAATCAAGAAAAATGTTCTATCTTTATGGGCATGGGTTGAGATTTGGGTAATTTGAGACACCAAAACTACTGAATACTCAATACTAATTTCACGGTTTGCGATACAATTTTGTATTATAAAATGGTAGCCGATTTATATTATTCCTATCTTAAAAGTGTAATTTTGTTAATACAGAATTTAGAACCAAACCAATAAACAACGGACCAGAAATTTTAAACAACAGAAGTCAGGGCCATAAGTGAGGATATTTTTTTAATAATAATAATAATAATAAGAATAAGTTTATTTCTGAAAATTTTACATGTTACAAGTTACATGTCATTATGCTTACATGCTTACATGTTATGCTTACATGTTTAGTTATACATACATAATTGCTGAACTTATTAACCTTTGCGGGTTACTTAGATAACCTGTGTTAAGGTTAATATGCCATCCCCTATTTATATTTTACTTAGCACCGACCTCTGTAAATGATTATTATTTTTTATTTTTATTTTAAGTCTGTATCCTATAAAGGACAACCTTTGATGTCCTTGGGTGATGAAGCCAGTGGTGTTACTTTAAACATAGACAACCTTAACGGTAAAATTTTTCATCACGCAGGCCAAATGTTTTCCACCTTTGAGGTATAAAAAAGTTGATGCTTTTTAATATTATTTTTATGTCAGAGGGGACAAACGGGCAGGAGGCTCACCTGATGTTAAGCGATCACCGCCGCCCATGAACATCTGCAACACCAGAGGGCGTGCAGATGCGTTGGCGACCTTTTTTAGGATACAACTGGTTATACGCTGGCTGATCTCGAAACGCGGCTGAGCAGTCACTTCACGAGTGTTTTCAACTTTTCACCAACGTAAGGTGATAGCTAGCCAGGCGGGAAAAATATACGTAAATCTTTTTATTTCTAAAAAATAATATCGCTGCACTGTAAAGTATTGTAACGGAAAATCAAACCTTGCATTTTGCTATTCGTAACGATTGACAGAAATACAAATATAGACAATAAAGTTATTTCGGGAAACTTCCAATTAAATATTCATCGAAATCACTGAACGCGATAAAGATTTATTAAAATCAACCCCGACTACAGCGAAAACCAACAACGTTATTTGTCATCTGTATCCTCGCAATCGCCTTCGTGGACAGAGCCGTTTTCCGACGTAATTAAATGTCAAGCAGCCATTTTGGGTGTGAAATGAACGTACGGCTCGACCGGCGCGTGCTGTCCGCGTGCGTGAAATTTTTAACGATTCTGTGACAAATTATGTTGCGTTTTAAATTTCTTGTTTTATAGCAGAAAATTTATATTGATTGTTTAATTTTGGTTCGTTGTTCGGTCGTTGACCTCTTTTATGTTATAAATAGCTTTTACCGCGGCTTCGCACGCATGAATAATAATTTTTAATTTGGTAATTTTCATGAAATATTCAAATAATTGGTTGCTAATACAAACTTTCATATTCCATTTCACCCACTTTACTTATTATTTTCACAACAAAATAGGCCTATAAGCGTCTCCGTAGGCTTTTCTTTATCTATAGCAAAACTCATCATAATCGTTTATCAACAGTTTAGTTGTGTAAGCATCACAAACAAACTCACTTTCTCATTTACAATATAGGTCAGGACGAGAACATTATTTGACAATATGAATATGAATTTGATTTGAAATTGGTAATATGAATTTTGCCCAAGTTTTATACTATGCCATAATGAAGTCACCTCACAGTCGAAATTTGCAATTTCCTTAATCAAAATTGAACCAAACTGATTCATTTGTATTCAATATTTTAAGCAAATTCTGTGAACGTAGTTGATAACAATCATAACAGTAACCGTTTGCTCAAACGTTGAACTATTCCCGCAATAATATTACAAAAATTAACAGTTAAGTGCGTTTTGGACTGCACTGTCGAAAGAGTTCCGCACCTTGATAATGATCTTAAGGACTTTAAAATAAATAAACGCTACACATTCAAGAGCAATTAGAATAGTTATATCCTGTGTCAGGAGCCGGAAATATACACAATGACAAGGACAATACAAACATCTGCTCCGAGTGGGAATCCAACCCGAGACCTGGGCGTTTAAGGCAGGTTCGCTACCGCTGCGTCACAACGTCCCTAAAATTTTATTTAAAATAATAACTTCGTAATTAAAATCGGCCGCAAAAATTATGCTATGCGATGCTAATTACATAGTAATTTTTTAAAGTAATATGAAAAACAAAGCTATTTGAAAAACTTATATATCTCTAAGATTTGTAAATCTTCTTCAAATAAATGTAGTTGAAAGTTCTTTTAATGTTCTACAACCTCCAATTTTTTCCTAATTTTAAATCCCATAGTTCAATAGTTAGAGTTAGAAAAAGTTACAGAAGTACTTTGGGGGCACAATGTCTAAGCCTTAGAAGCTAATATCTCAACAACTACTGACGAAATGAAAAAATCAAAATCAACCTGACTGTGACATAGCGACGGACGGACAGACGGACACGACGAAATTATAAGGGTACCGTTTTTATAATTTCGCTACGAAACCCTAAAACCTAATTAGCAACGGCGAAAGAAAGCGATTTACAAACGACTCATGAATATTAAAATGACTCGTTAGGCATTTTCGTAAGTTCGTCACCAGTTGGGAACCGCGTCACGTACGCGCAATGAACAATGACAGGTTCACCTAATCGGGGGCCATTACGCAATTGATCATCCTTGCTTAGGGGGCCAATGTCGCGATTCACTCGGACGGAATATCGATCATGGAAATGACTATGACACATCCGGTGAAGACGGAAATTTTATAAAAAAAATACATGTCTCTGGGATGAGTATAAAAGCAACACAAATTTGAGACACAGCATCATTCAGTAGCAAGCATTCAAACGAACAACAATGAATACTTTCGCTTGTGTACTTCTATTGGCGGCTGTGGTTATGGCTGAGCCTCCGCAGTACAGATTCAGATATCAGAGGCAAGAAGTACAGGGTCAAGGAACTGAAGCTCAGAACGCTCCTTACCCAGCAGCTGGCTTTAGACCAGCAAAGGAGTTTAATTTACCATCACGTCAAGAACTATCTCCACCGGCAACCACATATGGAATTCCTGCAGATAGCTACGGTGCTCCATTCAACACGTATTTGACTCCGCAAACAGAGTATGGAGTGGCACAAGAGAGCGACAACGAATCGAAAGACGATGAAAGTGTGACTATCGAAAGTGTCACTGAAACAAATGAAGAACAGAAAGAGAATTTAGAACTTGAACCAAAGAAAGATGCTGAAGTAGTCAGTGCCCAAGGATCTTACTACGTACTGCTACCAGGATCACAACTCCAAAGAGTTCAATTCCAAACAGAGAACGATATTCGTAACATGGCGTACACTGCTCGATTACAATACAGAAGTGAAGACCGTGCTCCAATTTTTGTATACCAGGCAGTACCTACATATCAATCAGCGGCCTACGTTCAACTGTACAAATAAGCGAAAAGTTTTATTGTTACAAATGAGTGATATTCATTTTTATTTGAGAAAAATACGGCGTGAAATTTTAAAAGCGATTCAGTAAAGCTATTCGCTTTTAAAACAAAAGCGTGATATAAGAGTTATAGGATATTTGAATATTACTCATTATTATTTATTGGTTTAGATTAATGAAACTCGAAATGACAATAAAAATGCTAACGAAGTATTGAATACTTTTATTATTAACCTTAATATTTTTTTATGTAAGTATGTATACTCATTTTCGGAAACAATTTAGTCGATATGGTTATTTCAATTTTTAAATAGTTTTATATAAATGTCATGACGATATAATGAACAATCATGATCCAGTATTCGTAACCAAGATAATGTAATAAAAAACGTAATAATTAATTATTTTTTTTTAGAATATTAGTAGTGCTTTTTCAAGGCATTACTAATATTCCTATTGCCCCCCAAATAAGCTCGAAGCTTGCGCTAGCAGTGGATACGACAATAGCCCAAGGGGGTCAGGATCGAACTCACGGCTCTCGTGTTAACGGAGCGATATTCGAATAACTGATTTCTTTTTTTGACAATTCTAGAATACTTTAACGGGACAAACTATTACAATGAGTTGTTCTAGAATGTTAATTGCATTTCCGAATAAATAAGTTTAAAACTTATTAAAAAAATACATAATTGTAAACAAAGAGAGAAACTCGTTAGCAGAGTAGTTTTTGGATAAAAATACTTGCTCTTAGATGTGGTATATACAATTATATACGTTTTACATTTGAAAAGAATTAACCATGAGTTTTTTGCCGATTCTACTTGGTAGGGTCAAGTTTCTGAACCAAAACCTTTTATAAATCTGAGTTAAAAAAAGATTTTATTTTCATATTATCAAGCCACTGTCAATTTCCATTATCGGTTTATGAAATGGCTATTCTATTTTTATTTTTGTCAAAAATGAGGCTAATAACATTTCAAGCCATACATGATTTGCATTACAATCAGTGTTCAGTATTTTAAAACAGTTTTACTTTCTTCAGTGCCACTTACAAATATTACGTGATCAGAGCGAACCAGTTCTTATTTCACATGAAAATATTATGAAAGACTTTGTGTCATTATGAAATTCATGTATGAGGTGATCATTGTTTAGTGCTGGTAGCGAGCCTGCTTTGACTCTCAACGGTCGTGGGTTCGATTCCCGCTCGTTTCAGATGTTTGTTATAAATATCTGTTTCGGTCTAGACGTTTGTCCTTGTGAGACTCCGTGCCTCGGAGAGCACACTAAGCAATCATAAAATCTGATAATAATAGCTCTTGATAGGTAATTAGCTCTTATTCAATGTGTGACTGGTTCGCCTTAACGGTTGCAGAGGTCAGATGACAATCGTTCTGAATAAAAACTAATAACCCGTCAATTCGGTATAAGAGCACAAGCAGACCCTTAGTAAATACCGGGAATAATATTAGAAAAAATGAAGTTCATGTATGTAATATGTGGGTCATTTCGTTTTCACAAAGCAGCTTCCATAAAAGAATAATTAATAAATCTTTGACTAAGATCGTAAACGTGTCTGGTGTAGCGCCTGACGTGAAAATATAAAAAGTTAATCTAATTAAGATCACTATTACGCTATAAACTTCGTAATGACATTAAAAGTCTTGCTTTACATCGTATTACAATCTTAGAGAGAATTTTTACTAAGTAACTTAAGTAAAGACCATCTTTTATTTATTTTACCGGCGTCGGGATGTGACGACCCCATCGCCCGCTGTTGGGATAATCTCTGTCACAGCAGAGGTTATTGTACCAGTGCAATCAGTCACACTGTTGGTAGGTCTCTTGTTTCAAGAGGCCGGCTAGGTAGGTACCACCGCAGTGTCAAATATTCTGCCGCCAAATAGTAGTGCTTAGGCATTACTGTGTTCCGGTTTGAAGGACACTGTACGCTAGTGAAATTACTGGGCAGAGGAGATTTAAGAACAAATATCTCGAGTTTGGCAACGCGTGATAGGGACCTACTTATGGTTTGCTGCACCAGCGCTCATAGGCTACGGCACACCTTACCATCAGGTTGGCCGTATGCTTGTTTGCCAACTTATAACATTTAAAAAAAAAATCTTAAAGCTATTTTTCTATCTCAAGGGACTTTATGGGACTAAGTTTTTAGATTTTGTAAAAAAATAGAATACTAGCAATGGTTTTTCAAA
The DNA here is from genome assembly GCA_023373885.1 of Hestina assimilis. Classification (NCBI taxonomy): domain Eukaryota; kingdom Metazoa; phylum Arthropoda; class Insecta; order Lepidoptera; family Nymphalidae; genus Hestina; species Hestina assimilis. The sequence continues at coordinate 1,273,476 of CM041751.1, forward strand.
GCTTGACTAATATTCCTATTGCTCCTCCAAATAAGCTCGAAGCTTGCACTAGGAGTGGGTACAACAATAACCCAAGGGGGTCAGGATCGAACCCTCGACTCTTACGTTAACGGGGCGAAGTCGGTTCGTCTACCGTTGAGCTGTTAAGGCTTACCCACTGAAGCCAGTGGGTTACGTCCGCGGTCGCGACCCGTCTCGCGTTGTTGAAGAGCCTCTGATGTGTCCGAAACTAGTCAGTAACCAATTGAACGTGAGTTTTAGCAGTTTAAATTTTACACATAATTTAATTTTTGTTTTTATGTAAAAAATACACGCCGGTAAAATTTATTTAATATTCTTATTTCTCTATATAAAAAAGTTCGTAAAGTATTATTCAATTTAAAAGTTTGAGACGATAATTAATTTCAAGAAATTACAAAGTTTTCATAGCTCCTAATTGACTATCTCTGTTTTTATCACTGACCTCCATAACAACTGGACTACGGGACCTCTTCCTAGCAGTTTGGTGCAGTGGCAGCGAACCTGCCTTAAACGCCAAAGGTACGATTTCCGCTCGAAGCATAATATGTTTGTATTGATCATGCAAGCATATTTTCCGGTCTGGGTGTATTTGTCCTTGTCTTTGTAAGTGTTTCCGGACCCCTGACACAGGATATCACCATCCTAATGGGGGCCGTTGAGTGTGCGGCGTTTATTTTATTTATTAGCATTAATCCCGGTACTTTTGCTCAGGGCCTGGTTACTAGTTTTTACCCAGGGCGATTGCCATTTATCAATTCCAATAAAAATGACTCTCAATATATTTTCTCCTTATCAATGGTTTTAATTATTTAATATAAACTTCTTAATGTGTTGATTCATAAAAAAAAAATAAAACAGTCAATATTGACGTTTCCATGACACGTTTTGTTTGAATGTTCTCGTACAAGTTAAGATCTTATTAATTTAATAACATGTACATTACAGAAGTAGTGATAATTTGCTAAGGTAAAATCTAAATGACATGCTGCGACATGTGGATCTGTCGGATAAGGTGTCCCTCTCAACAAAAGATAACATCATTTGTGCCTGTATTTTCAATTATATTGTTATACAATGTGAGTAAATATATCTTTAATCATAGACCTACTCTATACTGGTGCCAGGCCTTGCACGAGGCCAGCTAGGTAGATACCACTGCAGTAGGTTGTAAAGTTACTGGGCAAAGAAGATTTAAGAACCAATACATCGAGACTGGCAACGTGTGAGTGACAACTACAAATGTATAGGTTCTATCATCAGTTTGGGACTAATATTTAACTAAATTTTGTTTTAAGTAAACAAATATTTATCTTAACCTGTTCAATTCAATTCAATTATTTCAGTTGAATTCTTAGGTTAATGACTTCCAGTTGTTTTAATCTATACAAATAAATAAAATTGAAACAAAAAAAAAATTATACACTTTGGCCTGTGTATCTGCCTCTCTCTCTCTCTCTCTCACACACACACACTGACTCTTTGTTTGTTCGAGAAATAGACGATAAAAAGAAAGACTATTAAAACAAATTTAAACTACAAAACTAATTAATCTCCCAGCTAAACAATTAATAGAGCAATGAAATGAGTAATTAAAAGTAGAAAATTGAACCTGAGTATACAATCTACATTAGCTAATTACGATATTTACTTCGATAAAAACACTAATAATTGAGTGGGATAAGGAGAATATGTGCCAAATAAGAAATTACTTTAGAGAGGAACCGATCCGCATTGCAGCTGAATAGGGCTTGAAATATCCGTCTCAGCTTTAATAAAGTTTGCTTTCAAAAGATTACAGCGATAAAATTTATACAAATTCAACTTTTTATACCACTAAGGTTATTAGCAATCATGCCTGATTTGCTATGATGAGTAAGGAATAATTTATGGACTATATTACCAATAACGCCAGTGGCGTCGGCCAGATATCAAAATATTTTTGAAAAAAAACAACATCCAGTTTATAGGTGTGGCTCCCACACACAAACTTTTATACAATTGATGAAAATCACATGTTTTTTGGGTAATTCGAAAACTATACTAAGATACGAATAAGATGCGTTGATAAAAGACACCTAGTAAAACCTTTCCTCACAAAAGGAGGGACTTGAAAAAAGGGAAAAAAAATCGGACTGGAAACATTTGGACTCAAACCGGGAAAAACAAGGATAAAACGGCATTTTATAAAAATGAATCCTAACTAGATCGATTTCTACATTCAATTTCCCCGAGACCCCTGTATACTAAATTTCATGATAGAGCCGTTTCCGAGATTTATATATAATTATACGAATATTATATACAAGAATTGCTCCTTTAAAGTTATAAGACAGTTGGACCTGGAGCCGGCCACGCGGCCTAGTTACAATGAATGATTTATTGAATTGCATCAAAAGACAGGCATGTGTTTGTCATTGGTGGTTTCAATGTAAAAGTTAATATATTTAAGAATAACAAAAAAACTTTGATGCTAAAGCTCCTACTCGCATGATCATACTCTAAAGGAATTCGAAGCAGTTTTTATTCACGCATCAATATTGTTCACGCATACAGCACGCAAGCGTCAAATGGAACGCATATTAATTAAATAATCTGTTTAACTAGTATATTTTTCTATTGTATAGTCTATAAAAAAGTATAATTCTGCTTTGTAATAGTCGTTCAAATTTAAAATAGATACGTTTCAAAATTCAAACGCGCAACATCTTTTATTTTCCCTTCCTTGTTCGCAAAATTCACTACAAACCTAAATATTGGTCCTTCGAGCCGGATCACGCAAGGAAAACAAAAAAGATTTGAATTAATCGACGATCCAGCAGCATTATCGCCAATTCATCCACTGAGACAGCGCCACTACGAAAAGTCTGCAATCTCAACTTCGGGTCATCGCAGCTTCATCCTGTGAGTCGTGCCAGCCAGGTATTCCTTTATATTCCCTACTATTACATCCCTATATCTACATAACTAGTGCTAATACCGTGCTTTAATAATTTTTGAAATTCAGTTCGACCGTTACATATTCAAAATTAAATTTGTGCGCAATACTAAGGCCTTAGCTTCTTATAAACCATCAATATGTCTAAGAGTGAACTAAAGCTACATGGATCTCCAGCGCAAGATCCAACTGCTCAAATAGTAAAGGGTTTAATTAGACAAAGGGGAACTCTAAAAGGTAGAATAAGTAAACTGTCTGCTTACGTTACTTCCTTAGAAAATCAAACCTTGGACCGTACTAAGCGAACGGAATTGAGCCTACGCGTTCAGGGTGCATCAAATTTATTGTCCGAATTTAATCAAATTCAAATTAAGCTAGATGGGTATCTCCCTGTGTCACAAATGGACGAACAGCTGGACGAGAGAGAATGTTTCGAAAATAAGTACTACGCTATTTTAGCTCAAGCCAACTGCATGCTAGATAATGATTCTATACCATCAAATTGTAGTAATAATCTAGACGACCTGGGTAATGCGAGTCAGTCGGTTAGGTTACCTACAATTAATCTACCAACCTTTGACGGTTCATATGAACAATGGCTCGAGTTTAAAAATACCTACATGTCTCTCGTACATATTTCAAAAAATTTAAGCAATATTCAGAAATTCCATTATTTAAAATCATCATTAAAAGGTTCCGCCGAATTAGTTATTAATTCAATAGAATTTACCTCTGATAATTACTTTGTTGCTTGGGAGTTGTTGATGAATAGGTACAATAATAGTAGACTACTTATACACAATCACGTTAAGGCACTATTTAATATTCAGAATTTAACGAAAGAATCTCCTGTGTTATTACGTAAATTAATCGACAATATTCTCAAGAACCTACGGTCACTCAAGTTATTAGGTGAACCCGTCGAGCACTGGGATACCTTGGTGATCTACATGATAGTTTCGAAGCTTGATGATACTACGGAACGCGAGTGGGAAAAGTTCAGAAGTAATTTATTATTAATTGAAAACGAACAAGACAGCAAAACACAAATTCAAGTTAATGATTTATTACAATTTTTTAAAATCAAGGCTGATGATATGTTAGAAATGTTACAAGTTTCGCACAACAAACAAATTTATGATTTCAAAAAAATCCCTAAAACACAATCTATCAGTCCTAAGGTTCACTGTAACTTGTCCACTTCAAAGTTCAATAAGTTCATAAAAACAATATGTCCGTATTGCAATTCAAATCACCAATTATATTCTTGTCAGCAATTTCTAGATTTAACTGTAGATAATAAGATTAATTTCGTTACTAAACAAAAACTATGCGAAAACTGTTTGCGTCCCGGACACGTCGCGGGTTCCTGCAGGTTCGGAACATGCAGGAAATGCAATTGCAAACATAACACTATTATCCATCGCGATCATAGGCCGACTGAAGGTCAAGTATCGCTCCCGCAAGCGCCCGCGCAAGGCGGCTGTGTGAGTGAATCGAATCAACACGCACCGTTTTACAGCTGTTCATCGCAGGTAAATAATAAAGATGTACAATGCGCACAATCATCGGTTATAATACCTGTTTTGTTATCGACCGCGCTAGTCAACATAACAGATGATCGGGGTAAAACAATTATATGTCGCGTCTTATTAGACAGTGGAAGCCAATGTTGCTTCATACGCAAATCTATTTGCGATCGAATTAATACGCCATTGATACAGTCCACACAAAAAATACAAGGAATAGGGAATTCGATATCACAAAGTTTTCAAACTTGTAAAATTAACATTCGTTCATTGAACGGAGATTACGCCACTTATATAAATTGTCTAGTCTTGCCGCAGATAACGCCAACGATTCCTTCAATACCTGTACAGTCAAATACAATTCTAATTCCGAATCACATAACGCTAGCCGATCCCGCGTATTTCGAAAACAAAACAATAGATATTTTAATTGGTGCAGATCATTTTTGGGATTTATTGTGTGAAGGTAAAATGCGACTTCAAAGCGGTCCGTTCCTACAGAATACGAAATTGGGTTGGATTATCTCGGGTCCCGTAAACACATCAGCATGTTTTAATAACACTGTGTATTGTAATTACTCTCAACCAATTGATTCCCAGCTACGGAGGTTTTGGGAGCTCGAAGAGATTTCAACCAATGATAATTGTTTGTCTGCCACCGAGAGGGCGTGCGAGGCTGATTTCGTTAAAAATACAAAGCGAGACCATTGCGGGCGATTTATTGTTTCGATTCCATTTCGAGAATCGACAACATTATTAGACGAAACGTACACTCAAGCTTATAAACGTTTTGTTACGCTTGAAAAACGCCTTTCTAGTTCACCGCAATGTAAAAAGTTATATACAGATTTTATAAATGAATACATAAAACTAGGTCATATGGAGCGTGTAGATAGCTATAATAATAATTTACACTATTTCATGCCGCATTTTTGTGTTTTCAATGAGAATAGTAGTACAACAAAATTACGTGTGGTTTTTGATGCCAGTGCAAAGTCGTCAACGGATAAGTCATTAAATGATTTGCAGATGGTCGGGCCCCCTATTCAAGGGGACCTACTATCTATTTTACTACGTTTTCGTGAACACACCTACATAGCCTGTGCGGATATCGAAAAGATGTATAGGCAAGTTTTAATAACGGAAAACCAACGTGACCTACAATTAATTCTTTGGCGTAGCGACCCGTCTGCTCCGCTCGAGATCTATAGGCTGAATACTGTGACCTACGGGACGGCATCGGCGCCTTTCCTTAGTGTAAGGTGTTTACGGCAGTTGGCTATGGAGTGCAATGACTCACACGTCGCGCGAGTTATAATGAATGATTTTTACGTTGATGATATGTTAACCGGTTCTAATGATAAAAATTATTTGTTGAACTTATGTAGGAAAACGGCAAACGTTCTATCTACAGGATGCTTTGTGCTGCATAAGTGGATATTTAATTTTCAACATGATTATTTACCATTCACACAGGAGTTTAAAAATTTATCGCTAGGAGAACAAACACAATCAAAAACTCTTGGGTTGAGTTGGCTTAGTCAAACTGATCAACTCAATTATCAAAGTAAGATTCAAGTTAATGATAAAATAATAACAAAACGAGTTATTTTGTCCACGGTGTCTCAAATTTTTGATCCTTTAGGCTTACTAAGTCCTACAATAATTATAGTTAAAATGTTATTACAACAATTGTGGTTATTAAAGGTTGACTGGGACACACAATTGCCTGATAAAATAATCACAGACTTTAACAAGTTTTTACATAGTTTAAATGAGCTCAGCTGTTTACGCATTCCGCGGCATACATTTTCTAGGGACCCTATCCGCTCAGAACTGCATATCTTCACTGATGCTTCCCAGAAGGCCTACGGTGCATGTGCATATATACGCACATTTGAGCAACAAGGTAAGGTGATGGTTAGGTTATTATGCGCGAAGGGAAAAGTAGCTCCCTTAAAACCTTTGACTATCATTATAACTTAAAACCTTTGACTATCATTATAACATACTTTATTTACATTAATGCATTCATTTTCAGGTATTATAGTATTTATCGGAGCAAGCACGGTTTTGCTTTGCGTTTGGACTCCAGAACACTCGACTCGTGATTACGACAAGCTGATTAGGATAATGTACCTTTACGATCCCCAAGCATGCGGCTATAATCTTCGTACATCGAGATCTATTTGGAATTTACAATTTCACAATGAAACATACGGTCTGAAGATACGGCCAATACAATGGATGCCGGCTATCGTGACAGTAACTACTAAAGTATCCGCTAAAACTAGGAAGTGAGTTCTTAATTTTCTTTGTTTAGTTTTATTTTACATACATTGCTGTTGTATGGTACTCTAAGTGCTTTATTTTATTTTAAGACTAGCTTTTGCCACCCCGCGTGAGTGTGGTTTTTAATAAGACATCTTTCTTGAAATTTATGGTTCCCTATACATACTTTTTTTTTATGTTAGAAGTTGGCAAACAAGCATACGGCCCACCTGATGGTAAGTGGCTGCCGCAGCCTATGAGCGCTTGCAGTACCTTTAGTAGGTGCCACTCGCGCGTTGCCAACCTCGAGATATTAGTTCTTAAATCTCGTTCGCCCAGTAATTTCACTAGCGTACAATGCCCTTCAAACCGGAACACAGTAGTGCCTAAACACTACTATTTGGCGGCAGAATATTGGACACTGCGGTGGTACCTACCTAGCCGGCCTCTTGCAACAAAAGACCTACCACCAGTGTGACTGATTGCACTGGTGGAATAATCTCTGTAGTGACAGAGGTTATCCCAACAGCGGGCGATGGGGTCGTCACATCTCGACGCCTTTAAATACTTTCATCGTTTATTTCATTCTCTTCTTACAGATAGATGGTTACTTTCACATTTATAATAATAGTCTGTATAATATTTATTACTGTGGATTCCATAAAACCAATCGCAAAATATCCCAAAAATTTTCCGGGATAGAATGTATCATATTTCTTTAACACAGAGTGATTGCCATCTGACCTCTGCAACCCACAAAGGGCGAACAGTAGCTCATTAGATAAGAGCAAATTATCTATCAAGATTTAACGATTATTATCAGATATTACGATAACAACCGGGACCGACAGCTTAACATGGTCTTCGAGGCACGGTGGGAAGACCTAGGAGAAACGCACAGGGCAAAACAGATATTTATAACAAACATCTGCTCTGAGCGGAACCTTCGAGGCTCAAAGAAGGCTATGTACCAGCACGCTACAACGGTTGTGAAATAAACAAACACCCAAACATAGAAACATTCACATTTATAAAATTAATAGGATATAAATTGTTGCAGGTACGTCAAATTGAGCATTACGTTTCACGTATTCTGGTTTATATTAGCCATTGCGTTGAGAATATTCATATCAATAAATAATTTACGAATTCTTAAAATCATCCTAGCAGCTAACTTCTACGGTTTCGTTTTTATGATTTCTTTCGATTTATCCATGGCAATATTATACATTGCTCACATACAACAGACTTTGACCAAAGGTATGATACTAAGATACAGTGGATGGGGCGTTGAAATGAAACTAAAGCGGTATGATGAATTCGGTGGTTGGGTGCCGATAATAGCAGCTACAGCGTATATGAGAGGTGTTATCATTCTTGCCCTTAATATATACTGTTGCAGAGTTTTACATTTAATAAGAAGTCGCATCCAGAAACGAGAAGTAAGAACTAAAATAGTCTTAGAAGAAAATGATCCCATTCCAGAACCTAAATATGATGAAAAGCTCAATGATAAGGTTCTCTATTTCAGACCTGGCGATTTAAGACCAGTTACCAAGAAGTCTTTTAGATCTATGTTTTTCTATTAATTTTATTATAATTTATTTGAAATTATAAGTTTCTTGTTATATTTAATTATGTTCTAAGCGTAAATAAATTCGTTATTGCCTTAATAGTTGATTGTTCTTTTACTGTATCGCTTAGTGACCTTAAGTCGAAAGGATCTGTGTAGATTTTGAACCTTTAAATGGACGCAAATAAGCAATACCATGTCAACCCACAAAATTGAAAAAACTGAGTTATATATGCAGAAGTGTTTGTAAATGGCTGAAGAACATTTTTCTTTAATATTTGTAAGGTTTTAAGTTGTTATGTTAAAACTTCTAAAAAATTTTTAATCATGCAATTTATGTATTATGTTAAACGTTTTGGGTTATATTATATACGAAATATGCAGTTTGTATACTTATTTTTTGTGAAAATAAGTATACAAACTTACATAAATCTCAAATTGCCAAAAACTTGACCAATACATAAAAGAATTCATATAAAGCAAGTTGTTCAAAATTTTCAAACGCGTTTTTCTCGAAATGACATTCGTGTGGTCTTATTATTTGCTCTCGGTATCTCTTACTTATATGGTATTGCTTATTTGCGTCCAAATATTCTGTAACTTAACAATAATACTCTGTGCAATAACATATATGTGCATTTGTGCATGTTATAACAATTATTATAATTATATTGCCGACTCAAGGGATAGGAGGGAAGACATGAGAAAGTAAAAAAAGAGAAACAGAAGGGGTGGGAGATTAGGCCTCCGGCACTCTTACCTATCGCATGGAACGCGACATTACCTACTGATACTGTTACTTTATACAGTTGGAAGGAGTATGGCTCTACTACTTCTAATTGTAAAATGAAATCAGACAATCAAAATCACAGAAAATATATGCTGGATTAGTTCTTTTGGGAAAAAAATTACGGGAAGCGACTAATTGTAAGTAAAAGTAAAGTTGTTGGCGTCGGGATGTGACGACCCCATCGCCCGCTGTTGGGATAACCTCTATCACAACAGAGATTATTCCACCAGTGCAATCAGTCACACTGGTGGTAGGTCTTTGTTGCAAGAGGCCGGCTAGGTAGGTACCACCGCAGTGTCCAATATTCTGCCGCCAAATAGTAGTGCTTAGGCACTACTGTGTTCCAGTTTGAAGGGCATTGTACGCTAGTGAAATTACTGGGCGAACGAGATTTAAGAACTAATATCTCGAGGTTGGCAACGCGCGAGTGGCACCTACTAATGGTGCTGCAACCGCTCATAGGCTGCGGCAGCTACTTACCATCAGGTGGGCCGTATGCTTGTTTGCCAACTTCTGACATAAAGAAAAAAAAAAACTATTATGGGATTCAGCAATATGGTGATCTCAATTTCTTACCACTCAAGCAAAAAATTATGCACCATTAGCTGATCAACGTTCTACATTTTCACAAAATCGTATTCTAACTTCTGTAAATGGAATTTCACAAAACATTTTATAAGAATATTTCAACTCCTAAATAGAAAGTCTAAGGTACAGACCGATGGCTTACGATCAATCACGGATATTAACGCCTCTAATGCGAAATAAAAAAATCTGTACTTAAAGAAATTCAATCTAAAGGTGGTAGGCATTAATTTTTCATTTTCACGTCGAGAGGATCCATTAATATTGGACTTACGTAATCAAATTTAGGAACGGAGAAGTTTAATTCACAGCGAATTGACCGTGACCAACTGGTAATGGTTTGTCACAAATTTCAGGATTTTGTAATAACGAGGTTAAGATGTCCTTGATTAATTTTTAATGAAATAGAATGTGTAATTAGAATAAAGATGAGTTCACTTCAGATTTGGAGCATAACTATTATATTCTTTCAAAGTTTGTTATTGTTTAATAATATGTTAAGTAATTATATTATTAAAACTATCGTGAGACATTATTAACTTAATGTAAAAATCTAAACGGTGCGAGACGGGTCGCGACCGCGAACGTTACCCACTCACCCTGAAGAAGGACCTCCGATGAGTCCGAAACTAGTCGGTACTTACACCGATTATACGTGAGTGTGAGCCGTTTAGATTTTTACATTAAATGTGTTAAGTGTTTGAACAATATTTACTTAGCTCAAGTGTTGCAAGCGCTATAGCCTAAATAACTAAGTGTATTATAAGAAATGATTGGTATAACTTTCAAATTGGCTATAATAAGATTCAGTGGCAATAATTAACCCCCAGTTAATTAATCATGTGAACTTAATACACCAAATACAGAAGGCTGATTGGTTGCCTGTTGATCACCAGCTGTCTTCAACCAATGGCCAACCAAAAATATAGAACATATTTTGTATGTTAAGAGAAACCATTTTTTTTTTTACTTGGAGAAATGCAGTTACGTACTTGAGCACCGGGACGGGTGGAATGGCGCAGGAGGTGTGTGGACTCGGAGCCGAGCTCTCCTACCCACTAAAACTCCAAGGTCCCATCTTGCGCCATAGTGGGACGTCGCGGGATCACCAAAGCATACCACCGCGACGCCCCGGCGCTTGCCCCGAGGGGCCCATCGGTGGCGGCATATATACATATAAATACATACTATATTAAGAGAAACCAGGGATAAGACTTAATGGCAATCTCTGACAGTTAAGATACCTTCATTTATTTATGGACCTTTGATGACTTGGCTGTGCATTTTATTTTAACAATTAATATTAGTTTACATGAGCAGTGCTATCTAAAACAAAGAATGAATAAGTAAAAAACCGGCCAAGTGCATGTTAGTCTCGCACAAAAAGGTATCCGTATCACCGTAAAATAAAAATATCAAGTTTCTAGCATTTCTAGTATCGTCCTTTATTTTGAAATAGATGGTCGGACTGACGGACGGACAGTATAGGCTAAAAAAGTGTTACTGTGATTCTAGCGTTACTATGCATCCTGATCAGCTGGTGTACCCTCGACTGTCGCTTCGCCCCAGACAGCTCCGAGCTCCATGAAGTCACTCTGATGAAGCTTCTCTACCTCTACGACCCTGAAGCATGCGGAAGAATTTACTTCTACAACATCACTGTTAATTTAGGATACGATTATCACTCAACTATCATTTGGCCTGTTAAAAATCACGTCGCTGAGAGCTTTCGAAGGTTTGTAAAAGATGTTTTTAAAACCTCTCCACCTTTCCTGATACCCTGAGTCGTTTATCGGCACTCCTAGCACAAGTTTTTTTTTTTTATGTTATAAGTTGGCAAGCAAGCATACGGCCCACCTGATGGTAAGTGGTTGCCGTAGCCTATGAGCGCTTGCAGCACCATAAGTACGTACTACTCAAGCGTTGCCAACCACGAGATATTGGTTCTTAAATCTCCTCTGCCCAGTAATTTCACTAGCGTACAGTGCCCTTCAAACCGGAACACAGTAATGCCTAAGCACTACTATTACTATACTATTTGGCGGCAGAATATTTGACACTGCGGTGGTACCTACCTAGCCGGCCTCTTGCAACAAAAGGCCTACCACCAGTGAAAGTTATACGCTTATTTAGAAATTAAATTAAATTTCATATATATCAGGCTGCATCAATACAATCTATATTTCAATTAGTACAGAGACATAAATTCAAAATATTAAATTTAAGAATAATCAAAAATCAAATTATTTAGAAATCAAAGCGAAAAATTTAAAATTACAATAAGAATTAAAATTAAAATTTTATATCTAAAATCGTTTATTATATATTCCGCTCTGAATGGCACTGATTTTAAATATTGGTCAATCAATTTATTAAAGAAAACACTTATAGGAAACTGGAGCGAAATTACAAAATATTTTAATTTTTCCTTTATTTATACACAACACTAATTATATTCTAAACTTGAAGCTTCCATGTCTGCTAGAAGTGCCTTAGAGTTTTGATGATCGGTCAGTCAGTGAGTGACAAAATTAAGAAATTTGACTAGTTATAATTCTAAAACTACTGGTTCAAATTGAATGAAATTTCAAATATATCGTGTTTATACAATACCTGCTCGGTTACTGAAAATTCAGGGTTATAGCTTTATCCACAACGAAGTTATAGAGCGTCGAAAATGGCCTGTAGTGCTTCCAGAAAAGGATAGTACGGCCGTGCCGCTTTTTTGCTCGACTTGGCGACAGATTTATTGAAATTCAGATTCTAACACCAAATAGCTCTAAAATTATTCCTCATACCTGAAGGGAAATCTGCGAAACAAACTCAGGAAAATAGAAAAGAAATATGACTCTGAGTAATAACTTGAATGATCATTTCATCTTCTTAGCATTATTCCCGGTACTATAAGAATATTTAACCAGGGTCTGCTTATTACTCTGGTCCGGATTTGATAGGTTACTAGTTTTTACACAGATTGATAGCCATCTGATCTCCGATATTTGTAAGATCAATGCAAACATCTACCCGAGCAGGAATCGAACCCACCACCGTAAAACAACGCCACAACAAATTTAGTAATTAAAGGAAAATCTATTTACAGGAAAATTCGTCTATGGCTCTCTATCCACGTAGTATGGTTACTTCTGGGTATTGCGAACTTGACTCACGGGCGAAGACCGTGTGGTTTTTACGCAGCATTGCTCCCCTTCACGTTGATCGGCTTATCTATATTGCTGCTTGACTTAATTTACACGGGTATTTTCTTAAAAGACATTGAAGTAACTAACAATGAAAGTAAGTATAATAATATAATTTTCTTTTGGCTTTAACATTATAACTCAATTGATTATTTTATAGTTATTTTGGTAGATTGGTTTGGGAATTTAGACGACCGTGGCGGCGTTGTATTGAGCCTGCTTTGAGCCACGACGGCCGTGGGTCCGATTCCCGCTCCAACCAGATGATTGTTATAAATATCTGTTTCGGGTCTGGGCTTTTGTTATAACATAGATATTAATCGTTAACTCACGACAGGTAATTTGCTCTGATCCAATGAGTAACTGATTCACCCTTAGAGTTGCGGAGGTCAGATGGCAATCGCTCTGTGTAAAGCCTAAACTAGGAACCTGTCAAATCAACATAAGAGTATAAGCAGACTCTATGTAAATGCCGGGAACAATGCTAGGCAAAAGAAGAAGAGTTGAGAAGAGAATTTAGTAACCAATAATTAAGACAGTTTTAAACAACAACAATAGGAAACAAACTTGAAACCCGCCGGTTGGTGGCCGGTCACCAAGCATGATCCGATGGAAAAGAAAAAGTTAAGAAGGGAAATTTGAGACAAAGGACCAGAATAAAGATACTGTTACTTCACGTCAATGTTCTGTGAGAGTGTACTATCCCAGACGAGCCGGTGCATTCATGCTGAAAACAACAAGACTGATAGTAATAACGTCTAAGCCTTTTGATATATTGACTTCTATAAACTAAGTTAAACGATCTTCAGCGGCAATGGTCAATCATCTAATAGTTCATAGCGGTAAGCTCTTAATAGAAGGCAGGATAGTTAAACCGATCTAAATCCATGGCTTTGATAACAGACTGCTATTGGATACATATTGGTTGGATTGCTTTACGCTCAAGGAATCTTGCATTCAAAGTTCCTATATTACGCTTGAACAATTTGGATCAAAGCTATCGTTGCGATACTTTCATATAAAACTTTTAGTTAAGTTAATGAAGTATTGTATCTCCAACATAGTTTTTATGTTACTAAATTGGCAAGCACGCATACGGACCACATGATAGCAAGCAGTTGCCGTAGCACCATTAGTAGGTGCTTCTCACGCGTTGCCAACCTCAAGATATTGGTTGTTAAAGATTTACAAAGGAAGGATTTAAGGATTTGCAAAGAAGGTCTTTTGCCCAATGCTGAGCTGACAAATGAAAATTTCACGATTAACACCTCAGCCTTTACCTTTTTTATTACCGCGATTTTATTCGATTAAAACCTTTTTCTGGACTAAAGCGGCATAAAAATTACTCTACTGACCTTCTTTTTAAAATTTCATCATAATAAGACTAAATTGGAGATTAGTGTAATGTTCACAAATTCATATTAATCAGCATTATTATATATACAGATTAATTATTTCCCGTACTAATGGAGCGAAAAAATCAGGGCAATTTCATCCAATATTGTATACGCACCGATGGACAGACTGGTTGATTAAAACATTAATAATTTTCCGACCGGCCTTCAGGAGCACGGTACGGAAGGGATATTATATGTAGCTTCCAGAATTACTAAATATACCGATCGCTACATATTTTATGATAATGTGGTGAATATTGCATGAACCAAATCCTGTAGAAGGCTCCTATAAATTTCATGATGACCTGACCGGCTTTTTATACTTAAGGCGGAAGGGTTTTTATCCCAAGAGGCCGGTTAGGTAGGTACCACCGCAATGTCAGGTATTGTAGCGGAAAGCATTAATGTATTTTGCATTACTGTGTTCCTAAATAAAGGGCACAACAGTGTAGTCCCTAATAAAACCAGCTATGATCTATTAAAATCCTACATTGAAAATCAGTGTTAGGTACTAACAAATGGTACGCCATTTTGGAACACAGCACGGTGGTATTTTATTTTAATTGCTTTTTTACTTTTTAATTTCTTTTTATTGTTTTTTCATTTTATTATTTTTAAAAATGTATGTTAAGTTTGTTACGTTCCCACGTCTCGCGGATTCGAGGAAATAGCAGACCACCGGGTTTTCGCCGTAATAACCATTTTATCGGAAAGTGCAAAAGTGTTTAGTAAGAGTTCACCGAATTAGTTTAAATTGTTATAAATGTTTAATTTTAATTTAAGATATTGGTTTAGTTTTATATTCACTCTTGTCTCTCACATCGAGCAAGTAGTACTAGTTTTAAGTTTAGCATGTAATTTCATTATTAAGTAATTAAAGTAATAATAAGTAATTTTGTTTTTTTTCGGACCCTCCGCTGCCGTCGTACATAATTAGTTGTTCATTTATTTTTATTTGTTTTTGTTATATTATTATTTGTATTTTTGTTTTAAATGTTTTGTACTCTGCTGTGTTCTGAATAAACTTGTTCTTTCGTTCTACAAGTATGAATTTTTTTTTATGTTGCAAGTTGGCAAACAAGCATACGGCTCACCAGATGGTAAGGTGGGGTCCGTAGTCTTTGAGCGCTTGCAGCACCATTAGTAGGTTCCACTCACGCGTTGCCAATCTCGAGATAAGTTATAAGATAAGATAGATCGAGTTCTTAAATCTCCTCTTCCCAGTAATTTCACTAGCCTACAGTGCCCTTCATACCGGAACACAGTAATCCCTAAGCACTACTATTTGGCGGCAGAATATTTGACACTGCGGTGGTACCTACCTAGCCGGCCTCTTGCAACAAAAGACCTACCACCAGAGTGACTGATTGCACTGGTGGAATAATCTGTGCTGTGATAGAGGTTATCCCAACAGCGGGCGATGGGATCGTCACATCCCGACGCCGGGAAATCCACGCAAGGATTAGCGGAAAAAGGTCTAATTATTGTTGTCATTAATGAAGTATGTCTATTTTCCAGACGCGATTATCCATTATATATCAAAGCGCAACTTAAGATGGATCCACAAGCCTTTTCCCTGGCTGTATAGTAATAAAGGGGATGCTGACACTAGTTGGATAGCGCTGCTGTTTGCATACATCAGCTGTCGAGGAGTTGTGCCGTGGTTCATCAACTTTTGGATGGTGAAGGATAATTATTTCGAAGGACTCGCCGTTTATCGTAAGTGAATACGGCTTAAAAATATTATCATGTGGCAACCTTAAACGCCACAGGTTGCGGGTTTCGTTCCCACTTGGAGCACAGTGTTTGTATAGTAGTCGGAAGTCCGACTCGGACTTGGCCGGTTTTATAATTGTGTCAGACCAACGGGTAGGTAATCTACCCTCCTCCTAATCTCCTCTCCTAAAACAGGCAACTTATACAGTTGGTCTGGTTTCCTCCATGCATTCAGGATTATAAAATGTTACATTAAAGAAAAAAAAATGAAATAGTTAAGTCAACATACATCAAACAATTGTCATAGTGAGCGAGCGATGTTGGGGGATAAAGCAATATAACAAAAGAAAAATAATTTTTGTGGTGTAAAGTCAAACGAATTTTCTGTAATTATAATAAAATTTTGATGTTCTTATTTCAGCCGAGAAATAACCTTTACGGGCAGTCAAACCTTATTTTAAAAATGGGAAGCACTTAACATAAATATACAAAATTATATTTTCTTTCATCGTAAAATTAAATTATAAACAATTTTTGCTTTATTACTGAGGAAGTGTTCACTTAAATAACATATTGAATTTTACTATTTCAGATCGCTTGCTGAGGGAAAAATCGAGACAACCTGCTCATGTATAGTAATTATATTTTATTATCGATTGGTTAGTGGTCAACCTAGTGTCAGAGTTGTTCAGGTCGCCCGTAGGCCTCTGACTTGACTTATCGACTGTTGTCTAATTGTCAACAGCCGGGACCGACTTTTTACGTGCCCTCCGAAGCACGGAGACGCTCGGTTCAAATACCACTATGCGATCACCCATCTAGTGACTGACCGCGCCTAAAGTTGCTTAACCTACCGATCGTTTACCGATCAGCGGGTGCACTCGGCTATGAGCGTCTCATGTATAGTAATCATAATACGAGTCTTCATAACATTAATAATTAATTAATTAACGTAATTTTATTATGTCAGAGGGGACAAACGAGCAGGAGGCTCACCTGAAGTTAGGCGATCACCGCCGCCCATGAACATCTGCATCACCAGCGGGCATCCACGTGCGTTGCCGACCTTTTAGGAAAGAATAGGCACTTCTCTTGAAGGATCGCCGGCAGGAGTTGGTTCCAATAAAATTGGTTGGTTAAATATAAAGTGTAATACGACGTTATTTGAAGTTAGCTTTCATTAATAAAATAATTTGAGTAAGATTGTTGTTCATATTGAAATACAATATATTTATTACTGTATCATGGGTCAACTATACAATATTTAATTAAATTAATAATATACCTTGAAAGTATAGTTATAATAATAATATTTTTATTGTCACAGTCAACGTAAAATTTCAATGTTTCTTATTTGGAGCCTCACTTTAAGGAAATTGCCTTTTTTACGATAGTCCGCTCTTCCATAACAATGGTTATATTATATGTATATAATAATAATAATAATAGTATACTTTATCTGTACACTAAAAACAATGAAAGATGAAAGTACAAGAATGGTATTACAAAAGGCGGTCTTAATCTTAATCTTGACACCGTTGTGGCGTTGTGGGTAGCGAGTCTGCCTTAAGTCTCGACGGTTGCGGGTTCGATTCCCGCTCGGAGCAGATGTTTGTATTAATCGTACAGGCATGTTTTCCGGTCTGGTTGTGTTTGTCCCTGTCATTGTGAATGTTTCCGGACCCCCGACACAGAAAATATAATTATCCTAATTATCCTGGGCCGTTGAGTGTGTAGCGTTTATTTATTTATTATTTATCGCTAAGGCAGCGATCTCTGCCATACAACCTTTGGCTAGAGGACATGGGTAGAGAACACACAAGCAAAGCGGTAAGGAGGTGTACCTTGGAACTAGTATATATACTATATGTAAGCTACATACTACTTACCTACTACTAATTGAGTTGTGTGTGTGTGTGTGTATGTATGTGTGCATGTATTATAACGTTGAATAGAATAGAGACTTCCTAAGATATTTTTGATATAAAATTTTGGCGATAAATGTTCAAGAAATGAGAGTGAAATTTCCAGAACAATATTAGATACTTTGTTGCATGAGAGAAGAAAGTAATACTTCAAAAATTATCAGAGTGACAGCTCTACATTGTATTTTTCAAACTCTTATCTATTTAAGAAGTTTTACTTCTATAACGTGTACTGTAGGAGTACTGAGGAAACCTCGAGAGCACGATCGCAGAAGGCGCCCTAAGGACGGAATCAAATTTGAGCCCCCGTGAGGGCTGCCTCTTTTTCACGGCTGAGCCTCTGTACTCGGCTCCCCGCTCTGTGACGTTATCAAGGCCAGTAGGGCCAACAGTAATACACATTCCGAAAAGAATAGAAGAAAAAAAAACATAGCACTATGCAGAATCGTGACATACTTACTATATTTTATCGCGTTGTATTATCTTAAATTTACATATAGAAATCGATAATATCAAATATTTTAATTATAGTTATTATATATACTTTTTTTACATATCCTAACTAATATGATCTAATATTTTTTACGGTAGTAGAGCCATGCTTCTCTCAGCACGAAAGAGCCGGCTCGACTGGGGAAGTACTACCTTCTCACAGAAAATCGGCGTCAAGTAACAGTATCATTAGGTGTTGTTGCATGTCGTGCGATGAGTGAGAGTGCCGGAGGCCCCATTTCCCACCCTCTGTTCCCTTCCTTTTTTCCCATCTCATCCCGTCCCTCCTGTTCCTTGGGTTGGCAACGCGCTTGTGATACTTCAAGTACCGCAAGCATTCATAGGTTGCCGTGATTATTTACCACCAGGCGGAGCGTATAGACTTGTTCGCCAACCTTCATGACATAAAGAAAAAAAAATTATGAATCCGAAACTATTGAATGGAACATCTGTAACTTGCGGGCTATTTCGTTTCATTTCGTTCGTGATGAAATTAAAAAGGAGCACCAGCGAATCTGTAGACAGTTTTTCGTTATGAAAAGGCTAATTCTAATTAATTTTAATTATATGAATTACAATAAGAACGAATTCACTCTGTTCGATACGAACTGTTTTAACTGTGCTATTCAAATTTTTACCAAAACGACTTTGATCAAATCAGGAGAGTCAACAAAAAACAAATGAATTCTGTCATTCTGAATACCACGTACTCAGCCTCGAGTAAAAATCATTCAGTCATAAATAAAAGCTATATTCCGCCAAAGGAAACACATTCCAGTAGCATTTCAAAAAACGCTATTAAAACTGTAATCCATTCGCCGTCTATCTTCTGCGTTTTCACCCACAATACTGTAACAGCTCCCAAATCCGGATTGTAATCGCTCCCTTTTGTTTTACTACATCAAAATACAATCATAAATCCGTAGCGACATTGGTATATAATGAAATAGTAAAAGTTATCATCGACACAATACTTTAAGAAAGAAGAAATATTTTTTTAAAACTTGTTCTCTATAAATAACGATCTAAAAAAAATTTCCCGGCGTCGGGATGTGACGACCCCATCGCCCGCTGTTGGGATAACCTCTGTCACAGCAGAGATTATTCCACCAGTGCAATTAGTCACACTGGTGGGAGGTCTTTTGTTGCAAGAGGCCGACTAGGTAAGTACCACCGCAGTGTCAAATATTCTGCCGCCAAATAGTATGGTGCGTAGCCATTACTGTAGAGAAGATTTAAGAACTAATATCTCGAGGTTGGCAACGCGTGAGTGGCACCTACTAATTGTGCTGCAAGCGCTCATAGGCTACGGAAACCACTTACCATCAGGTAGGCCGTATGCTTGTTTGCCAACTTGTAACAAAAAAAGAATCATTCTTAATGTTTTTAATTTAAGTCTTTTACTGCGCGGAACTCTATATCTTGTCCTGTTACAATCACTCCAGCCTCTTATAAATTAACCGGAAAACATAGAAAAAGAATTTAAATAAATAATTAACCTTTACCTTTAGTCGGAACCTGTCAGTCCCGGTTGTTATCACATAACATCTGATAAATATCATTAACTCTTGATAGGTAAGTTGCTCTTATCCTATGAATTACTAGTTCACCCTTAGGGTTACGGAGGTCAGGTGGCAATCGCTCTTTGTAAAAACTAGTAACCAGTGAAATCCGGATAAAAGTAATAAGCAGACCCTGGTAAATAAAATGCCTGGAATAAAGCTAGGACAAAGAAGAAGAAGTTGGTATTAAGTTGTAAATATGTCATAATAAATTATTATATATATATATACTTGTTGCCGCATGGTGAAATATAGAACCGATTTAATACGTTTGAGTAGAAAGACAATATTTGAAAAGATGTCATTCTAACGGAACGTCACATTAATGGTTACTTCACTATTTAATCATACAGACAATTATTGTCGTACCGCATATAAAAGGACGAATCGTTCAAATCCGACGTAGTAGTTACAGTGCTGTGCAATTTATTATGTTATCTAGATAAGGAATTAAAAGCATTGTTGGTTACAATAAGTTATTCATAATGTTAACATACTTGGGTAAAATTGATAAAGGCTCAAGGCTATCCTTAGCTTAGTTTGATTCAAAATGAATACTGATAAAACCACAGGCGTGGTTTCATTCTTATAAAAAAATTCACCCCATGAATTAAATCTGAAATAGGCATAGCCTTTCATTAATCATAAATGTTACCGCTTCCTAAATGAAAAAGGACGGTGTACTTAAAGAAATTCCATTAAAAGTAGGTAGGCAATACTTTTTCATTTTTGCGTCGAGGGGACCCATTAATATTGGACTTTACGTAATCAAATTTCGGAACGGAGCAGTTTTAGAGCGAATTGACCGTGACCAAATTGAAATTGTTTGTCACTTTCAGCATTCCCCAATGACGAAGTTAAGATGTCCGTGATTAGATTTTAATTAAATAGAAATGTTTTGATTCTACAGATGGAAATAGCTCGTCATTTTGTTATGGCGGTTGGCAAACAAGCATACGGTCCGCCTGATGGTAAGCAGTTATGGCCACGTGTGAACGCACGCGATACTTGAAGTATCACATTCGCATTACCAACCCAAAGGATAGGAGAGAAGAGATGAGAAGGAAAAAGGAAGGGAACGGAGGGGGTGGGAGATTCGGCCACTGACGATCTCATTCATCGCACTTACTTTAACGCCGATTTTCTTTGAGAGCGTTGTATTTCCCTGGCCCATTAGTGCTGGGAAGGAGCATGACTCTACTACCGTTAGTCCAGATTGGATTTATTTTTATATTAGAAGGGGCAAACGGGCAGCAGGCTTACTTGATGTTAAGCGATTACCGCCGGCCATGAACATCTGGAACACCAGAGGGCCGGCCTTAAGCGCCACAGGTCGCCTGTTCGGTCGGAGCAGATGTTTGTATTGACCATACAGGCATATTTTCCGGTCTGGGTGTGTTTTGCCTTGTCTTTGTCTATGTTTCCGGACTCCCGACACAGGATAACACTATCCTAATGGGGACCGTTGAGTGTGAAGCGTTTAGCGGTTATTAATTTATTACGTAAAACAATATTAGAGTCTATATATGCCTCTGAGGCATGTTTCTTTAACGGCGACAGTTCACTATCACCGAAGTACTTCATTATATTATCAAAAGTGACAAAATGATAACATACGAAAATGGAATCAACAGCGAAAATAAATTTGAATTTAGCAATCAATTACAAACAAAATGGTCGCCGTTTCAAAATGGTCGCCATTCCAATATTTTTATTTGTGTCTTAAGTTACGTGTTAATTTAATTTAAATATTCTTGTGTATTATTCCTTCTGTAAACAATAATACGTGTGAAATTTTCTGTACTGATAAAACACCTTAGTCAAATAAAGATTTTAAAAAAATATATATATATAAGAAAGAAAGAAAGAAAGAAAGAACAAGTTTATTCGAAACACAGCAGAGTACAATTTAAACCAAAAAAATACAAATAAATTAAAAAAACAAATAATAATAAAAATGAACGAGAAAAAAATAACAAAAGATATAAAATAAGTTAAAAAAACTAAAAAATAAGCTATTAAAAATAAAATACTACCGTGCTGTGTTCCAAAATGGCTACCATTCAGCATTTGTTGGGTAAACATACCCAACACTGATTTTCTATGGTAGCCATTACGTGTGTCGATATATATATATTCTTATCTTCTTATCTTCTTATCGAGTGGTTAGTGGCCCATCTAGTGTCAGAGTTGTTCACATCGCCCGTAGGCCTCTGACTTGACTTATCGACTGTTGTCAAATTGTCAACAGCCGGGACCGACTTTTTACATGCCCTCCAAAGCACGGAGACGCTCGGTTGAAATACCACTATGCGATCACCCATCTAGTAACTGACCGCACCTAAAGTTGCTTAACCTACCGATCGTTTACCGATCAGTAAGTGCACTCGGCTATAAGCGTCTCACAGCCGAGTGTCGTCTCACATATATATATATTTTAAAAAGTGTAAATTTATTTATAAACACAATATATTGTTTTTATAAATAGCAGTATAAACATAGTTCTTGTTTTAATTCTCTGAATTTGAGATTCGCTCTCGACCCATTAAGATATCGAAGTACAAAATTAAACAAGTTGAGGTAATAGTCAATCTTCTTCGTAATACTTCATATCGGTTCCAAGAAGCCTCTATTTAAACGGATCCTATGCTTCAGGGCTTAGATAACCAATAGCCTGTCGGTAAACTTGTAGGTTATTGGTTAGCTTCTGATCAAATTTGCTCTGTAAATTGAGTCAGAGAGTTTACGATGAAATCAAATTTACCGTAACATGAAATAGTGATATTTTAGTTACCTACTTATTATAAAAATTAAAGTATGACAGTTGCGCGCTGTTTAAGTTTATTAATAAAAAAATAACACGATAAAGAAAATGTAGAAAAACCTAACTATTTAATATAATAATAATAATTATTCTATATAAGAACAACTTTTTTTTATTAATTTTGTAAAAAACTCTTGGCATTTGTTTATATTTTACCTTTGTGACCAAGCGTCCATTAATCCCATAACTTTAATTATATTCAATTGCAGACTAGTAATTTATATTAATTTGATAAAATTTGGAATTTCTTTGTTTCAAAAGTCAGCGCAAATTAAAATTATAGTGAAGAGACAAACGGAGCGGAATGATAAGACTAGTTTTATATAATTATTTTAATACGCTCGACTTGACATACAATTGATTAAGGAATTAATAATTTGTAAAACTTCCAACGAACTGAAGGAATATAATTTGACGTGGCTCCTTGTATAATGAGACAATCATTATGTTTTATGTAAACGAATATTTAAAATAATATAAAGCCGAAAATATCATTTTATAACTACATTTGATCGTATTAAAATCTGATAATTCGTTTCTCTTCTATTTAAATAAAGTGAAAAAAATTATATAGTTTACTCAAAATTTTACCGGGGTCGGGACGTGACGACACCACCACACTGGTGGTAGGTATTTTGTTGCAAGAGGCCGACTAGGTAGGTACCACCGCAGTGTCAAATATTCTGCCGCCAAATAGTAGTGCTTAGGCATTACTGTGTTGTGGTTTGAAGGGCACTGTAGGCTAGTGAAATTACTGGACAGAGAAGATTTAAGAACTAATATCTCGAGGTTGGCAACACGTGAGTGGCACCTAGTAATGGTGCTGCAAGCGCTCATAGGCTACGGCAACCACTTACCATCAGGTGGCCCGTATGCTTGTTTGCCAACTTATAACATAAAAAAAGCTGTAGTTAATTATATCAAAATTTAAATTCACATCACATTCTGTTCTACACGACTTAAAATATCACAGTTGAAAGAATTTTTATTAAATCGCTCATAACATAAACTTTACGAAGAACAAAGGCTACTTCAGCATTGTGGATTTAAAATTATGAATTCCGGGCACGCACTTTCCTGAAAAATCATTCGGTTCAGTCGTAAATAATGCGTAAAAGTAAATAATAAATAACGAAAACCAAACAACTGACTCCGACCCACCAACGCCAACTGCCAAATTAGTATTTTAAATTATTTAAATTATCGTGAAACATTGTTTGACTTAATATAAATTTAACGGTGTTGCACTTACGGGAAAATAACCCACTCACCCTGATGAAAGACCTCGGATGTGTCCGAAACTGGTCGGTACCTAAACCGATTAAACGTGAGCTTTAAGGCGTTAAATTTTACTTTTTACCAAATTCGTAGAAGTTATCAATTACCCTAATTAAAGGCAAATATCAATTACCATTATTTAAAAAAATAATTGAACTCAAGATAATGCATCAGTGTTCAGCGTTTTTTCACACCCCAACAAAAGTAGAGAATGTAGAAGAAAGGAATATTATTATTATTATTATTATATTTTCTGTCTTATTCTTACAATCGTACGGAACGGTACGGTATCGGAATTTTTACATTTTATGTTTTTAATGGGATCTCATATCTTTTTGTAGAAAGTCCTACTTTTTCTACCCACTTCTTGAATGTAATCGTATATTATCTAGGTACCCACCTACACCTATTATTCCATTATATTATGTGAATACTATACAGGTACACTGATTGATTAACTGTAAATGTAACTTTGCAATTTTATACAGATCAAGAAAACTGGACCGAAATTATAAAATATTTTAGTTTTTCCTTGATTTATACACTAAACACTAATTATACTGTAAATTTGAAGCTTCCATGTGTGCTAGAAGTGCCTTAGAGTTTTGATGACCAGTCAGCGAGTAACAAAATTAAGAAATTTTGACTCGTTATAATTCTTAAACTACACTTTGAAATTGCATGAAATTTGAAATATATCGTGTTTATACAATGCCTGTTTGTTTACTGAAAATTCAGGCTTTTAGTTTTAGAAACAACGGAGTTATAAGAGGCTGAAAATTATGTAAGTTCGTATCTGACTGCAAATGTAACTTTGTAATCCTATACATTTATATGAGATTACAAAGTTATTTATGCAGTTGGTGTATCTAGAAAACTGGAGCGAAATTACAAAATATTTTAATTTTTCCTTTACTTATACACTAAACAATAAATAAATTCTAAACTTGAAGCTTCCATGTCTGCTAGAAGTGCCTTAGAGTTTTGATGATCGGTCAGTCAGTGAGTGACAAAATTAAGAAATTTGACTAGTTATAATTCTAAAACTGGTTCAAATTGAATGAAATTTGAAATATACCGTGTCTATACAATGCCTGCTCGGTTACTGAAAATTCAGGCTTATTGCTTTATCCACAACGAAGTTATAGAGCGTCGAAAATGGCCTGAAGTGCTTCGAGAAAAGGATAGTACGGCCGTGCCGCTTTTTGCTCGACTTGGCGGGGGCACTGCCGTGCCCCCAGATTTACTGCAATCCGATTTAATACAAAACCGTCAAACAAATCCTAAACCTTTTTTTAATCGTGAACTCTCTATTATATTCCTGCTTTAGAAAACTAATATAAATCCAATATGCCGATAATACTTTGAGAAACTTTTAGTATTCAACGTGTCAGACCGACCTCAATTGAAACAGTTTTACAAAGTATGAATTATTAAGGCTTCTTTCGTGGTTCAATAAACTTTTTCTCACTATAGTATAGATCGTTTCTTAAAGCGAATATCAGATCTTTGTATTCCTTTGTAAAAAAAACTCTGTCCGCTGTAACGAGCACAGAAGGTTTTAACTCATTTACATAATTAATTTTAAATTTATTTTCCTTAAATTCAAGACGATGAGTCGCATACGCCAGCATCCTAGTCATTATAAATGTTGCAAATTATATATGTATATTGAAAGGCAAGGGAACCAAAAAAACTGATTTTTGTTAATTGTGTTTTTTTTTTTTTAATTAACGATCAAGATTTCGTAAATGCATTTTTCGCCATCTTGAAAAAATTGTTAATTTTCTTTCCGCAACAACTCAAAAAAATTTTGACCAAGTACCTTTTTGCTTAGCCTATTTTCGAAAATTTACTAGCGTTCCTCGTCGTTGACACAGATATCAAAAAAGTTGTTGAGGTATCGACCGAGAAAGTAAAAATTCTGGTAGTACCTTTATAAACCTATTCGCTATTTCCTTTAAAATCCTCTTATTGTAATCCATAAAATCATCGATAGTAGCATATCTATATAAAAATAATATTATAATATAAAACTGAAGAGTTCGTATGTTTAGTTTGAAGCGCTAATTTCTGTAACTCTTTTTGCATGTGATAACACATTTCTTGAGGAAGGCTTTGGCTATATGGACGCAAATAAGCAATATCATGTCAACCCATACGAATGTCATTTCAAGAAAAACGCGTTTGAAAATTTTGAACAACTTGCTTTATATGATTTTTTTTTTCGTATTGAGCAATTTTTTGGCAATTTCAGATTTATGTAAGTCATTTTACTTATTTTCACAAAAAATAAATATACAAACTGCATATTTCGTATATAATGTAACCCAAAACGTTTAACATAATACATAAATTGCATGAAAAAAATGGCGTTTTTAGAAGTATTAAAGCTTAAAATCCTACAAATATTATAGAAAAATGTTCTTCAGGCCTTTTACCCATACTTCTGCATATATAACTCAGTTTTTTCAATTTTGTGGATTGACATGGTATTGCTTATTTGCGTCCATATAACATCGATACTTAAAAGCCGAGCAATAAGAAAATGCAGGCGGGCGATAAGATCCGGTTAGGTGGTGGAACAGAACAGTCTCATCCGAAAAGAGCGAAGCCGCGGTCACAGCTAGTTTAAAATCTTATCAAAATTCATTATTATAAATCATGAATATCAAATATAAAGGTATAACAATTTCGTAGGTTCATTAAAATTTTGCAAACATTATTATAAATCGCGAAGCAGTTAAAATTGAAAACATTACGTATTTTCTGATATGAAATTTACCCAGTGCTGTGTGTACTGCGATGTAATGAGAATCTGTACGCTTAGTGAAGGCTCTCGGTAATTATGCTTTCATTTAATCTGTATCAATATTTATTTTATTGAAACTGAACGAAAAGCAATTGATTTAGTTGATATTTGAGTTTATAGTAAATATTTTTTTTATGTTAATAGTGACAGGCAAGCATACGGCCCACCTAATGGTAAGCGGTTGCCGTAGCTTATGAACGCGTGCCAACACCATCAGCAGGTGCCAATCTTGAGATATTGGTTGTTGAATCTCCTTTGCCTAGTAATTTCACTAGCCTACAATGCTCTTAAAACCGGAACACAGTAATGCCTAAGCACTAATATTTGAAACTGCGGTGGTACCTACCTAACCGGCCTCTTGGAACAAAATACCTACACTTGTTGTACTCAAATATTTGAATGAATTGAAGTATTACTTTCAGTTATTAGACCGCTTAAAATTATGTCAGTAAACGGTATTACAAATTGATCACAGAAAGCGTTTACAAACTTTCTATCAATAAATTTAAAAAAAGGTCAAGGATCGTTTTGTGTGGTAAGGGCTATTATAAAAATAGTGAATACCTTAAGGAAACCTCACATTGGGAAAGAGACGGTCGCTGAAGGTTTTAATGGTCCAGTTCACTTACACGTTCACATTAAAAAAAGTAACCCCCTGAGTTTGTTTCGCCGGTTCTTCTCTTATAGAGGTTTAATTTTGGATACGGTGGTAGAATCT
Source organism: Hestina assimilis (assembly GCA_023373885.1). Taxonomy (NCBI): domain Eukaryota; kingdom Metazoa; phylum Arthropoda; class Insecta; order Lepidoptera; family Nymphalidae; genus Hestina; species Hestina assimilis. Next base: position 1,301,101 of record CM041751.1, read on the forward strand.
GACTTTTAACAAATAAGTGTAATAATGCTTACGTTGAATAAAATATTTCATTTTTCAACTATTCTTAAGTAGCCTTGCTGTTTTTATTATATATGGGCCAGTAAAATGAACGCAAATAAGCAATACACTGTCAACCCACACGAATGTCATTTCGAGAAAAACGCGTTTGAAAATTTTGAACAATATGATTTTGCTTTATATGATTTTTTTATGTATTGGTCAAGTTTTTGGCAATTTTAAGATGTATGTAAGTTATTTTACTTATTTTCACATAAAATAAGCATACAAACTGCATATTTCGTATATAATATAACCCAAAACGTTTAAAATAATACATAAATTGCATGATTAAAAATGGCTTTTTAGAAGTTTTAAAGCTTAAACCCTACCAATATTAAAGAAAAATATTCTTCAGCCATTTACCAACACTTCTGCATATATAACTCAGTTTTTTTTATTTTGTAGGTTGACATGGTATTGCTTATTTGCGTCCAAATATTCCTTATTCTGTTATTTAGGCATTACTCTTTTTTTGGGATGTGTATGACGAAATTCGGGATATTAGGGCTCAAAGTTGTCTCCTTCTTATGGCTCATGACCAGGGCCGGATTTATAGGTCTTGGAGGATTCAGAGCAAAAAGCAGTGAAGGCCTCCTGGTCCCAAATTATTTTCCAAATAAAATCAACAATTTTTTGATTGGAGTTTTTCAATAACTAATTTATTTTGCAACCAAGTAAATTCTTTTAGTATTTAACAAACATATATAAACATTATCGGAAAACATCAACGTCAAATATGTATACTAGTGTTTACTAATCAGAATTTGCAAGTTTTTTTTCCGAAGTCTCTATTGTGGGGGCCTCGGGGCTCCACCGAATTCGCCCGTGCTCATGACGACATCTAAATGGATCAAAATTCGTTTAAAAACTGAATCATATAGTTCTAAAACGTTAACTCTTAACTCTAAAATAAATATTGTAAACTCTCTTTATTCATTACAACACATGTGAATATTAAAATAGCATAACCATTAAAATCGTCATAATGGCAAAAGCGTGTTTATTTAGATTTGAAATGCATTAAAAGCTTTTCTAGCATTATATATTCAACTGCAATGCGAAGTAGCTTCAGCAGCTCAAAGCCTGCATTACGATTAGCCTAGTTATGAAATCGATCTTATGTCATAAACTTAGGCCATTACAATGCTATAAGAAAAATATACTATAAGAAAAATATATATTTTAATACTATAATTTTTCTATAATTTTTTTAACAGAACAATTTTTTTTTTCGGAAGTTTTATTGATGACGACCTGAGACCTGAGACCTGAGACCCGGCCGTGAAAAACGGACAACCCTCATGGGAGCTACATTCAAACTTTCAACTAATCAAAGTTTAAAGTTTAACCTAAAGTGCTACGAGGCCCAATGGCTAAGGACGTCATCGGAAATGGATGCAGCACTCCGAGCGCAGTCCACACCGTGGACTCACCCGACAGTGTGAGCGCGACGCTATGTCAAAACAAAGGACCTCATCCTCACCGGAGAAGACGGTGTTGTGTGCGTGTCTGCGCTATGTAAGGGGCATTGTCTTATGTAATCCTATCGTCGGTTGATTGCATCTGTCTGTATAGATACAAACCAGTCTAATCAGACGATTCGAATGGACGTTAGTTCGATCAAAACAGTATTGCGATAAGCGCTTCAAATATTTGAGGTTGTAACACCAGAAAATTAAGCCTTCCTCTGAGTATCTTAAGAGTGACCTGAAAAACTCTTGTAGGAGATTGGCCATTGACCACAAGACAGTAAAAAAAGAAAAATATTTGTATAGATAAACTACGATAACAAGATACGCTCCAAAATTCAATGTATTGAACAGAGGGGGTGGGAGAATGGGCATCCAGCTCTCTCGTTCTTCGCACGAAACGTAACATGGCTCTACTCCTACTAATACATATAAAAAACGGTATATTGTTATTTATCATATGGCTGTTTGACACATTTTTACAAGCTTACAACCCTCAACCCTCAATCTTGTAGCATTTTAGCCTACTCCCAGGCTTTAATAATAAAAAATACGTTTTCAAAAATGTTATGGACGAATAGCAGTGCAGTAATTTTTACTTGAAAGAGTAACAAACATCTAGCCATCCATCCATCCATCCAAACTTTCACATTTATAATATGAGTATAGATAACTCAACCGCGAGAAGTCTGACAGAATGGTACTTTCTGAATTCATTTCAAAATGTTATTTAAAAAAAAACTAGCTTTGAGGGAAATGGGTTAGTTGGATGAACCGGGAGCACTTAGGCCAAAATATAATTATCATTAAGAATTTGCTAAAAGCAATGGCGGAAGCGTATCGTTTCTAACAAGAACTTCATTATTATTTCAAGACAAAATGTAACATCACTAAATAATCTTGCGAATTTTAGCAAACATGTACATTGTACATAGAATATATAACATGAAATACACTACAGGTTCCAGTCAAAGTGAGCCTTAATGCCTGAGCCCATTAGAGAGACGGCACAGCAGAGAGAGAGTAGACGAATAGAAACAAATCTAAAAATATGAAAAAATAATTTTATATTTTACCGACGACCGACCGACCGACGTTTGACAGCTTTGTCTTTAACCAATTTCAAAAACTAGGACTTTCTACGTTCGACTGTATGTTTGTTTTTTTTTTAACCTGCGCTAGTCAACACTTGGATATCAAATTTATGTCCACACTTTTCACTTTTATTTCTATTGGTCACCTAAAATTCCTGTGCCGTACCGTAACACCAATGGGTGCATGCCCTTTCTCATCAAATGGGAACACTAACGCTCTGTTAGAATATAATGAACAGTTCGTGAGCCGGCCGTCTTCAGCACGAATATTGCAATTTAATAATGCATACATTTTATAATGAACGTTACTGATACTCTTAAAACAAAATGTATTTTAATGTTAAAGCGTATATTATAGTTAAAATTATAATGTATAATAATGTTTAAAAAATATAGAATGTTCATTCAAACTGCCAATGTCAAACATATGTCTGTACTTTGGCATTTGATGGAATTCACCAAATCTTCAATGAACCGATATCGGGACGTGACGACCCTAACACCCGCTGTTGCGATAATCTCTGTCACAGCAGAGATTATTCCACCAGTGCAATCAGTCACACTGGTGGTACGTCTTTTGTTGCAAAAGGCTGGCTAGGTAGGTACCACCGCAGTGTCAAATATTCTACCGCCAAATAGTGGTGCTTAGGCATTACTGTGTTCCGGTTTGAAGGGCACTGTACGCTAGTGAAATTACTGGGCAGAGGAGATTTAAGAACTAATATCTCGAGGTTGGCAACGCGTGAGTGGCACCTACTAATGGTACTGCAATCATTCATAGGCTACGGCACCCACTTACCTTCAGGTGGGGTGTACGCTTGTTTGCCAACTTGTAAATTAAAAAAAAAAACTGTCGCGATATAATTTGATTCATCTGTCATTGAGCTAGTGAAGCTAATTCCTTGTCGGTGCTTTTATAAAAAAAATGAAAACATGACATTTATATAGGATAAAACAACAATTTAATTTAACGAGTTATCGTTTGATGTTACTAATATTACAAAACCTTTTACATTTTCATTAACGAACCCAAGGCAATTTCGAAAAATAAAAGGCATATTTAGTAAAAGTATTTTATAAAACATATTATACCTTTTTTAGTCATTCACATTAACTAGAAATGTTCGTCTCTGAGAAATAAATCCTATTCGGCTTTCATGGTCTAATTTCCAGAAAACCTTTCTTTTGGTACTCTGTTTATAACTAAAATGCTTAATAATAAGTCTTGTATTCTATATTGAGAATGAGAGATTTGATAAAATTGGAAATATGATTTGAGTATAAAAAAAATTAAATATGTAGTAAAAAATTTCTATAGCATCCTTTTTTGTGAAACCAGATGACTAAACTACCACCCTCCTACACCCTTTCTCTTTCAGCCTGTCATCCTCTTTGCTCCCCCCATCAGCACCTACCCATATTTTCAAATAGCAAAGCAAAATAACTACTATAAAATTTCTATAGTATTCCTTTTTTGTGTAACCACATGATTAAATTATCACTCCTCTCTACTCTCTTCTTCTTAAGCCCCTCACCCTCGCTGCTCATCCTTTACTTCTTCTCCACAAATAGCAAAGCTTGGTACCACTGCTTCTATTATGGTCATAAAGTCACTATGGTAACTTCTTCTATCCGTCCGGCTGTATTCTTGTTTACCAACTGTATAACCCTTATAACGTTTGTAGTATCTTATTTTGGGGGTGTTGAAACACAGACACAAACTGACACGTCTATATAACCAATACAAACATTTCTATATTTTTAGTATAATTCAAAACACATAATATTCAGTTAAAGCATCATTAATACATTATTCAATGAGCACAAAATAATTTACTACATTACATAGGCATTGGTCATGACAGTTAAATTGTTACTAAGTTATTTTAATGGGCATTTACCATTAAAATGTATCATTAGCGTCCGATTTGAAAGTGCTTTGAATACTAAAACTGGTTGTTTTATTGTACCTTTACTCTTTGGTTCTACAGAAGTTTTAATGATAAATAAAAATAAAAAGATTAATAAATTAAACTTTATTTTTGTCTATATATATTAAACGATAAACCTACTTATTTTTGTTGCTTAACAAGGTACAAATAAACGCTACACACTCAACGGCCCGACGTAGAATAGTAATATCCTGTGTCGAGGGTCTAAAATACACACAAAGGTACTAGGACGAACACACCCTGACCAGAACACATGCCTTTAAGGTTAATACAGCATCCGCTCCAAGCACTAACCGAACCTGAGACCTGTGGCGCTTCGCTAGCGATGCCCAACAACGTCGTCATGATTTTACAAATAAATTATTTTAATTCTATAAAGTCCGTTGGAAATAGTAAACTCAATTGCGTATGGAATTACAATGGAACTAAAAAACGAATCAATAAGATCAGTTGAGAAACAGTAAAGAAATTGGGTAAAAACTGTAGAAGTCATATATAAAATTATAACAAAATACAACGCCAATGACTCTCTATCATGTATTGTTTTATTATATCTTAAAATCATTGAACAATATATGTATACTAAAAATCATACCGCTATGATTCACGCTAGCTTTGGTTATTCGACTCGCAAAACCTTTCCTAAAATCACAATAGAGAAAGCCGAAACAAAATTCATCATGCGATTCGGATTAGCCTTAATAGAGAGACAAACGCAGTATGGTTATTTTAATTGTGTAATCTATACAAATAAACAAAATCGATGTATCTGTTTGTAATTCCAAATTAACAGCTTTCAATAAATGTATATGAAAGTATATAGTATTACGTAAATGCATATGAAACGGGTGGACCGATTGTAAACGGAACATTTACTGGAAGATAGCTGATGTTACAAGTAGTAACTAAGGCTATTTTTATTTTTGAAAAATATTTAGGGTTTTGTGCTATAAAGAAAAAATGGTACACCACAGGAGCGTATCCGCGGTCTTTTTAACGAAAAAAATCAGCTACTCAAAGATCTAACTTAATAATCTATGTATGTGTAGTTCTTTCCTGTTTTTTTTTTTATGTGATAGGTTGGCAAACAAGCATACGACCCACCTGATGGTACGTGGTTGCCGTAGCCAATGAGCGCTTGCAGCACCATAAGTAGGTGTCACTCACGCGTTGCCAACCTCGAGATATAGGTTCTTAAATCTCCTCTGCCCAGTAATTTCACTAGCGTACAGTGCCCTTCAAACCGGAACACAGTAATGCCTAAACACTACTATTTGGCGGCAGAATATTTGACAGTGCGGTGGTACCTACATAGCCGGCCTCTTGCAACAAAAGAACTACCACCAGTGTGACTGATTGCACTGGTGGAATAATCTCCTGTACTGTAAATTCAAAGAGAAATGAACAAGCAGTTAGATAGACAGACAATCAGATGAATAATATTGTTAAAGTACATTTTTTTGTCATCTTGAAAATATGTCGCACCAAAATTGAGGTTTATTGGATCAGTTAGTGTGTTTGGTTTATTTACTAGAAGTGATCAGAAAAGACCAAGTACTTTATTCATTACTTTTAAAGTGATTAAAAAATTGTAAAAATATAATAACACCATTATTGTAGACTAAACACCCTTGAATCGCAATTGTTCTAAGCCAATATTTTCTTTATACAGACTTAAAGATAAAAATTTCTACGCATTTATTATTCTATAGATTTTTAAAGTCATGATCGAATAACTATTATATTTATTTTTAATTATTTATTTCAATTAAAAAATACGAGGGAGAACTTGAACAATACCATACAACAGGACCCTTAAATTGAAAGTAAAGTTAATGTGGGGAGCATTCTGAATTGTAAAGAAGTAATCAAACAAAATATTCGAGAAAAGCTTTTTTAATTATTTCATCAAATACATACTATTAACACATATAATAACAGATTATTTCAATTACCTGCACTATCACCTTCTATTGTCGATCGTAGACTATCACAATATCAATAATTACCACAGTTAAATCTAAGGTCGAAACACAAATAAAGGCGCTCTATCAAGAAGCTGTAATCTTGCTGTGTACTTCATATTCTGGATATCGTTCTCGGTCATAAATTCTACTCTCTGGAGCTGGCCATTTGGCAAAAGAACGTAATATGTACCTACACTCTTCTGTACATCAACTGGCTCGGCTAAGGTTTCAGCTGCTGGGTTGTCAGTTGTCGGTGCACCGTAAGTGTTATCGGGGACACCGTAGGAATTGTCTGGAACACCATAGCTCGTATTTGGTGGTGTTTGCTCCTGTGGCAATGTGAATGCTTGTCCTGCAGGCTTCCAACCTGATGGTGGATAAGGTCCACTAGCTTCTGGTGGTCCGTATGTATCCGCTGGAGTTGATGTTGGTGTAGGTGTTGTTTCTTGTGGTAAAGTGAAGGCTTGACCAGCAGGTCTCCAACCAGAAGGTGGATATGGTCCAGTTTGCTCCGTTGTTGGTTCTGTAGGTGAATCAGTTGTCGTCGGCGCTAACTCCTGACGTTGAAATCTGAACCTCGCCGGTCTGTAGCGAGGCAGTTCAGCCATAACACCGACGATCAAACAAGATACAACTATGAACTTCATTTTCAAACTTCACTTCAAATCCACGGGCACAACTGGGTGATGTTAATGAATTAACTGATGTCTAAGATATCGACGCTGTAGAATATATACTGGGATAGTTTGTTTAATTGTTCTTTGTTCATCATAAATGGTTCGAGAGTGAGGACGCTGGGAGGATAGATTAATGAGGATATAGGCACGCCAGGCGCGTATTGGGCGACTGACATTGACCCCACTGACGTCAAACGACGATGATTAAATGTGTAATGAGCTGTCAATGACTAATAAAAAAACTTTAATATTTTATTATGACAGTTGTCATAATTTTGATATGAATGAAAACATTGATGAGATGTTTGTTTCATTTAACACAGTACTTTATTACATTCACTTGTTGCAATGTAATGGAATATTTTAACTTGATTTTAACTTACTTGTAATTGTAATATGGATATGAAACTTTGGAAGTATGTGGTGAGTTAGCCGGTTTCCTCGGATTACTTTTATTAATATGTTTCATGCCTGAAAGGCATACATGGCTTATGCCTGTAAAGTATATATATAAGGCAGATGACCTTCTTCTTCGTCCTAGCATTATTTTCGGTACTTAATTTTGTCCAGTGTCCGCTTATTAATCTTATCCGGATTTAAAAGGTTACAGGAACAATTATTTGGTACTTTCGAGCTGATCTGAGGATGGAGCCAGGGGGTGAATAGTGGAACTCATCAATTACTGATAGTAAGCCTCTCGAGTTTGAGCTCTAATGAGTATATCTGAATATGCTATGTTTAAACGAATCTTAAGACTAAGCTTAACCTGCTCCATCAATGTAAAAAACATTTCAGTTTGTTATCAAAGCCTTTTTGTTAAACTATTTATCCTATTACTCTACTATTCTAATGAAAGCCGGTAAATGTGTAGAATTTAGTAATTTCAATATCAAAATACTAATATGTTTTAGATATTTGAAATAACAAAAAGATATTATTTAAATGAAAGTTAAATAATAAAACAAAACTGTGAACAAGTCTAGTATGATCTAACAATACAAAAACCTCAGCTAAATCATTATGAATGTGGAGTGCATCGCCGACCAAAAGCGTCAGACGTGATTTAAATAAAATTGTACCGAACGCTATGGGCACATTGCTGTAAAGGTCAAATTAAAAAGGTTGATTAAAATATATATAATATATATCTTCTTCTTCCTAGAATTATTCCCGATGTTATACGAGTATTTACCCAGGGTCTGCTTATTACTCTTATCTGGATTTGACCGGTTACTAGTTTTTACACAGAGCGATTGCCATCTGACCTCCGCAACCCTAAGGGCGAACCAGTTACTCATTGGATAAGTGCAAATTACTTATCAAGAGTTAACGATTATTATTAGATCCTATGATAACAACCGGGACCGACAGCTTAACGTGATCTCCGAGGCACGATAGGAGACACACACACGCCCAGACCGAAATAAAAATATTTTATAAGTATACAAAAACCTGCCCGAGCGGGAATCCAACCTGCAACCGACTATCAATACGTCGCAACGGTGACTTATATAAAATATATCTGACTCTCAAACATGATGACATAATAAATTAACTAATACCTTAAATTCTAAAATTATTTTATTGTGAAGGTAAGGAGAAGAATAATTATGTAAATTTTTGGATTTTTCGTGAAGCGTGACATAAAAATACTTGTATAAAAATTTTAGATTTCTGAATTAAAATATTTTATATTTCTGTGGCCAACTTAAGAATTTGTGTTTGCGTAAGATACCTTTAAAAGATATTTTTTCGTCTATATGAAATTCTCAATTCTGCTCAATTTCTTTGATTTTTATCTTACTCGATAAATACCTCAATCTAATTCTGGTGATGATTATTTCTTATTGAACAGAATATGGTTTCATGGTAGTTCTAACTAAGCAAAGACTGCGGAGTCCGGTGGTATTGTAAGTACCCGCGATCATAGCATCAATATTGCTTTGTGTACCTTTGCCTTGAGCCTAAATGGTTCATCTCTAACTTAAAACAGCCGATTAAGTTCATATTTCGACAGAAGTTCAAACGTAAACATATAATAGAGACAACAGTTAAACAATGGCCGTACAATCGTACATGTATGCCACTGGACTGTTAACGTGAAAAGAATTTTATTTATAGGTTACACGAATCAAATGCTTTTCTTTATTAAAGTGTATAAGAATGATGACTCAAAGTCTTACCAATTGTCTTTAAACTAAGTCACATGGGTACATATAAACACAAAAGTCTTCTAAGGACGAAATTTCACCGATTCTTCTTTCTTTTTTTTTTTCTTCTTTATCCTAGTATTATTCCCGGTATTTATATTAGAATATTTACCCATGGTTTGCTTGTACTCTTGACCGGATTTGACAGGTTTCTATTCCCATAATTATAATCAAATAATCACAGAGCGATTTTCATCTAACCTCCGCAACCCTAAGAGTGAACCAGTAACTCATTTGATAAGATCAATTTACTAATCTACGATTACGAGTTAACGATTATTATCAGATGTTATCTGATAACAAACGGGACTAACAGCTTAACGTGCTCTCCGAGGTATGGTGGGTCTCCCACGCGGACAAACGCCAAACACCGAAACAGTAACCGTCGAGGCTAAAGGCAGACTCACTACCCTCAACGCCACAACGGTCTCTTTCTTATTTCTTTATTTCTCTCTATCTTTCTTTCTTTCTTTCTTTCTTTCTTTCTTTCTTTCTTTCTTTCTTTCTTTCTTTCTTTCTTTCTTTCTTTCTTTCTTTCCTTCTTTCTTTCTTTCTTTCTTTCTTTCTTTTTCTTTCTTTCTTTTTTCTTTCTTTCTTTCTTTCTTTTAAGTATTACGATTCAAAAGTCAGTTGCAGTCTTTCAATCCAGTTATCATTCAATTTTAATCATGTCACCACAAGTACGGTATTGTACGGAACGTTTGATAAAGAAAGAATTGACAGCAATTTCCTTTCTGATATCGAAGCTATCGTATGGTGGAAAATTAAAAATAAAATCTGAGCTTCTGATGTCCTCTGCAGTATGTAAAGCTAACGATCCACGTAAAGCGAAAGATATAAGTCGCCTCGGATTACAGGGTTTTTAAAACACCCATAACATTTTTTATCCTTCATTCAAATACTTGTTGTTAAATTATAAGCAAATTTCCCGTAACTGCAAAATTTTATACAAAAAACTTTTTGTATTGTACTTTATAAATAAGTAAAATTATCTATATATTTTTTGTATATTTAGTTTTTACTTACTATATCGCATTATTCTTTATCTAACTCTTTCCGTCTTATATAAATTTTTAAACAGTTGTTTAAGAAAGTTTTGTACTTGTGTAATAATCGTTGCAAAATAACAGTAAACATTACAAGTATTACTTCCGTCCGTACTACTACATGATATTGACACTGAAAGATCAATTACGAGGAACTTTTTAATTATAAACACTAAAAAAGAGACTTAATAAATTAAATATTTTGTGATATTTCTAGCGCTATACTTTAAGTGGATGCCTTACTTACCTCTCGACAAAGACGACGAACAATTTCTATCTGAAAAAGAAAATAACAGGAAGTTAGAGAAATGTAATGTAACATGGACTAATAAAACCGTAATACTTGTATTGTCTTATTTATAAAATCACTAGCTGTGCCCGCGGTTTCACCCGCATTGACTACAGAGTTTTTGTTTAGGTATTATACAGTATACTTTTAATTTTGCTGGTGGTAGAACTTATATACCCACCTGGTTAGCTACATCGGTACATAGGTGAAAACTCGTGAAGTAACGGCTCATCGGCCACGTTTTTAATTCATGAGGGTTGGCAAACTAGCAAACGGTCCGTTTTATGGTAAGCAGTCACCGCAACCTATGAACGCTTGCAAATGGAAGGAGAAAGGGAAAAATTTAAGGGTACAGAGGGGATGGAAAATTGGGTCTCGGGCGCTCTCACTCATCATACAATAATGCTATATAAGTCTAAATACAACAGAGGAAGTTCACACAATTGACCAAATTAATATTATAAATACGACTGTGAGTTTGTTTGTTACGCTTTCGCGTCTTATCTACACTGGTCATCATGAAATGCACACGCTTCTCACGTATACACAAAAGCATAAGGATACATTTGATATAGCGAAAAAGGTATTGCTCCTTAGAAACTAAAAAAAGTGTGTACATGTACTAGGGTACACACGTAAAAGTGAAACTTTTTATGACCTTATTTTTCTAAAAATGATCTACTATATACAAGTTAAAGAAATTGGTTAAATAAAGTTAAATTAGATAAAGTTTAACAAAAGGCTTTTGTTATCATAGACATGAATACAAATAATACAATTATTTCATTTTACCTTATTACTACTTACATTATTAAAGCGTTTTATTAATTGTAATAGAATCATTACATGCTATCCCTACTTCGCTGGAGAAAGTACTCTTCGTATCAACCGTAGGGACAAGAAAAAGATGGCGCGTAATGAAAAAATGTGAGTCGTAACCGAAAAATGTGACTGTAAATTTGTTTCCAACGATAAAGAAGTTTCACTTCAAAAACAACTTCGACCTATACATATTTCTATGTGAACATAATCCGGAATGCCACATAGACGAAGCCGTGGGCAGAAGCTTATAGCTAAGTTATAACAAAAGAAAACGGCACGGCTTATGATTGTTTTTATTTTTATTTTCACTTTGACATTACAAAGGGAAAACGGCATAAACGGACATTTTAAATTTTTATTGAACATTTCATTTTACAGAAATCTTTCAAATCTGTCCTGTACAGGATAGGATTTGTCAACGCTTCTGAATCAGTGTATTTTATCGCTAGGGATTTTCTTCATTATATTTCTTTCTCCAATAAATGTTTTATTCTTAAATATAGTAAAGGTTTTTAACAAAGTATTTTAGAATTCACTTGGAAAGTCCATTTTGCCGGCTTTACTCGCATGATTAACAATTTTTAATGGTTACTTTGATGATTTATGTAACTAATATTATAGAAATAATTGGTACCCCATAGAATTTTTCATCCCCTTAATTACTTAAAATTAATTACTTAATACTTTCTCCATGATTCCATCAATGTCTCTACCAATATTCATCGTAATCGGTGCAGCAGTTTAGGTAAAAAACCAAATAAATTCGGTTCCGCATTTATAATATAACTTCGGATATGTATGTGTGTCATGAGGAGAGCTGCGCCCGCGACTCCACTCGGGTGGTGTATTGATTATTGTTTATTGCACGGAACCCTAATTATTTTCTAAAAATAAAATTAGCCTAAGTTACTCCTAATAACATCAGCTATCTGCCAGTAAAAGTACTCTTAAGATCGGTCCAGCCCTCTCAGTTATTATATAAGCCGTATGCTGTATGTGTGTATAAAGCCTACTACAAGCAAATGAGCAACGAGCAAGTGAGCACAACTCTCTCTCTCTCTCTCTCTGTACCTGTCTCTTTTTATCATATAACCTATCGAAATATAAGAATTTCATTTCGATTACATTCAGAGTTGTAGAAAAACGTAAGGAACTTCGTTCCTGACGGGTCTCTTCTAACCGCACAATTCCTAATATAAGTACCGCATATACTTTCATATGCATTTAGTGAAAAGCTGTTAATTTGGAATTACAAACAAAAAATTCAACTTTATTTACTTCTGTATATTAAGTACAAACAAAAATGTCTTATATTATTATTATTTTAGTTATCCATCTGGCGGGAGAAGTAATTACAGTAACAAATAAACCCGGCTGACATTCATATATCACGCCTACAGCCTGAGACTGTTTAATTGCGTCTCAGGTACAAGTGGGAATGTTGACAAACGCGAGGCTCGTCATTTCTCATTTACACTGAGTCGACCTCATTAATTCACGCTTAGCTTTAGCATTTCACTACATATTATGTACTTGTATTATACTTGGGTGTAATACAGTACATGATAATGTAAATTAAACCTATACAAAATGCTTTTTTTTGTATATTAATTATGCCGAATATAATTTCTTCTTTCTAGCATTAATCCCCCGCAGCAATAATTTACCGAGGATCTGCTTATTACTCGCCGGATTAAACAAGTTACTAGTTTACCATAAGGGCGAACCAGTAACTCATTGGATAAGAGCAAATTACATATCAAGAGTTAATGATTATTATCAGATGTTATAATAACACGGGACCTGCAAGAACAAACGGCCAGACCGAATCAGATTTTTATAATAAACATCTGCTCCCAACGGGAATCAAACCCGCTACCATTGAAAGTCAAAGTAGATTCACTACCATTAGGCCACGATGGTCTTGGATGGATGTACTTGTGTTATACTTGGGTGTAATAAAACACGATAACAGTATGTGTAGAATTGATTATATTCTTTATGAACTTGAATTTTAAAAAAGTACCAGTCAAGTGCGTTGTGGACCACGCACAGTTGGAACTAAAGGGTTTCGCAGCATGGTTATGAATAAGTTTAAGCGCTTTAAAAATAATAACTACTAAACTAATTAAAATCTACCGCAAAGATAAGTTTGTAAGATCATAGAAATTATTAAAAGTAATATGAAAAACTAAGATATGGGAACACCTTATACATCTCTCATATGGAGCCTCAATAGCTCGACGGTAGAAGGGCCGACTTCGCTCCGTTAACGCGAGAGTCGAGGGTTCGATCCCCCTTGGCCTATTGTCGTATCCATTCCTAGCGCAAGCTTCGAGCTTATTTGGAGGGGTTACATGTATGGACTGCTACCTTTAATTTTTATATATTTTAAGATTTCATAAAAAATCGTGTAGCGGTTCATAAAATACACCTATTTACTAAATTTCGTATAGATAGCGATAATAGTCTCTGAGTGAAATGACTGTGACATACGGACGGACAGGTGGACAGACGGATGGACGGACAAACGGACATGACGAAATTATAAGGATTCCTTTCTTGCCATTTGGCTACAGAACCCTAAAAACACGCTTTTATCGAGTTCGCAAAATCATGTTCAAACGAAACAAAAACCATTTTTGAATTCCATTTAAAACAGTCCTCATATCATATAATTATACGAGGTCTAAATATTATATGAAAACATTCATAACAGAAATGTAAAATAAATAAAGCGAATGATCATTTGCTTAGCCCCATATCAAAGTATCTGGGGAGTTTATCTTCGGGCCGTTTTAGTGAATCGTGTAGTAAAACTAAAAGGTTAACTTCAGAGTGGCTTTATAGAGGGCCGGGTAACTTTTTATTAATATAGAAGTAATTAGGAATTATTCGTGTTTTACATTTGTAAATAGTATCAAACTTATTGTATTTTTTACAGTCTGTAAAATTTACCCACTATATTACTATACTTTTTATCCGACTGCCGAAGGAGGGTAATGTTTTTCGAGCGTATGTATGTATCTCTATTTATTTGTGACTACAGCCAAGACCCTTTGACGGATTTCAACATATGAGGTGTCATTAGATTCGTCTCAGTTCTCAGAGTGACATAGTGTATTTTATTTTAATATGGAAAAAAACATTCCCAAAAAATATTGCAATTCTTATAGCGTTCAAATCTGATGATGGTTTCGTGTAGAATTTGAAAAAAAAATACGAAAATAACATTAGTTTTTCTCGTGATATTGCTTGATTTTCGGGAAATCGATGGCTAAAGATTGATGTTTTTCCATTTAATTTTTTTGTTTATTTTTGGAAAGAAGTTGTGTGCTGTGTGTGTGTGCGTGTAATTGAGCCCACGAGCAAGTGAGTTCGCAGCCGGGTGCGCAACACTCTGTCTCTCTCTTTCTATCTACATTGATTTTTATTTATAATGAATGAATTTATTTATATTTTTTTCTTTGAGATTGAAATGAGATAGTTTTCACAAAGGAACATAAACATGATTTTATATGCCTATTTAATTTTTGTTTCATTTTCTCAATATGACGTATCGCTTTTGCTAATTTGTATTACTTTTATATCTTTCTCCTGCCCTTTTACAAGTATAACATATTTCCTAGACAATCTAAATTACACTGAATTATAGGATTTACTCCTCAACATTTATAAAGTGCTTGTGGTAATCCTTTATTCGTATTAAATGACATGAGTGTTTGAGAAGGCTTTTATGTAAAACGGTTGCTTTCATTTTGTATTCAACTAAATTACTTAGTACATTATATTTAAGTATCATTATGAAGTAAGATGAGTAAGGAAGGAGAAAGGCTTAAAATTATTAAAAAGGATGAAATTTTTTTTTTATATACAGAAATTTCTAAAAGAGTTTGAAATGTAGAAGAAGGGAATCAGGCCGTGGACGACCACCAATGACCTGGTTGAAAACTATAAAAAATGATTTGAAAGCCAAACTTTGAACCTTCATTTCACCTTTTCAGTTGTGGAATTTCAGAAAATGTTAAAACACGTCTTAGCTTTTCGCCAAAAAACAGAGTTTCACGCATTATTTTTAATAAACCAGGCGTGCCAAATCATATCGGTCAACCTCTGAGCATGAACAAAACAAAAAGAAAAACGAATTGACTATATTATAGATTTATCAAATTTCAATGATGATTAACCTACAACATGATACGGACTCTAAGCAGGAACAACAATTGAGAATAAAACGTTGAAATTATAATGTTATATTGCACTTACTACCACACTAACGACTTAAGAACAAGAAATCATCCCTAACCTTTAAGTCATTCTAACATGGGATGCTAATTTACACCCTCGTTAAAGCCAGTTCAACAAAAACAGTTTATACAATTCCTTAGAGAATTATAAGGACAGCCCGGTTAGAATTTCATGGTATCAACAGAATCGACAGAATCTCGTTACGGCGATGTTTGTGGGCGTGATGTTTGAACGGTTATTCCCATTAGTATGCTAAAATGTTCGATCGAAATTGTCTGGTATAAGCGAAAAGCTTACAGCGATAGCTTTAGATAAATGAATAAACGCTACACACTCAACGGCCTTTATTAGGATAATTATAGCCTGTGTTGGGGTCCGGAAACATACACAATGACAAGGACAAATACATGCAGACCGGAACACATGTCTGTATGGTCAATACAAATATCTGCTCCGAGCGGGAATCGAACCCACGATCTGTAGCGCTTAATGCAGATTCTTTACCTCTGCGCCTTATTATAGTCGTCGTTATATGTATATTAACTTCTGCCATCAGCTTCGCCTGCCTGAATAACGATTTTAACACAAACTTTGAACCCCTATTTCAACACTTCGCATGTGAATTTTTAGAAAATGTTAAAATACTTTATCTGAAGTTTTTTGCTTAAAAACAAAACTTCATACTTCTAGTTACAAAAATGACAATTACAAATTTTCAACCCCTTTCATCCCCTTAACGTTTGAATTGGAGCTCAGTTGCGTTTTAAAAACAATTTTTATATCCAACATAACACACTTTTTGTTTGGAACACAATAATTAGTATAGTATAAAAAGAGCATCCCAGAAATTATAATATAGATTGTTACTACGAGTAAGAGCACTCAGTATAGACTCCATTTTAACATTAACTCGGAGCTGAAATATTACCCAAGTTCTAATTACCTACTTAAAACGTTCTTAATCTAATTAACGTATCTCCGAATTCATTAATTACCTTAATTTAGAAGAAATTTAAGCAATTTGGATTTGCTTTCACTAGATAAAAAACGTTCTATAAAATTTATACAAATAAATATAATTTAAGTGTCTGTTTGTAATTTCAAATCAACCTCCTTTCACGAAATACATATTAAAGTATATACGGTACTTACGTAGAGAAAAT
Source organism: Hestina assimilis (assembly GCA_023373885.1). Lineage (NCBI taxonomy): Eukaryota > Metazoa > Arthropoda > Insecta > Lepidoptera > Nymphalidae > Hestina > Hestina assimilis. Next base: position 1,318,098 of record CM041751.1, read on the forward strand.
CAATCTGAAACGGCTGGACCGATTTTAATGTGCCTTTTAGTGACAGATAGCCGATGTTATAAGGAATAGCTTAGGCTACTTTTATTTTTTTTTAATAATTAGGGTTCCGTGCAATATATAAAAAATGGTACACCGCGCGGGCGAAGCCGCTTGCAGGGTGCTAGTACTTTATAGTGTACTAAATATTTTTTATTTATTTTTTTATTTTATTTATATTTGGGTAACATACAGTGTAGTATTACATTCAATAAAGAATAACTATATCTAAAACACAAACCAATAAAGTTTCCACTTACAAGTTGTATAAACACTGCAAAGATATTTTTTTTTTTTTATGTTAGAAGTTGGCTAACAAGCATACGGCCCACCTGATGGCAAGTGGGTGCCGCAGCCTATGAGCGCTTGCAGCACCATTAGTAGGTGCCACTCACGCGTTGCCAACCTCGAGATATTAGTTCTTAAATCTCGTTCGCCCAGTAATTTCACTAGCGTACAGTGCCCTTCAAACCGGAACACAGTAGTGCCTAAGCACTACTATTTGGCGGCAGAATATTGGACACTGCGGTGGTACCTACCTAGCCGGCCTCTTGCAATAAAAGACCTACCACCAGTGTGACTGATTGCACTGGTGGAATAATCTCTGTTGTGACAGAGGTTATCCCAACAGCGGGCGATGGGGTCGTCACCTCCCGACGCCTTGAAAAAGTATACAGTACATATTAAAAAAAATAATCTACTTAAATACAAAATGAAACTACCCGTTCTAGAAACCTCCTATCTAACGTTCATTTCATTTAAAACGAGTAAAGGATTACCACAAGTTCTATCTAATTCTGCAAGAACAAATCCAATTTACGTATCGTATGGAAATGCTCAGATCGAATTATCCCGAGATACCGTGTTAGGTACAAACACCTCATAAAATGCGAATGAAAGGCGGATACAAAACCGAAACCTATATAACCTACCTATATACCTGTATATTTTTTTATCAATCTCTCTTTGATATCGAAGTTGACCAAAAGCTTTTCTTAGCTCAGCATATATCAAATTTTATCTTAATTTTCGGCAATGCACCTCTACGTCATATAATGTTGCAGACGCTTATTATCAGGTGGGCCACCTGCCCGTATGCCTCTTACATAAAAAATCTGAAAAATGAAACCTTATAATCGGGCGTATCACGGTAAGAGAGAGAAGCACGGCAAAGAATCTACAAGACCCCACCCCCAAGGTTCCCTCTGGAGTTTGCTACATACTGAGTAATATAAGAATATAATTCACTTTGAAAAAACCAAACCAAGATTTGGTACGATCCAAGGGCGAAATTTTTATAAAAAAAAACGTCTACGTATATTTAAAAATTCAGTTTATATATTCTTGTAATAATTTTTGAAAACTTTTACAATCATTTACTTTGTTTGTTTTGTCTCAATGTGGACCTTTTAAAACTTATGTTAACTTTGTTAATAAAGCCTTAATAATTGATTATATTATAAAATAGTAACTGTAGAGTTCTTTCTTGGCTCCGTTCTGTAGAGTCTTCATTCGAAACCTTCACTTCAACGGACTATAAATTTGGCAATTCAACAGTGTTTAAAGGCCTTTTTGAATAAAGAATATTTGAGTTAGAGTTTGAGTTTGAAATGAACTGAGTCTACTAATTTGTTGAAGAATAGAATTAGTAAAAAGACGCGACATCTGACTGAAGCAATTATCTCACGCAGTGAGTGAGGCATTTCTCGCACAATTTCGTCAGGCACTTGGGTTTATCATTTATTCACGTGCTCAGGTGTGATCCTTCAACGTTTCATGTCAACCTTCTTTTTATACCATTCGTCGCTCGGTATTTTATTAAACTTTCTTTAAATAAGTATATATGTATATAAATTATCTTTCATTTAACGCTTTTCAGTATAGTAGTACAGCCATGCTCCGCTCAACAAAAATGGGCCGGCTCAACTAGAGAACTAAGTAACAGTACTGTTGCGTTTCGGGCTCAATCTCTTACCTCCTCTTCTCCTTTCTGTCCGTTTATCCCTTCTCAATCCTTCCGTGTTATGCCTTGGTTTGGCAGCGGTCATATTGTGATACTTCAAGTATTGCGCGTTATTTATGGTCAACCTACACGGCCGTATATATGATCACCCTACTAATATCTTCAGCGTATGCAACGACCTAAAAAATCATCTTTTGAAAATTGCATAATCGGCGTCGCCTATTGCGGCGCGACGCAGTATTGACGTCACGGTCTTCGTGACGTCAGCGCCAAGACGCCGAAGCATCAAGCATTCTTTGGTCCCACTTCGTGCGGGAATCACTAGGCTAGTTAGGTTAAAACATGTAACTTTTTAATAATTAAATTAAATTTGAGTTTCTTTTGGATCCTGCGGCTGTAGCTAACGTAACTCGCGTGTTCACGCATGTTTGCCAACCGTCATGACATACAAAGACCATAAAAAACTATTATCCAGTGTTCGCGCCTAAACCAGTGTGACGACAGCGGCGTATCGGCGGGACGAGGAAGGGGGACACATTACTCACGAACTTCATACCGCACGCATAGCAAGCGACATCGACTCCCTCAATGTATATTATTCTAATGTTGTAGCATTTTTCTGCTAATGAAATAATTGAAAGAATATTATTCTGTTATTCTACAACATCTACGCATCTACTACATCCAGTGTATATGAAGTTATTCTTATATACTTAATATGTGAATCTATTATAATTACTTTAATACAAGAAAAATTCCCACTCATTATTTTTCGAAAACCTGCCTAAAGAAGTAGACCTTCAAAATCATGGAAATCTACTCGTATCTGTTCACAAATGTCAAGATTATAGCGTAACACAAAAAAAAACTGATACATACACCGTTCTGGCGTTGTGGGTAGCGAGTCTGCTTTGGTTGACTGGTTGCTTTGAGACTGGTTGTTCGATTCCCGCTCAGGCAGGTGTTTGCATTGATCTTACAAATATCATTAATATTTGATAGGTAATACTAAATAACTCTTATCCAATGAGCTACTGGTTCACCTCTAGGGTTGCGGAGGTCAGACGGCAATAGCTCTGTGTAAAAACTAATAAGCAGACCCTGGGTAAATACTCGTATAATATCGGGCATAATGCTACGAAGAAGAAGTCTAATTAATACACGGCACCTTAATAGCAGTGAAGTTTATTTATTACGGCCTTAAAGTTTTAGTAAGCGAGGTAAATACTTCTTTAGCCTCTTGCGGCCACGGGGCATTAAGAGGTCTCCGGAGGATTAAAACGAAATTTTGCTCGGATTATAAGGCTGACTGGCTGTGACGGCCCTTCTAAATACCGGTAAATTGTATGATATTTGTAACAATATTAAAGTTACTATTTGTAAAACTTAAAAATAGACATCGTTCATATCGATCTTTATAATTTTAAACAGTGATGTATTGCGCAATAAAATTGAAGCTTTATCAAACCCTAATATAATTATTGCACAATTTTTCAATACTAATCTCAAACTTTCAATAATATTGTGCAATAATACTCTTAGTGGCAGAAAGACAACGTTGGAAAACGACAATTTTTCAACTTGGCAAAAATACTTTCGTATGTCCGTTCGCTTAATGCCGGGCTTTCCTTCTCTATAGGCTGTATTTCTCAATAGATTCCCAGGAATTTGGTGTGCAAGTCCGATAATTTTACGAAAGGTTTCTCTCCATTCAGTTTTTGGAAAATTTTTAAAAAGCCGGCAGATTGGGAATTTTTCTTAATTTTTTTATTTCATGAAGTTTGGCAAACAAGCATACGGTCCGCCTGAGGATAGGCCACTTATGAATGCTTGCGAAACTTGATGTATCACATGGGAGAACAACTATGCTTTATATGCATTTATATTTTATGGGCATAGGAAGAAGGATGAGAAGGAAATGAGGAAAGGTTCAGAGGCGGTTGGAGATTGGGCTTGGGCTGATATGTGCTAATATGGACTGATAGGGGCTGATATGTGCTGATATGTGCTAATATGTGCTGGAAAGAGTGTGGCTCTACTACTACAAACATTTGAAGATTGAAAACGAAAAGATTTTGTGCCAAAGATATTTCAGCCATTTTGAATTTTTTTTAAGAATTATGTTTTAAGGTGCGCGGAGAATAAAAAATTCAGTTTTAACAAATGAAAAAGTAGACAAAATAATAAAAATCTTGATCTCCATACGGCTCAAGACTCTAAATATTTAGTACTGACTTTTAACTGTAATAATTTTTTGCATCAAGCCAATATTGGACGTCATTGTAACTATTGACTTACTTTATTAACGTCCCTTAACATGATGTGATATTCCTTTCAAAAATATTATAAAAACCTCTGTAAAATACCATTGTCACCTCATAAAAACTGAAAGAAATTACATACAATTCTACATTTTATATAACACAATTAAAAATTTTACACACGAAATAGAACGCATCGTTGTCGCTTTAATAACACTCCAGAATTTTAATAACCTATAAAGGTATACGGTTTAACGCCAACGTATGAAGGATCGTAAACCGGTGGTATAAAGTTACACAAGATGTACCCTAAGCCTCGCGTTAACGTGCGGTAGGTAATATTAAAGGCTGCTATGTAACATTTTAATATATGACAGCGATTTGCTACAACGACCGTTGTGGTGTGTTGGTAGCGAGCCTTTTGTTTGGTAACGGGAAGGAAATCTGCTACCAGAAATTAGGCTTCCTTGGGAGGAGAACCGGGTTACCTTGTTACCCGGTTAAACTCCTCGGTGCCTGACCTCAGAGCGTTTGTCCGGGAACTCTCTCAGAGCCAACCAACGTGACTTGAAAAGCACTGTGCACCGCTCAAGGCTAGCGGAGCTGAGTCCCAGGGAGGGCGGGATGGTAAGTCCCCCAGCGGTTCCCAAGCAAGCACGCCGAGCAATCAGAACCACATCGACTGCCGTCCTCCTCAGAAACTTTCAACACGGACGCACAGGTTCCCCACCCTGCGTGTCCACGACCAGAGAGTTTGCTTGCTTTAACTCTCTACGTTCGCGGGTACGATCCCCACCCGGGGCAGATATTTGCTTTGATGTTACAAATATCTGTCGCGGTCTAGGCGTTTGTCCTTGTGGGTCTTCCCACCGTCCCTCGGAGAGCACGTTAAGCTGTCAATTCCGGTTGTTATCTTAAACTCTGAAAATAACGTTATTAATAAGTTATTTTCTCTTATCCAATGATATACTGGTTCACCCTTAGGGTTACGAAAGTCAAGTGACAATCGCTCTGTGTAAAACTAGTAACCTGTAAAATCCGGATAAGAGTATAAGCAGGTCCTGGGTAAATACCGGAAATAATGCAAGGAAGAAAGATTATTGCTATTGGTAATAATTATGGCTATAATTTGGCAAATATCTGAGATATTTTTAAAGAAACAAAAATGTTTCTTAAACAAAGATTATTACTGTCACAAGTCAGTACCAAAGAAACAAAAACATAAAAGATCATCCAACGTGATACGTAGATAATAAACTCATAACCGATAAGATAAAATAAGAAAACCTATCACGAGACATCGGGCTTGCATAGCTAGGGTTCTGTACCTAATCATAAAGGTAATCGATAAACTAAATTAAACTCTACTTGTAAACGTATATGTTGATGTACGTATTTATCCGAGTCGCGATCGTTAATCAATTATGGTTTACTAGCGGCCCGCTCCGGCTTCGCACGTATAAAACATATAGCTTATGTCATTCACAGAAAAAATGATTAATATCGATCCAGTAGTTTTAATTTATTCATTACTGCCCGTGGCCCGCACGCGTTAAATGCAATTATTTACGACATCACATTAGAAACCTCAAAAATAACAATATTTCCCCACTATTTAATGGATGTTATTACACATATAAACCTTCCTCTTCAATCACTCTATCTATTGAAAAAACCGCATCAAAATCCGTTGCGTAGTTTTAAAGATTTAAGCATACATAAGGATATAGGGACAGAGAAAGCGACTTTGTTTTATACTATGTAGTGAATATACGATGTTCTAAATCCTAACTAATATTATAGATGCGAATGAAAATGAAAAAGAACAAATACCCGCTCAACGCTGTGTTCGATTCATTGAAACTCGCGACCAAAAGGTCGCAAGCGCCGTGCAGATGGTGTCACTTACGCGTTTACGGCAACACAGGACTTCTTGAGGATGTCAAACTTGAACGGAAATAAGCAATACCATGTCAACCCACACGAATGTCATTTCGAGAAAAACGCGTTTGATAATTTTGAACAACTTTCTTTATATGATTTTTTTATGTATTGGTCAAGTTTTTGGCAATTTCATATTTATGTAAGTTATTTTACCTGTTTTCACAAAAATAAGAATACAAACTGCATATTTCGTATATAATATAACCCAAAACGTTTAAAATGATATATAAATTTAATGATTAAAAAATGGCTTTTTTAGAAGTTTTAAAGCTTAAAAATCTACAAATATTAAAGAAAAATGTTCTTCAGCCATTTACCAACAGTTCTGCATATTATATAACTCAGTTTTTTTTCAATTTAGTTGGTTGACATGGTATTGCTTATTTGCGTCCACTTATACAAGTCAAAATATATTACTTTATTTCACTTTAACTGATTGATACCACAAATATATTATATTATATATTTTATTGAGAAAGTTTATCAACTCGAAACACTATTAAGCACTTATACTAAATTTTGCACCTATATTACTTAATTTTATGAGGGCAGCAACAACGATGTTCGTGCGACATCTATGATGCTTTTACACTTAAACCACTGAACCAGTTATGACGAATTTTGGTATTGATATAAATGGAAAAATTAAGACGGTTATACTTTTCGTTGCGAAAACAAAATTTTAAAGAGGTTAAATAGAAGATGAAAATGAATCAATTATTTTTAAATTTTATTAGAGATTCCTCCTACAACCCTTCTGTGGAACCCACATCCACCACACAACCGATACGACCTGGGAACGTTCTAAAGAAGAGCCTATTCTTTCCTTAAAGGTCGGCAACGCACCTGCATGCTAGAAGGCATGTTGCAGATGTTCATAACGGCGATGATTATGGCTTAAAATCAGGTTAGGCCGTTTACATAAAAAAAGATGACTGATTTTAAAAAAAAATCAAAAATATTTACGCGACTAAAGCCGCGGGCCGAAGCTTGTAGTAAACAAAATGTTTACAGCTCCTAACCTATACACTGAAATAACATTACATCCTACTATTTTATATTATAAATGTTAAATTCGGTGAAGATGGATGGCTGTTTGTTACTCTTTCAAGCAAATACTGCTGGACATTTTTCTATAAAATTTGGTACGCATATAGCTTATTACCTGGATTAACTTAATAAGAAACTTTTTACCCCCGGAAAAATGTTGGGTTTATCAAAAAACTACATAACGCGAGCACAGCTAATGGGATATAAATTTCAAACGGGCCCTTACAAGATCACGGGCCCTTATAGTGGTGTTGTTTTTTCCTAAGGTTTTCCATTTGAAGCACGGAACCCAAAAGTTAGCGTTATCAAACGTCACGATATTATATCTTAAACATTTAAGGATATTTCGTTTAGCCGTCGATCATGCTGGAATAGTTGTTATTCTACTATTAAAGGAATATTTTAAACGTTAAAAACTAAAAGGTAAATAAAAGATTATTTTTCATTCCTTATATCTTTCGGTGTCGAATTATTTTTACGTTTTTAATAATAAGATAACAATCTACATATTCTTCTGCTATATAAAACAATTTGATATAATAATATTATGTAATTTAATAACATTTTTCACTTGATGCGGTGTGATTTAAATTGTAAAGGTAAACCATTATATTGTTTTGTTTAAGCCATGAAAGTTGGCAAACAAGCATACGGTTCGGCTGATGATAAACGGGTACCGCAATCTATGAACGCTTGCGATACTTGAAGTATCACATGCGCGTTGCCAATTCAAGAGATAGGAGAGAAGGGATGAAAAGAAATAAGGGAAGAGAGCTGAGAGGGTGGGAGATTGGGCCTTCGGCGATCTCACTCATCGCACAAAACGTAACAGTACCTACTGACACTATTACTTCATGCCGATTTTCTGTGAAAGGGTAGTATTTTCTTGGTCGAAATAGGAAGACCATTTGTGCTGAAAGAAGCATGCTGTGTGATTTAAATTGTAATACTAAGCCATTATATTGATTCTTGTATTTAGCTAAAAAAAAACTATAATTGTCACCTGTGTGAGTTCTATTTATTATGTTTCAACAGTCCAATGGATCTGTCAGTATGGATGTCTCTTGTGCTGTCAAGATTGATTCAAGTACAAGTTCAAGAAGGTATTCTTGAAGGCGATATCGTTTTCAATCCGTATGGATGGCCATTCTTCAGTTTCAAGGGCATCCCTTACGCAGAACCACCCGTTGGTGATCTAAGATTCAAGGTAGATAATTCTTATAATTAACTTCATATTATTTACTCGTACATTAAACATCAATATAACATTGACTCAATATTACATAGACCCAAAAAAAAAAATTACTATAATTATGGTCGTCGCAATTTTTCCTGAGGAGGAATCGAACAAGCGACCATCAACGGTAAATGTGAATTCGCCTTTTTTGACGAGCAACAGTTATCTTGACAATTCGTTCTTCCTAGTATACGGCACAATGCCTGGACCTGTTTAGTACGAATTTCCAAGGTGGCTTCTTACGCTTAGCGATTCCCTGTTGTTATCTGTTGTGACCTCCGCAACTCTTTAAGAACGAACCAACATCTAATTTAATAACATTGAAGATCCAATGGTATGTGATAACAACCAAGGTCATTAGCTTAAGATCACCCCTGGGTTACAGTGCGAAAACCAATGTCGTAAAAAATACAAGCACCAATTGAATCGAGCCCACAAAAAACGGGCAAGAGGCTCGCCTGACTGAAGACTTACCTCCGGCCAAGCGCCCATGAACGTTTAAATCTGAAGCAAAAGATAAATTTCAAACAAACCAAGCACCTTATAACTCAGAGACGCACGCCCTAATGAAACCAAGAGCTTTGGCTAAAGTCTAAGTTTTTTATTACATTATATAAGTTCACTATCGCAATGAACAACTTTTTTTGAAATGTAATTAATAATTTCTAAAACTTTGATAGGCTCCTCAACCAAAGCAAGCATGGGAAGGAGTCCGACTCGCTAAAGAACATGCGTCCACATGCTATAGCTATGAAATGTTCACAAACGAATCTCTACCAGCATTCGGAAGCGAAGATTGTCTTTACCTCAATGTTTACACTCCAAATATATACCCACAACAACTGTTACCTGTAATGGTTTTTATACATGGAGGTGGTTTCACTAGTGGAAGTGGTGACGATAACGAATACGGACCAGAGTTTTTAATCAGGAAAGATGTAATTATAGTAACCTTGAACTATAGACTTGAAATTTTAGGTTTCCTTTCTTTGGACACTGAAGAAATTCCAGGCAATGCTGGTATGAAAGATCAAGTGGCAGCTTTGAGATGGGTAAAAAATAATATCATAAGTTTTGGTGGAGACCCTGATAATATTACCATATTTGGTGAGAGTGCTGGAGGAGCGAGTGTTTCTTTTCATTTAGTCTCACCAATGAGCAAAGGTTTATTTAGAAGGGCTATTACACAAAGTGGTACTTTAACATCATGGTGGCCGAATACATTCAGAGCACGTGACAGAGCTTTACTACTAGCTAAGCAACTGGGTTGTGAGTCAAAAAACGACACTGAAATTTACGAATTCTTTAAAACACAACCTTTTGAAAATCTCATTAACAGCAGTATACCTACAACATATTTACAATCAACGAAAGAATCGGTTAACGTTTACTACGGTATTGTTCAAGAAAAGGAATTTGGTGACAACGAAAGATTCTTTTACGGTGATCCCTATGAAGTTCTCCGCAACGGGATACATGAAGGAGTGGAAGTTATGAATGGTTATACAGAGGATGAAGGCATACTTTATTTTTCTACCGGTGTTGACGCTGATAAGGTATTTGAACAAGCTAACCACTTCTTGGAATTCTTCGTTCCTGAACCATACACTATAAACACACCGTTAAAAACCCAAATGGAAATAGGTGAAAAATTCAAAAATTTTTACATGAAGAACAATACTGTAAATAAGGATACTTTGGATGACTTTTTGAAGTATTTAAACATGGAACTGTTTGTGTATGGGACTCTGAGTCAACAAAGAATTATTGCAAAACAAAATAAGAATAAGAGCTATTTATATAAATTTACGTGTAAGTCAGAATTGAACTTTTTCAGTCAAGCTACTGGGCTCGATCAACTTTTCAACTACAGGCCCGTAGTGGCTCATGCAGACGAACTTGGCTATCTTTTCCCAATGAAACATGTTGATATGAATTCTTCTACATTTGACTTAATTGATCAGATGACGACACTTTGGACTAACTTTGCAAAATATGGGTGAGTAAAATGTACCGAGTATTATATTTTGTACTACTCTGTAAAAATATTACTTTTGAATTGAAAATACTGCCGATAATTAATAAAAGTATATTTAAATGAATTATTAACTAACATTTTTTCATAGGCATAAAATTAAAAATATTAACTGGTTAAACAGTTACCTAAATAGAATATTTGTAACAGCAGTTTCTTAATAAAAACTAAGACATTATTTTTATCTAACAATCAAAAAGTGGTATGTAATCAGCTCAGCTCAGCCTACAACGCCGATAGTACTAAGCGTGTTACTTACCTACGAGAACTAGGAGAGTGAGAGCTAGAAAATGAACCAAACGATAATCTATATAAATAAAGTAGGTACTTCCCTGTCAACCCTTTTTTATGCTACTAAGTTGACAAGCAAACATACGGCCCACCTGATGGTAAGCGGTTGCCGTAGCTCATGAGCACTTGTAACACCTTAGTAGATATTAGTTCTTAAATCTCCTTTGCCCAGTAATTTTATTATTCTAAAGTACCCTTCAAACCGGATCACAGTAATGTCAAAAAACACTGCATAGTGGTAAAATATTTGACCCTTCTTAGCCGGCCTCTTGCAAAGAAAGGTGGATTCATCTCTGCTGTGACAGAGACTATCCCAACATCCGGCGATGGGTCTGTCACAACGCCTAAGCTTTTGTAGGCATATAGTTATATAAAATATGCCATCAGTGAGTTTTTAATAGAAGTAACGATATTTCACGTTATTACGATAATAAAAACACGAATTTCCACTTTAAGGGATCCGACACCTGATGACAGTCTGGGTGTTAAATGGCTTCCTTACACTTTGGAAGACGAAGACTACTTGATTATCGACGAAGATCTCGTTCCAGAGACACATCCAGAGAGAGAAGATCTTGAATTTTGGGAGAGCAATTTTAATGAATATTTGCCACAATTTGTACCGTAAAATTTAGTTTTCTTAAGTGTTATGTTAATTTTCGTTACCTTTACCACTTTCAGTATTAATTTTCATAACTAAAACAGGCTAATTTAAATGCTTGTATGTATTTATGAACTTGAAATAAAGATTTTTTGAAGAAATTATTTTCCACGGATGCAAATTGATATGTTGAAATTTACCAGTTATTTTTTGGCTTACACAATAACTAAATTAATTTTAGAGAAGCTTTAATAGCTCAACAGTAGAAAGGCCGACTCCGTAAAGACGAGAGTTGTGGCTTCGATCTTGACCACTTTGGGTATTTCTTCATTTCTGTTAATTTTTGTTTCTTATAAAATGTATGAAGTGCTCATAGTTTTGTTGTATGCGTGTATGTGCGTCCCTGTGTGTGTGTTTCAAAGTGTCTCCAAATAAACCTGTTATTTCTTTTTTCTTTGTGTTCAAAGACAAGGACAGACAATAATATTTGAATAATGCTTTCTTTTGACAACCTTCTAAGAAAAGTTGATCCCCATTTTATTTATGCAAATATTCGCAGAAATTATAATGAAAAAGGAATGAATAATGCCTAAAGAAAATTTATTTCTTTCAACTTAGTCAATTAGAGAATCATACAATTCATTACCGCTTCATATAATAATTTTATTGAAACTCAATAGCTCAACAGCTAAATACTCTGCTCAGTTAACGCGAGAGTTACGGTTTTCGATTCTGACCCCCTTGGGTTATTGTTCGTGCCCACGCCTAGCGCAAGCTGCGAAGTTATTTTGAGTGGCAATAAGGAGATTAGTAATGCCTTGAAAATGCAATGCTGATATTCTTACAAGAAATGTCATATTCGTATATATAATTTTGTATGTCTATTTATCGGCGCGTAAAGTATATACTGTTAAATCGTTATTTTTCTTTGGAAGCAAATAAGCAATACCATGTGAACCCACACGAATGTCATTTCGAAAAAACGCGTTTGAAAATTTTGAACAACTTGCTTTATATGATTTTTTTATGTATTGGTCAAGTTTTTGGCAATTTCAGATTTATGTAAGTTATTTTACTTATTTTCACAAAAATAAGTATACAAACTGCATATTTCGTATATAATATAGCCCAAAACGTTTAAAAATATATAAATTGCATGATTGAAAATTTTTGCATGATTGAATTTTAGAAGTTTTAAAGCTTAAAACCCTACAAATGTTAAAGAAAAATGTTCTTCAGCCATTTACCAACACTTTTCCATATATAACTCACTTTTTCAATTTTGTGGGTTGACATGGTATTGCTTATTTGCGCCCCTTTAAGAACGCTCCTGTTGAACTGTCAACCCCCTCCACCGAAACAGTATATAGCTGAGCTTTGCAAATGACGCGCATTCTATCGAGAGAACTCGAAGTGACCGTTAGTCGAAAATGTTAATTATAGCTTGACAATTTGATTGTTATTGTTAATTTTGCTATTATTAAGTGAAAATGGAATAAATAGGTATGGAAGATTACAATGATGATGACAGATTTACTCGAACTCAGTCTTCTGTTTCTTACATGTTTGTACATACTAACTTAACGAAACCTATTTAAGACCGTTTAAAAATTAAATTTTGCGCACGTAGTCTTTATAGAGATTCAAGAATTTATAATGTTTATTGTCGTGATACAAGAACAGACTTACTAACATGATCAAATTAATACCACCAAAAAACTTGGACCTGTGACTTGTAGACTCTGACGTTTTTGTACTTGTGTAATGTTTTTTACGTTGATTAAAAGTATTTGATTTTGATTTTGACTCTGTCACAACAACGCAATAGCGCAGATACTGTTAGTCCACTAACATATTATGTGAGGGTAGTACTTCCTCCTGCGAGGGGAACATACATTCATAATGAAAACAGCAAGACTTTCACATAAACCCACTAAACAAGTAGTAACTTCATTTTTTTCATGGTGATTGACAAACAAGCAAACGGTCCGCCCGATAGTCGTGCCCGCAGTCACCGTAACCTATGAACGCTTGCGATACTTGTAGTATCACATGCGTGGCGCTAATTCCAGACATAAGTGGAAGGAAAAAAGAAAGGAGCAGAAAGAGTGGGAGTTTGGGCCTCCGGGTCTCTCACTCATTTCACGAATGGCAACAGTACTCTGTTACGTATGTACTACACTACTGGGATGAATTTACTACAACTTTTTTGATGTTGGTTGTAAAATACCTTTTCTTTGGATCGATTCAATCAAATCACCGCGGTAATAGCCGTATCGTTCCTCTAAATTAATTGATGGCTTTAGGGAACGGCCCTCACTAACTGCTGTTAATCTTACTTAAGCTTGATGTACGCGAGCTTTTAACATTTACGAAATCTTTCATTTCTTTTCTAATTGACATTTATAACATCCATCTATAATTTTGTCTTTAACAAGTGATACATTTTCTTTATAATTTATTAATTAATTATATAGAATCTTTGATACCTATTTAAATCTATACAAATTGATGTTTAATCATTTTATAAATACACTTTTGTCCTGCCATGAAAATGAGAAAGAGTGAGACTCGATATCAGCGCCCCTACTGGGTCCAATTGTTAATCTAAACCATTCTCGAATCCACCGGAATACACACAAAAATAACATAAAAATCGGTCCAGCTGTTTAGGAGGAGTTCAGTGGCATACACACGTTCAGTAGAGTTATATATACATATAAAAATTTACTAATCCTACTTCACTACATAGTATAAAACAAAGTCGCTTTCTCTGTCCCTATGTATGCTTAAATCTTTAAAACTACGGAACGGATTTTGATGCGGTTTTTTTAATAGATAGAGTAATTAAAGAGGAAGGTTTATATGTATAAAAGAAGTAGAGAAAAAAAATTTTTTTTTGAGGTTTCTAATATAATGTCGTAAATAATTACATTAAACGCGTTCGGGCCACAGGCAGTAATGAATAAATCAAAACTACTGAATCGATTTTAATAATTTTTTCAGTGAATGACAAAGGCTATATATTTCATACCCGTGCGAAGCCGGAGCGGGCCGCTAGTATATTGTAAATGCGAAAGTTTGTATGTTTAGATGTTTGGTTGTTTCGATGTTTGTTACTCAATTACGCAAAAAAAAAGCTAAACGGATTTAGATTAAATGCGGCATATGGATACTTTATTACCCGGATTAACACATAGGGTACATTTTATCTCGAAAAATGTACGGTTCTTGTGGGTTTATCAATAAATGAATTATAGGACTTATCAATTTGGAACATGGTATAGATATCATAATGTAAATATTCGAGTACTGTTGAAAAATATATATATATATTAAATGGGGCCAAACGAGCAGAAAGTGCCATCTGATAGTAAGTGGCAACTATCGCCCATGAACATCAACAACACCAAGAGGGTCGAAGAGACGTTGCTGGCATTATAGCTTTATATGGTCACCCAGCATAACTCCAATAACGCGAGCGAAGCAGCGGGCGTTGTTATTATTCTACTGGTGGAAGAACTTTATTGCAAGTGGCCGGCTAGGTAGGTACCACCGCAGTGTCAGTTATTGTACCGTAAAAGAACTAGACTACAAACCGAAACACGGTATACTGTACCGTCTTTCGGTTTGTATAGCTAGTGAAATTACTGGGCTAAGAAGATTTAAGAACCAATATCTCGAGGTTGGGAACGCGTGAGTGACATTCTACATTTAATGTATAATGTGCAAGTGCTCATAGGCTTCTACAACCACTTACCATCAGGTGGTTCGTATGCTTGCTTGCCAACGTTGACTACGTTACATACAAAAAATAAGTAAATAAAACAGATCTTAGATATCCCTGAAGATGTGCGAATAATCCGATTTAGACTTGAATGAATAGACTTAATAAACAACAAAATTACGTTGATTTATGGTAATGCTCGTAACATTTTCTCGCTGTAATATAACAACGGCATTTATCTCTAAGATGAATCAACCCTCCTGACACCAGAGAAAGATGTGGACGGCGTGTGATATCTTTGAAGATTTTTTATTTCAATAATTCACCATTAGCAAACGAGTTGATTATAGATATAGATCACTGACAAAAATATGTAAACATTTTATCAATTTAATTCTTACAAACTTTTATTTTTCTGTAATAGGCCTTAAAAGGCCTTAAAAACGGATATACCTGGGGGGCTTACCATTAACTCTTTATGCGATTCAAATGACGACCTAAACTGACCTACGTCGCTATTTCGTACCATGACGTATATACGTCAAGCTCATATAAGACCTGAATCGCTTTACTGTCAGAATTGAATTGGATCGAAATAGAATTTTTACTAAAAGTTTACCATGAACTTTTAGTAAAAATTCTCCACTGTTATTCAAAACGAGTTGTTTTATAACACTAGACCGCTGTGTTTTTGAACTCATATTAGAAAAACTAGCAAAATTTCTGTTTACATTAGATACACATACACACGTACAAACACACGTATGCCACACACACCCATGCACGCACGCACACACACTTCAGACTTCCAGAAAATATATACTTAAAATTATATTTGTAAAAGAAAATGTTTGGCAAGTACTGTTCAAAATATTATGCGAACAAACTGCCTCATGAGCTAATGATTTACATAGCAACTTCTGTTGTAACTTTTTTTTTAATTTTTATCTATTAAAGAGTCAAAGAAAAACATGCATGTTTGTTGGCTCTAAAAGAACAATTGAATGACTATCTGGAAAGTAATATATCATATAATATTTCCTATAAAAAGAATTTAAAAATCATTTCATAAATGACGAAATTCTGAGGATAAAACATGGATTTACTAACAAAATTCGAGCTTATAAAATATTTCGTCCCTTAATTTTTCACCCTTGAGGGTTGTATTTTTCCTAACGGTAAGCATACCCCTCGACGTAAAAAAAGAATTTTCCAAATCAGTTTCTAATCTCGGAATGCTGAGGTAACAATGATTAAAAATAAAAACGTCCTCTTGTTTTGAAGTAGGTTAAAAAAACAATCAAGTATCTTTCGTAGCGTAAAAAATGAATAAAATACAAAGTAAAGAAAAACAAAATATCAATATCATAACATTATTCCGTGCGTGGACAATCTTCATAAAGCTTCCGGCAACAAAGGAGCGTCCGAACCCCGGCGCGAGGGGACACGCGAGGGGCCGTGATGTACGACAAGGGACACAGCGTTGCTCAAACTTTGGGACATTACTGACCTATTAATTTATTTAAAAAGTGAAATACGATTTGACACCATTGTGGCGTTGTTGGCACCGAATCCGCCTTTAGCCTCGACGGTTATGTGGTTTGATTCCCATTCGGGCAGATGTTTGCATTGATCTTACAAATATCTGTGTTGGTCTGAGCACTACGCCTTGTGGGTTTTCCGACCGTGCCTCGGAGAGCACGTTAAGCTATCGGTCCCGGTTGCTATTAAATAACATTTGATAATAATCGTTAACTCTTGATAAGTAATTTGATTTTATAGAATGAGTTACTGGTTCGCCTTTAGAGTTTCGGAGGTCAGATGGCAATCATTCTGTGTAAAAACTAGTCCAACAAGACCAGTCAAATCTGGACAAGAGTAAGAAGCAGACCCTGGGTAAATACTCATATAGTACCGGGAATAATGGTAGGAAGAACAAGAAGAAATATGGTTTAAAATACAGGTTGTATAAACCTATAAAATAATTAAAAACACTACCACGATTAGTAGTATGTGAATAGCAGGTAAATGAGATACATAAGTGCTGCTAATCAGGTTTCTTAGATATAAAATAAATAAAATTAAAAAATTAAAAAGCCATTCATTTTCATTTCATACTAATAACCTAGTTTACATTTATTTTTGAGTTGCTTATCTAATTTTTATAAATAAATACACATTAGCCATTGTATTATATAATAATATAGACTTAATATTATAGACTTATATTACTTTATTCTTAGATATGTGCGAGTATAAATATTAACCACATTTATAGAGAATTGAAGTTGTTTTGTGACTTAACAAGAAATTATGGATTTTGTAGCAAAAGTAATTGAAGTATATCTATACATAGAGACATGGAAAATAAATAAAATTGAAGAGTCTGTTCGTAACATTAAAATAAAAGTATTTTATTAAGTGCATATGATAGTATAAATTATACAAAACTTATAAATAATTCAAAATCAATTTTTAAAACTTCTATCTTTCGATCTGTTCTGGTCATGTCCTGATCTTAGATAGATAGAACAGTGGCGCCAATTTTGATGGGATTTTATCTCAATATTAATAATCAAATAAAATTGAACAATAAATCTGAGGACCACGCGGAGAGCAAGATTCTGTACACAGCAAGTTCATTGTGTTATTAAACAAGGCTAAAATATAAGTTTCTAATTAAGATCAAAGAAATAAAACAACGATTAATAATAATTGGAAACGCTAATTAACGATGAAAATAATTCAATCGTTAGCTCAGATCTTAAGACTTGTAATTAAATTTTAATCTCAACCAACGGGAACTTTGTAACAACTAATCTTAGAAACGAACTTGGATAGTTTGTCAAGCTTTTAGATACCTAGTTAAAATCTAGGGTATTTCAAAAGTATTTTACAAGTAAAGATAAAGGAGTGCAGTGTCTTGAAAGTATAGTCGTTAGCGTTGCGGTACGTTTCCTAGTTTTCTTTTGCGACATAGATATTTTTTATGTGTATGAGAGAAAAAGTTTGTACATCTTTACACGATAAGTTTTAAACTTTTGCTGTAATTAGTAACTAAACGCGTTCTTATCGTTTAACTATTGAATATAATTAAGTTGTTTCTATTTTCTACAATGTTCCGTCAACTTTTTAAATAACTTCAAAAGCGGTTATCAATCTCCACCTGATCACCCAGAACATAACATTGCTTAGACTCCCAACTATCATTCTATTGATATTTTTACCTTAGATAAAAAAGCTAAAATACTTATCTACTTTTCTGTCATATTTGGACGCAAATAAGCAATACCATGTCAACCCACAAAATTGGAAAAACTGAGTTATATATGCAGAAGTGTTGGTAAATGGCTGAAGAACATTTTTCTTTAATATTTGTAGGGTTTTAAGCTTTAAAACTTCTAAAGCAGCCCTTTTTTCAATCATGCAATTTATGTATTTTTAAACGTTTTGGGTTATATTATATACGAAATATGCAGTTTGTATACTTATTTTTGTGAAAATAAGTATATTAACTTACATAAATCTGAAATTGCCAAAAACATGACCAATACATAAAAAAATCATATAAAGCAAATTGTTCAAAATTTTCAAACGCGTTTTTCTCGAATTGACATACGTGTGGGTTGACATGATATTGCTTATTTGCGTCCATTTAGCCCATACTGTTATTGGAGTTGCAATAACTTTTAATATAGTGAAACGATTTTAATGAAACAAGGACTAAATGTTACTCGAGAATATGCTTCATTATTTTGTTATTTGACATTTTAGTTAAAACTCTGTAGCTTACCAGAGATTAGTAATAAAAGACAGACATATCTAAAATGATAAAAATATATTCAATCACAGTCCAATACAATCCTTTCTTTTCCATGAAAACCAGAAACGTACAGACAGCTTAAAATTTATATATTTTTTATAGAATGTATCTTATAGTAAATATATATATAATATAAGTGGTACTGTAATATTATTTCGTAATTTCTTTAAGTATAAAAGTTTCAAAAACACTGGATTTTTCCACCAAACGATTCAACGGCCATTTTGCAATACATTGTTTGCTCAATTTGTACCCTCCAGCCTCAAGAGACAAGAAACCACTTTATTATAAAAACCCCAAAAAGTGTTTATTGACCTTAATGTAACTACAGTAAATACGTTTTTTCCGTGCAGCAAGTACGTTTTAAAACCTTGTAATGTTGCGCATCTTGAACGTAAGGTAAGTTACGTTTAGTACTACAAAGTTCGATGAACTTTCACCACACCTGATCTTAGATATTACCTTGTTTACTTTTAACCAACTTGAAAATATGAAGTAGGAATAAATACGTTTTAACCGACTTCAAAAAAGAGAGAAATTCTCAATTCTGACGTTATTTCTTGTTTGTTTTTTTTTTCATCGGTTTCTCGTTTTGTCCCATTTAAATTTGACATAAAATACGGGTGAAACTAAAACTAAAGATAACAAATTAGAAAATAAAAAATGTTTTATAATATATCTTAATTTTTTTAATTCTTGTGACTGTTTATTAGTGTTTACCAACACTAAAAAGTTTCAAAATAAAACCGGTGCTTTATTTACCGATGCTTTAGCTACTTTCGCGTTGTGGTTGTTGTCACAAGGATAGTATTCGGGCACTGCTCGCAGAAGGCTTTGAGTGAGTACTTAATTAATAAAAAAACAATTAAACCTACTTTAAATTTATCTTCTTTGAAGTTATAAAAAATTTAATGATAAATTCGAAAGAGATTAATAAAAAATACTTGATGAAATATTAATATGAAACAAAGCCGTATTCCGTTGATGAAAGTTGAATTAGAGAAACAACTCTTTATTCGCAAAAATGAAATGTAATTAAGAATTATTTTAAAGGAAAATTTAATTCGGAACTCCGGGGACATTGTAATTACACGGCTTTAGAAATGCTGTCAACTCGAGAAGCACTTAAAAATACATTTAACTTTGTAAATACAAAGACTTTGAAAGATGTTTTAATTTTTATTGAATTTTGTACATAGATATAGAGGATATACTAGATAGCGCGTCGATAAAAATGCCTTAAATTGAAGCGCCATCTATCAACTGGCTAGGAACTAAAAAATATCATAACGCGCATGCGCTAAAAACCTTGAATTCAATTGGTCAATTTCTTATTCTTTTTCCTAAAATTATTCCCGGTGTCATACGAGTATTTACCCAGGATCAGCTTATTACTCTTATCCGGATTTGACAGGTTACAAGTTTTTACACAGAGCGATTGCCATCTGACGACCGAAACCCTGAGGACGATCCAATAATATTTTGGATAAGAGCAAATGACATATACAAGAGTTAACAATTAGTATCAGATGTTATGTGATACCAACCAGGGCCGACAGCTTAACGTACTCTCTGAGGCACGGTGAGGAAAACTACAAGGACAAACGTCAAAACCGACATATACCTATATTTTATATTTAAATCAATACAAACATCTGCCCCGAGCGAGAATCGAACCAAGCCATTAGCCATTTATAAGCCGTATTGCAAATCGCTATATAATTCGAAATTATGAATTTCCCTTTGTATTGTGACCTACAATACACAGATAAATCCATTTTATCAAGAATAAACTTAGTGGAAAAACTGTACATTGAAAAACACGGAAGTAAAATCAGAGATTTATATTTGACTTGAATTTTTATTTCATAAAGCGAAATAAATCCTAACTCCATATAAGCCACGCTCGCTGTATCGACGCCACGAGGGAGCGAGGTATAACTCATTTATAACTGCAAGTGTTTATACTAGCGGGGTGCAGGATACTTCACATGCAAATATATTCAACGGCCCCTGAAGAGCTTTTTACGAAATTACACGGTATCATATTCGGAGCGGAACTACCGCGATTTTTGTTAAAGTGTGATTTTTTTACTATCGTCGAACTAACTTTCTTCACCTCATGCATTCGCGACAAAAAACATGGCAAGGCTAGCAAAATATTTTTTTTTGTTCTCGTTTCATTTAACTGGTTACCGGTCTGTAGCTGGCGGCGAGGTTTCAATTGTTCAGGTCGTTCATACAGAAGTCTGACTGAACTTATTGAATATTATCAAAATACGAGTATTATCAGATGGGACCTACTTTTTAAATGCCTGAAACTGCCTTCTGAAACACGGAGATGCACAGAGACTATGTATCGATAATTTTCCGTATATTGACCTATTCGTATTTAGTAATGGTAATATTTAATAAATTCAATTTAATACAGTATGGAATGTATTATTAAAAAAGAATTCTCCAAAAAAATATTAAATAATATTTATAATCGAAATTCGTAAAAATGTTTTAAAAGATTTTAAAATCAGTTTAAAATGAAAAATAAAACTGTGTGTTGCCACATTCATTTTAAAGAGTTTATGCAAAATCAACCAGAGCGAGGACTCTGCATATTTATATCAGGTATCAATTAATGGAATAAAGTCTTCTGGATCTGTACTAAAAATGGGCGTTCCACAAGGTTCAATTCTAGGCCCTTTTCTATTTTTGATTTACATTAATGATTTGCCTTTCTATGTAAACAGTATATGTGATATCGTATTGTTTGCTGATGATACTTCCCTAATATTTAAGGTTGACAGGAATAAGCATAATTATGACGATGTAAACAATTCTTTATCGCTTGTACAACAATGGTTTACTGTAAATAACCTAGTTTTGAATGCGGCGAAGACAAAATGTGTAGAATTTTCAATGCCAAATGTTAAGAAACAAGATTTTATTTTAAGTATGAATAATACAAATCTTGATATAATTGATAATACAGTATTTTTAGGAATAACACTGGATTCAAAACTTCAGTGGAACTCTCATTTAACATCCCTTGCAGGAAGACTCAGCTCTGCTGCTTACGCGGTTAGGAAAGTTAGACAATTAAGTGATATCGATACTGCTCGATTAGTTTACTTCAGTTATTTTCACAGTATTATGTCTAATGGGCTATTACTTTGGGGTAATGCTACAGACATTGAGACTGTATTTATTCTTCAAAAAAGAGCTGTTCGGGCGATTTATAATTTGCAAGCTAGAGACTCTCTTCGGGATGTGTTTACTAAGGCAGGCATACTGACGGTTGCTTCGCAGTATATCCTTAGCAATATCCTTTATATTCATAAAAATGTTGATTTGTTTGACACAAACAGTGACAGACACTGCTTTAATACAAGAAGAAAAGATAAACTTGTTACACCAAGTTTTCGGCTTCACAAAGTGAGTATGTCTTTTTGGGGCAAGGTGTTCGCTTCTATAATAAAATTCCGCAGACAATTTGGAATCTACCACTTATGAAATTTAAATCTTATATCAAGCGGTGTTTACTAAATAAAGCTTATTATTCCGTTAATGAATATATTGCAGATAATGTGGCATGGAATTAATATACGTTGAGTTTCATGCGGGATATATATCTTAATTGTACATTTGACAAATGTAATGTGATTATTTTTGAAAAGAGTAACTGTAGAGTTTCTTGCCGTTTCTTCTCTGCAGAATCTACCTTCCGAATCGGCGGTAGCTTCACTTAGGCGGACATAACAGACTGTATATTTGACGATTCAAAAGCGCTTAAAAGCCTATTTGAATAAAGAATATTTTGAGTTTGAGTTTGAGTTTATATGAAATGTCTTCATTTCGATGTTTTTTTATTATTTTAATATCAAATATATTTAATATTTTACAGATTTGTAATAATGACATAGTTGTTGGAAAGAAATATTTGAAACAGCTCATTTTAAGTACCTAAAATACTTTAAAATATAACTCTATCTATTTTATATGTTGCTTGCATTAGCAAATAATTTTGGCCCTTTCTTAATGAAATTTTCTATCCCTTAAGTCGGTTAAAGGCTTCTTATATATCTGTTTTTGCAAGCGTCTAGTGCAGGCTGCGGTGGTTTCTTGCCATAAAGTAGGTTTTTGATTTCTGGAACATAAATATATGATGCATATGAATCATATTTCGTCATGTATGTATTTAGCTTTAAACCTATTCGACAGTATACTATAGCAAAATAGGAAGGTATATCTTTAATAAGCAGTAAATGCTGCGTATATCGTAACCCTAGTTCCTTACAGGATAAAACCCACCTACGACTGTGTAAAAGAAATTGATTCTTAGTAATGAATTAATAAAGTTCTAATTACAATAGCACATCCCCCAGACACGTTCTCAGTACAGTCGCAGACGAAATATTTTATTACTTTAATTAGGAACAAACAACGCTTTTACATTCACCCTCAGGACGAAGTTCGTTAAGTTAGGAAATCCTCGGTTCTCTTAAAAATAAACAGTGGTATTGTTTAGACGGTGATTAATCATGAAATTATAATATTCTTTTAATTTTTTTTAACTGAAGTTTTGTGAATCGTTGTGACGTTGTGGGTAGTGAGTCTGCCTTTAGCCTCGACGATTGCGGTTCGATTCCGGTGGGGCAAATGTTTGCATTGATCTTACAAATATCTGTTTCGGTCTTGGTATTTGTTCTTGTGGTCTCCCCACGGTGCCTCGGAGACCACGTTAAGCTGTCGGTTCTAGTTGTTATCACATAACATCTGATAATAATTGTTAACTCTTGATAAGTAAATTGCTCTTATCCAATGAGATACAAGTTCACTCTTAGGGTTATGGAGGTCAGATGACAATCGCTCCGTGTACAAACTAGTAACCTGTCAAAACCGGATAAGAGTAAGGAGCAGACCCCGGGTAAATAATATACAGGGAATAATGCTAGGACGAAGAAGAAAGTTTTGTGAATTGAAATATTAGTTCATATTTTTATAATAAATAAATAAAGTTTCTGTTTGTAATGTAACATAACATGTTTTAGTGAATACATATAAAAGTATATGGTACATATAACGAGAAACTTACGTTTTAAATCCCTATTGCGGGTTCGACTCCCGCTTGGAGCAGATGTTTGTATTGACCATGCATGCATATATTCTAATACATATTATGTGTAATATAGAAGAGTTAACCAAGTTCAAGTAAACCTAAACAATGATATTATTAAGAAATACGTTCTTGCAAAAATTTCACTAAAGGTATATTCCACTTAAATTATTAATAAATTCCCTTTTTAAAATGCTTTTATTAACTTCAGTTGTATGTACTGAAATGAAAAATAAATAAGAAAAAAAAATTATTTAATTGTAAAAAAATGCGGTGGTTTTTAAGACAATATCAAAATGATATTGCCTTCTACTTATAACTCAATAAAATATAACTATTGACACCGTGCAGCCCAAGCTTTTATTGATAATATCTTATTGATTTAATATTAGCATCAATAAAATTAAACATATTTTTCCACACAAGTATCCATGTCCAGTCGTTCTTTGCCAATAATTTAAACTCATCCGACCCCAATCTCCCCCTAAAGTGTGCTCGTGTTATCTCCACAGTACATTTTCAAATACGTTTTACAATACCGTTCTAAAATCGTATGAAAACGGAAACTGGGAAATATTATATAGAGGGAAAGCTACCTCTGTCCCTTTGTTCTGTTAACAGATATTCAGAAATAAACGTATTCATTATTTATGAGTATAATAGAGTCTTGTCGACACGATTATACTCATACAGGAAATATTCGTGAAATACTAGTAATTCATACTGTTGCTCTTTATTTCATATTACATAGCGCTGGATGGCATATCGGCAAAAAACGGTTTTCATAAGCCTAAAAAATTCTTTTCAACTATTTGATTACCTATGGGTTGAATTCCGAAACATTGTACCCTTGTGCTTGTTTACCTTTTAAAAACAAAACCAGTGAAACAATCTGAAATTAATTATTTCAAGTGTAGGCTAGACGTTGATATGCCATGTATCGGATTGAGTTTTTAAACATGTGTCAAAATAAAATGTAATTTAAATCAAAAGCACTAAAGAGTATTGATATAAACATCGAAGCTAAATCATTTTGTACCCGTTTTTAACCCCGTTAGGGATGAATTTCAATAAAATACGAAACACGTCTTCCATCAATTCTTTTAAAAAAGGTTTATGCTAAATTTGAAGTAGGTTGAACCAACCAATCGCGTTGTTCCATACGAACTTTGCCCCCTTGTTAAACCCCTTAGAACTAGAAATCTAAAATTAATAACCCTAATTCTATAACGTATATTATAAATGCGAATGTGAGTTTATTTGAATTTTTTTTTTAATGCTAAATAGGCTTACGTTTGACCTCAATCTCGCTTGGTGGAAGGCGAAGATGAGGTCTGTTCACTCTGGCCTTAAAGGTGTCCAGGTTATAGCATTCTGAAAAACTGACCGCGGCAAAGAGTTCCACTCCTTAGCCGTCCGCATAATGAAAGAGGAGGCAAAAATGCTGATGAATGCTGTCAAGAATAAAGAAAATTATATAAGGTACCTTTCATCCAGAAAAGAAGTACTGTTCCTAGTATTTGAAACGTGACGGTCCAAGGTCGACGCCATATATAGGTAGGTACATTTGTTTTTCCATTGTATTGTAAAACTTATCCCAACCTCGTTATCATTGTCCATATCTTACCAAGCGTGAACCATAGACTTTAAACCCCTTAGGATGTGTACCTCACCCTTTTTAATTGTTGCCAATCAAGGTCCTAACCAAGTGGAGAGACAAAGGGTTCAAACAATGAATATTTAAAATGTTTTGCGGTTTAAGTGGATAGGTCTTTTCTTTTTTCGTTTATGTTTTTATTAGGATAGTTAACCGATCACTCTAAATTCTATAAAATATTCTACTGAAATCGTAAAAACTACTAAAACATTTATGCAGCTTTTTAATCCACGTGATTTTGACTCGATATTTAAACGCCTAAACTTTTCCTACCCGACGATGTAAAACGAGTCTACGTAAGTTAATCAGTATTTGTACTAATTATTTATAAGTCTTTATTCAATAATTGACATGGCGCCATTATAAGGGTTCCGTTTTTGCCATTTGGCTACGGAACCTTAAAAATCACATCAAAATCAGTTCTAAGAAAAATTAAGCATCAGTAGTATGTATAATCAACTATAACAATATATAAATCATGTAACTTTTTATCAATTTTAAGAAGAAGATGTTGTCAAATTATCGCATAGTTCTTAGATAGGGCGCTCTAGTTTTTGTAAGTTTACGGTGAAAAAAATTTGTTCGCTCGACCAAATTGATGTTTGTTAAGCATATATAGGTATGTTGGCACATGACGAAGTATAGAACCTATTTAATACGTTGCATTACAAAGACAATATTTGAAAAGATGTCATTATAACGAAGCGTCACATTGATAGTTACTTCAATATTTCACCATGCAGAAAATTATTGTCGTACCGTATATAAGAGGACGAATCGTTGAAATCCAACGTAGTAGTTACAGTTCTGTGCAATTTATTGTGTTATATAGTAAAAGGATTAAAACATTGTTGGTTACAATAAGTTTTTCATAATGTTAGGCTACTTGGATGAAATTGATAAAGGCTTATGGCTATACTTAGCTTAGTTTTCATTCAAAATGAATACTGATAAAACCACAGGCGTAGTTTTAGGTATATTGTTAGTCTTTGGTAAGGTACGTATATTTTTATTCATGTCAAAAAGGAAGACGGCGTCGATCGACCTGATTTCTTCGGGCTTCTATCGAACTATTATATTCTTTGTAAGACAAAAGTTATTATTGGTATAAAATGGGTCTTATGGAATCTAATTAATACTATTAAGACTTAATTTACTTATACATGAAAAAATTATGCTGTCTGTCTTTTATCTTTTCATGCTTAACCTGCTGTTGAAAAGCTTGTAGAGGGTGAAATTAGGGATGACATTTTGTATCGGGAACCTTTTATTTCCATTGCTATAAAAACCCTCATTAAAAATTGTACCACCTGTTCCAGAATCCGCGGGCAAAGGCTATATAAAAGGAGGAATTACTGACCATAGAATTCATACAATTTTTAATTAAAACTCGAAAATGTAATCCGATAAGATCAAAAGCTTGGTGTACTCAGCAAGGCGGGGCACTACTTAACGTCGGCTCATCGCCTACAGCTATACAAGGCCCAAATTCGACCACACGTGGAGTACTGCTCTCACCTTTGGGCGGGGGCACCCCAGTACCAGCTACTTCCAATTGACCGCATCCAACGTAGAGCGGCTCGAATTGTCGATGACCAAGCTCTTTCCGATCGGCTTGATCCTTTGGCATTGCGTAGAGATGTCGGATCACTCTGCATCTTCTATCGCATATATCACAGGGAATGTTCTGAGGAATTGTTTGGATTGATCCCACCGGTAGAATTTCACCATCGGACATCGCGACATAACTCTTAATTCATCCGTACCACCTCGATGTCTGGAAATCCACAACAGCACGATTTAGAAGTAATTTTCTTCCTCGCACAACCACTCTGTGGAATCAACTTCCGCCGGCGGTCTTTCCGAACCGATACGACTTGGGAACCTTCAAGAGAAGAGCGTATTCTTGCCTTAAAGGTCGGCAACGCGCCTGCATGCCTTCTGGTGTTGCAAATGTTCATGGGTGGCGGTGATCGCTTAACAGAAAAGTATAATACACTTACTTACAAACCACTGTTAATATTGGTAATCATATTAAAAGTTAAAAAAATTTTAAGTTATGTTTGTCGTACTTTAACCGACTCCAAAAAAGAAGGTTCTCAATTCGGTTTTAATTTTTTGTTTGTTACCCTGAAAAATCGTTTCTTATTTGAAGTATACCGTATACTTTCTGTGTCGGTTTTAATTTTTGTTCGCTACCCTGAAAATCGGTTTTTATTTGGAAGGGATAGTGAATAGTAAATGTATTTTTGAAAAAGAATACCGACTTCAGGACTAATAGGCGAAAAAAAATACAGCAAAAGTCTGTGCTAAGTAAAACATATAAGGTATTTGAAATCAGTATTGTTTTTCTTAAATTTTTTTATAGTGACTATTATAGTTCTCAGACAATAAGCCACCAGGTGGAAAATTAATTTGGGTGTCACTAAGAAATCATGTAGAGTTCTTAATAAATAGAAAATCTTTTTATAGTTTCAGAGGTTAAGCCGTAAATCTTAAAAAATACTTTTCTATTAACAATACATCTTTCAAATATTGGTATAGAATAAAATATGTTTATTTCAAAATATTTTTAATATAATGTAAAAGATTTCAATTTTTTTTTTATTTAAATTAATTAATGTGAGCTAATTAACAATTAGCTAATTATACGTTCCGTGTAAGTAACATTATCTTAATCCCGTACCACATACGGCTTCCATTAATTAAGAATCTCACAATCTAAAATAGCCTTACGAAATACGAAAATATTTTTTAATCTTTTTTTTCCATATCAAAAATAAAAAAATAAACAAACATACGGTCCGTCTGATGGTAAACAGTCACTGCAGCCTATAATTGAAATATCACATGGACGTTGCCAACCCAAGGAACAGGAAGGAAGGGATGAGAAGGGGAAAGAGGAGGAGAGAATAGATGGGTCGAAGATTGGGCACGCTTCCGGCGCTCTTGTCCGGCGTGTTGTCCGGCGTCGGGATGTGACGACCCCATCGCCCGCTGTTGGGATAACCTCTGTCACAGCAGAGATTATTCCACCAGTGCAATCAGTCATACTGGTGGTAGGTGCCGCCAAATAGTAGTGCTTAAGCATTACTGTGTTCCGGTTTGAAGGGACTGTACGCTAGTGAAATTGCTGGGCAGAGGAGATTTATGAACCAATATCTCGAGGTTGGCAACGCGTGAGTGGCACCTACTAATGGTGCTGCAAGCGCTCATAGGCTACGGCAACCACTTACCACCAGGTGGGCCGTATGCTTGTTTGCCAACTTTTAACATTAAAAAAAAAATGAAGCCTGGTTCTACTACTGTAAAACCAGTTTCGTCTTTAACATAAAAGGAGAAAGGGTACCTGAACAGGGTAGAATCAAAATAAAGAAAGCACATTTTTTAGTCTCATTTTATAAATAGACCACGTAACACAAAAAGACAAGAAAAATTGCTGAAATTCGGCCGGCTCGAGATTTTTTTAGTTGCCTATCTTGATGACAAGTTTGCTTTTATTCCCTGGTACGAGGGAGGAAAGTGCTCGATTCTCTGCCGGGAAGATTGCACTAATTAACTCACTTTACCTCCCGGTAACCTGGCAACCGTATGGTTAAGCCTCGTACCAGCGACTAAAAGCGAACTTTTCATCGTAGGTAAAAAAATCGTTTACACACCACGGGAAAAACTAGAACATTGCTACCCGCGATTGTCACAAAATAATAATGATTTTCAATTATAATCCGCGGGTGAGAAAGTCTTAATTTTCTACCCAGGTAGTACTTTTTATTACTATATTGTGTAGCGACATCTACACGCAACATGACATAACGTGATAGAAAGACAAGATTGTCACAATGTCGCATCAAGCTACAGCGACATCTGTAGGTGTATACTACGCAACGATATGGACGACCAACGAACGTCACGATCCTAAATCGCACTATCAAAGTTTTCTACGCGAAACGACTATATATACAACTTTCCAACGTAAGTCGTTGGGCTTCGGCCCAGGGCTTCGACCCGCCAGGCAATATCACCCGCCTGGTCAGAGGATCCTCCCGTAGTGTTGGAGGAATTTCCTACACGTCGTCACCTCCACAGTGATGACTTCCGACGTGATCTTCACCTTCCACTTGGTGAACCATCAGAACATCCAACCTTCGCAGCCCTTGTAGTGGCATTATAATTATAATTATAGTTTAAAATGAACAAATGACTAATATTTTTGAAGCAGTAGAGTGTTGGTATTCAGAGAAGTTCTGCGCTTTAGCGGAATATCTGAGTAGAGTTACACCCTCTGACGGTGATCAGGGCCAGTAGGGCCAACAGGAATACGAAATTTGAATAAAATGAACGTACTATGACGACCGCAGCCAGAACGCAGAATGTTTACCAAAACATTACGGTCTGTCAGATTGAGATATAAAGAGTACCACGAAACTGTATCAAAAATACTTTCCGCTAAAATTATAAAACACCATCACGTCACAGGAATCTTATAAAGAGATTTTTCAACGCTAAAATTGTGTAAAAAAAACACAAACAGCGATGCAGAGTCCGAATATGATAAATAGCGGGTCTGGACCACCCCGATGATTAATGACCCACGTCATTGCCGCCCTAAACTGTAATGTATTAAATACCCTACACGTGGATAAACGGACAGTAGACGATTGTATAAGTGTATTTATCACTTCGTCTTATCATTTGATATGATTGATAACATTTATGTATTTCGAATGGTTATTCATTCCAAATCTTATGTGAATGATAAGCACAATCTTTTCAATTGATGTATAGAAGTTCATTCTTATTTAACAAAAAAAAAATGTTTGCTAAGCTCCGGAACGAATGATCTGAGTTTTGTTAACACGTGCAAATTGAGGGTGTCAGGGATATAACAATGAAACTACGCTATTTAATTCCACGTGAATGAAGTAGCGTGAAGTTAGTATATATTATTTTCTTTACGAGTTTTGATTTTACTTAGTCCCTAAAAGAAAACAAAATCATCAAAATCGGATCGCGCTGTTGAAAATAAAACATACCCAAAAAAATGGGTAACTTCTTCCTTTATAAGGATTGACTAATACAAGTTGAGATCGCGGCAGCGCACGTAATAAATAACTTTTTTTTTAAATAAACACGAAAATAATATCCATTATTATCCATTTTCGTAGCAAAACTTCCAATATTTTTCTCTTTGAAAAACTCCAACAAAAAGCAATTAGTAACCTTAGAATCAATATACCTGTCGGATACCGATGCATATAGTAACAGTGTAATCAGTATATAAGCACCTTAAGTCTTTGTTGTATATAAAGGAATTAATTAAACCTCCGATGTCGACGACCCGTAGAAACGAAGACTCAAGACATAAGCCAGAACCCTTACAAGTGTCGTCTGTAAGGACGCTAACTGACATTTTGTCGTACAAGTAAATTACGTCGTATTAACTCTATATCATATAGCTATAGGTTTGTCTCTTTTCGTGAATTTATATTATAATTAAAGAAAAAGAGATTATTAGGCGTCAGGACGTGACCACCCCATCGCTCGCTGTTGGGATAATCTCTGTTACAGCAGAAATTACTCAACCTTAAACTGTCGTTTGCGGTTGTTATTATAACATCTGATAGTAATCGTTAACTCTTGAAGGTAACTTACTCATATCCAATGAGTTCCTTCACCCTTAGTGTTGCGGAGGTCAAATAGAAATCGCTTTGTGTAAAAATCGGGATAAGAGTAAAAAAGCAGACCAGTGATATCGGGATATAAATATCGGAATTAATGCTAGGACCAAGATTCTGTAATAGTTATGTTCTAAAGGATTGGATTCATCCATGTCTATGAACGCACATTGAATATGGCATGAAAAATATCACCTAGATATGTAGTAAAAAAAAACTAGAAATTCTTCGCAACATAAAAGCATTCTGATTTTTATAAGGAAAACGCTTTGAATATGTTTGTATACTCGATGTTTATTATTTTTCTGGCGTGAGCGAACGCCATCTTGAACGCCTTTCGCTACATCTTTTTGCCTAATATTTATTCCATAAAACTAAATTTTACATCGCTATAAAGCCAAATACTACTTTGCGTTTACCGTTACATAAAATAACTCGTCATAAAAACAAGAATGCAAAACTCTAGGGGTTGTTCAGCGTTCTAAAGTAAACAGGAGTTGCAGAGGTCAGATGGCAATCGCTCTGTGTAAAAACTTGTATCCTATCGAATCTAGTGTCCGGATAAGTGTAATAAGGATACCCTAAGTAAAATACCGTGAATAATACTAGAAAGAAGACAAACATTGATGTCTAGATAATGTAGACTGCCTTTGGCCACTATTATTATTTAAATGTGACAACTATTTTTAAAACTCTTTGGGCTTTGAAAATTTGTATACTCGTAGTGTATTTATCTTTTTCTACATCTATGTATATCATAACGTAAGCTAGCTGACATGTTGATAAACATAGATTGCCAATTAAAAAGCCACACCATCAGAGAGTCAAGAAAGTTACATCAGAAGTGTGAAGAACCGGCAAACACACGCTTTTATAAGCTTCAGGTAACGGAAACATTTAACGTGATTGTGACCTTCAAAATATAGGATTAAATCGAAATGTTGCATTTGCAGAAAATCCAATAAAAAAATGAAAATTTGTGGAGGGTAAGACGGATGTGAGAAAATGTGTCAAACACGAAGGGAGGATCCTACGATCAGGCGGGTGATATTGCCTGGCGGGTCGAAGCTCTGGGCCGAAGCCCGACCACTTACGTTGGAAAGTTGTATATATACCTCAAGTGGGTAGGAAACTTTGATAGCGCGATTTAGGATCGTGACGTTCGTTGGTCGTCCATATCGTTGCGTAGTATGCCCTGTAGGTGTCGTTGCAGCTTGATGTGACATTGTGACAATCTTGTCTTTCTATCGAGTTCCGTCGTGTTGTGTAGATGTCGCTACAAAATTAAATAATGGTTTTAAGAAATTAAGTATAAAGTGAATAAGAAAAAAAAATATTGTATAAAAGTGTGGTTCTTATTTCTGATAAGAAATAATAAAACCACCATCACCACAGTAATCACATTATCTAACACCGCTTATTTGATGTAACCTGAGCGCCACTGAGCGTGTTTCTCGTGTACACAAACCCCTCAAACAAGCTACCCTAATGGGCCTAAGATTTTTACCCAATTACCCTCAATGATTTTCTAATTAGGAATCTGTCCCAAAATAATTAACTGAAGTAGGTACTAAGTGGTTATCCTGACCACTTCGTCATTAGTGCGCGATCGAAGTGTGGATTTTGTGGACTTACTCAATTATAAGGTCAAGTGCGGTCATTGTGTTATTTGTAGGGTAACAGCACACAAATTCTTATAATTAATACGTCACGTAGTTGACGACATTCGACTACAACCTTGATTGAAAATTTCAATTATTTTATTCCTATAAAAAATAAGAAAATCGGTTGACAACAAAGTTTATGTCAAATTATATTAAATCTCAAAAAAAAAAATGAATAAACGTGTCTTCTTTTAAATAATTTTCATTTTCGTCTTCTAGATAAATGACTAGGACATCCAGCCAGATAGTCGGACATTTTTATATCCGACTAAGCCGGAAAGGAAGCATACGACCCACCAGATGGCAAGCGGTTGTCGTAGCCTATGAACGATTGCAATTCCATTCACTTGTAGGTGCTGCCAACCTCGAGATATTGATACTTAAATCTCTTTTGCCCAGAACTTCTCTAGCTACAGTGGTCTTCGTACCGTAACACATTCGTGCAAAACAAACTTTGATTGTAGTAGAATATCTGACACTCTAATGATACGTGCTTTGCCGGCCTCTTAATAAAAGGTCTACTTATTTTATTTATATGTATTTAATATTATAATTCTATTTAAATAAAATTTCCCCGAAAAAAAAGACTATGACCTTTAAGGTACTATAACTACAAAGCATGCTCAAATTAAAATTATTTACATGAAGTTTATTTCGTTCGTGTTTTGTTTTGAACTTTAATTTCACGTAAAGGTTAAAGGTACAATGTTTCATATTTATCTTTCCGGAAAGGTATCGTGACTGCGAAGTGTTTTATTCAAATTACTTTCGCAAATAAGGGCTCTGTCCACTTACATGAAATTATAGTCCAACTTTGATAATTTGCTTTTCAATAAAATACTATCTGAAAGCTTTTAATTTTTATAGGTTAGGTTAGGTAGGTTTAAATTTATTTAGATACTAAACTAAAAACCTATTTTTTTTAAAGTGAAACTCCTAATGCGACTTCCAACAAGGTTGCGTTAAACATTTAACGCGCGAGGGAGAGAGAAAGAAAGAAAAACAAAGGAAGAAAGTAGGAGAGAAAAAGAGAGTGTGTCGGTAGATCCCAAGCACATGCGCGTAGTATTCTTGCTATGCAGCGAAGTAAACAGTGTTATTATAGATTTGGATATTTCACCACTCGAAAATGACAATTAAAAGATGCGATCAATTGTGAATTGTAAGCAATGTTAATAAAGTTTGTTTTTAAGAAACAAGATGAAATCATCACTAAAAATCAATTTCTATTTCTATTTCCACATTACGAAGCTTCACTTCTTCCATGCAGAGGGACTCCACGCACAATTTTTTTTTAATATATTCCAAAAATGAGTCGGTTTAGGTAGTTAAGGTAAGTTGCTCCACTACTCTGATATTAATTCTTAATGGTAATGTTACGGAGAACCTTATCACCGGAGCTTAAGTTTCAAACTCGCTCGCTTTTCTCATTAAAATCTCATTTAGAGCCATCAGGTGTTTTATTCCAAATCCGTGAACTCAACTCGTAACAATAATTTTAATTGAAAAGTTAACTCATAGCTTTGCATAGTTTCGACGGCGTTGCCGGTCCCAAGCCAAAAGTTTCACAAAGAGTTTATGAATGAGCTCACAAGTGTGATACAAAAAAGCAGTTCATTCATTCAAAATTCATCTTTTGGATCATCTAAAATAGATACAGTGATACAGGGTATTAACTTATCTTTGAGATTTTATAGATCTTAAATTCTCGATTAAATGATTTACAAATTAGAACCATCATGAAAGTATACTCTATTCAAAAATAAGAATCGTGACTTAGGATGTAGTCGGAAATGAACGAAGCACATTGAGTGCATTCCAACCGATTTCCTCAACTGTGTGAGCGCTTTACCACATAGGAATCACGAGAATCGCCATCTTTGCTGTCAAATAAGATAAATTTTCTTTTCAGTCCTGCTTATGGAGCATTGTGTATAATGGTCTTATTGTCAGCGACATGCTTAGGGCTTCTACCGGATGAGATAGCTTATAAAAGCAATACTTACAATTAATTTTGACAACGTTTTGGCGCAGCGGTAGCGAACTTGCCTTACGTACCACAGGTCGCGGATTCGATTCCCACTCGGGACAGATATTTGTATTGAACATACAGGCATGAGGTCTGGTCTGGGTGTGATTGTCCATGTTCTTGTGTGTGTTTCTGGACACAGGATAAAACTATTCTAATGGGTGCCGTTGAGTGTGTATGGTACTTATTATTATTTAATTATCGTATCGTACGAAATTCTCTATATAATAAACATCTTTGTATTAAACAATTAATCGGAGTTTTGCCTCTCGAAAATGCGTTAAGGGCTGAAAGTACGAGAGTTTGTTGTACAGCCTTTGAGTACGTTGAGAGTGCGTCTGACGTTTTTCTCCTCTTTATTTTTCACACGAGTGTAAAGATTTATCGAATACGATAGAGAAACGCTTTGTTAACACAACACGGCTGAAAATTATGAAAGCTTTGTAGCAATAAGATAGAATAAGTAGAAAAATACACATAAAAGTTGGTAAGGACAGCTGTCACTTCGTCCTGGAAAAACTTGTAGCCTCAATAACTCAACGGTAGAAAGGCCGACTCCGTTAACGCGAAAGTTTCAGGTTCGATCCTCACTCTCTTGGGCTATTTTCGTACCCACTCCTAGCACAAGCTACACATTTATTTAGCGGCGCAACGTATTAGTAATGATTTGAAAAAGCATTAATAAAAATCTAGAACTACATACATAATAACACAGCCAATAATCATCTAAAGTGCCTGAAAAAAATAAATAGCAATTACGACGCATTGCTTTGCTGTTACTATTCGTGTAGGCGCTCGACTTTTATTATAAATAACCTTAATATATTACGTTTTTACGTCATATGACGCAGATGTAGTAGATAAAAAAAAAGCGAAAAATTCATTAATACGTGTAGCAATAAAGATTCCCATTATTCCCCGCCACATTTGTTGGGGAGTAATAAATTCGTAATAAAGAAAGACGTTTTCGCGACAATACTCAAATAAAATGCTCTCGTGTAATATTTTATGACAATGACTACGGGAACAAAGTTTGATATATTGGTGTTGTGTGCTCGAAATCTAAAGGTCTCGATAATATATTTTTTCACTAAAGGAATATAAAAATATTATGGCGATATTAATATTTAATAAGCGTTCGTATTTTGTTGGAATTTTTCGTTACTATGTGTTGTCCATGCTTTAGTGCCTAGTTCAGTTTTTAGCGTGTTCAAAATTTTTATAAGGAGCATTTTAAACTACAAGCACAGAGAAAAACTATATCTGTTATATTTATAATAAATAATAATAATAATAATAATCGTTTATTTCAATCCCCGATGTTTCATTCTTCTTCCTAGCATTATTCCCAGTACGAAGTCTTCGCCAGTGAAGACGAAGTTCGTGGAAGGAGTGCGTCAAGTGTATTCAGAGCGATGGCTCAATTCCCATTTTGTTTTGTGATTGTGTATTGCTGCCCTACCGGCCTTAACGATGGCTGAGTACTGAGACCCAACCGAAAAAAACGTACAGCCTTCGCGGAGGCACAAAGTTAATTTTGTCCGTAGGTTGCCTCATGCGAGGCCGAATGACGGCTATAGGCGTCATCAGGAATGGAGGCGACGCACCGAGCCCATTGCAATCGATAGACTCATCCGACGGTGTGAGCGCGTCACGACGTGCGATACAAGGGACCTCGTCCTCGCCGGCTCGTGTCTGTGCTGTGTAAGGGGCCCTATCTAACGTAATCCTATCATCAGGGTCTTGCAGGACGTGCTTAGGACGCGTGACTTTAGTTGGTTTGTCATCTGTCTGTATAAATACTAGCCTGTCTACTCAGAGAGTAGTTCCCAGTGAAGTCCTAAGTTGAGATGCGGTTTTGCTGGAGGCAGCCAAGAACTGAATTAACTGACGACTTTGACGACGTTGTGGTGCAGCGGTAACGATCCTGCCTTTAAGTGCCACAGTTCGCGGGTTCGATTCTCGCTCGGACCAGATATTCGTATGGACCATACATGTATGTGTTCCGGTTTGATGTGTTTGTCCTTGTCCATGTGTATGTTTCTGGACCCCCGACACAGGATATAACTATCATAAAGGGAGCATATGATTTGTACTACGTATATAGATAAAGAAATAAATAAACGCTGCACATTCAACGCCCCTATTAGGATAGCGATATCCTGTGTAGGAGGTCCGGAAACACATATGAACAAGAACAAACATACCCAGGCCAGAGGACATGTCTGCATGGTCAATACAAACATCTGCTCCGAGCGGGAATCGAACCCGCGACCTGTGGTGTTTAAGCCAGGTTCGCTACCGCTGCACCAAACAAATATACTGTTAATATTTTTTTACCTGTGACATTAAATTTTTCAGTATACAAAGCGTTAAAGACTGAAGAAAACCCTACATCATTCTAATAATATATTTATCCAAGTCTGAATTTCACATCGTATCCCTCATTCAAAGTAACAGCGCCTCGCTTAATTTATAATGAAGACGAAAACACAATAAAATCTACGAAGAGAAATATATAAATTATGCACGTCATTCCCGAAGGAAGTCTTTGTATCTTCTTTACAAAATACAAACATATCCCAAGATAAATATTTTATCTATATAGTTATTAGGTATATATTGCGGTTACACCCGTTTTAAATTTTAATTTTACCATCTATGTACTCCTATAGCCACCTAAACCTATCATTTTTAGGGTTCCGTCCCCTAAGGGTAAAAGTATATTGCTAAATGTACATTGTCCACCCGTCTTTCACCAGGCTGTATGCTCTTTCGTGTTTATAAGATACGGTAGTACTTCCATGATCGAGGCGGACCACTCATGCTCATAACCGTATTAGTATAACAAATGTTCATTATATTAGGCATTGGGACGTGACGACCCCATCGCCCGCTGTTGGGTTAATCACTGTCGCTGCAGAGATTATTCCACCAGTGCAATCAGTCACACTGGTAGGTCTTTTATTACAAGAGGCCGGCTAGGTAGGTACCACCGCAGGGTCAAATATTCTGCTGCAAAGCAGTAGGATCTTATAAATTACTGTGTTCCGGTTTGAAGGGAAATTACTGGGCAAAAGAGATTTAAAAACCTTTATCTTGAGGTAGCACCTACTAATGATGTTGCGCGCGCTCATAGGTACGGCAACCGCTTACCATCAGGTGGGCTGTAAGCTTGCTTGCCAAC
Source organism: Hestina assimilis (assembly GCA_023373885.1). NCBI lineage: Eukaryota > Metazoa > Arthropoda > Insecta > Lepidoptera > Nymphalidae > Hestina > Hestina assimilis. The sequence continues at coordinate 1,356,388 of CM041751.1, forward strand.
TTAGTAACATAAAAAAAATATATATAGTCAATATTTTTATTAATAGACAGAAATAACATAAAACATAGGTACTAAGATTTTTTACTAAGACATCCGGTATAATATATTGTGTGCTACTACTTACCACTACGTCTTACGGCTAAAAATCGCTTGCTACTCTCTCTGTTTATTTCCTACACGACGGGTAGGTTCTAGACAGATGTGTTCTCGAAAAATGTCGTATAACATTCCGTGGACGGAACTTTCTCGAACCCGTGTTCCGCGTCATATAAGCGGCCCGACGCGTCGACTGAGTCATTCAGTTCTGAACAACGAGCGAAGAAACTGCAAGCGATACCAGTGACTAAGTGCGAAACCAATGACCTCGGCTATTCTTTGGGGCTACGATTGACCCGTGTTTGGACCTGTAATTTGTGAAATTCTGTTGTGTGATCTAAAAGATCCCAATAAAGTGTTATTTAGAGCCATCATGTGTTTATTTCCAGCCCGTAACATTATGTATAATAGAAACATACCGACTGCTTAAAAAATCACAAGAATATCAACAAATCAGGTTTTATTGTTATGCAATAAAAAATTAACATCATGGCGGCGTCTTATTCGCATTTTAGTCGCCAGGGGGGCTTATAATGAAGTACAGTTCCGCAAAAGCCCTTGTGAGCTGCGAGGGGACCTGTGCACAGGCGCCCGCGTCAGGGGTGCGATTTTGTTTAGTTATTAATGAACACTAATTGTACTCTTTCAAGTATTCCTCATCGTTGTAATTGACTTTCAATAAGTGTATGTGTTTCATACACTTCAATAACAAAGACCGCACAAAAGTCCTTAGAACAATTTTTTTGTCGTTTTAAATAAATAAATAAATGCTGCACACTCAACGGCCCTAAATAAGAAAGCTATATCCTGTGTCGGGGGTACGGAAACATACACAATGACAAGGACAAAGGCCATTACTCAGATAAAGCACAATATTGTGCTCAATTGCGCTAACAAGTCAAGCAAAATGAATCTATCTGACGCCGGTAAATGATAGGTCTTTAGTGAGTGCTAAGTGAAGAGTAAGATGATACCTGTCAACGTATTTTTCTTTGGCTGCTCAAGATGGGGACGCGAGTTTAAGAGTAAATCGTATAAACTTAACCATACCGTACAATGTTAGCAAGTTACTGAACAGTTGACCAATCTAGCTTTTGCTCGCGGCTTTGCTTATGTGCATTTGTTGAAGACTGACCCCCTTGGGCTATTGTCGTACCCACTCCTAGCAAGCTTCGAGCTTATTTCGAGGGGCAATAGGAATATTAGTAATGACTTGAAAAAAAGCATTGCTAATATTCTGTAAAAATAATAAATATCGATCAATGTATAGGCTGCCAAACAACCATCTTAAACCGTCTTAAGTATCGTTTTCTGTAACGAACTTACAAACAAAAACTCATCGTTGCTGTTATTATATAAGTTAGAATTACGTGACAGCGACTCATATAGCGTCAAATAAAAAGCCGAATATAATGTTCAACGCCACAATGAAATTGTAAGATTAATATCAAATACCCTGACCTCTACGAAGCCCCTCGGTTCCGCCCTTGACTGCCAATATATTGTGAAATAAGCCGTAATTTCGACCGTATTAAATAAACTGAATTCGTCACGCAAACTTTTGGAGGGACATCGCATGCATCGTTTATTTACACGCAAAGTCGAAGGAAGTACACAACATTGTTAATCTATATTAAATTATAAACGAAACAAAAAGCATTACATCGGTGTGAAAGCAGTTTTGACATTTGAACGTACAACAAACAATTTTGATATTTTATGTTTCAAATAAAAATTAAAGAATATTATTTTAATACAATGTTATAGCCCTTTTAATCGACTCGGCTTTTATCTTTGTTATTATGAAAATAGACGAAATCATTAGCTGCTTTAAAAAACAAAAATTAAATAATGCAACCCTCTACCTGCTGCGTCATCCAAGTGAATCTAGATTTTTAATTTGTTTTGGAATAAAAGTACAGCCAAAAGTCGCAATTATTTTGTAAATGTACTTATACTAAAAAGGAGGAGCTTAACCTTTTTTAAACCTGTTAAACTAGGTACGCTGATATTTTTGTTAACTAGAGTCATTTTTTTTGTATATAACTAACAACCTACAGTTGTTTATTTAAAGCATCAATAAAAATATTAACTGTTTTCAAACTCAAATAAGCATTTAAACTCAAAAAAAACTTTAAATCGAGTATTAATAAAATTCAGGTACATAATGAATTCGGAAAGTTTGTCATGTATTATGTAGCTACGAGTATATAATTATATTATTAATCGAGAGACACCCCTATTCGCCCCCAATTCGGCGGTGTCTGTTCGAGGTAGGTGACTTTATTATCGGCGGCAGCCGTTGCTTGTCTCACACTGGGAAATAAGGTGTTAGTGACGCTATAACTGGGCAATATAGATCGATCTGTTTATATATTTAACCCCTTCACTGTCCAGACTGTAGCCACAACCGTTAGAAAATTCAACTGAGCTATGTGTGGCTGAGCCGACAGGGGGCTTGATATTAACACTTATTGCGATTCAAATGGCGACCTATACTGAGCTACATCGCTACTTCGTGCCATGACATGACATTCATACGTCATGCTCATATAAAGTCTAAATAGATTTACTGTCAGAATTTAACTGGATCGAAAAAGCCCGTATATGTATAGCTTTGTATATTTAACACATCCACTGTTCAGACAGTAGGCACAATAGTTAAACAATTGAAGTTAGCCATATTTGGTTCAGCGGACGGTGAACGTGTTAAGAAGATTTAAGAAAGAAAGAAAGAACGAAAGAATTTATTTATTAGGAGACAACAGAAATAAACTAAACTAAAACATTAAAAAGCATTATAGTTAAAGAGACAAAACTATATAACAAGAATAAAAATAAAAAATTAAACATAATTAAAAACTTGATCCTAAAAATTACGTCTAATACTAAAAAGAAAAAAATGAAAAATAGAAATTACAATAATTATTATTAGTAATTATTTCAATAATAATTTAATAGAACTTAATAGTATAATAGCAGGTATATTTTATTCTGTCTTCTTCTTATCGATTGGTTAGTGGTCAACCTAGTGTCAGAGTTGTTCAGGTCGCCCGTAGGCCTCTGACTTGACTTATCGACTGATGTCTAATTGTCAACAGCCGGGACCGACTTTTTACGTGCCCTCCGAAGCACGGAGACGCTCGGTTGAAGTACCACTATGCGATCACCCATCTAGTGACTGACCGCGCCTAAAGTTGCTTAACCTACCGATCGTTTACCGATCAGCGGGTGCACTCGGCTATGAGCGTCTCCTTTTATTCTGTAATAGTGGTTAAGTCAATATTGCGTTTTATCGAAATTTTTATAATAATGTCAAACTTTTATTTTCAGCGTATTTTGGTGTATCATTTTGTTTAGGAAATTTTATTTTAAGATTCCAATAAAAGGTCAAAGATTATATTATATTGTGAACTATCTTTAACGCCCGATAACTCTATGTGGCTATCACAGAGACAATTTAGATTAGCCACTTTTGAGACGGACAAATCAGTTTGTCCTAAAGCATTAACATTGTGTGACAGTGACGGACAGGAGACAGCGGGACAGACGTGGCCGTGAAAAAGCAGACATATTTAAATCCCATTGGGACAGGGAAATAATTGAAAACAAGAAATCGCGTAGTTTAAGCGTTAATAAAAGTCAACGTTGGTAACAAACTTTAGTCGTATAACTTAGTGAAGATATTTATAAGTTACTAGCGGCCCGCTCCGGCTTCGCCCGGTTATAAAATATATAGCCTATGTCATTCACTGAAAAAATTATTAAAATCGATCCAGTAGTTTTGATTTATTCATTACTGCCCGCACGTGTTAAATGTAATTATTTACGACATCATATTAGAAACCTCCAAAAATTTTTTTTCTCCACTATTTTTATACATATAAACCTTCCTCTTCAATCACTCTACATATTAAAAACACGCATCAAAATCCGTTGCGTAGTGTTAAAGATAAATAAATAAATAAATAAACGCTACACACTCAACGGCCCCCATTAGGATAGTAATATCCTGTGTCGGGGGTCCGGAAACATTCAGAATGACAAGGACAAATACACCCAGACCGGAAAATATGCTTGCATGGTCAATACAAACATATTACGCTCCGAGCGGGAATCGAACCCGCGACCTGTGGCGTTTAAGGCAGGTTCGCTACCGCTGCGCCACAACGTCGTCAATATATAAGATATAAGCATACATAGGGACAGAGAAAGCGACTTTGTTTTATACTATGTAGTGATGTGTGACTCAAAGGGTTAAGTCATGAATGGTGGCGTACTCCAATATTTGAGCAAACAATGCAAATATAAATTAAAGAAATTGTTGTTCGAGCTTAGTAAGGAAATATTAAAATATCAGTCATGCATGCCAATTCTCAGTTTTCTTATCTTGAGACACAGTGAGCCTAGTTGGCCCATTGGATTTAAAACGTAGACTTAAAGCGAAGGTACGAAAATAAAAAAACCAAAACAGCAGAAATCAATAGCTAATAGGGCTACCATGGTAGTAAATGCGTAATAAACGTAATTGTAAATAAATAAATAAATAAACGTTGCACACTCAACGGCCCCCATTATGATAGTAATATCCTGTATCGGGAGTCCGGAAAACATTTACAATGACAAGGATAAATACACCCAGACCGGAAAATATGCTTGCAGTGTCATGCAAACATATTATGCTCCGAGCGGGAATCGAACCCGCGACCTGTGGCGTTTAAGGCGGGTTCGCTACCGCTGCGCTACAACGTCGTCAAATTGTCTGACGTCACAATTTGAACAAATGTTATGAATCGCAAATAGGATGTCATGATAGACCCCAGTTATTACAAGACTAAAGTTAAACAATTTATTGCGGATATAACTTTGCCGTTCTTCTTCCTATCATTAATCCCGGTATTTCACCCAGGGTCTATCGGATTTGACAGATTACTACTTTTTACACAGAGCGATTGCCATCTGACCTCCGCAACCTAAAGAGCGAACCAGTAACACACAGAGTAAACGGAAATATCTATTAAGAGTTAATAATTATTATCAAATGTTATAACAACCGAGACCGAGAGCTTAGCGTGCTTTCCGAGGTACGGTAGAGAAACTTAATAACGGAAATAACTTCGCTATTATATATATATATATATATATATATTATGTTATACTAGCTTCTGCTCACGGCTTCGCCAGCGTGAATAACGTTTTGCTTTTATTCCGTATTCCGATGATTATTTTACACCCTTGAGAGTAAAAGTTTTACAAACTTTGAATGTCATATTTATTTGTATCGAATCAACAGCCTAAAAAGTAAGATTTTAGCTCTAAAAATGACGATACTTGTATACAACTTTTCATCCCTCTTTTCAACCCCTCACAACCCTTTTTTGCATTAAAAAGTAGGCTATGTCCCTCAAGCTGTAGACTATCTCGTGACTACCAAATTTCATTTCAATTGGTTCAATAGTTTTGGCGTGAAAGCGCGACAGAGACAGGGTTACTTTCGCATTTATAATATTAGTCAGGATTAAAGTCTGTCTCACTCTTATTCATAGCACCTCGATTAAAGTCTTTCTCTTTCTTATTCATGGTACCTCATATATTTTTGATTAGTCTGTTGTTTACGAGACAAGACTGGCACTCGTTGAGGTTTATCACCGACCTTTATTGTTTAAGTTTGGCAAACGATACATTTCATGATGCTATCTAGAAAATACAGTAGACTTTAATGTCTGTCTTAAAATAATGACGGTCTGAAGATGGTCTTTACATATTCTATTATATTATTAGAAAGCTGAAGAGATTATCATTATATATTTAAACTGTAACTGTTAAAGTAGATAGTGGCATTAAAGTCTTCTATGTGAAACAGGTGTGTTTATTTAAATCAAATAAAAACAAAATTCTTTTTATACAAGGAAGCTTTTAAAAGTACCTTTATATAGTCAAGATTGATTCTACCGAGAAGAACCGACAAGAAACTCGACAGTTACTCTTTTCAATATATATGTTTACTAGTTGAATTTGCCGGACAAAGGAGAGAGTACTCTCACTCACTGCTCATAGGCTACGACAGCCGCTTACCATCAGACGGGCCGTATGCTTGCTTGCCAAGTTAGTAGCATAAAAAAGTATTTGAGAGTTATTTTGCCTGTTTTAGCCACAAATAGGCTAGGATATGTACATATCTCGACTTTCGTGTACCCTTGCGCCGCGAAGCATTATCATGTATGATCACCCGGGACCGAGATCCGTCAGCGACTTGCTGAATCGAGCGCTCGTTCTTCGAGAGACTGTAACATGCCCCAATCGCGTACTCGTAATATTTTCGTGGAATTACTTAGCCCAGTTCTCCTCTCTAGTTAGCAGATTTCCTCCGCGCTAAAAAAAGGTATATAAAATAGCACTATCTGCATACGGCCCACCACATAAGAGCGCTTGCAACAATTTTTGTAGGTGTCACTCATGCGTAGCGATTTAGCCAACCTCGAGATATTGGTTCTTAAATCTCCTTGCCCGGTAACTGAACTAGCTACAGTGCCTTTTAAACCAAAAAACAGTAGGTTAGGTCAAAAACACCACAGCTTTGCGGTAGTATATTTGACATTGTGGGAGTACCTACCTAGCCGGCCTCTAGCAATTAAAGTCCTACCACCAGAAGTGTTCCTTTTTTAACTACTGATAAGGTATACTTTACCTTATCAACGCTTTCAGTTATACTGCTACGTGGAATAGTTGCCGGTGCCGGTCACGCGATAATATTAACATATTTAATTAATTCAATGACCTTTTGATAAACCCACTATAACTCTGCAAGGAAATTATACACAACCAGTAAGAAAGGATAGGTAAGTAAGATAGCTCGCTGAATAATTTGGGGATCTAATACGAACCGCTAACGGTGTAACCATAAACCGGTCAAGTGCGTGTCGGACTCGAACGTAAAGGGTTCCGTACCAACGTAAAATAAAAATTTAAGAAGCTGGTATGGATATCCCCATTATTTTTAATTTTTATTTTATTTTTCAGTGGCAAATACACATTCTGTTAAAAATCTCTACCTACTACGGTTCGTGAGACAGCCAGCTGACAGACGAACGGTCAGCATAGGCTTAGTGATAGGGTTTCGTTAGCATCCTTTAGTTACGGAGCCTTAAAAAAATTGCCTTATGCTAGAGGTCTCGACTGCAATATGCAAGCGGCATATGTGGTTTTTCCGAACTCCAAGCACAGCCCATAGCCCATGGGCGTAGCCAGAATTTGGCCTAGGGAAGCGCAATATCTTAATTTACGGTTCAGAGGGTCAGAGGGGGGCAAATGACTATTTTCTTCAATAATTATAAGTTAAATCGTTCAAAATACCATATATTTGTGTATTTCTCAGGTTTTAGCAAGATCCAGGAGGCGGCAGCTGCTCCCTCTTGCTCCTACCTCGCTACGCCCATGGGCACAGGACAAATATCTTGATGGGGACCGTTGAGTATATAGCGCTTATTATTCTATTTTTATTTCATTACTTACAGAATTTGGTACAATACCGTCAATGTACATCGATGTCGGTGTCCTAAATAACATCTGACATCTCTCATACAATTTACAAGCTGTCTGTTTAATTATGGCCAATGACGTCACGGTTCTCCCTAAACATTACCGTTTAGCGATTTGAAATTTCCCTCGCACTTTGTCGACCCTTTATAAGCCTAGTTGCCAAACCTATATATATCTATTTCTTTTACTCGTATTAGTGCTACGAGCAACAGACTAAGATAACAATATCTCCTTTGAAATAACGTTACAAGAATGGCAACATAGTATGGTTCCAACCATATTTTTTATGTTACAAGTTGGCAAGCAAATATACGTCTGATGGTAAGCGGTTGTCGTAACCTATGAGCACTTGCAGCACCATTAGTAGGTGCCACTCACGCGTTGCCAACCTCGAGTCATTGTTTCTTAAATATCATGATATTCATAGTCTAAACCGAAGACTTGTATTTGATAATTCTATACAAAAATTATATAATATTATGATCATTCATCTGGTCATGTACAAACTTCATTCTTAAGTTAAAATAATATACAACAATTACTTTTTAATAAATCGCTTATTATCCTTACTAATATTATAAATGAGAAAGTAACTCTGTCTCTCTCTCTGTCTGTCTGTCTGTCCCGCTTTCACGCCAAAACTACTGAACCGATTGAAATTAATTTGGTACACAGATACCTAACACACATATACCTAATAGAGCCTGAGAAAGGACGTGGGTGAAAAGTTGTATGGATGTATCGTAATTTTTAGGGATACATAGATACTTGATACTTATTTTTAGGCTGTGGATTCGATATTAACAAATATGACATTCATAGTTTGTAAAAGAGGGGGATCAGAGTTTGTAGTAAAATCACTATTCATGAACGAAGCTATTAGGATTTATTTAGAAGTGTTTTTTTCGTATTATAATAATATAACAGGTACAAAAAGAAATCACTCCCAATAGTGAAGATTAATGAATTAAATGATCGAAATAAAATAAACATTATTTAAAAAAATGTATAAATCAATAGTTCGCTGACCTACAACAACAGGGACTTTGAAAAAACACACACATGCATAATCATGTAAGTATTACGTACGTCGTCAGCACAGTGGGGTGGAATAAGGGCAAAATATTGATTCATCCCCGAAACTAAGGGTTGTTCATGCAACGGTGATCTTTTAATTGACGCGTCTGAGCATTTTGTCGATGCGATGTTATTTTCAATCGTTTGATGTTCTACGTATTACTTTTTGCTGAGTTTTCTATTGCAATTTGTTTTTGTTGAAAATAATAAGCTTTAAGCAATAAATTAAAATGGTATTTTGTGAAAAGTTGTAATTGAAAACAAGTTTAAGAAATCGTACGTAATATCTATCCCATGAAACAAATAAAATGTAAAAACATGCATGTGTCATGTCTAAAAAGTCTGTGAGACCTTACCTAATGCTTTGAAGCCTCAATAGCTCAACCGTAGAAGGGACTCCGCTCCGTCTACGCGAGGGTTGCGAGTTCGATCCTGACCCCCTTGAGATATTCTCTTACCCACTCCCTGATTTTTGGTGTATGACATTGTATATATATGTATTATTAATATGTACATATTTATAGTTATGTATTATGTATTATTAATATATATATTGTTCTTCATCTCTTATATATAAATATATTTACTTATTTCGATACTTATTATAAGTTTAGTACTCTTTGTTAATTATGATCTATATTTATTTTCTATTATTTCTACCCTTGGTATACATACTCCTTTAGTAACTCAAAGGTTGGCTGGAAGTGATCCCTTATTGGGATAAGCCCGCCTTTGTACAAATGATATTGCGATGATACATTTTATAATTTTTATAATATTTGTACAATAAAGTTATATACAACAACAACAACAACAACAACAACAACTCCCATAGGCGTAGCGAGGAAAGAGCAAAGGGGAAAGCTGCCCCACCCTGAACTTTGTAAAATTCTAAGAAAAGGAGGAATATAATACATTTTGAACTGTTTAACCAATAACTATTGGTGAGAATGGTCATTTTGCCTTTTGCCTAAATTAAGATTGTGCCCTCCCCTGGTACATATCCTGGCTAAGCCCATGCCCACTCCTTGCGCAACATACGGGCTTATTTGAAGGGCGAATAGGAATATCAATAATGCTTTGAAAAAGCAACGTTGTGGCGCAGCGGTTCACTAGAACCTGCCTTAAGCGCCACAGGTTGCGGGTTCGATTTCCGCTATCTATCCTAATAGAGGCCGTTGAGTGTGTAGAATTTATTTATTTATTATTCTTCGTCCTAGCATTATTCCCGGTATTTTATTTTACCCAGGGTCTGCTTATTACTCTTATCCAGATTTGACAGGTTACTAGTTTTACACGGAGCGATTGCCATCTGACCTCCGCAACCCTAAGGGCGAACCAGTAACTCATTGGATAAGAGCAATTTACTTATCGAGCTAATGATTATTATCAGATGTTATGTGATAACAACCGGGACCGATAGCTTAACGTGCTCTCCGAGGCACGATGGGGAGACCCACAGACAAACGGCCAGACCGAGACAGAAATTTAACAAACATCTGCCCGAGCGGGAATCGAACCCGCAACCGTCGAGACTAAAGGCAGACAAGCTACCCACAACGCCACAACGGTGTCACTTCATTTATTATTATTAATTTAATATTATTTAAAAACAAAAATATGCGACTGCTTAAACTCACACTGAAGTGGGAGGTTCTTTCATTGACAATATGTATTTGTCACATTTTTTTTTCGGAATGTATATTGCTGTTGGCCCTACTGGCCTTGACAGCGTCACCGGGCAGGGGGCCGAGTACAGAGACTCAGCCGTGATAAAGGGGCAGCCCTCACGGGGGCTCAAATTTGATTCCGTCCTTAGGGTGCCTCCTGCGAAGCCGAACCACGGCGGCGGACGTCATCGGAGATGGAGGCAGCGCTCCGAGCGCATTCTATACGATAGACTCACCCGATGGTGTGAGCGCGACGCGACGTGCGAAACAAAGGACCTCGTCCTCGCCGGCGATGACGGTGTTGTGTGCGTGTCTGTGCTGTGTAAGGGGCATTTTCTAATGTAATCCTATCGTCAGGGTCTTGCAGGACGTGCTTAGGACGCCTTACTTTTGTCGGTTGGTTACATCGGTCTGTGTAGCAATCATGCATGTCTAATCAAAGGATTTGGATGGAAAGTAGTTTGATCGAAATAGTTTTGCGATAAGCGCTTCAAATGTTTGGGGATCGAGTCGATTTCAAAGTCTCTATGGAGGTCTACGTTGCGAACGTACCACGGAGAGCCCGAGGCCATGCGTAAGAAACGGTTCTGAATTATTTGTAAATATTTGTCACATTATCACACATAATCTCTAATATATAAAATTCTCGTGTCACAATGTTCGTTCCCATACTCCTCCGAAACGGCTTGACCGATTCTTATGAATTTTTATGCATATTCAGTAAGTCTGAGAATCGGCTACTATTTATTTTTCAAACCCCTAAGTGATAAGGGGTGTCCATCCCAAAAAATTTTTTTATTTTTGTATAACATTTTAATTTTTATTTTTTTATTATGTGGCATTGAAAAATACATACGACCCTAAATTTTCACTTTGTTATCACCAACCGCCGCTTTTTAATAGCCATATTAGTCAATCAAAATCTTTCACTGGGTAGAGGGCGCTGCTATCGGGTCCCAGATTTTTTTCGGGGCAGAACAACGTCTGCCGGGCCCGCTAGTAATATGTAAAAAAAAGGCATTACTACCATCAGACAGGCCACATTTATTTACTTTAATAAAATAAAAAATAATAATAAATGTACCCAAGAGTCTTCCTATATAGTAGCGTGTATGGATTCCCCACGAATCATTCATCCCATCGTCCCCCCATTAACATGTCTACGGACGCCCGCTGCGAAGTTTTACATCCTGTAATTCTAGACATATATTTTCCTCGAATTCAGTATATAAAAGAGAGAGTGGAAATGGTGTAAGTACATAAAAAGTACTAAAAAGTGGATACATACCGTTTGGAAATAAAGTATCTTTTCTTTTTCTTTTAAAGGAAAGTAAAGATGGTCATTCTGATATGTATTTTAGATCCAATATCTATACAAATAAATAAAATGGAAGTGTCTGTTTATAATTCCAAATTAACAGCTTTTCTTAATGTAAAATTTAAACGGCTAACACTCACGTTCAATCGGTCTAAGTACCGACTAGTTTCGGACTCATCGGAGGTCCTTCATCAGTGTGAGTGGGCTACGTTCGCGGTCGCGACCCGTCTCGCACTGCGTGCTTGTGCTCGCATCGCGCGCTTAAACAGCTTTTCACCAAAAACTTATGAAAAAATATAAGGTACTCAGAAAAAAAAATATTTAAATTGTTTTCGGTCTATCTATTTATTCCGTCTAATCTCTGAAACGGCTGGACAGATTTTACCAGACTTTCATTGAAAGATAGCTAAATAAATGCCAAACATATAATTTTTGCTTACGCGACAACAACAACGAGTGACAAGTTGCTTGGGTGGCAACATACATAACTAATACCAGATTCCCATATAACAGTTGCAAATACATGTATTAAACCGCCATTCCGCATTATTTCCTTCCGAGGTCCGAAAGCATAGGAGAATGAATTTGGACTTTTGAGGGCAGTACTTTATCAACAGATGAGTCTCAGTGCTGAACTAAGTAGGTAACGCTATTCACTTAACAGTACCAGTAAGGCCGGCATAAGCTATGAAATGCCCAGAAAATCTATTCATACAAGCATAACAAACTTGTAGACCAAACTTTATTATGAAAGCGCGACCGCAAACCTCAGCCAGTTGATGATATGAATATTGCAAGAGGCAAACCGCAAGCTAAGGCTTGTCTAAAGAGAATAATAAAGAGTTGGAAACCTTACCGAACGTAATCAAGTATGTCTTGCGAAGTATGACTAAGGCATATCTGATTACAGGAGTTTCTTCATTGGATTATATGCTTTATTCCCTTTGACACAAAGCGGGTTTCATGTTACATGATTATTAATAATATTAGAAATGTACCATCTATAAATCGATGTCTGATGAACATTTATAAGACACACACAGAAAACGCTTTATATGTTAATAGATTTAACTTCAAGGAAACTTCAAATATGATATAACTTTAAAGTATAGAATAGATGAAGATATATTGAGATAAATCTTTCAACTAACCAAGGTGGGCTCTTTGGTTAGTAAACCGATATATGAATAGTAGTTAAAATGGCCTATGAACCTGAACAACTCTGATACTAAGTTAACTTAACATATAGTACACTATACGGAGAAGAATGCCACAATCAAGTGTCTGAAAAACCTTTTCTTCTTAAAATAATAACTAGCCATGAACTTCGGCCACTTTTTCTGTGCTTCGAAACACTAACACATAAAACACAATCATTATGTTTTACGTTTAGGAGTTGGAGTCTATTTCTTTAATTTCTTGCAGCAGGTGAACAAATATATATTGATAGACCAGCTTCTACCTTCTAATTGATTGAATAATTGAGGTGTTACTTTTATTCTTCATGGATTCCATAAACAGATCTTCACCAAATTTCTATGCAATCACACCTTGAGTTCTACATTTCCAAATAAAAGCAACCACAATTTTTTTAAATATTAGCAATGCTTTTAAGGCATTACTAATATTCCTATTGCCCCTCCAAAGAAGCTGGAAGCTTGCGCTAGGAGTGGGTACGGCAATAGCCCAAGGGGTCAGGATCGATCCCGTGACTCTCGTGTTAACGGAGCGAAGTCGCCCCTTCTACGGTTGAGCTATTGAAGCATAGATTGTTGAAATCATAACTCTTCCTTTTAGATCTACTGTAGTAGAGTGAAAATGTAAAAGAAACCTACATTAAGTCTGTGGTAAGCAAAATACGATGTTATTAACGAAGTCTTTATGAGCCGTGATTAATTACAAGTTTTAATAATTCAAACCGATATTTAGCTAATGCCGACATTTTCACCATTCCCGCGATGAATCTCATTAAGATTCATTTGTTTCAAGGAGATATTTTATCGTGAATATTTAAGCTAATTGTAGCACTTTCAACAGTTGTATTTACTTAGATTTCACAATGTAATGTATTAACAAAATGTCTCTAAAGAAATTGTTTCTCTGAACAGAAATATTTTTTCTAAAGATAGTAGAAAAATTTAAAAAAAACAACACAAAAAGGACGAATCTTTATAACTTTCAACATTAGCCTGAATTACATTTATCAGCATCAACCAGCAATAAGACTTATGATGATCGTATGCTTAAGCATCCGTAAGCACGCGGAAGCACGCGTAAGCATGCTTCAGCACCCTTAAGCATGCTTACGCATCCTTCAGCGCACGTTGACGGCTATTTAGTATCGTAACTGGGAATTCATGCGCACGCTATACAGAGAATGCTGATCCATGCTGATATAATATGTGATTCATGCCATAACATAACTGGACGCAAATAAGCAATACCATGTCAACCCACAAAATTGACAAAACTGAGTTATATATACAGAAGAGTTGGCAAATGGCTAATGAACATTTTTCTTTAATATTTGTAGGGTTTTAAGCTTTAAAACTTCTAAAAAGCCATTTTTTAATCATGCAATTTATGTATTATGTTAAACGTTTTGGGTTATATTATATACGAAATATGCATTTTGTATACTTATTTTTTGTGAAAATAAGTATAAATAACGTAAATAAATCTGAAATTGCCAAAAACTTGACCAATACATTAAAAAAATCATATAAAGCAAGTTGTTCAAAATCTTCAAACGCGTTTTTCTCGAAATGACATTCGTGTGAGTTGACATGGTATTGCTTATTTGCGTCCAACTAAAAGTACCAATTTTAATAAAACTCAAATCCTAACTAGACAAGCGATGTTGAGATTCGTAATATCGTGATAGATGAGACGAGATGTCAGAATAAATAGAATAGTAAAATGATTTTTATTTTTTACTGTATGTAGAATACAATACCACTACGTTATACGTAGACGCAGATTAAAACTGGAGCTGGAAATATTATTTTCAAAGACTCTTGCCTTGTCAAGTTGTCATACACATACGTTTTACTTTTCTTTGTTATATCGATAGTGGAATATCTGTCAATAGCGTAAATAAATACGTACGTATACTTATATGTTTTGTGCTCATACATTTCTATTTAAGAAAATGACTTTTTTTTCAACGTAAAAGGTATAGCGTCCCGCCTCAACTTTGTCCGGCTACATAGAAAAATTTTATACCATTGATCCCATTTCCGTAGAAATTTTAATCCCGTTCTTGGGTCTATAAACTATCTGATACCCATACGAACATAGTTTAGTCTCAGACTTACTGAATATGCATAAAAAAATTTATAAGAATCGGTCAAGCCGTTTCGGAGGAGTATGGGAACGAATATTGTGACACGAGAATTTTATATATTAGATTATGTAATAACTAATTCTATATTATAAAAAATTTTCAGCCGAGACCTGCAAGTGATGTGACAGATATAAAATATTTCTTATTGGTAAAATTTTTAAAAATAATAATGTATACAAGAAAAAGGGGAAAAAACTGTTAAGTTTTACTGTTTTATACAAATCTAATACATATTATAGCAATTGGTATAGGGATGCAAATAAGCAATACCATGTCAACCCACACGAATGTCATTTCGAGAAAAACGCTTTTGAAAATTTTGAACAACTTGCTTTATATGATTTTTATGTATTGGTCAAGTTTTTGGCAATTTCAGACTTATGTAAATTATTTTACTTATTTTCCCAAAAAATAAGTATACAAACTGCATATTTCCAACGCTAACCCAAAACGTTTAACATAATATATAAATTTCATAATTAAAAAATGGCTTGTTTAGAAGTTTTAAAGCTTAAAACCTTACAAATATTAAAGAAAAATATTCTTCAGCCATTTACCAACACTTCCGCGTATATAAAGCGTTTTTCTCGAAATAACGTTCGTGTGGGTTGACATGGTATTGTTTATTTGCGTCCATATATACTCATTAAAGTAGCTCACATTAAACTGTCTATCGCCGTATATTTAGAATTTCAGTATTGCAGCACGAACTGTAACCACCCTTGAATACGTTTGCCGCTCCGCTGGTCTGATGCGAAACGGTACAGTTTAATTGGAGTCGTCCGTTCAGAGATGGAAAGATAGATAGCAGATACAAGCACGGGAACCTATTGTTTAAATTTTCAAACCAATTTTCTAGCCCTCGTACTGGGAGTTATGATTTTTACGTACATTACGATGTGACAGTGTCTTTTATTTTTGTACGAACGAAGATTGAATCTTTAATTAAATATCTGTTACAAAATAACAGCTTTAAAAGTATCGAAACGTGATATATAGAGATAAGATTTTAGGAAATTTTATTATTATTGACGACATTGAGACGCAACGGTAGCGAACCTGCCTTAAGCGCCATAGTTTGCAGGTTCGATTCCCGCTCGGAGCATATGTTTACATTGACCATACGGCCATGTGTGCCGGTCTGGGTGTTTGTCCTTGTCGTTGTGTATGTTTCCGGACCCCCGACACAGGATATAACTATTCTAATGGCAGCAGTTGTATGTGTAGCGTTTATTTATTTATTATTATTGATGGCTAAAATGTAATGAAAGGAAAGGGATGGCATATGGTGGTCAACTGGCCACAATAATTGCTGGTTGCCAACCATCGTACGATGGTGAAAAACTCGTGAATTTGCATTTTGCCGGTAGTTAACGTCTGAACTCTTCTTTTACTTACCATCACTATACAAAACAATATGACACGGGTACCGATACTTCACTACTTAGAGTTAGATACCGTGTATTAACGGATATTGATTCTTCACTACTAGGGTTAGTACCTACTGTAGTACTAGTATTTAGGGTCGGTACCTACTGAAAAGGGGGTTGAATGTTTGTATGGAACTCTTTTTTTTTTAATTACAAATAATTAACAATTAAAGATAAAGAAACACGTTTTTTTAAATTTTCTTAAGTTCCATCACCGAAGGCTTGAATAAGGGTTCAAAGTTTGTTTTAAAATCGTTTATCATAGCGGGCAAAGCCGTTGACAAAAGCTAGCTATAAATATAATGCGTGTAAAATAAATTATATGTTACAACCCTACGATGCTTTTAGAAAAGTCTTTCAGTAAAATTCTATCCATATTAAATGCACTTTCGCATTTCTTAAATGGATAAAGAAAAACTGAGCAAAGAATTTAAATAAACGCATTCTTGTTACGCCCTTTATACAACTTCAGATATTTGCATACAATAACGGAAACCAGAAGCAGTTTTAAGAACATTATTGCATTCCCGGGAAAATATTCGAGCTACCCACGAAATAGGGAAGTTAATGTCTTATTTCATATTCCTCAGACATTATTATAAGGTTTTTCGCATAACTATACCATGATAATGGTTTCTTAGATATCTTTATATATATTTCTACTGTACGTGTGTATGTCACTGAAATCCTCAAAAACAAAGACACCGTTGTGGCGTTGTGGGTAGCGAGTCTGCCTTTAGCCTCCACGGTTGCGGGTTCGATTCCCGCTCGGGCAGTTATTTGTATTGAAAATACAGGCATGTTTTCCGGTCTGGTTGTGTATGTTTCCGGACCCCCAACACAGGATATAACTATCCTAATCAGCTCAACGGCCTCCCGTTGAGTGTGTAGAGTTTATTACAAAAATCATTGCTCGATCTTTAAATACTAAACGCTAAGCGTTCAATAATATTGTGCAATCATCAGTATTGCGCAATATTAATGAAAGTTTATGATGCGCCTTAGTATACACATATTTATAGATTTCGATACCCCTACTAGAGTAAGCTATGATGTTAATTTAAATTCGATACAGTTTATAACGATGATTGATAAAAGAAAGATGATTCTTTATATTTCCCCCCGAATTTACACTCCAGTAATATATTATTTTGTTAATAATATGCTTGCAGTATGTAACTATAAAATATGTGCAATGTTCAAGTCAACGTTTGGAGTCGGCTTTTACTTACCAGGTGGTGTACAGTCATCAACAGGCTAAATAAGAATAAAACTTTCCCCGGGAGTCACGGTAGGAACGAAGTTCTGCTCACTATTTACCAAATATTGATTTTTAATATTAATTATTAAAAAAGACTAACTACGAGAATATGGAAAGGAAAACAAAGATGATGAAGATATATTTCCGTAAGCACCTATAGAGGTATTTCTAATAAAAGTCAACTTAAACTATACGAAAGCAAAATATATGTATATGAAGCTGTCGATTGATACCACTTTAAAAAGACCTCTGATGTTGGAAAAAAGTCTTATTAGGTACACCTTTTTCGATCTAGCTCCCATCCGCTCAAAGCGTGGAACGATAAGTTACTTCGTTCCAATAAGAAATAGGAAGTGTACACAGATTATAAAATACATAATAAACATCGTTCTTTCATAAATAATATTCACCCTGTCTCTTTTGTTTTGTTATTCTGTATTAAAGTAAACAAAATTATTATGTAAATATGATTGTTTTACAGTCTAGTACACTACGTCACCTTTGTCGAGAGGCGGCGCGCGTGAAGCGCTAATGTAACGTACATTTCCACGTCAGTGTACATTTACACATCGATGTACCAGTGTTACCAGATTCGTTTTCGAATAAATCGGGATTGTACAAAAAATAAAATAATAATAAATAATTAAACGCTATAACCTCAACGGCCCAGTAAGGATAGTGATATCCTGATCTGGAAACCTACACAAGGATAATGATAAACACCCGAAACCGATACCTGTATAGCAAAAACATATCCTCTGAGCGTAATCGATCCCGCAACCTGTGGGGCTTAAAGCAGGTTCGCTTAAGCTGAATTATAAAAATATAGACTCCAAGCGGGAATCGAACCCCTGACCTCTGGCGCTTAAGGCAGGTTCGCTTAAACTGAGTTATTTTTCCATACATTATATAGAATAAAATTCGTCAGTTATTCATTGATGATAGGAGAACCCGCGACCTTTAAGGCTAAAGGCAGGCTCGCTATCCACAACGCCACTTAGGCAGAGTATTTAGCCACCTGGATCATTCAAAAGCATGTTATTTCGGATATTGGATATTATGGCGATAAAATATGATGTCCCACTAAACAACGCAACGTCTGGCAACACTCGCCTACACAGTATTCAATTTGTACATTCGGTAACAGTGACAAATTGTAAAAGCCTTGTTTGTGTACAAAATAAAATTAAGTTATTTTTTGCATAAATGCTTTTCACTTGCACTTGGTGCACTTTAAATACTGGAATCTATAGGTCGAATATAACGTATAAAAGGTAACTTAACATACGTTAATGAGAATAAATATGATGATCACTAATTATTTTGATCTCACTCAAATAAAACCATTAGACATATTACGGTTGCTCCAACCATTAAAGTCATGACACCGCGTCTTCTTTTTAAAAGAATATTAGCAATGCTGTTTCAAGGTATTACTAATATTCCTATTGCCCCTCCAAATAACGGAACGGCTGTCTTTCTGAGTATAAAGGACGATAGACCGGTCTGAGTAGACCACCATTCTAAAAGCTTTCTTTCAGAATATATACCCCTACTGGCCTTCGTAGCGTCACTGGGTCATTTTCCTGCGGGATTATCAAAAAAACAATTATAAGAGCGTAAAATCGGGGAACAAAGTTCGGAGTTGTATTTCAATAACGTTGCCTCATTATAAAACGTTATCCACGCGGATAAAGCCGTGGTACATAATTCAATCTCCCAATCAAAACCTTACCACCAAGTTGCCCACAAAATTTGGCCAATACCGAGAAGTTTGTCATCTTTTACAAAATCTTAAAGAATCATTCCGAACTTGATATGTTTTGTGACAATAGGTCAAATATTTGTTTGTTTCTATTGCAATATTGTGACGAAATAAATAATGTTTAGCATCGTATGAAATTGCCGTAATATTTCTTAGTAATAGACAACATACAATATATTGTATGTTAGCTTAAAAGTTTAATTAGTCCTGAACCGTACTAATTACAATAAATAAATAAAAAATTTTAAAGTAAGAGTTCGAATGACTTTTAATTACTTTAATCAAATTCCATTCCTCACCCAGACTTTGCATTATCGTATCTATAAACAATAAGTAAAACTACGTAATAAAACTGTAACTTCACATAACTTGTACAAAAGTAGCTTAAAAAGTTTTACAGGAGACAGAAAAATATATTTGAGTTTCGCTATCAAACCTATATGACACAAAAGACAACTTCTTTTTTCTGTCGCTGTCATCGAATATTATAATTTAAATTTAACTTAGTGCTTTGGAGATTCTATATCTTGTTCTTCATAGAAAATTTATTTTATGAAGCTCACATCTTGTTTCAAACTCCGCGACGCATTAATATCGTCGCATCGAGTGAGTCCTTCGAGTAGAACGCAGTCTGAGCGGTTGAATTCCCGATGGCATTTTGAGCCGTTGTCCGGCCATGCACCCTAAGGACAGAATCAATTTTGAGTTCCCGTGACGGCTGTCCCTTTTCCACGCCAGGTCTCAATACTCGACCCTCCCGCCCGGGTGACGCTGTTCAAGGCCCGTCAGCCCAGCAACACAAATTCCGAAAAAGAAACGCTTATGTTATACTCGCTTCTACCTGCGACTTCGCCCTTCTCGTTTTACAAACATTGAATTTCATATTTATATATATCGAATCAACAGCCTAAAAATAAGTTAAAAGCTTCTAGCTCTAAAAATGACGATACATACATACAACTTTTCATCCTCCTTTTCAACCTCTTACAACTCATTCTCCGCATTAAAAAGAAGAACTTCCAAATTTCATTCAAATCGGTTCAATGGTGTGCCGTTAAAGCGCGACAGACAAACAGACAGAGAGACTATCATCTGCTTCATGTATATGTACATTTGTAAATAATATCTTATCTGCCATAAAATCCAGTTCATCGGAATAATTGGGTTTTTTTAATTAAAAAGTATTAATTGGGACTGTAATTGCATTGTTAACAGTGCTGTCCATTAGAGATATCGTCGAAATCCAACCCCTAAATGTGAATACGTTACAAATTTTATTTTTATTTACGTTATTTTCAGTGACGGATTTACAAATTTTCAAGGTATAGGCTGGAAGGTTTTTGCCACCCTTACAATTGTCATGTCCTAGATTATTTTTACAATACAACAAAAGGCAGATTGCTGGTTGGGGGGCGGCGAACTAGCCGTTTTACTCTAGAATATGAAGTTTGCTACAATGACAAGTAAAACATCAGAAAACCGCCATCAAGAAATCTTTTTGATTTTTGTGACATAGCAAAAAAAAATTGTTACCAAAAATTGCCACCCTTAATATCTGCCGCCCTGGACTCAAGCCTACTCAGCCTGATGTTAAATCCACCACTGAATATTTTAGCATCGGAACTTGTCATTACTTGATATACCTATATTTCGAAAATATTGTTAAGTATTGCATTAAATGAGTATAAAACTCGATTTGAATTTTAAGATCAAATAAGCAGGCGTGCTGTTATTTTGCCACGGTAGACAGCATACCAACATACGGAAACCAAATGGAAAGTACCGTAGCCTATATCTAGGACCAGCATAAGAAGCATCACCGTGCACTGTTACCTGTGTTCTAAAAGAAGTAGCATAAGATAGACCCACTCATAGATTGAAACAAAAAAGCATAAATATAATATAAATAGAAACGCTACACCTTCAACGGCCTCCACTAGGATAATTATATCCTGCGTCGGGGATCCGGAATTATACATAATGATAGTAACAAAAAAATCCAGGCGAAGAGATGTGACGACCCCATCGCTCGCTGTTAGGATAGTCTCTGTCACCGCAGAAATTATTCCACCAGTGCAATCAGTCACACTGGTGAAGGTCTTTTGTTGCAAGAGGCCGACTAGGTAGGTACCAGTAAGGTACTAGTAGTGTGAAATATTCAGCCGCCAAATAGCAGTGCAGTGCAGTGCAGTTAGGCAGTACTATGTCCGGAACATATTGAAGTGAAGAACAATTTGAAGTGAAATTACTGGGCAGAGGAGATTTAAGAACCAATATCTCGAGGTTGGCAACACGTGAGTGGCACCTACTAATGGTGCTGCAAGTGCATTATCAAACGGCTACATATCTTGAAAAGATTTGAATTTGAATTTGAAAAGTCAAACACGCTCCATGAAGCACTTAGAGACCCGAGGAGTGCTTTCGATTTCTGGACGGACCTGGGGTGGCTGAGCTGACCAGTTAACCATCCCCCGTACCTCACTCACAATGGTCCAATAGGACCAAATGCGGAAAAAGAGACCGCGAGAAAAAAAAATGTATGCACATACCTTCTGTATAACAAATCGTATACCGTAAAATATGGTTAAGTTAATTTGAAACAGTATTTCCTCTATCAACTGGCTAAGGTTTATCTCGTTATGTCCGAAAACGTCAGGAAATCGAATAAAAGCTCAAATGGTCCTAAAATTTAATTTTCAAGGCTTAGGGTGAGCGGTAGCCGTGAGTATTGTGCAATTCTTATATCAGAAAATCACCTATAAGCTACACGTAAAAAGAAACTGTGTTTCACTTTCATCACGATCATCGAGATGATTTCATAAGCTGTAAACTTATGTTAAAAAATATTTTTCTATAATCTATAGCCCAAATGACATAATAGAAAACAAGCTAATCCAAAACCTAATTAATATTAAAAATCCGAAAGTAAAGAAAGTAGTATGTTTGTGACGCCTTCCAGCCTAAACCGCTGAACCAATTATGATGAGTTTTATATAGATATAGCAGAGACGGAAACGGCTATAGGCTACTCGTCACGAAAACAATACTTGAAGCCGGTGAACTAAGGAATGAAAGATTGTATGGACAATTATTTGAATATTGTGTTAAAGGTATCTCATTAAAAATCGTTAATCACGCGGGGCAAGCCACGGTATGAGGCCTAGTGTGAATAAAAATGTAACCCATGTGAATACAAATAATCGAACTAAACAAAATAGTAAATTTATAAAATGTTCAAATCATCAAAATCATCTCTTAATAAGATTGTAACAACAACTGTTAATACAATACAAAAAAATAGACCTTACTAAATTAGTTTTTTTCGGTTTTATATAGTCAAGTAAAATGCCGCTACCGATACGTCCTATGCTAATACGATCCATATTATAATCAAAATAAAAATCTAAAAACAATAACCAACAAATACTTGATTTATTAATTGACAATAAATTATTACAATCAAAATAAAATATAAGAAAACATCGCAATGCAGTATATACTTACGTAAGTTGCTAAACGCGGTCGAAAACACACCACTTCCTAAATAAATCCATTCATAAATCAACAATGTCACTATAAAATAAAATAAAATAAACACTACATAACGAAACTAATAAGAAACTCAACACAGAAGCAGATTGGAACAAGAAAATTCGTAATGTTATTGCACTTTGGAAAAGATCGCGTGAATATTATCGGATAGAAAGCGTGCTCCCTCCGAGAGTTTTGCCGACAAACTAAAACCGTGGCGTAATATGAAGGGTGGATTGGGGTGGAATAGGGTGTTGGGGGCGAAACAGACGGCCGTCCTGAATGGACCCGTCGCCATTTTCATTCCACTATGTAGGTTGTATAGTAATAAACGAGTCACTTTATTAAGTTTAAACTTAGCGTAAACTAGTTAGAAAGGGCTTTCTTAAGCTGCTTTATGATGTACCCGACTCGAGAGGTCACTTGTATGTAGGCTTAAATAGAGTTTGGATAGTTATTGCTGATACTTTGCGAAGAGACAATATTGGGTTAAGTGGCGCTTAAAACTATATATTCCCGGCATGTGTGAACGTGAACATATATCCGATAAGGAATTCTTAATCTTCTAATTAAATCTTGTAATATAATCAGTAGAAAATTTGGAAAGAGCACTGTGTCTCAACATATTTACTGTCCTATTTTTAGATTAATTATATAGTTACTGGTTGTAAGGATAATCTTTACAAACTTTTATGTACTAAAAGCTTCTAAATCCTTATGGGTTGTCAACGGGGTAAACTCCTGTGCTCTGAATGCTTATGACAATTTGAAATGGAGGTAGATCTTTCTTCTTATCTTTTGGAATAGATTTCGACTCTCAAACAGATACAATTAAAAGATAAAATTGGTAGTAAGAGGCGAGGAACGTAACGCTACACACAGAACAGCCCCCATCAGTATAGTGATATCCTGTGACGATGGTCCGGAAACACACACAAAAACATGGAGAGACACACCTAGACTATGAAAAAATGTCTGAACCCGCGTACTCTGGCGCTTAAGGCAGGTTCGCTACCGCTGCGCTACAACGACCAACCTTATTTAAAGGAAAAATTTATAAAGAGGAAGAACAACCCTTAATAAGTTCACCATATGCGCTGATACTTCCCAATTACCTCGTCTCTTGTCCGGAAGGCAATAAAACCAGCGAAGCAGTTCCAAAAAAGTTCAATAAATCGTGCAAATATTCATCTCAAGTCCAAATTATACATTTGCAGTAGAAACTCTGCAGGGGTGAGTTAGTGCCAAAAATGTCTTTGAAAGGCTACACCCCATTTTATTGCCCCCACAGGTGACAGGAGGACCTTCATTTATCGCCCAAAGAGTCGTGATTATGATTCAGTGCGGAGATTTCGATGTTTTCCTTCACCGTTAAAATTAAGCAATCAAGCGAACCTTCCTTAAGCGCCACAGATCGCAGGTTAGTTTCACGCTCGGAGCAGTTGTTTGTATTGAACATACAGACATGTTTTCTGGTCTGGGTGTATTTGTCATTGTAATTGTGTATGTTTCCGGACCCCCGGACACAGAATAATAAAATACTGAAAAAACTTTAAGCACATTATTGTCTAAGAATACTCGTAAATGAAAACAAAACTAGGCTTGGTTGAGGTCGACTCAAAATAGTTGTTTAAGCACTTGTTATCTAAACTGAGTATTCTCTACGTTTCTCGTCAAGGTTTCTTCTAAGAATAGAAAATTTTAGAACATAATCTAGGCCAGCGATCCAATTGTTAGTCTACGGTTTCGTTTTTTTTTTAATAACTTATAAAGGAGGTGGTTTATTGGTGTATTTTTTGGGTTCTGTACCCATATTATACCAACGGAACCCTAAGCCTACGCTGTACCTCAGACTTCCTTCTGACAATTTTATATGTTATGAGAGATTTTTGTAGTACAAGAAAATCTTAAAATATTAAGTATTAAGGGTAGACGCAGTTCAGTACTTATATTTAATTGAATAAATTAAAATTAACTTTAATTACATTGATAATAAGCCATTTTATAGTTATGAAACTTAAACGATTGTCCATACAACATTTCATCCCCCCTTACAACCCTTATTTCGCATTAAACACTATGTCTATGCCTATGTCCTTACTGAGGCTCTGGAATATCTGTGTGCGAAATTTCTTTTGAATCGGTTTAGTAGTTTCGTTGAGAAAGCGCGACAGACAGACAGATAGACAGAGCTACTTTCGCATTTATAATATTAGTAAGGATTTTTAAATCTAAATGTCAAGATATCAAATGTTGAAAAACTGTAATGTTTAATCAGCAAGAAAGAAAGAGATCGTGTATAGAGTTCCCATGGCCTCCCTGCTGGATCTTCGTCCTAGCATTCTTCACGGTATTTTATTCTACCCAGGGTCTGCTTATTACTCTTATCCGGATTTGACGGGTTACTAGTCTTTACACAGAGCGATTGCCATCTGACCTCCGCAACCCTAAGGGCGAACCAGTAACTGATTGGATAAGAGCAATTTACTTATCAAGAGTTAACGATTATTATCAGATGTTTTGTGATAACAACCGGGACCGACAGCTTAACGTGCTCTCCGAGGCACGGTGGGGAGACCCACAGACAAACGCCCAGACCGAGACAGAAATTTAAAAACATCTGCCCGAGCAGGAATCGAACCCGCAACCGTCGCGACTAAAGGCAGACACGCTACCCACAACGCCACAACGGCCTCCCTGCTGGATATCATAATAATATTCCATTGTGATTCGATTTACACATTCATACAAAATTTCACCTCAATCGGATACCGGGAAGTAGGTCAAATTTAACTTGCAAGATTTGATTACAGGCAGACAGGGATGAAACTAAAGAAAGGCTTCCAATCTTTCTCAATATATTTTTTAATATAAAACACTGACGCAAAGTTGAAAGAAGAGCTTTAATAAAATTAAATCGGGGATCGGGGATTACCATTAACTCTTATTACGATTCAAATGACGAGCTAAATTCAGCTACATCACTATTTTGTACCATGACATCTACTTGCATATTTTTAATAATAATAATAATTCTTTTATTGTACACCACATAAGCAGAGAACTTACATTATTTCTTAATAATGTTATATAACTAATGCAGGTACAATAAGCCGGTCTTATCACTGGTTAGCGATCTCTTCCAGACGACCTTATATGAGCAAAAAAACAAAATTTTAAATAAAAAAGCGGAAGATGGTGCTTATAAACTCTAATAATAATAATTTAAACAATAATAAGTAAATAAAAATATAAAATCTAATGTTGAAATAAAAAATAATATCTAATGTAAAAATAAAAATATAAAATGTAATGTTCGTTCCCATACTCCTCCGAAACGGCTTCACCCATTCTTATGAATTTTTTTATGCATATTCAGTAAGTCTGAGAATCGGCTACTATTTATTTTTCAAACCCCTCAGTGATAAGGGTTGTCCACACCAAAATTTTTACTTTATTTTTAGGATAAAATTTTTATTTTTATTTTTTTATTATGTAGCATTGAAAAATACATACGACCCTAAATTTTCACTTTCTTAACACCAACCCCTGTTTTTTAATAGCCTTATTAGTCAATCAAAAACTTTCACCGGGTAGAGGGCACTGCTATCGGGTCCCAGATTTTTTCCGGGGCAGGACAACGTCTGCCGGGCCCGCTAGTAATATATATATTTATACGTCATGAAAAATTTGAATCGATTTACTGCACTCTCAACGGCCCCCGTTAGGATAGTATTATCCTGTGTTGTGGTCCCGAACACATACAAGGACAAGGACAAATACACCCAGACCGGAAAATATGCGTGCATGGTCAATACAAACATATTATATAAGAGTAACTGTAGAGTTTCTTGCCGTTTCTTCTCTGCAGAATCTACCTTCCGAATCAGCGGTAGCTTCACTTAGGCGGACATAACAGACTGTATATTTGACTATTCAAAAGTGCTTAAAGGCCTATTTGATTTTGTAAGCCTCCAATTTTGAAGAAACCGCAAAGCAAACCGTTACGAACATATCAAATTTTGTAGATACTGGTCTGAATTGTTGTGTACAGGCCACAGTTTGGAACAGTACATTTTGATCTATACTGAATAATTATATAAACATCACGAACACTGAGAGCTAGAGAGAGAAAAGAAGTCTTTACTCCGGGATCATCTTCTTATCGAGTGGTTAGTGGCCAAGCTAGTGTCAGAGTTGTTCAGGTCGCCCGTAGGCTCTGACTTGACTTATCAACTGTTGTCTTATTGTCAACAGTCGGGACCGATTTTCGTGCCCTCCGAAGCACGGAGCAGCTTTGAAATACCACTATGCGATCATCTAGTGACTGACCGCGCCTAAAGTTGCTTAACCTACCGATCGTTTACCGATCAGTGGGTGTATTCGGCTATGAGCGTCTCCGGGATTATAGAATAGAACTCTTTTTTATTTCATGACGGCTGGCAAATAAGCATACGGTCCGCCTGATGGTAATCAGTCACTGCAACGTATAAACACTTGCGATACTTGAAGTATCATACGCGCGTTGTCATCCCTGGGGTTAACAGGAGGCAATGCGCAGTGAAAAAGAAGGGAACAAGGAATGGGAGATTGGGCCTCCAGAACTAAAAAGTTAAATTGAAATGCGATATGGTTTGCTTTTTTAAATATTTTATAATAAACCCATTGTACGGGATCAAATGTATTACTTTTTTAGGGATTTAGCAAACAATAGCGCGTTCTATCAAAATATTTTTAATCTCATATTCGTTTTATATTCATCAAAACGATAAATATGCTCGGTGTTAATAAAAAAGTATAGTTTATCTGTCGATTGACATTAGGCTTGGAGAACACGTTAAGCTGTCGGTCCTTTCGATTATACAAAATGTGATAACAATTGCTAATTTGTTATAGATTACTTACTCCAAGCAATAGTTAAATGCTTATCTTTCATTAGTTTCGAAGATGTAATGGTAACAATAATAATTGATTATTGTGAAAACTTCTGACTTCTGACCAAATGCCAGTAAAGATATAAGAAGAAGAAAGTTAATATACTTTCTTGCAATAGTATATTGTATAAATGCTGGTACCATTCAACAAAAAATCAATTTCACTTCCGTCGGGGGATCGGAAAACAAAAGATTGTTTAATTTAAATGCATTACCTCGCTCAGACCAAGATCGACTTTCCGCCTCTCCTGACTACACTTGTAAATATTGCAGTAGATTTAATGCGATATTTTATTTAATTTAGTTACTTTCTTTACCCTAAAAGTCTTTATTATAATGGTTGCTTCTCAACGGTCCAAAACGGAAGCGCCCAGACTGTGTCATGTTTTTTTTAAATTACTAAGTTGGCAAGCAAACATACGGCCCACCTGATGGTAAGCGGTTGCCGAGCTCTCCTGCCAAACTTGAGAAAATCTCTTATGCTTGATTACTGAATTTCACTAGCCTACAGTGCCCTTCTAACCGAAACACAGTAATGCCAAAGACATTACTGCTTTGCGGTAGAATATTTGACACTACGGTGGTACCTACCTTGCCGGCCTCTTGCAACAAAGAACTACCCACAGTTAATAGATAATATGTACAATAGATCATGTACAAATTTTCAATCACCATTGTGCTTCTCAATAATAAGGTACTAGAAGTCACATATCCCCGTGACCTTGTCACCGAAATTATGACTTATGAGCCAAGAGCGGTGCGAACATGCATTGGTGTCGTTTATTAACTTTGTTTAACATTGCTGTAAAAGCCATTCAATATATGGAACGGTACAACCAAACGTAGCAATGTATCGTAAAACTTACGATATCCTCTTGATCTGCCTATGTGCTAGTGACAGCACAAGTGAAATAAATCTAGAGGCAATGTGATGAAACTATGTCTGGTAAATAATAAGAGATAAATTACATTTCTAGTACCTTATTAAATTTTTGTAACAACCGTGTGCTCCGGTGTGTGTGGGCTAGTACTTGTATGTATTGCAACCTTGGCACGAGATATAAGAGCCGTCTACAGTGAAGGGTTTAGTATTAGATTAAATAATTGAAAAAAATGTCGTATAAAAAATATGATATACTAGAAGTTATAATAACCCTCTGAAAATAACTTCACGTAAGGACAGGGTAAGACCAGTTTTACAGTGGAAAAGAAATTGCATTTTTCATTTTGCTAGACCACCTGAACACGTTCCAAGTGGGAAATTAGCTCTCGCAACATTGTAACCATTTCACGTAATAAATGATACTCGGTATAAAACTAAACATTTGTTACAAATATGTATTAACGAGAAAACGACGCCGATGTCCACTCGCGAAATATTTTTACAAAGAAGCTTGTTTGAATCTTCATGGTGTTTATACAGTGATATTATTTAATCCGTAGACTGATAAAGAAGATCTAAGGATATCCTTTCTCCTAGCAAGCGGAGAGAGAAAAAGAGATAGAAAATATCGTTATTACAATAAATATTTGCGTATATTATTACTAGGTAACTTCACCCGCATGAATGGCGACTTTAATACAAACTCTGAACCCTTACACCCCCGCCCCCCTTTTACAAATTTTGAATATCATATTTATTTATGTCGAATCAACAGCCTAAAAAAAGTTCGAAGCTTCTAAATATGACGATTTTTTACAACTTTTCATTCCCTCTTTCCACCACTTACAACCCTTTTTTCGCATTAAAAAGTAGCCTATGTCCTTTCTCTAGCTATAGATTATCTGTTTGCCAATTTCATTTAAATCGGTTCAATACTTTTGGCCTGAAAGCCCGACAGACAGATAGACAGAGACAGAGCTATTTCACATTTATAATATTAGCTAGGATGATGTAATAGTACGATCGTTGTATCCATAAATGCCAAATAGATACAAAATTCGACAAAAATTTGCTCAAAAGGTTTATCTTCCAACTAGCAATCAAAATTCAAATATCAAAAATTATTTCTTCTCTACATCTAACTATATACGAATAGAATTCACTTAACACATAAAAAGATTTACTTAACGAGTGAATTCATATTAATAAATTCAACCGTACGTAATAATATTTACCCATTAACAATTTAAATTCCGAAATTTACGAATATTTCATAACCTTCATTATATCTTATCCCGGTTGGAACATGATGATTAAATTCCGAAGGAAATTTCAGGCTACCTATAAATCCTATAATGTATTCAGAAATGTGGTATGAGAATGCCTACCTCGGTATCGAGGGTGAAAACCTAGGGTTCCCAGTTTAAAAGATTATCCCTTTTTATATTCAATATTCAAGTATGCATTCTTACTTACTAAACTAGCACAGAGTAGTAAGTGGGATGTAATATTAGTAGGGTTTTTTTGAAGTGAAACTTCTAATTCGACTTCAAACAACAATACTCATATAATTTCATATGGTAGTATTTTTTATTTGTTGTCATTTATCTGTTTTGTTTTTTTTTTTTTTAAATAAGATTAAAAACGCAATTTTACTATCCCAAATCGAATATTAAAAAAAATTAAAATATTCACTTCCGTCGTGATTTCATAAAACCGGACAGTTTCTTTTTAAATACTGCTTGCAAGCTGCTCCAACGTGATGATCAGAGACTTTTTCTTCCTTGTTCCATGTTATATCATGGGTTAAGTGGTCTACTACCGTATTTCGACATAACATTTTGTCGATTTATTGGATATTCCAAACAAAATTTCAGGCTACCTATAAAACCTATAATGTATTCAGAAATGTGATATGAGAATACCTACCTCGGTAGCGAGAATGAAAATTTAGGGTTCCCAGTTTAATCCTTACTCTGAATATTAATCATGTTGGTGTGAGATAGGATGTAGTAGGGTGGTGTGCGGTAGTTCACCGACGCCAGCATTTTTTTTATGATACAAGTTGGCAAACAAGCATACAGCCCACCTGATGGTAAATGGTTGCCGTAGCCTATGAGCGCTTGCAGGATCATTAGTAGGTGCCACTCACGCATTGCCAACTTCGATATATTGGTTCTTAAATCTCGTCTGCCCAGTAATTTCACTAGCGTACAGTGCCCTTCAAACCGGAACACAGTAATGCTTAAGCACTACTATTTGGCAGCAGAATATTTGACACTGCGGTGGTACCTACCTAGCCAGCCTGTTGCAACAAAGTGGACTTGAGAGTGACTCTGTGGTGGGTTGTGCCCCGCTGGGAAGTCGAGGAAGAAAACCTCGTAAAAAATTGCCCTTGTCTCCGGCTGCAACGGCTTGATAGCTGGCGTGGGGATGCTGTCCCTGTAACCTGTGGTGGTATTGAGGGAGACGGCGTGATGGGGTCGTGGCACGGGGGGTCAATGCTATCAAAATCAAATCATCATCAATTTACATATATTAAATAAAAAGACGAAGAATATAATAAATAAAAGACTAAATGATATAATACTAAAGAATATAATAAATAAAAGATAATAATTATGACCGGTTGTTTCTCATTTATATATATCCAATTTTATGTGACGTAATTTCGTACAGCCCTTGTAAAAACACTTCTATGGACAGAACGGATGCCATTTTTGCCATTTTATGTTCGCGTTTTCTGTCAAGCAGTTGCCTATTTTAATATATGTATTGTAAAATTAATAACTATTTCGATATTTATTATTTTGATTAAAGCTTCAATTCGAACATTTCCAAATGCAGTAAATTGAAATTAAATGTGTATTCTTTGCGATAACATAGATGAAATGTAATTTATTGTAATTTTTATATAATATATTTATGGGTCAAAAATTTAAAAAATGAACAACAAACAAAAAATATTTTTGAGGGATCTATGCTGAAAACCGACAATGTTGTTAAATGATCTAAGCCGACAATTGATAATATAGAGAAAGAAAATTATAAAAAAAATATTCAACTTATACCGATGGGTAGCAACAGAGATTTATCTGTGGCTCTGTGCAGAGAAGTAAGGACTAAGGTTAAGGCTTAGACCACTTTAAATAAACTCTTAAGTAGTGGCCACTACACCACTAGTAAAATATAAAGTAATAAATCTTATATCTAATAACGATTATATATATCTAAATCATATATTTCAGACACTTCTATGTCTTCATTTTATAAATTTCAACACATTTACAAAAAATCGTGATTCTTTAACGTGCAATACTGAAACGAAACGTTATTCTCGTTTATAATCTGTAATCTAAAAAGTTTCGTTTTGAGTTTTCCTCCTCTTCGCCGCTGTGTTTGCACTTTAGTTTTGTAAAATTTATTATTATTTTTTATGGACGGTATGTTTTATGTGTTAGTAAGGCACTGAAAATAACCACTGTATACATTTCTATCATATGACCACGACATTATTAGTGTTATTCTTCTTACTATATCCCAGACATCAATACTGGTCAAGATTATAAATCACTTCGCAGCTTGTTTTTTTGTGATATTTTTGTTATAATAACATCAGGTACTCGATTTATGCCCTTGTAATGTGATTGTTACATGTGTTGTTCTCTTTCTACCTATTTTCCACATTGATTTTTTTTATTTCAGGTTATTATCGACCTGTCAAGTAGACATTTTTTTCGTCAAGCTGTCTTCGCAAATTCGCAAAATAGGAGACGAAAATACGTTCAAGTTTTCTAGTTTTATAACGAATCTGCCACCTATTGTAAGTATTGATTGTATAGCAGTATAAGCTGTTTAACTACTATGACAAATATTTGCATTATTTTGACAAGAAATTAAACTATTGCTTATCCATGACTTTACTCGCGTAGGTGTCGTGATCGAAAGTTCATGCAAGATATAACCTTATATTTAAAACATTACAAGCATACAGGTAACTGTAAAAATAGGTTTAATTGGTTATGACATTAACTATTTACATAAAATAAATATATCCTGGGATCCTAATAAACTATTAAAGAAATGAGTTTTATATTCAAGTAGAGCTGTCAGTATAACATTGAATATTAATGAGGATGTTCACAATCAATAGATGTATATTTTATTTATAAACAACTGATATTTATCTTCTCATATTTTATTGTTACATATTCGTGACTGTATAATAAAACTAAACTGTTCTTTTATTACACATATCATATGTTGAAATCTCAAAAATAAAAGAATAATCTTATTGAATAACAATATCTTATAGGCGGCTGTTCTAACAGATCAGTAAACAAAAAGTAAGTAAAGCACATTTATATGCAGTCAATCTATTGATCGCATAGTGATATTTTAACTGAATGTATCAATGCTTCTGAAGACATGTAATAAGTCATTCCTGGCTTTTATCTTGAAAACAGTTGATTAATTACGTCAGAGGCCTATATGGGGGACCTGAATAATTATGAGTAGGTTGGCCACTTACTACGTAATAAGAAGAAGAAGAAGAATTGACTCACATAACCCTTTGTTACAAAATTATCTCAATTGTAAGTATGCAAATTCCTTGAAATAGAGTTTTTATACATTGGGACTGAACATACAAATACTGTAAAAAGCAAGGAAAGATTTTAATTAATCATTTGTTTTTAATAAATAAATGGTCTAGATAATATTGTGAAATCAGCACTAATTATAACATGTGATGTTATTGAGTGTTTAGCATAGTATATCGCGTACTATGCTAAACTACATTATATTCCTTCAATCATATAAATCCCAAATTTTAAAAACTAACCTAAACAGGTTTGTAATATTTCATTATAAATGTCAAGTATTTAATAGAAATACTACTCCATAAACCAACCAAACTATCTGCTATTCTGATCACAGGAGGTTTATTTACAAGAAACCCAATTGAGAACTTCTACTATGTTACTTAGCGACAATGCAATCAACAAAATCCCAAATTCAATCAACTCATAGTAACATAAGAGTAATTTGAAAATAATTAGCAATTTTAATTGATTGGGTACTATTTTAGCGATATAAAGTGCTTTCATCTAATTTGACTCATGGCACGTAAATATTTAGGCTGTAATTTTGGGGTAAGGTCACACTCTATGTTCGTCTTGTGTTGTTTTCGCAAATCAGCTTATATTTTTTGTTATTGCTATTATTGTAGGTATTACTGTTATTTGGTACAATTTCTATATTGTTATTGGATCCAAATGATACCAGTCCAGTTATAAAACTTATAGCTTCTCATGATAGCAAGTATAGGCAGTACTATTAATAAGATTCCTGCAAGACGTGGTTGCTGGATACGATCTTATCCATTACTATCCAATAATTTTCGATTATTTACTACTACTTATAATGATTTCTTCAAGACATCTTTTTAACAAAAACTTTTTAATTGTCAGGGTGGTAGAACAATGCCGCGGTGCAGCAAGCGTACGCGTAGCGGCGCTCCCGCCGCGGAACTGCTCCCCGGCACAACTTCACTTGAAGACCACCACCATCACAAACGTTCCAGAAATTCAAGGTACAGAATTACCAACCTCTTCATTTAATTTAATTTAATTATTTAGATATGTTTTAGTATAATTGTCATGAAAATAACTGGAAATATTTCATTTCTTTGACTTAACTTATGTTTTTAATTTCCAGAAGACATTCCAAATCTGAAGACACAAGTTTTAGTGTGAAGAAATGCTTAGCTTGGTTTAAGGAATACACAACAGTATCAGAACCAGATGTATTAGGTACGATATATTGACATACTTGAATAATATTTTTCTAAAATTATAAATAGGATACTCCAAGATCCCATAGGATTATCCAAAAATTAATAACACAATGTACCTTAAAATTGGATATAGACCTCATATATTATATACTCACACATGTTAGGCAATTTTAAGGTAATCACGGACAGGGTCAAAAGAATATGGTACTAATAAATAACATCATAGCCAAGTAGCATGAAAAGGGTTGAAAGTGCATGCAATTATATTTGTTAATTGAATAAACTGTTGTCAAATTAAAAATAAATAAAAATACAAATTATGGTAATTTAGAATGAAAAAAGAATCATTCAAATTAGTTGCTAATTGCTTGAGAACAAATTATTAATTAATAGTCAGTGTAGTAATTATATTTATAATACAAAATATTTATTATCAATTATGCATGTGATAGTTAAGTGGAAGTTTTGTAACTATGTTTATTTGTATGTAATATTTATAATAATTCTGGTAATTCTGTTTCAATTCAATAATTTCTTAATGTGGAATGCAAAATGTAATGAATGTAACTGTAGGCCCACATAATACATATTTATATTACCCCTGTAATAAAATTATTAAATTGGTGTGACATTATTTATGGATAACCACTTGTATACTGATATATGTATATATTTTAGTTTAAACAAATTATTATTATGGTTATAGGTCCCGAAGGCATGGAAAAATTTTGTGAAGACATAGGCGTAGATCCAGAGAATGTAGTAATGCTGGTCATTGCATACAAAATGGGTGCCAAACAAATGGGTTTTTTCACACAAGACGAATGGATTAAAGGTAAATAATATTATAATATTATAAAAATAAATTATATATAATAGGCCCTTTTATGACACAATATTATAATAATAATTATCATCTATTTATCAGGCTGGCAGTTGAATTAACTGATAGATACCTATATGCTATTGAGGTTCAATTTTGAAGTCTATTTTTAAATTAATTAATATTATGAGCTGATACATCGTATTCTGGGTTATTGTTTGGGATGCTGGGACCCCTTATAGCTTATCACGTTTTATTCTTTGGATTTTTTGTAGGCTATAGCACTTATTTAAGATCTTGCATGTTTTTAATATTGGTGGCAAACAAGTTACCTATGTGCCTAGTTGTAAGCACCATAGTCCATATAGACAAGTTGTATCGGGTATATGCTATCTAAAGGGTAGATGGCATGAAAGCAATGATACGGATAGTTTTACTTCCACCCTTTTATAAAAAGGTCAAGCACACTTGTGTGACACCACATCTTATGAATGAGACAGTCATTCCAGGCTTTTCAACGGTTCAGTATAAGCATAGATTTACACGAATTTTATACAAATAAATAACATTAAAAGAATAACCCTATGTATTTATTTTCGTCAGTTCTTTTCTGGTAACAGTTTTATTATGACGCCCTTGGTGGTCCTGATACGATTTTACCTGAATTTATTGTTTTAAAACTCTTAAATTTTCTTATAAACCAATTTAAAAAAGGAAGAGGTTCTATGATCTGCAGATGAAGATCTGTCAATATATAAACTAATTTGTCCATTTGTGTTAAATTGGGTCATGTTTATCTTTCCAGGTCTAACAGAACTGCAATGTGACAATGTGAACAAACTACAGAATAAGATAGAATATTTACGTAGTTTACTCAACGACCCCTACATATTTAAGGCTGTATACAGATATTCATATGATTTTGCTAGGGTGAGTATACGCATTTATTCTATATAATCTATACCAATACACAATCCTGATGTATCTTTGTAACATAACCAAAATAAAATTTTTGTGTCTTTTTGTGTTTCAAACAAATCTTCAAAACGGTTGGAATGATTTTGTAGAGACTTTCAATAGCTTATAAGAATCTTAGGCTCCTTTTATTTAACTAAAAGTGAAAAAAAAATTGGTTTCATGCAGTCAGAAAAAAATGAACAATGTGTCTGTAGAGTACTCGAGTGGGTCTGCGGGCACAGATAGATTGTAACTGAGCTACGTTTACTCGTCCAGGACAAGGACCAGCGCTCGCTGGACACGAGCACGGCGCGCGCGCTGCTGGGCGTGCTGCTGCCGCGCTGGGCGCTGCGCGGCGCGCTGTGCGACTTCCTGGCGCGCGAGCGCCGCTACCGCGTCGTCAACCGCGACCAGTGGTGCAACATCCTGGAGTTCAGCCGCACCGTCGACGCGCAGCTCGCCGCCTACGACGCGGACGGCGCCTGTGAGTACCGCACCGTACCGCACCGCGACCAGTGGTGCAACATCCTCGAGTTCAGCCGCACCGTCGACGCGCAGCTCGCCGCCTACGACGCGGACGGCGCCTGTGAGTACCGCACCGTACCGCACCGCGACCAGTGGTGCAACATCCTGGAGTTCAGCCGCACCGTCGACGCGCAGCTCGCCGCCTACGACGCGGACGGCGCCTGTGAGTACCGCACCGTACCGCACCGCGACCAGTGGTGCAACATCCTGGAGTTCAGCCGCACCGTCGACGCGCAGCTCGCCGCCTACGACGCGGACGGCGCCTGTGAGTACCGCACCGTACCGCACCGCGACCAGTGGTGCAACATCCTGGAGTTCAGCCGCACCGTCGACGCGCAGCTCGCCGCCTACGACGCGGACGGCGCCTGTGAGTACCGCACCGTACCGCACCGCGACCAGTGGTGCAACATCCTGGAGTTCAGCCGCACCGTCGACGCGCAGCTCGCCGCCTACGACGCGGACGGCGCCTGTGAGTACCGCACCGCGGCACCGTACCGCGACCAGTGGCTGCAACATCCGCACCGTAATTTTTCTCCCAATCTCTCTCGACCGTTTCCTTTTGACTGTCTAACGGACGTGCTTTGGACGCTCTAACACGGACGGATCCGGATGACTAGAAGTGTTCTTCGAAGCCCGTGCCGTCGTCCAAGGCGAGGCTTGGACATAAGTAGCTTGTAAGTATTAGAAGTACCGCCCCATCTTGTCCTCGCAGTCACCTATTCACATGTGCGAAATGTAAAGTTCCCAGGATGCTCGTTGGTAATTTTTTGTTTTGTCATACATAAATCAAACTAAGTTGTATATTTATTTTATTTACAGGGCCAGTTATGTTAGACGAATTTGTTGAATGGCTTCGAGCTGAACGAGCGGGGGATTCCACAATGCTGGCCAGCTGAGACTTTACACATAGCAAAGGTATACTATGGTGACATTTGGTCATAGTAGATTTTATTGGTGCGATAAACATATATATATATATCAATTTTAAATATTGTTCTACATCTTAATTAACATAAGGTAATAATTATTTATCAAACATTTTATATGA
The DNA here is from genome assembly GCA_023373885.1 of Hestina assimilis. NCBI lineage: Eukaryota > Metazoa > Arthropoda > Insecta > Lepidoptera > Nymphalidae > Hestina > Hestina assimilis. The sequence continues at coordinate 1,394,388 of CM041751.1, forward strand.
ATTATTTCACACAGAAATCAAACTGAAAAAATAAGTTTCGTATATACACTGTATAAGTGGATTTGCGACAGTATGACATCTAGCATATCAGTGACGCGAACCCTTTTTGGTTTCGGCACCAAAAATCGCTTAACGCGGCCAAAACATCAACTATAAATTATTTATGTCATATAATAATGTATATTATTTTTAATTACACTGTCACTGTGTGTCATTATATATTTACAACTATATAAGTTTCTATATGATTAATATATATGTAAGATATTGTATTTAATTTTCACACAAATCATCTCAAATTGTCCCAGAATTTCTGTCATCCCTTGTACCATTATGTGTGTCCCTTGTGTTTAACCTTTTCTAATGTTTGGTGCATTAATAAATAAATAAATCACTTTAAAATAAACATGTCCATAGACCCGCTCTCGCCCGCCAGCCCCCGGCCGCTCCGCCGGCGCCGCGGCCACGTTACACTTTAATTGTAAGTGTTCATGTATATTATTCACGTTCTCACTCATATTTGTTTCCATTATGTATATTATGATTTCCATTCACGCTTCGTATAAACTGAATCTAATGAATTACTCGATAGGTACTATTATGTTTGCACATTTTGCTTCATGTTTGATGTTTTTTATTTTGTCTATGCTGTTTAAATCCTTATCGACAAATGTTATCTGTGTTGTGAATCGTAGAACAATGAGAATTGTACATAAAATTATATGTAGTGTTTAATTAATTACGTAAATTAATTAATTTCGTAACCAATTAAAAAAGAAATTGTATAACTTGTCATATTAATGATAGTTTCATAATTTTTTTCTATGTGAAATATAATGTGAAACTATTACATTGTACAAATTTCGTTCATGTTTATTAGCTATATGCTAATATTTTTAACATGAAAAAGTTGTGATTTAGTAATTCATTAGATTTAGAGTAATTTTGCTTGTTAATACCATTGTATTTCTAAATTTTATTTTATGTATTTCAATTTGTATGAAATCTCAAATACTCTAAAATATGGATAAATGTTGAGACAATATTTGTATAAGATAATTTATTTATTTTTTTTTGTTTCGCCCACCGATTCAGTTATGTTATTCCGATATTGAACTAGTACAATTTTTACAAGTGACAAATATAAAAATTACCAAAACAAGGCACAATTTCATTATGTAAAAAAATCTTATGAAAATCTTGTTAATTTGTTCTTGACTCAGATGAGAAATGGTTAAAGTAATTAAATAATTATTACAATTGTTTGTAATTATTTTAACGAATATAGAAAATACTAAAACGCGGGAAGCAATATTAAGATTTAAGTGAGAATAGTAAAAAATATTCCTCTGTCACTAACCTCAATTCTATTTTTGTTTCCAATTTTTATTTATAAATTGCACTCGAATTATTGAATACGAATTCGATAATTACAGATATAATTTGGGAAGAATCAGAGATAATGTATGAATTCTTATGAAGAAGGGAAAGGGAAAGACCATATTGCATTATGCCAAGTCTCGACGCGCGTTCCATTGTGCCGAAACTTATCCATATCAACTTTGACGACTCATCTTATAAACATACCCCAAAATAATCGCCTTAATTAATATTTTTATAAATAAATAGATACATATTAAATATTCTAAATGTATAATTAATAGTTTTTTATGAATACAAGCAATAATATTTACAATTCAATAATTAGTGATATATAATTATTGGGAAAGGTTGTAAGACGAGTTGTCAAAGCAAAAATCTAAATGCCAGTATAATTTTAAAAAAAAGTTTAATCGTAGGTAATCGATATGAACTCGACTGAAAGCTTTCTACTATAAGAGTCGCTTACTTTGGAGACTAATTTGCATTTTTGTACATTGTCTAGTTCGCAAGCCTGTTGAGCAAGCAATTTTGTTATAATTATGTAGGTAATATTGACGCCATCTTGTTTAACTGTCATTGCGTTTATCAGGTCTTTGACATTTGGCGATAAATTAAAAAAGAAAATATTGTACTCATTGGTTTAATTTAATTATTATCGATAGGACAGGCTTTTGAACTATTCAACGCTAAACGATGCTCTGAATCAAGTTCCGATGGACTAGGACATCTAGTCTAACACTAGGTTTAGGTGTAGATATGATTTTTTATAAGACATGTAGGTAGTATTTTCAAATTCTCTATGATTGTAACGAATACGGTATGTTTCTGTAAGAAGTATGGTGTATACAAAATTTATCTCAAAACGTTTAGGCCCCTTGTACCGAATGTCATTGCAAGAGAAATAAATCATTTAAAAACTGTACTTGTATTTTTTGTACCTTATCATTATTACCCCATTATAAATTAATTTTCAGATCTCTATGACACCTATAGCATATAATAAGTACCCTGTATGTTCTTGTAGGAGTTACTTCCCTGGTCGAGGTGACTCATTTGTGCTGGGAGGATCATGGCTCTACTACTACTAATAATAATACCACAAAATCAGTCTTTAGGACACACAAGGCACTCACTGCGGGCCCTGGCCTAACTTTTGGGATGCTTTCACGCATAAACTGTTTCATCGATTATGTTGAATTTTGTTATAGGATGGACAATATATAGACGATCACTTTTAGTCCCGAAAACAAAACTTGAAGGTGCAATATGATGAAGGAGATGAAAGTTTGTATGAGGAATTGTGTATATTTTACATTAAGTGTCTAATTAAAAATGATTATTCAATGGACCGAAGCCGCGGACAGAAGCTAGTATTTTTATAAAGGGGTCCCAAATTTTAGTGGCCCCAAAATCCCCAGCATGTTTAGCATGGTCCCACTACTCATATTATTTTTATTTTATAATAAGTCTACTTGGTGAGCCGACGACTGACGACCATTAATGCAATCGTGAAAAAAGTCTACACTTATGTTTATTTGAATAGTTGTTATTTACAATATCTATCTGCTTTCATTTTACTTCTTCGATCTAACAGAGTTTCATGTAGATTTCCTTCAACTTTAGCACGCTTCAGTTCAGAGACGCCGCCATCGTTGAGACGTAATTTCTTATCTTGGAATTTCTGGAACTTTTTACTGTAAAAATATGTTTATATCCATTAATAGGTAAGATATTTATATTAAATTATAATTAGTTTTTCTTTGAGAATTGTTTAATCAGCTTGCAATCATTAAATAAGTGTAAGTCTCTATAATATTGTTAACATAGTTACTAAATAAAAATGCCACACAATATTTATAACAATTAATTCCTAAGCTATTTTACCACATAAATTTCAATGCAGTAACTCTTTCATCGCCTCATATTAAACTTAATATGGGAATATCACATAATAAAATTTACCAAAATTAGTTTATAAATTTTCAGAACATTAGGTAACACACACAACAAATTCACTAAAATCAAAAATTTCTTTCTTTTTAAATTCTGCTAAAAATAAAGTGAGACCATTATTAAATACTTACACATAATTAACTTCTACTTCATTAAGATTTCCCTCCTCCTCAACCACAACAGACTTTCTGATCTCACGGGCTTTGTTACTCCTGATATTGCAGACATCTTCATCACTAGCCGTCGGACTTCGTGCAACAACTGAATCGTCCTCATTAACCGACATAAATTTGTTTATAGAACTTAGGATAGCTGTTTTACCTAAAATATGTTTCAAATTGTTTTATTATGTGAAGTTTAAAGTTTTGTTTATGTACTGTACATCATTTTTAATATAATTTCATGAAAAGTATGTTTGTTTTTTATTACTCACAAATATCAAATATGGTTAAATAAATAATAAACACTCAATGGCCCCCATTAGGATTGTTATATCTATATTGTGTCGAGGGTCCGGAAACACATACAAGAGCAAGGACAAATACACCGACTGGAAAATATGCTTGCATGGTCAATACAAACATATGATGCTCCGAGCAGGAATCGAACCTGAGACCTGTGGCGCTTAAGGCAGGTTTGCTACCACTGTGCCACAACAAGCGGTTAAAAATAGAAAAACTGAATAAATATCTTTTGATCATTAACATTTATACTTTATTTAAAAAACAATCTCACCATTTTGCCATACTGGTTCCCACTGTTCCATAGGGCCAACAGCATCTGAACGACCAATAACCAAGCCATCTTTAGACACGCCTAAGTATTTTCCATAACCAGATTTTAATGCAAATTTATTCTCCCCTGCTGGAAAAGCTGTAAATATTTCTTCTGGAGATGGCCCTTCTCCATCACCGTGAGGAGCCCCTATTGTGAATAGACCATTATCCAATGCTGATACGTAGGAATTGTTTCCAAATTCTATGGCTATTGATCCTGAAACATCTTCAATTTTCTCTACCTTCCACCATCCTGCGTGTTTCACGCAGTCTTCATCCACTTTATCATCTTCTGATTTTTCCTTCTTCTTATGTTTACGTTTCTTTGCTCTATAAATTTAATATACGAATATCAGAAATTCAGATTTCATTTAAAAAACAAGATTAGTTGCAAACTTCAAAACTTATTGCATATTACTTACTTAGGTTTATCGCCTCTGAGAATTAATTTTCCTCGTTTCACAGCAGCATACTCATCAGTCATAATTTTATTTTAATATGTTTTTAAAAATATTGAAGCTCGGAATGTAGAGCAAAACACACGATAACCTTAAAAAATTGCGAATTTATTGATGCATAAATGCACACTCGAAATAATCCAATCACTCGAAGCTCGAATCACAGGCTCGAAGCCCTCGAAGGTTAATTTGACAATTGACATTTAATTTGACATTGACATTCATTTTTTTTGTAAACAAAGTTAAAACCATAAACATTATACAAATACCATAGAGAAGTGTAAGGCATCTGGAGATACGATAACTAAATAATGTACTTCATAAAATAGAACTAGAGATGGCTGCCAAAAGCTAGGAAATATGATGAAAATTGGCGCAGCTAGTAGTCTTAGATTAGTGTAAAATTCAAGTTCAAGTCGATTGAGAGAGAAAATCACTGAGTACAGTCGAGTTGTATAATACTATCGTAACAATCGACACGAACATTTCGAACTATACAATAATAAAACTTGGTAAGATGAATATCGATTTCACTGTTTGAATCTAATCATATAATAAATAAACGTTACAACAGCCCCATTATGATAGCGATGTCCTGTGTCGGACGGTCCGGAAACACATACAAGGATAACAACAAACACACCCAGACCGGAAAACGTGCCTGATACGTGCCTGATAGTCTATAAAAACATCTGCTTCGAGCGGGAATCAAACCTACGACCTATGACTCTTAAGGCAGGTTTTCTACCGCTGCGCTACAACATAGTCATCGTATGTCAAAATCAAAAAATAATAATAACATATTATTTCAGAGTCACATAATATATTTTTTTAAATGTTAGCATTTTCAGTAATAAATTATCATAATAAAAATTGTATAATTAAATGGGTACGTATTTGTTGCATTCCTTGATATTTCTATAAACCTGAGAAATTTAGGATTGTTACCTTATGCCAAATGAGAGAAGCTTAGGGCTTATATTAATTCATGTATGTATAATATGAATAATTCTAAAAGTCATTCTTTTTTATAGAAATTATCCATCGAATCTATCGTATTTTGATCTTTGGATTTTTGGGATCTTTTCTGAATTCTGAGCATTTAAGTAGATTTTTTACATGGCAATTGGCAAGTAAACATACTCTGTGTGCCATTTGGCAACATTGGATACGCCATTTTGTAATTCTGAGCATGTTGATCTGCTCATGAAAATGATTTTCTCAAAGCAAATAATTATTTTTAATAGTGTAGTTTAATTAATATTTAAGCTTTAGTGAAATAAATAACAAAATGGAAATGCCGGAAGTAAAATCGTTCAACGCGGAGGTGCAATCAGTTAATTGTTCGTTTTGGTTCTTATTAACCGTGGCATCGTACTTATAAATTTTTAACTTTCAGTTATCCGGGTTGTACGAAAACAGGCCTCCTATATCGAAGGCGAAGATGAGTGCTATCACGAGAGGTGCTATAAAGGCCATAAAGTTCTATAAACATGTTGTACATAGTGTGGAAAAATTCATACAAAAGTGCAAACCAGAATATAAAGTTCCAGGTTTATATGTGATAGATTCAATTGTGAGACAGTCTCGACACCAATTCGGACAAGAGAAAGATGTGTTTGCACCAAGATTCGCTAAAAACATGCAACAAACTTTTGCCAACCTCTTCAGATGCCCTGATGATGATAAGGTACATTACATAAAATTACTTTTAGGTTATATTCCGAGTCATTTATGCCTATTTCTATGATAATTTCTTCTTATTTAGATGTTTCTTTATATACTATTACATGTTGCTATGGGAGATACTTGTTGCTTTAAATTGTAAAAATAGTTTATAAGAAGTTAATTTTTATCTCATTATCAATAAGTATAGATAAGGAAAAACAAACTAATAATAAATTGTCTCTAACCAATCTTTAATAATTAATGATTACATTGCATCTGGAATAGAATATGTATCAGAAGAGCATTTTAAAGTTAATTAAATTTGATCCATTAATAATTTTATAGCAAAATCGTTTTTGTAAAGCTATGTTATGTGTGTATTATTTTTATAAGAATATCAGCAACAATTTTTCTAGTAATTACTCATATTCTAGGGTGGCTAGGTATAGCCTATGGGGGGTAAAAACAAGCCTAAAACTTTTATGTAACCAAGTAAGCCCTTCTGCGATTCAGCTATCAAGTCTACAGCCTATATGTAGAACATTCTGATAAACAGACATATAATTAACCCTGAATTATTTTTTTCCAGCGTAACATAATTAGAGTTTTGAATCTGTGGCAAAAGAACAGTGTATTTGGTCCGGAAGTGATTCAACCGCTTTTAGACATGGCTGATCCCAATCATCCATTACACCAAGAAATAATGCAACAACAAAATAACACTGCCAATGGTAAGTGCTTGTCAAATTTTGTATCAATATTTTACATTTATTTCATTTTTGTTTTGATTTATTGTAAAATTATCAAATACTACTTTAAATATGGACTGTTAAGTACCAATTTCAGCTACCTTTTGTTTATAAATTATGGAATTATTAAAACTCAACAGTATATTCAAAATTAAATTTTCCTTAACAATTAAAATAATATTCAATAAGGTTCAATTTTATTATTTACAGGGAGTAGTCTAAACATGTCCCACAATACTTCAGACAACAAAATGTCACCGATGCCTCGTCAAGACTCACCACAGACATCTTCACCAATGGGTGATGCGGTATAAACATTTTCATATTACCTAAATATATTTTTTTTTTTTAAATTTAAGTATTGCTAGTGATGAAAATTAAGTAATTTGTATTTTCATTTTTTGTTTAGGGCTTTTTACTTGAGCAAATATGCCACTCCATACATGATATTAAATTGATTTTTTTATAATGATTACTAAGCTATTTAACACATTCAATCTTATACTGCATTAAATACCTAATTATATTATCATCAATTATTGTTGCCATGACATAGATTTAGTTAGTTATTTTGAAAGGGTGAGAGATATATAAATAATTTATAATTATTTCTTATTTAAAACTTTTTGTGTCTTAAATATTTTACTTTGATTTTGTTTATAAAATATTATTTAAAAATGACTAAATACAGTATTTTAAATATATAAATTGTTTTTATCCATTGATATAAATGTATAACCCATCCATATCTCAGTTCCAGGATGACTCATCAAATCCGCCCCCGGCTAAGTTCAACCGTAAACTACTCAATGACTTTGAGTATGAGAGTGAAGACGAGCCCACTTCAGATCCTCCGCACCACTCCCATCCACCACACTCTGCTCACAGCACACACAGTACACACACAACGCACACAACACACACGTCACACAATACACATAACCCCACGGACGCCCTTGGCAGGTAACAATAGTTACAATATTATATTTTTTATTTGAAAGAATATTAGCAATATTACTCTTACTCCTATTGCCCCGCGAAATAAGCTCTAAGCTTGCGCTGTTAGTGGGTACGACAATAGCCCAAAGGGTTCACCTACAACTCTCGCATTAATGGGTCTGAGTCAGCCCTTTAACCATTCAGGTATTGAGGCTTTTTATCTGATATTAAGTTCCAAAGACATTAACTGTCTGAACTGTCTTGAACTGTCTCGAAAGTGTAATAAAAATATTTTAATTAATGCTAAAAAATAATAAGATTTTGGATTGTTTTTAAATTTAATAGTAAAACTATTTGAAAGATAACCCTTTTCTCAAGTTGGTTTTAAAATGACTGAAAGTTATATAGCCTAGTTTGTCTTTTAAACAGAACATGTGTATAAAACAATTTTAGAGAATTCTTTTCTCATTTTCTTATATTTCATTAAAAGTGCTTTATTAAAAATCGTTATTTGTGATCGAAGCCACAGGTAGAATCTAGTATTATAATCATTAATAGTTAACAGCCTAGATATTCAATAGAATCTGTCTTCTTCATCCTGGCATTAACCCTACATTTTATTTACCCAGGGTCTGCTTATTACTCTTATCCAGATTTGACAGGTTACTAGTTTTTACATGGAGCAATTGCCATCTGACCTCGGCAACCATAAGGATGAACCAGATTATTATCAGATGTTATGGGATAACATGCGGGACCGACACCTTAACATGGTCTGCGAGGCACGTTGGGGAGGACCCACATGGACAAACATCCAGACCGAAACAGAAATTTATAACAAACATCTGCCCGAGTGGGAATCGAACCAACAACCGTCAAGACTAAATGCAGACTCGCTGCACACAACGCCACAACGGTGTCAATTAATCAATAGAATCTGTATACTATATTAATTGTTTGTTTCAGTATATTAACGAATCCAGAAATAATGAGGCAATTGCAAAGTTTACAAGCACAAATGCAACTAATGACTGGAATGCAAATACCTGTAAGTACATCCATTGTATGGAAATTGAATATTTTAAAATGTACTAAGTACTTAGTTAAGTAATAAAATGTAAGGCTGAAATGAAATCGTGTCCCAGATGCGATGGTTTCTGGTCATGATGAGTCCTGAGGTGACTTATATATAGTGTAAGGACGGGATTAATTAAAGAGATGTTTATTCATTTATTGTTACGAATCACTTTTATTACTGTCTCTACATTACAAGTTCGAGATATTTGTATTATTCACTTTACACTACGTCACAATAGAATATATCGTTCTTATGAGAGAATTTGGTAGGCATACCTTGTTAGTGATAAAAGTGCAACTGCATTATATAAGCATCAGAAACCCATTTCATTTTTGAAAATATGTTCTATAATTATCTTCGAAATATTAAATGATAATAATAATAAATAAAGGCTGCACACTCAACGGCCCCCATTAGGATAGTGATATCCTGTGTCGGGGATCTGGAATCATACATAATGACAAGGACAAATACACCCAGACTGGAAAATATGCTTTCATGATGCTCGGAGCATAATGTGTTTATATTGTAAACACATTATGCTCCGAGCGGGAATCGAACCGGCGACCTGTGGCGTTTAAGGCAGGTTGTTAAGGTTACCTAGCTTAGGTTGTTCAGAGTTTGTATTAAAATCCGTTATTCATACGGGCGAAGCCGCTGGCAGAAGCTAGTAGTCCATATAATTTTTTAATGTCTTTTATTTCCAGAATTTAATGCCAATGATGTCCGATATGCAGCTACAGCAAAACCAAAATCAGAATCTTCCATTCTTAGTAAGTTATTATAAATATTACATATCCTATTATTATTTATGGCTACCCATTTAAACCTCACCTTCGGATTTTTTGGTATGTAAATAACAAATCATGTAAATAATCCTACCTTGATTCACTAGTACAATTAATAAAGCGTAATATCTCTTTTATTTTGTAGATTTACTAGTATTTTTGTTATGATCACCCAGAAATAGGAGCCCCGTGAAGTGGGGCTCCGTTGACTTCTCTAATAATAGTATTTCTAACAATGGTCGTCATGGAAGTCCACGACCGTTGTAGTACAGATTAGCAAACCTAGCTTAAGTTTCATAAGTCAAAGTTTCCGATTGGTACAGCTGTTTGTATTGACCATACTAACATGTATGAGACCATACAAACCTTGCTTTGAGTGGTTGTGTTTTTGTTTTTGAGTGTGTAAGGTTCATTTATTATGTTAGTTTTTAATTTTGTTTATTTTTATTTACATGTTTTTTTTTCAGAATTCACAACCGGAACAACAGAAACAAAACGAGTGTAAAGACGAAATGGCAAATGAATCAGACATCGAGTTTGTTGAGACCGGCCCGCAAGTCATTGAGATACCAGATGCCAATGACTCTAGGTGATTATCGTTTATCATTACACTCGGCATTGTGTCTGCTAAGCTTTGTATGTGTCGGATAAATAGGGTCAGATATGAGAAGTGAAAATGCTTCAAGTACGGGATATATAGATTTTAGTTAATTATAATTTTACCGAAGGTTGTGGGTTCAAATCCGCGCAGCCACCTCTGAGTTTTCAACTGCTTAATATGTGTTCCAAATTAATCTCGGGCTTAACGGTGAAGGAAAACATCGTGAGGAAACCCGCATGTCGTCGAAGAAATTGTAAGATATGTGCTGGTGGATAGCAGGTGAGCCTCCTGTTTGTCCTCTCTGATATAAAAAAAAATATATAGTTTACATTGACGGCCAATCTTAGCCGCTATTAATAGTACAAGTTTTACAAAACAATAAAACTTGTATTATTTAGCAGAGTCGATGCACAGCATCTGTGAGAGTGCGTCATACTTCCCTTTCGAGTTCTAGCCAATCACAGCGACTTTCGTTTCTTTCGTCCAATGAGCTTTCGACCAATGAGCGCAGAGTAATGTCACGTGGTCACAGATGTCAACTTAGGGAGGGCTCGAACCGTTATTCTTCATAGAGTCTCTCACCAGGAGGCCTTATTAGGATGCTGTGCATCGTCTCTGCTAAATAATACAAGTTTTATTGTTTTGTAAAACTTGTACTATTATTCGGCATGTGACGATGCACAGCATCTGTGAGAGAAGTGTTTATTAGCTGCCTGGTGACCACGAACCGACGCTATGTGATATTATTAAAAGAGGAATAGTAAGGGTCTGTAACAGAGAATAATAGTATTATATTATAATCATTACTGAAAAACCAATGTTTGATATTCAAATTGAACAATAAGAAAATCCCTAGATTATAAATATGTAAAAAACAAAGTCACACTGGTTTCAAATTAACTGAAAGGCCTTTCATGTGAAGGCCCTGATTTACCTTCACTCTGTTGCTAGCAAAATTATACATACTACCTGGAGCAGCGGATATGCCGGCTGCTCTTAAAATTTATTTTAACTGATTGCCAATAGCAATTCGTTAAGCTGAGTTATTGGAACCCTTAATCGTAACAAATAAAGCGTTACAGCAATTAGTAGTAAGCCTTTCACTACATAAATCAATTACTTTTCGCAACCAAAGTAAAGGCTATTATAATCTACAATGATGTTATAAACGATAATCGCCTTCATCTATGTAAAGATCAGGTGAAATACTTAAAAGTTAAATTACGTACTTGACGCTAGAAGAAGTATACAAGCTGACCTTCGTGATCCTTCGAGCATCAGCTTCCTTGACTGGAAAGCTATCTTGCAACCAGGCAACCAGTTGATTTGGATCCTAAAATGTAGGTTTACCTGCTTTTGGTACCATATGGGTGCTTAAAATTACAATAATGCACCATTTAAATCAAATATTCCAAGCTGGTACTTCTTAACGTGGACTTCTCTCCATCTAGAGATGAGCATTGCTTTCTCAGCTTCTTTTTATCACCAATTATCCATACACAGTAGGGTCTGTAGTGGAAAAGTCCACGCCAGATGAAACCGCCACTTTCGGCTAAATGCGTTGAACATATTTCTCAACGCCTCAGCTTCTTTGCTCGCAAAGACGTCTATCTGAGGAGTACAGAGTCGTTGGATAATTTACCTGGAAGCTGGATGCAGGAGGGGCCATTCTGCTGGAAGTTTCCATAGAAATAAATTGTACGCAATGATGTCGAGTATCCCAGGGAGGCACTCCGCTGTTATTAAGATGTCCCATGCATCTAGACGGGCTTGAAGTTAGTAGGTCAAGTGCACCTCTCAACTTACACTGTTCACCGTGTTCCGCCCTATTTTTGCGCGTACAGCATGATAAGTACGATTGTAATAAAGCCAAGCAAGTCATCTGGAGTACCTGCCATTTGTATATCAAACTTCGAAAACGACGATGGCACTCCAAAATGCTCACGTGACTTAATTAGTATTTGCGAGTTGCTCAAAACTTTCGCTTTTGCTTTAAATGCAGCTCTTACTGAAAGCAATTCTTTCTGGTTTCTGTGCAATTTCCTTTATTTCGGTGTCCAAACACCAGACTATCGTTCTAGACATTATCATTCCATCTAACTGGGCGCCCCAGCTAATGTCCGAAGCGTCCGTCGCTAGGAAAGCATGGTTGGTTTTGCGTGAATTGGTACCGAGCAGCATGTAGCTCCGTGGCACTAGACCATCTCTTAACAAGTTTAGTATGCCGGAGTCATTTTGTTGAAATGTCGAAGAAACATTTGCAAATTGTTATCCCAAGGATCTTACGGCTTCCGCAGCCCGAGGACTACTTGGGTTCTACCAATCAAGATATTCCAGGGATTTTACGGCTTCCGCAGCCTGAAGACTTTACTTGATTCTGCCAACATATATCACAAGAGTCTTACGGCTTCCGCAGCCTGAAGATTACTTGGGTTCTACCAACCGAGATGTTCCGAGGATCTTACGGCTTCCACAGCCGGAAGACTTTACCTGGAATCTGCTAACATATATAACAAGAGTCTTACGGCTTCCGCAGCCTGAAGATTACTTAGGTTCTACCAACCGAGATGTTCCAAGGATCTTACGGCTTCCACAGCCTGAAGACTTTACCTGGAATCTGCTAACATATATAACAAGATTCTTACGGCTTCCGCAGCCTGAAGATTACTTGGGTTCTAATAACAGAGATGTTCCAAGGATCTTACGGCTTCCGCAGCCTGTAGACGACTTTGATTCTGTCAGCCAAGATGTTCAAAGGATCTTACGGCTTCCGCAGCCTGAAGACAGCTTGGATTCTGCCAACCAAGATGTTCCAAGGATCTTATGGCTTCCGCAGCCTGAAGACGACTTGGATTCTGTCAGCCAAGATGTTCCAAGTATCTTACGGCTTCCGCAGCCTAAAGACAGCTTGGATTCTGCCAACCAAGATGTTCCAAGAATCTTAAGCTTCCACGGCCTGAAGATTTTGCTTGGATTCTGCCCACATAGATGATGAGTCTTAAGACTTTCGCAACCGAAAGACTTAGCTTGGATTAGTTCTGATAAATCAGAAGGGAGTCGTCCAAGTCTACGATACTAGAACTTTACCTTCCTTCGTCTGCCGAGTCTCCGCGACACAGCATGAAACAGGTGCGGTGCTGATGCCGGAAAGGCACGTCATCTCGAATAATCGATCTTGATAGCCGATTCTTAAGAAGAAGCAATGTGACCTGGGTGTTTTTTGGCCGGACTATGCCTTGTTCTATCAGATCTTTGACTATTCAAGTAGTTCTTGTTGACGGCTTGGTGGCATACTAATCCATTGGAAGGTGGCTAAAGACAGATCTTCGCACCCAATCTAATGTCTGAAGAAAGCGAGGAGTCTGGAAGGGACACAATTATTAATTTGATAGGCTTTGGCATCCTCAACTGAATCAATCGTTTCAGGTTGAATATAGGTCCGTCTCTTTCGTGGTTCTTTTGCTTCCGAAACATTGAAGATAAAAACCTGGGGGATAGATTTTGTCGATCCACTGCCTCCATCATTCGTTGGCGGAGTAATAATTCGATCTGCTTTGACATTATAGATGAGTGGTTTCGAACCGGCGTAGACCCCTTTGTCATGGGTAGACAAGTAGTGGTCCTGAGGTAAATGGGAGACGCATTCCCGTGATAATTCCGAGAAGGGCCTTCGGAGCCCAAAGCGTCTGCCACTGCCTCCGATACGCTCGGAGACAGCCCCAGTAAAATTCCCGTTCTGAAGTCGGGGAGTCATTGAGCGCTTTCGAACCAGCGAAGTCCTTGGTGATGGGTAGACAAGTAGTGGTCGGGAGGTAAATGACAAGACGCATTCCCGGTTCCGAGAAGAGCCTGCGGAGACCAATCCATCTGCCACTGCCTCCGATACGCTCGGGAGGCAGCACCCCTCGCACTTTGCACTCGACTCTGAGTCATTTGTCTAGCTGTCTTTTAACTGGCTGAGCTTCCCTTCTGTAAGACCTTCTGTATTCTATAGATCGTTTAAAGAAGCTTGCGTTATATTTCTATTCTTGTTGGGCAGCTCACCATCATGCGCTCGAATGGCTTGCCGATACTGAAAAACCACTTACTTGGATTATTAAAATCTTATTCGTCTGGACTGATTCTTTTTCCAGGTTGAACCAACCCACTTATCTATGTCGCCTGTATTTTGTATATATGCTTGAAGAAGAGCCTCACTAAACAAGCATCTTGAACTCTGCGGTATCTTACGCAGACCCTCTTGCAAATTCTTATAATGTATCTCGTTGCGATCGCGACGGTTTACTACATATTCAGCTCGCTTTCCGCAAACAAACTGTATTATTTCTTAATTCGTTTTGTGAAATTTTGAGTCTCGTTTAAATTTAGCTGAAATTTCATCAAAACACTTGTGGCCGATAACACTATCTGGCAATGCCGTCCCGTCCACTAATTGCTGTAAATTTCGACTAAGTAACATTCTGTCAAAAATAGGTATTAAATATAGCAACAATTATTCTCTCCGAATTAGCCACATAATCTTACCCCTTAATAAATTGCCCGAGCTCTTCATTAAATGAATTGTTCAAAGAATCCTGGCAATGTGTTATGCATCTTTAGGGCATAAGTGTACCGAACAACCTTCCAGCTCGGATCGTGAAAACATTGAAATGTTTCAAGCAGTGCCCACGGCCGAGGTTTGAATGTGGAATGGTCGGAACTGCGGTACCCAATATACGTAAGGTTGAACGCGGCGGCTCCAATGCACAGTCGGGGATGGCCGCGGCGGCATGTGTAACGTTAAGCTCAATGATTGAGAACTAGGACTCGGCACCGGCTTCCCGCCGGCCCCGGACTCTCCTGGTGGCAGCGAATGCGCCCCAGGTAATTGCAGACAATAAATCGTTACAATAAGTTAACAACAAATTCGTTAAAATAATCACTCGATTAGTTAAATTTATATATCAGACTTACCGCGTTTGCCGTTTTACTTAAGGTGCCGAGCATTCTAAATTACTCAAATTTATACTCGCTTGATACCGGAGGTAGATTACCAATACCTGAAGGCTCCGACAATCCTTCAACATGGCTTCCCTCCATGTTAACGGAATAATTTACTCCATTGCAAACACTTATAATCTGAAATTATTACTTAAAACTTTTTCAACATCTTAAATTTAAGTATTTCACTTCACTTCACTTTTACTTAAATTTGTGATGTTGTTCACTCGAGAAGTAACGACGCTATGAAGAATAACGGTTCGAGCCCTCCCTAAGTTGACATCTGTGACCACGTGACATTACTCTGCACTCATTGGTCGAAAGCTCATTGGACGAAAGAAACGAAAGTCGCTGTGATTGGCTAGAACTCGAAAGGGAAGTATGACGCACTCTCACAGATGCTGTGCATCGTCACATGCCGAATAATAGATGATTATCTAAGATTATATAATCCAGACTAACAATTAGTGGTCAATACCGACTAACAGCAGTGAAGGAGCAGTAACAGCGGTCCGTGCACCAAGGCGCATCCGCAGAAAATGCGTGATGATACTTTTTTTTTTTTTTTTTTTTTTTTTTTTTTTCTGAGTGTCCATTGCTGTTGGCCCTAGTGGCCTTGACAGCGTCACCGGTGGGGGGGCCGGGACTGCCACGCGGGGCACAAGTTGAATCCGTCCCAAGGGCCCCTCCTGCGAGGTCGAGCCTAGGCTTGGGACGTCATCGGGAAGCGTGATGATACACTGGCGTACTAGCTTTTATAGTGTCGAGTCACGTGGGGGATCGCGCGTGGTGCGCGTGCCGCGAGCGCATGATATCGCCCTCTCTTTCTTACAACGTCGCTGCCGCCTCATATACATTATAGTCTGTTAAATGTAAGTCGAACCCTGCGCAGTAACACGTTTTTGGGTCTCAACCGTATGCGGTATGAAGGGGGCCGCGTTTAGTACACTCGCTCACAGTTGTTTTAGTTCTTTAATAATAAATTATTAAATATTAAATTTAAATATAATTTATTTTTGGCAGATGTGTAAACATTTAATTTTATTTGAGAAGATAAGGTGTCATCCCAATAAGTGACAGTGATTAAAAATGTACATTAACACTTTTTTTATATAGGTACCTTTTTTCTATACTATTTATTTGTTCTATTCTATTTAAGTAATTAATAACGAAAATGAATAAATAATTAATTGAATTTAGAATAAATAATAGGTATATTATACTAGACACCGTTGTGGCGTTGTGGGTAGCGAGTCTGCCTTAAGCCTCGACGGTTGCGGGTTCGATTCCCGCTCGGAGCAGATGTTTGTAAATCAAATCAAAATTCAAAATCAAAATTATTTTTATTCAAGTAGACTTTTAAAAGTACTTTTGAATAGTCAAACGCTACCGACGGTTCGGAAGGTTGATTCTATCGAGAAGAACCGACAAGAAACTCGACAGTTACTCTTTTCAAATATATGTTTTTTACAATTGTATTCTTTCATATAAAATTTGGTTCTTGAATGAGATCCAGCAATATTAAGAGTCCCAAGCATTTTTATCGGAAAAATATTCCTCTAACGAATAATAGGCTTTATTGATAAGTTTATTTTTTATATACATTTGGAACTTGCTTGTTGGCAGTTCTAATAAGCAATCTGGAATTTTGTTGAAAATGCGAATACCTAGCCCCTTAAAAGAATTACTGACTTTACGCAGACGAAAGCTAGGATTACAAAGTTTATTTTTGTTTCTCGTGTTAATTGAATGTACATCGCTATTTTTGCTAAAAGACTTATATAACATACAACATACTCTGAATTTTACACCCTTTATCCGACAACATAACAATAATTTATTATATTTCACTTCACTACGTCAGTTTAAAATAGTGAATTCTATAGAACATAAGCTCTATTTTGTAATAACAATAATGAATTTAATGATTATACTTAATTATCACTTCTTGAGATTTGACTTAGTAAAAATCTTACATATCAACATTCGAGGACGATAAACATAATCTTAATATAGATCTTGACAATATTACCCTAGCAGAATGCAATACCTGTGACATTGATGAGTGTGCAAGCTTACTTTCTACTAAACACTCATCCCTGAAAATTCTTGTACAAAATATAAGAAGTATAAATTGTAATTTTGACCTATTTTTAACTTTACTTCAGCGCTCTAAAATAGACTGGGATTTTATTATTCTTACTGAGTGCTGGCTTAATTCAAATAAACCTATACCTAGATTGGACGGGTACAGCTTTGCTTTCACTACTACTAACAGAACACAAAATGAAGGTGTTGTAATATATTTTAAATTATTACACAATTGTAATATAAGTGAGCCAGCATTTTCTAACGCCAATTGCCTAATGTTGAAAGTAAATCTTAACACCGTCATACTAGCAGTTTACCGTCCCCCTGGTGAACAAAACATTACAAATTTTCTGGAATCGTTAAATAATGTGCTTCAAAATCAATCATCTTTCAACAATATAATTCTAGCTGGGGATATCAATATAGATATATCAAATTCCTCTTCCGACCGTAGATCTCAGAATTATTTAAACTTATTAGCTAGTCACGGTATGTTGCCCGCTCATAACACACCAACCCATACATTCACGTGTCTTGACCACATTATATTAAAGACTAGGTTACCAGCTCGCTGCCTAGTTGCAAAAACAACTATTACTGATCATTACAGTGTTTTACTTAGTCTTGAAGCAGCAACAAATTGTAAGCAATATACCCCCCTAAATAAAATTGACTATACAGTTCTAGATACTTTCTTTTCTAAAGATGACCTATTACAGACTTCTTCTTTCAAGGATATAAATAATGCTGTTGACTATCTCATCTCAACCATTAAAACAAAAATAAATAATAGCACCAAAGTAGTGTTTGCCCCCTGTCGTAAGCGCATATTAAAACCGTGGATAACTAAGGGAATCATAAAATCTATGAAGTACAGGGATAAGCTACATATAAAATTAAAAAGACAACCTAACAATACAGAGCTTAAAAATACATACATATCATACCGAAATCACTGCAACTATATAATTAAACAAGCCAGACGAAATTTTGATAGAACAGAAGTCATGAAAGCACGAAATAATAGTAAAAAACTTTGGGAAGTTATCAAAAACATCACCTGTCTGCACGGTAATAAAACCCCTGCTTCCGAATTAATTAATGATAAAAACCCTGTTGAATCAGCAAATACTGTAAACAACTTTTTTGTTAATGTGGGGAAATCCCTTACAGATAACACCTACAATAGTCCTTCTCAAATTCTGACCTCCTCTAAGACCACTGCTGCTTATGCTCATTCCATTACATTTCTTAAAACAGATGCCGACGAAATTAAGACCATAATCAATAGCTTAAAAACAAATGCGCATCTGGCCTCGACAATATTCCAAATTCTATTATTAAAAGGTATAAATCTATTTTGATTGAACCGCTCACTTACATATGTAATTTATCCCTTTCTACCGGTGTATTCCCTTCCGCTTTTAAACGTGCCCTGGTTCATCCAATTTATAAGAGTGGTGAGAGAAACAGTGTCAATAATTATCGCCCTATTTCCATTCTCCCAGCATTTTCAAAGATACTAGAAAAAGTTGTCAATAAACGCTTAGTTCACTTTTTAGAAAAGAAACATCTTCTGTCTTCATCTCAATTCGGTTTTCGTGTAAAAAAATCGACAAATGACGCTGTTCATGAACTAACAGACCATATAGTTAAAAAATTAGATAGCAAAAAAAAGGTTGTTGCGATTTTCCTAGATATTGCTAAAGCATTTGACACTGTTTCTCTTCCACTATTGCTGGACAAGTTAGAACACATGGGAATCCGAGGAACTCAACTGAAATTTTTCACCAGTTACCTCACTGATCGTACCCAATGTGTACAAATTAATAAAGTTCGTAGTGATGAACTATCTATCACCTGCGGCGTACCACAAGGAAGCATTTTAGGTCCCACACTCTTCCTTGTGTATATTAACGAGCTGTGCCAACTACAACTTTCTAACGGAAAGATTATTTCTTTTGCCGATGACACTGCGCTAATTTTCCACGGCAATACCTGGGAGGAAGCGTACCTAAATGCTCAGAATGGTTTTAATCTCATCACCACATGGCTCAGAAATAATCGTCTAACTCTAAATACTGACAAAACTAACTACATAGCGTTTTCAATTAAAAATAGAAATCATCCCTACAACTCTCATCTTAATATTACTTCCCATATCTGCGCTAAGCCAAACACTTCGAATTGTGCATGCCCTCAACTCAAACATGTTGATAATATTCGATATCTAGGTGTTATAATTGATAAAAATCTAAATTTTCAAGCCCATACAAACCTATTGTCGTCTAGAACTCGAAAACTAATATACATTTTTAAACTACTTAGGCATGTTGCTGACGACAATACAATCAAAATTACCTACCTGGCACTTTGCCAATCCATCTTAACCTATTGTATTACATCGTGGGGAGGTGCGCCTAAGACATACTTGATACACGTAGAACGCGCACAAAGAGCAGTACTTAAAGTATGTAACTATCTACCTTTCTTTTTCCCCACTACAAAATTATACCAAAAGTGCAAAGTTCTTACTATAAGGCAACTTTTCATCTTACACACCGCTCTAAAAATGCATTCAAACCTATACTTCGACCCTTTACTAAACCAAAGTAAACGACGCAAAAACATTGTATGTCCAATGACAACCTTCGAAACCTTCTTCTCCCATAGATTCTTTTGTTTTCTAGGTCCACATTTCTACAACAAAATCAATAAAATTCTTAATGTATATCCATTTCTTAAAGTCCATTGTAAAACTGCAATCTCATCATGGTTACAAGATCTATCGTACTCGGAAACTGAAGATCTACTACGTTCCTATTCCTAAATGTCGGTCTCAAAGATACATAAGTTCACACCACACACACACACACACACACACACACACACACACACACACACACACACAAACATATACACACACACGCATAATCACACACATGCACACACTTTTATAATTACATTTTTTTTTTCTTTTCTTTCATTTTTTTACTTTTTATATTGAATTTTATTAATATGTTTACTTATTTTTACTTTTTTTTTTTGATGTTTTAGTAATTTAAATTGTTGATCCAAAGATTGTTACACCACTGTGAATCCAAAAACTTTGCCTGTGGGTGTGGGAGCCTGGTAATCCGTAACACAGTAAAACTAGTATGGATACCAGTCTCTCACAAAGGAATGAAAAGTTCTTTATATCTAAGAATACGTACTATGATGGTTGTTATGTATTTTTTCCTTTGTGTGAGAAAATAAATAAAAATTTATTATTAAAAAAAAAAAACTTTAAATTATTCCTAATATATAAGAGGTTAGAATAAATAAATTGTGACACCACAGTCATTATGCCTATATCTTTAAAAACATCTCTTAGAGAGGCCCGCGCTCTTAAATTATAAATTGCCCGAATTACCCTTTTTGAAGAATAAAAATAGTATTAATGTCAGCCGCCTTTCCCCAAAGAAGGATACCGTATGACATAATACTATGAAAATAACTGAAATATACGATTCTCGCTGTTTCTACGTCAGTTAGTTGTCTGACTTTCCTTATAGCATATGCAGCGGAGCTGAGCCTACTCGCTAGAGATGACAAATGAGCGTTCCACTGTAGCTTGGAATCCAAAGTTATGCCTAGAAATTTAGTTGTGTCAACTAGACTTAAGCTTTCACTATTCATCTTCAAATTTAGACTAATTTGTTTAACATTAGGCATCGAAAAGTTCACACATTTAGTCTTCTTTGCGTTAAGAACTAAATTATTCATGGTAAACCAATGTTGAGCACGTGACAACGTATTATTTACTTCGTCATAATTTTTAAATTCCTGTCAACCTTAAAAATTAATGAAGTGTCATCGGCAAATAACACAATATCACACAGCTCTTTTAAAAAATATGGAAGGTCGTTAATATATATTAAGAACAAAAAAGGACCTAAGATGGAACCCTGTGGAACACCCATTTGCACGGAAGAGCCGGAAGACATCACTCCGTTTACTGAAACCTTTTGAATTCTGCCAGTCAAATATGATTTTAGAATTTCTAGAGATTTACCCCTGACACCGTAAAAGTTTAGTTTACTGAGAAGGGTTCTGTGTTCTACACAATCAAAAGCCTTAGAAAGGTCACAAAAAACGCCTATTGCATTCTGGGACCGCTCCCAGGCATCGTAAATATGTTTTAGAAGTGCTACACCTGCATCAGTCGTTGACTTTCCTTTGGTGAAACCGTATTGTTGGTTATGTAAGATATTGTTATCATTGAAGAATTGCAGTAATTGATTTAATATAATTTTTTCATAGATTTTACTTAAAGAAGGTAAAATTGAGACCGGTCTATAATTACTGAGGTCATTTCGATTGCCAGACTTAAATAAGGGTAGAACTTTCCCTTGTTTCATTAAATCCGGAAAGTTACCACATTCTAAACATTTATTAAAAATAAAAGCTAAAGCAGGTGCAATATCATAAATTACATTGCTAATTAAATTTACCGAAATATCCCATAAATCACCGGTTCTTTTATTATTAAGGGATTTAAAAGTTTTAATTATATCATTCGGAAATATGCGGTTGAATTTAAATAAGACATTGCACTCTGAAACACTATCCCGAAGCAAAGTCAAAGCATTAGCAGGTGAGGAAGATAGAGCACTAGTTATTTCTACTGGGATATTAGAGAAAAATGTATCGAAGGTATTTGCAATATCTGAATTCGAATTTATTTTCACATTGTTATTTATTAATTCATTTGGCATTTCATTTTTTTATTTTGCCTGAAATGCTAGAGATTACATTCCAAGTACTTTTAACTGGATCTCTTGAGTTCATAATTTTGTTTTTAATATGCATTGCCTTCGCGCAGTATTAATCGTACAGGCATGTTTTCCGGTCTGGTTGTGTTTGTCCTTGTCATTGTGAATGTTTCCGGACCCTCGACACAGGATATAATTATCCTAATGGGGGCCGTTGAGTGTGTAGCGTTTATTTATTATTATTTATTTATTTATATTATATACTTAATTCCGTTTTCCCACTTTATACAAAAATCTATTTAAATAAGACGAAATCAATATTTTTGCCTAACATTTTTGTCCATGATTGTACTTGCGCAGAAGCGGCCATTTTGGTTCAACTTACATTTAAGGAACTATACTAAGTGTATGATGCAAAGTCGTCCTGACTATAAATGAAACAGATCCTGACTCCTTAAATTTACTCACACATACAACAGCATCGTTCATATACGAAAAATTTCTCATACACTTTTAAATTTCCATTCAATAGTTTAAAAATTTATTCTTTTATCGTCCATTTTATTTTCGATCATCTTTCATAATGCGCACGGCCAAGAAGTGGAATGCTCTTCTGGCGTCTGTATTCCCGAATACATACAACCTGTACCCGTTCAAGGTGCGAGTTCGCAGGCTTATGAGTAAGCTCGCTCAACCGTAGACCTCATCTATGGCTCCAGGCTCGATGGAGATTTAAAAAAAAAATCTAGAAATATATCGTGCGGGATTATAAGTACAGCCGCGTACATAGTGTTGACACATATTATAGTGTTGTGTCGGATTGTTCCAGAAGTCCGTCGCCCAAGCGGCGGCACCGCTCGCGCTCCAAGTCGCCGCGCCGCCGCCGCCGCAGTCGCTCGCGCTCGCCGCGCCGTCGCCGCGACCGCGACAGGTACACTTACTATATTACTTTAACACTCATTCACACACTAACTCACTCAAAACACTCAGGCACTTAATCACTTCGCACACACTTCTTTGCTCACTGACGGACTTATTCACTCACTCACTCATTCGTTCACACTATCATACTCTTTCACTCACTGGGGTGCCATTTTGCTTAAATTCATTTGCACATTCACTCATTCAATTTTGTACAAAAATCTTGATGGCTTTTTCAAACTTAACCTTCTAAAATCTAAAAAATCCATCCGTAATTATTATTTTAACAGTTAATTTATTACGAAAGAGCTGTATGATTTATTAAATACAGGTTCTACTGACTTTGCATTTCAATAATTGCTTTTATTCTTCTTTTACAGGGACAGAGACAGAGATAGGGAAAAAAGTTACAAGGAACGCGAGGCGGAGAAGGAAAAACAAAGGGAGAGGGAAAAGAAAGGTCTACCTCCTATTAAAAAGGAAAATCTTAGTGGTGAGTCGATTCATTTTGTTAATGTTAACAAATGTATTAAAAATTTAAAATGTCAGACGCTTCGGTGTTTTTGTGAAAATACCCACTACAAACACAAATGGTTTAATGTGCTTAATTTATGTGTATGTAGGAAATATGGAGGTATGTGGTCCCAATTGTCTGTCGGAATGTCAGTTTCGGACATGGAAAGTGGACTTAGGACTCTTTCGTGATATTAAATTTTGAACTATATTTATTTATAATTCTATCAATTACATATGAGTCACGTTGGTCTGTTGAACGACATGATGGATGGTTTTATTAATTTTGTTTTATAAAAATTAATTCTATTGTTAGTTCACTATATAACTAAATACATATCTATACATATAATTAAATTGGAGTGTCTGCTTGTAATATTGAAATAACGTTTTTTTACTACATGTATATGAATATATATACGGTACATACACCAACATAACATTTTTTTCAATTTTTGTCGGTCTGTTTGTTCCGGCTAATCTCTGAAATGGCTGGACCGATTTTGAAGGGATTTTTATTGTCAGGTAGCCGATGTAATAAGGAGTAACTTAGACTACTTTTATTTTCGATAAAGAATTAGGGTTCCGTGCAATAAAGAACAAATGGTACATTACGCGAGCAGAGACGCGGGCGTAGCTAGTAATGAATAAAACAAAGCAATATTTTACAATAACCTAATGCCTAATAAATTTAAACACAATTTTGTATAAATTCCAGTTTGCAGTACGACATTGTGGGTGGGGCACCTGTCGAAGCTGGCCACGCAGGAGGAGCTGTCCGACCTGTTCGGCGCCGTGGGGGGCGTGGTGTCCATCGACGTGGTGGCGCCGCGCGGCTGCGCCTTCGTGGTCATGGAGCGGCGGCGCGACGCGGCCAAGGCGCTGGCCAAGCTCAACAAGCACAAGCTGCACTCCAAGGAGATCACTGTGAGTAGCCCTATTGTGTGACTGTGGGGTTTCAATATTTAAGCCTTAATAGCTCAACGGTAGGTCCTACTTCGCTCTGACCCTGACCCCATTGGGCTATTGTTGTAGGCCCACGAGCTTATTTGGTCCTTCCAATAGCCCAATAGGAATATTAGTAATGTCTTAAATAAAAAGAGTGTTGCTAGTATTCTTTGTATAAAAATATATATATGTCGCATACCAGAAGTTATTTTAAAAAATGTGCAAAACCGCTGAATCTATGTAAATCATCGGTTCAGCTATGCTTTTTATGCACTATAATAACAATACGCTGCGTATCTCATTTTGATTTTAATTATTATGAGATTAAGTAAGGTAATTTGATACTAAATTCATACATATTCAAACAAGAAGATTTTAGGAATGAAAAGCAAGTAAAATAATATTACAATTTTTAATAAAAGTGCCATACAGACTACTTACGATGTTTGTGGCCGAAGACGCAGGAGCAAAAATGATTTCACAACACAAATCATTTGCTGTATAAAGCGTTCAACGGAAGTTGATGTTACAACATATTTTTCAATAATCTCATTACAAAAACAATATTTCAAAATTGCTTCGATTTTTAATATTTTTTCGAAAATACAATTAAAGGCTGCCAGTGACATGATCAAATAATTCGTATTCGCGCCGACATATATTATGTTGTGGGATTATACCATGCTTGATTACAGTTCACATGGTAAATTGAGCTGTATAAATACTAGTGGTTTTGCGAAAACCCTATCTTTTTCCAGTAAAATTATAAATGAAGAATGTTTTTAACGTACTTCAAAAAAGGAGGATGTTTCTCAATTTTACTGTATATATTTTAGTCATTATGTACTTTGTGTATTTTTGAGGAATTTATTTTTGAATAACTCTACAATATACATATCTATACTCTATGGAAATAAACAAAATTGAAGGGTTTTTTTAATTTGAAATATACAGCTTTTTACTAAATGCATATGAAAGTATATATGGACGCAAATAAGCAATACCATGTCAACCCACACGAATGTCATTTCGAGAAAAACGCGTTTGAAAATTTTGAACAACTTGCTTTATATGATTTTTTTTATGTATTGGGTCAAGTTTTTGGCAATTTCAGATTTATGTAAGTTATTTTACTTATTTTCACAAAAGATAAGTATACAAACTGTATATTTCGTATATAATGTAATCCAAAACGTTTAAAAATACATAAATTGCATGATTGAAAAAATGGCTTTTTCAGAAGTTTTAAGGCTTAAAACCCTACAAATATTAAAGAAAAATGTTTTTCAGCCATCTACCAACACTTCTGCATATATAACTCAGTTTTTTAAATTTTGTGGGTTTTTTTATGTTAAAAGTTGGCAAACAAGCATACGGCCCACCTGATGGTAAGTGGCTGCCGCAGCCTATGAGCGCTTGCAGCACCATTAGTAGGTGCCACTCACGCGTTGCCAACCTCGAGATATTGGTTCATAAATCTCCTCTGCCCAGTAATTTCACTAGCGTACAGTGCCCTTCAAACCGGAACACAGTAGTGCCGAAGCACTACTATTTGGCGGCAGAATGTTGGACACTGCGGTGGTACCTACCTAGCCGGCCTTTTGAACAAAAGACCTACCACCAGTGTGACTGACTGCACTGGTGGAATAATCTCTGCTGTGACAGAGGTTATCCCAACAGCGGGCGATGGGGTCGTCACATCCCGACGCCGGAAAAACAAGGGTTGACATGGTATTGCTTATTTGCGTCCATATTTGACGACGTTGTGGCGCAGCGGTAGCGAACCTGCCTTAAACGCCACAGGTCGCGGGTTCGATTCCCGCTCGGAGCATAATATGTTTGTATTGACCATGCAAGCATATTTTCCGGTCTGGGTGTATTTGTCCTTGTCATTGTGTATGTTTCCGGACCCCCGACACAGGACATCAATATCCTAATGGGGGCCGTTGAGTGTGTAGCGTTTATTTATTTATTTATAGAAGATTAGTTTTTAAAATTTTTGTTTGTTTGTCGGTTTGTTTGTTCCGACTAATCTCAGAAACGACTGGACCGATTTGAACCGTACTTTCTCTGGCACATAGCCGATATTGTAGAGGGTAAGTCAGGCTCGTGAGCGTTCCGTGCAGTGAGCGTTGCTGTGCAGGTGCGGTGGGCGGCCGGCAAGGGCGTGAAGGGGCGCGAGTGGAAGGACCAGTGGGAGGCGGAGCTGGGCGTGGCCTACCTGCCGTGGGCGGCGCTGCACGCGCGCTGGCTGCTGGGCGCGCTGTCGCTCGACGCGCTGGAGGACGGCGGCGCGGTGGACGAGGACACGCTGCCGCCCTGGCTGCCGCCCCGGGTCAGTGCCGCGCCCCTGGCGAGCGCTGCTAACCTCTGCGTCGAGGGTTGTCGACCATGGGTTGTTGACCTCTGGTGACTCTGTGCCTCGGGTTGCTAACCTCTGCATGAAAAATTGTCGGCCATGGCTGAGCGCCATAGGTTATTGACATCTGGTTGACCTCTGACTTTGGGCTGGTGACCTGTGCTCCGAGGATTGTTGGTCATGACTAATCATGTCTAGAGGCATGTGGTGTGTGACCTTCGATTTTCATGTGCCTGTAATAGTAGGATAAAGGTCAAACAAAATCAAAGTATACACTTTGTACGATAATAGGCAGTGGTTAGTTTGATCACCTCTGTTGTCTTTATTGCTAACGATACATAAAACTAATTGTAACATGTTCATTTAACAAAAGGAAAACTATACATCGCACCTTTAGAACGAAATTGCCACAATTAAAAAAAAACAAAAATTTAGTTATCAACGTAAAATAACTTAAAACGAAATTTACAATGTCACAAATATTCGAAACAACCATAATCGAGGATAAATAACCAAGAAAATATAATATACGAAAGATTTTTCTGTTATCAATATTTTAAAACTTCTTTTGTTGATTCCCAAAAAATTGCTTTTTGAGGTACGTCATTTTGGTTCTAAAGATGCAAGTCATGTAAATCTTATATTATTTTTTTTTACTTATAAAACATTTTCAAATTTGAAAAGATGCAAAGTTTTTTTTTTTTTTTTATGTTACAAGTTGGCAAACAAGCATACGACCCACCTGATGGTAAGTGGTTGCCGTAGCCTATGAGCGCTTGCAGCACCATTAGTAGGAGCCACTCACGGGTTGCCAACCTCGAGATATTAGTTCTTAAATCTCGTTCGCCCAGTAATTTCACTAGCGTACAATGCCCTTCAAACCGGAACACAGTAGTGCCTAAGCACTACTATTTGGCGGCAGAATATTGGACACTGCGGTGGTACCTACCTAGCCGGCCTCTTGCAACAAAAGACCTACCACCAGTGTGACTGATTGCACTGGTGGAATAATCTCTGCTGTGACAGAGGTTATCCCAAGTAAAACAATATGATGACAACAAACCATTCACAGACCACAGGTATCACCCGCACTTGAAGATCACTCGGGAGGTTTTCTCTCGAGTTATTTATAAGTGGTGGTGATTCTGTGTCATGGTTTAAATTATGGCTCTGATTGATTACAAAGAAGAAATTAATCTTAATATAATATGCCAGCAATTATTAATGCTTTTTTTTATGTTACAGATAATCCCGAAGGCGATGCCGGAGGGCATGGGCGTGCTCCCGGGGGGCGCCCTGCTGGGGGGGCTGCCGCCGAGCATGCCGCTGGGCGCGCCCGCGCTACCGCCCGCGCTACCGCCCGCGCTGCCGCCCTCCATACCGCTACCCGTCCCGCGCATGCCGCCGCCCGGGTATTACTCGTACCGCTGATACCGCCATTAGGATAGTTATATAGTCCGGAAATACACACATACGTACCGGTTCAACAACGCTGCGTTAAAGTTCGTCATCCTATTGGTAACTTTACCCTTTTAAAAAAAAGTTAGTAATGCTTTTTCAAGGCGTTACTAATATTCCTATTACATCTCCGAATATGTTCTGCGCTTGCGCTAGGAGTGGGTACGACAATAGCCCAAGGGGGTCGGGATCGAATCCGCGACTCGCGTTAACGAAGCGAAATCGGCCCTTCTACTACTGAGCTATTGAGGCTTTAACACATAAAATCCAGTTTTTAAGACGCCACAAGTAATGAACGCACACTTCCCCGCAGCATGCCGGCCGGCCTGCCGCCGGGGCTCGCGGGCGGAGTGCCGTCGCTGCGCCCGCCGGTGCCCGGTGAGTATACGTTATATTTAACTATTTACATTTATGAAATAATGATAATGGCACTATTGATCACTCTTCCGGTTTTCTATTGTGAAACAAAAGTATATTTATTGAAGTGAAACTTCTAATACAACTTCCAACAACCTGCCTTAAACGTTTAACGTACGAGGGAGAGGGAAAGAAAGAAACACAATGGTATAAAGTAGGAGAGAGAGAGAGAGAGTGAGTCGGTAGATTAGCGCATGCGCGTGAAAAGATGCGATCAATTGTGAATTGTAAGCGATGCTAGTAAAATTTGTCTTAAAGAAGCAATATGATTTAGCTAAAAATCAATTTCTACCCCTTTCTATTTCATTCCCACATTATGAAGTTTCACTTCTTCCGCGCATTTTTTTATGTAATTCCATGTTTAAAGTACTTTGCAGTACGTATTACAATTAATGAGTTGCTATTAGAAAATGTACTTATAATAATTATAAAATTAAATTTAAAATGTGGTAATTATTTTGGGATTCATGCTGAAATTAAAAATAAATATAAATAAATGCTGCACACTCAACAAGCCCCATTAGGATACTTATATCCTGTGTCAGGGGTCTGGAAACATTCAAAATGACAAGGACAAATGTCTAGAATTGAAAACTGTAATGGTCATTACAAACATTTGCTCCGAGCGGGAATCGAACCGTGACCTGTGGCGCCCAAGGCAGGTTCGCTGCCACTGCGCCACGGCGTCAACAATTTTATAACGTGTTAGTAATGTATTGAATACAGAGGTTTCTCTGTGACGTAACGGTATTGCATATCCCGGCAGGCATGGTGGGCGGCTTCCTGGGCGGGCTGCTGGGCGTGGGCGGGCTCATGCTGCCGCTGCACCATGCGCCGCCGCCGCTGGCGCACCACCCCGCGCTCGTGAGTAGCCCGCGGACGCACACACACACATACACATACACACACACACACACACACACACACACACACACACACACACACACACACACACACACAAACGCACGCGCACACTCGGAAATGATTATCGATAATAATTGTAAAACTAAAGGAGCTTTCGTTGAAACATGTTTACTATATACATTGATATATAAATACACAGTCTCGAACACAAAAACTCGACACTCAAAACTGTCGTTAATTTCACACATATAACTAAGTTTATAAATGATAAAAAAAATTATAATGATAATGATAAAGAAATATGTTTTTAGACATTCAACCTTAAGCGCATGATATACAGTTGTTTTTACAAAGTAATGTACAAAAAGCAATAAAATTTTACGACCCAAACTAGCCAGTAGGACAAAGCATGAAGTGGAGCCGAATATATTTTTATACTTTTAATTTTTTTATATATTGATTTGAGTTTGTAAAATTTGTGTTTAGTTAAACACCTATTTTTTTTTTTATCTGATCGTAAATCTGTTTTTGGGTACAACATTTCAATCATTATTAAATCACCGGTAGGTACCACCGCAGTGTCCAATATTCTGCCGCCAAATAGTAGTGCTTAGGCACTACTGAGTTCCGGTTTGAAGGGCACTGTACGCTAGTGAAATTACTGGGCGAACGAGATTTAAGAACTAATATCTCGAGGTTGGCAACGCGCGAGTGGCACCTACTAATGGTGCTGCAAGCGCTCATAGGCTGCGGCA
Source organism: Hestina assimilis (assembly GCA_023373885.1). Taxonomy (NCBI): domain Eukaryota; kingdom Metazoa; phylum Arthropoda; class Insecta; order Lepidoptera; family Nymphalidae; genus Hestina; species Hestina assimilis. The sequence continues at coordinate 1,424,844 of CM041751.1, forward strand.
GCCACTTACCATCAGGTGGGCCGTATGCTTGTTTGCCAACTTCTAACATAAAAAAAAAAAAATCAATGAAACAAATACATCAATTAAATCAATGAAACAAATACTAATATTAAAATCATTTATTAAGACAAACAAGAGTTAAATTATTTATTCCTGCTTCAACATCGTTCAGTTAATCTCCTCCGTCTAATTTTTTCCATTTGTTTTGCACTTAAAGCCACAGCTTTTCTACAAATATATATATGTATAAACTACAGATACGCTTTTTATTTGAACTTTCGAGGTGTCCAAAATTGAGCCTATACTTAGAGAAGCGGTAAGCGATTTCAATTCCTTTTTATAGTATTAATCAAATATTGAACTCGAACAACAAACTTTAGTATCACCACTATCTGGTAATTAAAAAAAAAATTAAACATAATAAAAAAAAATCGACTCCATTGGTAATAGGACGGGATCAGTTTGTAGTTCGACTAAAATAAAAGGTAGTTATTGCGTTATTCTTTAATTGAAGAAGCGGCAATTGAAATTTGTCGTATTTTACTTGGGCCGTTCAGTTAAGTATTACGACAAATTAAAACAAAATAGTACAAGTTTTACAAAACAATAAAACTTGTATTATTTAGCAGAGACGATGCACAGCATCTGTGAGAGTGCGTCATACTTCCCTTTCGAGTTCTAGCCAATCACAGCGACTTTCGTTTCTTTCGTCCAATGAGCTTTCGACCAATGAGCGCAGAGTAATGTCACGTGGTCACAGATGTCAACTTAGGGAGGGCTCGAACCGTTATTCTTCATAGAGTCTCTCACCAGGAGGCCTTATTAGGATGCTGTGCATCGTCTCTGCTAAATAATACAAGTTTTATTGTTTTGTAAAACTTGTACTATTATTCGGCATGTGACGATGCACAGCATCTGTGAGAGAAGTGTTTATTAGCTGCCTGGTGACCACGAACCGACGCTATGTGATATTATTAAAAGAGGAATAGTAAGGGTCTGTAACAGAGAATAATAGTATTATATTATAATCATTACTGAAAAACCAATGTTTGATATTCAAATTGAACAATAAGAAAATCCCCTAGATTATAAATATGTAAAAAACAAAGTCACACTGGTTTCAAATTAACTGAAAGGCCTTTCATGTGAAGGCCCTGATTTACCTTCACTCTGTTGCTAGCAAAATTATACATACTACCTGGAGCAGCGGATATGCCGGCTGCTCTTAAAATTTATTTTAACTGATTGCCAATAGCAATTCGTTAAGCTGAGTTATTGGAACCCTTAATCGTAACAAATAAAGCGTTACAGCGATTAGTAGTAAGCCTTTCACTACATAAATCAATTACTTTTCGCAACCAAAGTAAAGGTTATTATAATCTACAATGATGTTATAAACGATAATCGCCTTCATCTATGTAAAGATCAGGTGAAATACTTAAAAGTTAAATTACGTACTTGACGCTAGAAGAAGTATACAAGCTGACCTTCGTGATCCTTCGAGCATCAGCTTCCTTGACTGGAAAGCTATCTTGCAACCAGGCAACCAGTTGATTTGGATCCTAAAATGTAGGTTTCCCTGCTTTTGGTACCATATGGGTGCTTAAAATTACAATAACGCACCATTTAAATCAAATATTCCAAGCTGGTACTTCTTAACGTGGACTTCTCTCCATCTAGAGATGAGCATTGCTTTCTCAGCTTCTTACCACTCGTTGGCAAAATCGTTCCAGCCCCAATTATCCATACACAGTAGGCTCTGTAGTGGAAAAGTCCACGCCAGATGAAACCGCCACTTTCGGCTAAATGCGTTGAACATATTTCTCAACGCCTCAGCTTCTTTGCTCGCAAAGACGTCTATCTGAGGAGTACAGAGTCGTTGGATAATTTACCTGGAAGCTGGATGCAGGAGGGGCCATTCTGCTGGAAGTTTACATAGAAATAAATTGTACGCAATGATGTCGAGTATCCCAGGGAGGCACTCCGCTGTTATTAAGATGTCCCATGCATCTAGACGGACTTGAAGTTAGTAGGTCAAGTGCACCTCTCAACTTACACTGTTCACCGTGTTCCGCCCTATTTTTGCGCGTACAGCATGATAAGTACGATTGTAATAAAGCCAAGCAAGTCATCTGGAGTACCTGCCATTTGTATATCAAACTTCGAAAACGACGATGGCACTCCAAAATGCTCACGTGACTTAATTAGTATTTGCGAGTTGCTCAAAACTTTCGCTTTTGCTTTAAATGCAGCTCTTACTGAAAGCAATTCTTTCTGGTTTCTGTGCAATTTCCTTTATTTCGGTGTCCAAACACCAGACTATCGTTCTAGACATTATCATTCCATCTAACTGGGCGCCCCAGCTAATGTCCGAAGCGTCCGTCGCTAGGAAAGCATGGTTGGTTTTGCGTGAATTGGTACCGAGCAGCATGTAGCTCCGCGGCACTAGACCATCTCTTAACAAGTTTAGTATGCCGGAGTCATTTTGTTGAAATGTCGAAGAAACATTTGCAAATTGTTATCCCAAGGATCTTACGGCTTCCGCAGCCCGAGGACTACTTGGGTTCTACCAACCAAGATATTCCAGGGATTTTACGGCTTCCGCAGCCTGAAGATTACTTGGGTTCTACCAACCGAGATGTTCCAAGGATCTTACGGCTTCCACAGCCTGAAGACTTTACCTGGAATCTGCTAACATATATAACAAGAGTCTTACGGCTTCCGCAGCCTGAAGATTACTTGGGTTCTACCAACCGAGATGTTCCAAGGATCTTACGGCTTCCACAGCCTGAAGACTTTACCTGGAATCTGCTAACATATATAACAAGAGTCTTACGGCTTCCGCAGCCTGAAGATTACTTGGGTTCTAATAACAGAGATGTTCCAAGGATCTTACGGCTTCCGCAGCCTGTAGACGACTTTGATTCTATCAGCCATGATGTTCAAAGGATCTTACGGCTTCCGCAGCCTGAAGACAGCTTGGATTCTGCCAACCAAGATGTTCCAAGGATCTTATGGCTTCCGCAGCCTGAAGACGACTTGGATTCTGTCAGCCAAGATGTTCCAAGTATCTTACGGCTTCCGCAGCCTAAAGACAGCTTGGATTCTGCCCACATAGATGATGAGTCTTAAGACTTTCGCAACCGAAAGACTTAACTTGGATTAGTTCTGATAAATCAGAAGGGAGTCGTCCAAGTCTACGATACTAGAACTTTACCTTCCTTCGTCTGCCGAGTCTCCGCGACGCAGCATGAAACAGGTGCGGTGCTGATGCCGGAAAGGCACGTCATCTCGAATAATCGATCTTGATAGCCGATTCTTAAGAAGAAGCAATGTGACCTGGGTGTTTTTCTGGCCGGACTATGCCTTGTTCTATCAGATCTTTGACTATTCAAGTAGTTCTTGTTGACGGCTTGGTGGCATACTAATCCATTGGAAGGTGGCTAAAGACAGATCTATCTTCGCACCCAATCTAATGTCTGAAGAAAGCGAGGAGTCTGGAAGGGACACAATTATTAATTTGATAGGCTTTGGCATCCTCAACTGAATCAATCGTTTCAGGTTGAATATAGGTCCGTCTCTTTCGTGGTTCTTTTGCTTCCGAAACATTGAAGATAAAAACCTGGAGGATAGATTTTGTCGATCCACTACCTCCATCATTCGTTGGCGGAGTAATAATTCGATCTGCTTTGACATTATAGATGAGTGGTTTCGAACCGGCGTAGACCCCTTTGTCATGGGTAGACAAGTAGTGGTCCTGAGGTAAATGGGAGACGCATTCCCGTGATAATTCCGAGAAGGGCCTTCGGAGCCCAAAGCGTCTGCCACTGCCTCCGATACGCTCGGAGACAGCCCCAGTAAAACTCCCGTTCTGAAGTCGGGGAGTCATTGAGCGCTTTCGAACCAGCGAAGTCCTTGGTGATGGGTAGACAAGTAGTGGTCGGGAGGTAAATGACAAGACGCATTCCCGGTTCCGAGAAGAGCCTGCGGAGACCAATCCATCTGCCACTGCCTCAGATACGCTCGGGAGGCAGCCCCCCTCGCACTTTGCACTCGACTCTGAGTGATTTGTCTAGCTGTCTTTTAACTGGCTGAGCTTCCCTTCTGTAAGACCTTCTGTATTCTATAGATCGTTTAAAGAAGCTTGCGTTATATTTCTATTCTTGTTGGGCAGCTCACCATCATGCGCTCGAATGGCTCGAATGGCTTGCCGATACTGAAAAACCACTTACTTGGATTATTAAAATCGTATTCGTCTGGACTGATTCTTTTTCCAGGTTGAACCAACCCACTTATCTATGTCGCCTGTATTTTGTATATATGCTTGAAGAAGAGCCTCACTAAACAAGCATCTTGAACTCTGCGGTATCTTACGCAGACCCTCTTGCAAATTCTTATAATGTATCTCGTTGCGATCGCGACGGTTTACTACATATTCAGCTCGCTTTCCGCAAACAAACTGTATTATTTCTTAATTCGTTTTGTGAAATTTTGAGTCTCGTTTAAATTTAGCTGAAATTTCATCAAAACACTTGTGGCCGATAACACTATCTGGCAATGCCGTCCCGTCCACTAATTGCTGTAAATTTTGACTAAGTAACATTCTGTCAAAAATAGGTATTAAATATAGCAACAATTATTCTCTCCGAATTAGCCACATAATCTTACCCTTAATAAATTGCCCGAGCTCTTCATTAAATGTTTTGTTCAAAGAATCCTGGCAATGTGTTATGCATCTTTAGGGCATAAGTGTACCGAACAACCTTCCAGCTCGGATCGTGAAAACATTGAAATGTTTCAAGCAGTGCCCACGGCCGAGGTTTGAATGTGGAATGGTCGGAACTGCGGTACCTAATATACGTAAGGTTGAACGCGGCGGCTCCAATGCACAGTCGGGGATGGCCGCGGCGGCATGTGTAACGTTAAGCTCAATGATTGAGAACTAGGACTCGGCACCGGCCTCCCGCCGGCCCCGGTCTCTCCTGGTGGCAGCGAATGCGCCCCAGGTAATTGCAGACAATAAATCGTTACAATAAGTTAACAACAAATTCGTTAAAATAATCACTCGATTAGTTAAATTTATATATCAGACTTACCGCGTTTGCCGTTTTACTTAAGGTGCCGAGCATTCTAAATTACTCAAATTTATACTCGCTTGATACCGGAGGTAGATTACCAATACCTGAAGGCTCCGACAATCCTTCAACATGGCTTCCCTCCATGTTAACGGAATAATTTACTCCATTGCAAACACTTATAATCTGAAATTATTACTTAAAACTTTTTCAACATCTTAAATTTAAGTATTTCACTTCACTTCACTTTTACTTAAATTTGTGATGTTGTTCACTCGAGAAGTAACGACGCTATGAAGAATAACGGTTCGAGCCCTCCCTAAGTTGACATCTGTGACCACGTGACATTACTCTGCGCTCATTGGTCGAAAGCTCATTGGACGAAAGAAACGAAAGTCGCTGTGATTGGCTAGAACTCGAAAGGGAAGTATGACGCACTCTCACAGATGCTGTGCATCGTCACATGCCGAATAATACCGTATTGCTGCCTATATTTAGTCATATAAACAACAAAAACAAATCAGTAAACATTTTTATACCGAAAGTACGATATCCCATCCTTTTTTTAACGTTTTTTACGTAATATTTTAAAAATTTTAACGTGGGTGCAGTGACACGAGCGACGCCATACTATTTGAAATTGAAAATAAAAATGAGCGCAGAATTATGCGCGACGTATATATAGCGGACGGTTTTGAGACACCGAATGTGTATCTTGGGTTTTTATATATCAATGACCATATATTAATATTTACTGGTGGTAGGCCTTTTAGTGTAAGAAGCGTGCTAAGTAGGTTAGGTTAGTAGAAAAAAGTAGCGTGATTGACACATAATGTATAGTGTTGCAAGCGCTTACGAGCTGTGACAAGCCTAATAGGTTTACTATCAGGTGGGCCCATATGTCATCTGAGTCACATAAGAAAAACCAAGGATGCTCTATACTTCAATTTTCTATTCAAACTCAATTGCATACAAAAAAATTAAATATATTTAAATGTAATTATAACCGGCGTCGGGATGTGACGACCCCATCGCCCGCTGTTGGGATAACCTCTGTCACAGCAGAGATTATTCCACCAGTACATTCAGTCACATTGGTGGTAGGTCTTTTGTTGCAAGAGGCCGGCTAGGTAGGTACCACCGCAGTGTCAAATATTCTGCCGCCAAATAGTAGTGCTTAGGCATTACTGTGTTCCGGTTTGAAGGGCACTGTACGCTAGTGAAATTACTGGGCAGAGGAGATTTAAGAACCAATATCTCGAGGTTGGCAACGCGTGAGTGGCACCTACTAATGGTGCTGCAAGCGCTCATAGGCTGCGGCAGCCACTTACCATCAGGTGGGCCGTATGCTTGTTTGCCAACTTCTAACATAAAAAAAAAAAAAAAGTAAACTCATGAACTAAATTTAAATTTTGTAAATAGTGATTTTTTAAACTAAATTCTTAATGAACCTTTGAGCATTCCAGCAATGAAAATATATATATTTGTTAGTGATTCTCTCAAACTAATGTAGTTTTAATTTATTAAGTATAGTTATAGTATATAATGTTATGGCCCTGCAAAAATACTAGAAAAAAATAAGTAACCATGCCGCTACTGTTGCAGCAGCCGCCGCGGCCCGACGCGCCCGACGACGCCATGGACCTCGACAACGACGAGCACGACGAGCTGCCCATGGACCAGGTCCGGCCGACACCTTAACATTACATCATATCTAGGATACATCCAGTAGTCAGATAATTAGACAGTTGAAAATTTCACAGATGATGTATGTCATCAGAATAAAATAAATATTTAATTAGCTCCCATACAACGAACGTGATTTTTGCCGTTTTTAAAGATGGAATAGTACGGAATCCTTCGTTCGGGAATCCGACTCGCACTTGGCCGGTTTTTCTTTTATATGTCATGAAATCTGGATAATCTGGGTTGGCAATGGCTTGGTATAGGAGGGGAAAAATGAAAGGGAGGAATAATGGAGGCCTCCGGCGCTCTCACTCTTCACATGAAACGCAACAGTATCTGCTTATACTGTTACTTTACACCGATTTTCTGAGAAAGGTAGCACCTCCCAGATCGAACAGGCCCATTTGTGCTAGGAGTGTAGTCAGTCTGTCTGGTCTTGGATTCGAAGGCCGATAGAATATTTTTATATTTATTCCAGTTTAAATGTATACGTTGACATTCTGCGTTGGAAGAGTATTTCATAAATTTTTATTTCTATGTTTTTATACAGATCCAAGCCCTACTCTCGAAACCGCCGCCAACGTTCAACGCATCGGAACCACCACCGGGATTCAAACCCCCCGACCAGCCGACGTTCGACACGAGCCAGCCGCCGCCGGACGACAAGCGGGACGACGAGCGGCGGGACCGGGACAAGGACAGGCGCGACCGGGACAGGGACAGGGACCGGGACAGGCGGGACAGGGACAGGCGAGACACGCGCGACACACGTGACACACGCGACACGCGCGACAACCGTGACAACCGTGACACTCGGGACAGGGACAGGAGGGATCGGGACCGAGGACGCGATAGAGACAGGTAGACAACAATAACATTAATAACTTTAAGTAACCTTCGACAAAAAAAATGTAAGTTACTATTCTGTGTGTGGCGGCCATAATACGCTACTTTAGGGTGGCCATCTTTGATCGATTCGATCATACCTTGCTAAGAAACCCCCTCCCCACTATCGTCTTTAAAAAGAACAGACAGACACACGTCGCGGTTAATTACATAAGTATCTATGGAAGGCCAAGTATGCACTTGGCCGGGCTCCCGCATTAAAGGTTCTGTACCACCATTAAATATATAAGATTAATGTCATAAGAGTTCATGAGATACAGCAAAAAATAACGTACTGACAACAGAAATAAACATTCTGTGAAAATTTAACCTCTATACTTAATATCGTTTGCGATATACAGCAGAGGCTTAGCAATAGGGTTCCATTGGGGGTGCCCTTTGGGTACGGAACCCCTTAAAACGTTTCGTTCATCCGTTTCTTATACCGCGTATTGTAAAATGATCAGTGTAAGTTGTGAATTATCCATATCTCATTGACGGTCTGTGTGCGCAGGGAACGGGACGACCGCCGGGACCGGGACAGGGACCGCGGCCGGGACAGGCGGGACCGCGACCGCGAGCAGGGACGGGCCCCGGACAGGTTCGGCGGGAAGGACGGCAACCGGTGAGGGACAACGGTTCGGTTTTATAACCAGCGGGAGTGAATCTAATTTAAACACTATTGGTCGTGGGTTCGATCCCCGCTTGAATCCTCGGTTGTTGCCAACCCGAGGGATAAAAGGGAAACAGAGGGGGAAGGAAAAAGGGATTGGGCTTCCGGCAATCTCTCTCATCGCACGAAACGCTACAGTACCTACTGATACTGTAACTATAAGCCGTTTTTCTGTGAGAGGGTAGTACTTCCTCGGTCGAGCTGGCCCATTTGTGCTGGGAGAAGCATGGCTCTACTACTACCATAAAATTATAACTAACTAGGAATTCTAGCCACGTATTGCTGTGACAAGAAAGTATTCAGCTGGACTTCTTTTGCAAACATTTTACACAAAACTAACAAATTATACACCTGATCTTTCGTTTTAAATCACTCAACTCACTCAACCATGTGGTTTAGTGAGTTAACAGCTTTTTTATAGTGTAGTGTTACATATATTTATTAACTACATATCTCTTTCAAATATTTCCAAAAAACTTTATAGATAGGATACTCTTAATCTCGGAAAAATGTTTGCTGTGTAATTAACAAAAAATTCACTTAGAGTTGAATTTCGCTATAAATGTGTTTTATGGCATCCAGATTAACCAATAGTATACAGACTGTTGTAGCATATTATAAATGTGAATAGGAACTGTATATTCCTATTTCAATAATATTTGACGACGTTGGGGCGCAGCGGTAGCGAACCTGCCATAAACGCCACAGGTCGCGGGTTCGATTCCCGCTCGGAGCATAATATGTTTGTATTGACCATGCAAGCATATTTTCCGGTCTGGGTGTATTTGTCCTTGTCATTGTGAATGTTTGCGGACCCCCGACACACTAATGGGGGCCGTTGAGTGTGCAGCGTTTATTTATTTATTTAATAAAGATTCCTTATAAAAATCACCTAATTATGGTACCTCTATATTTTTTCCTTTCATGTGGGTGTTAAGTCTGCACTAAATTTTCAAAAACCTGAATTTATTTATAAGGTTATCACCTTTGTACATGTATGATATTCCATAATTCAGGAAGTAATTATTACTACAATTTAGTGATCAAACCTGCATCTGATCAAAATATTGCCACTAATGTAACTGTTGTGACCACAAGCTATAAAATACTTTTTAAACTTTAACCTTATTTCGATTTACACAAAGCTTTGCCTAAATTTTTTTTTTTAAGTTATACTTCTTTTGGCGCGTTAGGGAAAAATGATGAGAGTAAATTTTTACGATGCGCGCGCACACCGTCACAAAAACCGACACCCTGAAATTAGCTAGTTAACATTTTTTTGTAATATTTAAATAAACTTTATTTAACTATAATGCGGCGTTATAATAATAAGGCGTTATAATAAAACTTTCAATGTATTAAATACCTTTTTCTATTGTTAGTGTCGTTTTTTCTACAAACGTAAAATAAGGCGAAAGATAAAATTTTTGACAAGATTTTTATCTTGTTACGCCAAAGAAGTATAACTTCCAACGCGTGTAAATAAGTACACACACACTTTTTTTTTACGTAAATAGAAATAGCACATACTATCTGCAGTTTATATATAAATAAAAAAATGCCTTACAGAGAAATAAGTAGAGAAAAATCCCCCCGCAATCAATCGAACGAACAAAACCCCGAGAAGAGTCTCCAGGAGCGCCTCTGGGAGATGGCCAACGGGAAGCCCGGGGACGGCGCCGAGGACGTGGCGCTGGAGGGGGACGCGCGGGACTCGCGGGACAACCGGGACGCGAGGGACACAAGGGACACCCGGGACGGGCGAGACAATCGGGATAGTCGGGACAGACCTCCGTTGCTTGATCGACCGCCTCGGGTCGAGGGACTACCCATAGATGGCGGTGAGTTTGTCATATTTTTGGGAATAATTTAGTAGCTTAATAAAGAGTGTTTTTCTTGAATGGCTGAACGGATGTGGATGAAAGAAAAATAAGCAACACTATCTGTGTCACTGAAAAAATAGATAAGATTTTTTTTTCGAAATTCTACCCTTAAGGGGCTGCAAAATGGGTTGAAAGTTTGTATGGAAGCATGCATGAAACGTTGATTTCAGGCACAAAATAACAGATACACAAACATGTGTTTTAACGTTTTCTGAAATATCCCTGAATAAATGAAGAAAGGGTTGAAAGTTTTTATTAAAATAGTTGTTCACGCAGGCGAAGCCGCTAGCAGAAGCTAGTATAATTATATAATGAGTGCATTTGTTACGCAGGTGCGGTCACTCCAGCGCTGCCTCCAGGTTTCGCTCCGGGTGAGTCAGATAGTGTCTGACTATCTAATGAAATATTCCTATTAACATTTCAAATACAACCTACAAATATGTAGAACGAATTTAATATTATCATCAAAGTAATAGTAAAAAAACTTTTTAGTATTTTGCCCTACTTGAGTCGGCCTCTTAGCGCCTATAAGTAATTATTAAAAATGTAAACAAATGAACTTTGAATATCCACTAAAATTATACAAAAGAATATAGATTTATAATAATGATACTTTAAAACTTTAATTTTAATATAAAGATATTCTGCTTAAAAGAGCCTCAGAAATATATATAGAATTATATAAAGAAAATATAATTAAGAATCTGCTTCAATTTACAGACTTAAGAATGAGAGGGCCACCGGTTAGGCCACCGATGAGAGGTATGATTTGATCTAACCTCTACAATTTAATACATTGTCCTCTGGGATAATAAAAAAAATTATATATTTCAGGACCGTGGATGGAAGTGCAAGGCCCTGGACCGGGACCTGGACCATTTGGACCGAGATTCAATGGAATGGGTCCGCCCTTTAATCGACCGCCATTCGAAGGTGGGCCGCCTAGGTTCGAAAGGCCACCGTTCAATCGCATGCCATTCGACGGTAATCGACCACCATTCGATGGACCGCGACCGCCGTTTGATGGACCTAGGCCGCCTTTCGATGGACCCAGGCCGCCTTTCGATGGACCCAGGCCGCCTTTCGATGGACCGAGACCGCCTTTTGATGGACCCAGACCGCCTTTTGACGGACCCAGACCACCTTTCGATGGACCGAGACCATTCGATGGACCAAGACCACCGTTTGATGGACCCAGACCACCGTTCGATGGGCCTAGACCACCTTTTGACGGGCCCAGACCTCCCTTCGATGGGCCCAGACCACCTTTCGACGGACCGCGACCGAAATTTGACGGACCGAGGCCTCCGTTCGATGGTCCGAGACCTCCTTTCGACGGACCGAGGCCACCTTTCGATGCATCGCGACCTCCATTTGATGGGCCGAGACAGTTTGATGGCGACAGATCCTTCGATGGACCACCGAGATTTGACGGGCCCCCAGAGTTCTACGATAGAGCGAACAGAAGATTCGACGACAGAGAACAGTACAACGAAAGAGGTTGGAGCGGAGAACGAGGTGAGAGAGATTGGGATAGACGAAACGAATGGGATGATAGAAGGAGAGACAGGAGAGGTAGAGAACACGAGGATAGATTTAGAGAACGCAATGATAGGAGAAGGAATTTCGACGAGAGACCGAGGCCATCTCGAGATGAAAAGAATCCAAGAAGAGACAAGGACAGAAAGTCCAGATGGGGTGCCGCCGATGAAAACATCAATCAGAGCGAAGAACAAGTAGAACATCCGCCTGAAGACAAAGTCAATGAGCAACCTAGTGATACTACGAAACCAGAGGACAATGTTAATGATAGAGTAATTCCTAGTCAAGACGAACAAAGTGAAAAAGATAATAGTGCTAGTGAAATTAATAACGAAATACCGGAGCCGGAGTTGATTGGTAACGATAAGTACGACCCAACAGAGGAAGACACAGAAGCGGATAGCAGGGAAAACGAAATAAGTAACACTGACGCAGAAGAAAATAGTTCCGATAAGATAGAAGATCATAGGGAAGAAGTAAATGAACCTACGCAAGCGCCTCTAGATTTGTATGATGCAAACGAAGCGATTGACACGAGTTTCGCGATACCGTCACGATACGAATCACCGCAACCAGATGTCGAAGAGAAAGGTCAGGAGCATATTGAAACGAAATCGGATGATATTTTCATGCCCGAGCCTTTCGTCCCGGAGGCGATAATGAACTCACCCAAGGAAGAGGTGACAAAAGAGGAAGTGACGCAGGAGGACGTGACGAAGGAGGACGCCGTGGAGGAGGATGCGAGACGGGAGGAGGAGGAGGCCAGCGCCTGACCCCGGCGGTGGCAGCGCGGATATTTCCAGTGGAAATGATTCGGGGGCCGCGTCGAGCCGCGCGTCGAGTCCGCCGACGTATAACGCCAAAGATTTAATTTTATACAAAGTTGAAATATACGAGTGCCTTACTTGTTACTCGGTGTTTTGTTTGTTGGCGCGCGGCGGCGGAGGAACCCGCCTCGGCGCTCAAGTGGAGCGACCCGGGCCAGGTACGTACGCGCGCCGAGCTCGCTGTGCCGCAGGTTGACGATGCACACACACACACACCGTAGCACAGACTTCACTATAACGATATTCTCTTGACTGATTTTTTTATTTCGAATACCTTGACGGATTTACACATTTTACAATTGTCAGTTTTTAGTTTTTTTTAATTCAGCAACTTAGTTTAAATTGCACAGAAATAAAGTAGTTTTTTTATAAATTTTACTTGATATATTTATGTCCGAGACTCGTTCAGTAGGTCATTATAAAGCCAACTTACATATGTAAACTATCTCACATGGTAATAATATATTGATTTTAATCACACTTTTATTGCCTCCGTCAATGTGTAAATCTATCACTACTCCAATATCAAATAGAATTAAAAAAAAAATAAAATATAATACCTTTCAATACAATTTTCATAATGTGTGGTGCATTCGAAAATATGATCTGATGTCATTTTTGGTGAATTTTTTTTCATTACATCACCAAAGAAAGTGTTGTAATAATGTTTTAAAGTTAAATATATTACAACATTTTCACATAATATTTTAAATAAATCTTGGCACAGTTTTACTCGGCGGGCGTCCACTTTTTATATTTATTGCATTATGACGGAATGGAATTATATTAGCAATAATTGTTTTCAATATTGTGTTTAATATTATGTAATTTTTAATATATTTACTTCAAACATCCATTCCGACATAATAATGATAATGCTAGCAATGTGTGCAAAAGGCCTCGACGATGATCCTCGCGCCTCCCGAATCAACTGGAAATATCTGGAACGTCGTCTCGAACAAAACAAGGAAGATTTCAAGAATATATCGAACGATTTAGAGAATATGGTCTCAAGTCGTTTAACTCGTCGCTACGCAACAACTTAAAACTCTTGTATATTTTGTTACAATGTGAAGTAGATAATTACTTCTGTTTCAAAATTTGTATCTTTCTATTTGTATGAATCGGCATATTATTGAGTTATTTAATTTTAACTCTATAAATCGATTGATATTAATTATTCGATTATTTTAATGTTTTATTTTTTTATTTGGTGAAGGTAGGAAACATTTAGGAGATAGTTTTCGTCTAATTAATCTTAAAGGCTTAGACACTAACAATTTGATAAATATAGATGTATCTTTGAGAATATTCGCAATAAATATTTTGTAGTTTAGGGAGTGTTTATATTGAAACAAAAAAAGAAATTAAATTTAAAATTAAAATCGTTCAGCTGTTTATATAATACGAATATGTAAAATATATATTTCTAATTAGTTTTATAGGGATGCATAAAATATTTACTAATATGACAAATCACATTAAATATCAATAATTAAATGCATGCTTAATGTTTGTCATACTTGTGCTTGAATAAAACATTGGAAAATTCATCGCGAATTTTTGTTCACGGAACATTTTCAGGAATCGACATAACATGACAGTCTCGTCGAGGTCAATTTTGCACGCATTGCATAGTTTTTTGTTTTCTAGTATCAGTTTCAGCATTTAGCTGCTCCGGGATCAAAATGCTGCGCTGCCCAATATGGGCCTGAGATGCCAACAGTAACGAAATTTACAAGAAACTAGCGAGATAGGGAAAATATACATTAAAATTAGTGTTCGTTTTAAACTTTATTTATAAATGCTTTGTAAACGTTTTTATCTGTCTTCATGGAGTCATAAATTAAGGCTAGTTTAATGATTAAGATTAGTACGAACAATACGTAACACTTGGTTTGCCGAAACGTTATGAGGTTAGATATTTTTCAATTAATTTATTCAGTTAAAAAAAACCATCATATCAGTAAAACATCTTTATAACTAACTAAGATTAGTACCTAATTGAATTAAAATAATTAATTAAAAATAAATAATTATATTTTAAGCTAAACTCATTTTGATACAGAAAATGACCCAGCAAGCGGTCTGCCGCTCCACAAAATGCTTCACAATTTGAAAGTAAAAAGGTCATTTTTATATTTCTTGTATAGCTCATCCTTACTTTAAGGTTTATGTAAAACCGAATCCGGTTCGCTCGAGTGGTTTATAGAATTCTTGTTTAGCTTTTTTTTAGCGTGGAACCCTCATTTTACCAACTATTAACAAACGAACTACCATTGTTTGCGAAACTTGCCTTAAAAACACCAGTGGTCACAAATCCATGCCCCACTTTAGACAGAATGCTATTTGCATTTTTGCGTATGTAAGAGCAACACGTCGAGTAATGCTAAATCCGAGAGAATAGAATAAGCATGAATCAATGTGTACCGACATACAGAACAGACTTCTGCCATGTAGAAATAACTGTACCTACCTGATATAAATAAAAAATAATATGCATATGACAAAATTCGTGATTAAGTTCAGCACCATCTCTTGGCATGGCTGTTAGTTTTTTATCACTTTAAGATTTAAAATCAGAATAAGCATTAAATATAGACCGTAGCGTTTATTTATAATTTATTTATTCAGCGTCATCTATTGGCATTACGAATAATAATTAAGTGTAGAATTTTTTCTTCTGTAAAAAATACTATATCGGCTATAAATCAGAAATGCCTATATTCTTTCAGACAGTTAGTATAATTTACAGTAGTTAATAATATTTCTATGAGATCAACACACTGTTAATGTGATGATTTAAAAGTGCTTTTGGGACTCAGTTTTCCCAACTTTAACAAACAATACACGGAATTAGCGCCATGAGCCGATTTTAGTTAACGATAACGAAAACGAATCGAATAAATTTCTTGAATGAAACACTTCAATTCTACAGCGTAGAATTGATTCGATTCTAACAATTATAAATTAATGTAACAAATAATCAAAATTAAATCATGTCTAGTGAAATTACTATTTAAATAAAATTGGCAAATACCATTAAATTAACTGAATTGAAAAGTATTATAATATAATTAACGAAATTATATAATTATTAACTTAATTGAAAATTATAATATACCTAGCTAGCGAAATTGCACGCAAATAAGCAATACCATGTCAGCCCACACGAATGTCATTTCGACAAAAACGCGATTGAAAATTTTGATCAACTTGCTTTATATGATTTTTTTAAATATATTGGTCAACTTTTTGGCAATTTCAGATTTATGTAAGTTATTTTACTTATTTTCACAAAAAATAAGTATACAAACTGCATATTTCGTATATATAATATAACCCAAAACATTTAACATAATACATAAATTGCATGATTAAAAATGGCTTTTTTAGAAGTTTTAAACTTAAAACCTTATAAATATTAAGGAAAAATGTTCTTCAGCCATTTACCAACACTTCTGCATATATAACTCAGTATTTCAATTTTGTGGGTTGACATGGTATTGCTTATTTGCGTCCAATTATAGTTTCGTTTATTTTACATATAAATTTTACATAATTTTATATTTTTAACCATCGACTACAGCCAACCTTAGACCATTTCTAATGCAGCAAACTATTTAAATAATCGATTAGAAGACTATCGATAATTATTATTATAAACTTTTAACAAGCAAGTGGGTCTTTTGCTAAGAAGTCGGATAGAAGATATAAAGCGAGATTAGTAGTCAGAGGTTTTCAAAAGAAATATAAAGTGGACTATGAGGACACCAAGTCACTGTCATAAATAATGTCAATGTCATTACACGATAAAATTTGACAATTGTTAAATTAATAGCGATCAGTGAAACCAAGATTGTTTTGTCGGTGTTTAAAAATTTCTTAAAATATGGAAGGAGTTCAAGTTATAACTCAGGATTATGTGAATGTGCATATAACAAAGTCGGACAGCGAAGATGCGGCTCCAGTTGAACGAAGGTTCAAAAAGGGTATCACAGTCCTGGAATTTAAGGTTACTGTGATTCATAAGTTTACTTTTCTCTCTATTATAAAAATTATATTGAATATAACTAATTTCTAGTTCTGATTTTGATAAATTCGATATAACTTCAGTTTGTTACAAAGGTTTATATTCATACAAAATTTTATATTGTTGCAAGTTTATAATGATAATATAAAGATAGTATTTATAGAGTCACAATTCATAATGGTTGGACAAAAGATTAGTCGTCTTCCTGTCATACGAATTGTTGCTATAAGATATCTTTTAAGACTGTTTCACCTTACTATTATTTGCTATTTTTGTAATATTTTCAGACCAAGCTAGAACTTGTAACGGGTGGTTCCGCTGCCACAATGAAACTCAAGGTTTTCGACAACAAGAACAACTTCTTGTGCAACATAGATAATGATGACGCACTTCTGGGTTCTTATCCCATTGATGACGGTACACGGATACATGTCATTGATAATTTTACATTAGTTAAAGATTTTGGAGAAGTTGATAGTGCAGAGAGGTAAGAACTTATAACAAACTATATTTTATATTTTTTAAATTTAATTGACATAGACATGAACATATTTTCGCAACAAAAAATTATGATTGACTATTAACTTACATATATATATGGACGCAAAGAAGCAATACCATGTCAACCCAAACAAATGTCATTTCGAGAAAAACGTGTTTGAAAATTTTGAACAACTTGCTTTATATACATTTTTTTATGTATTGGTCAAGTTTTTGGCAATTTCAGATTTATGTAAGTTATTTTACTTATTTTCACAAAAATAAGTATACAAACTGCATATTTCGTGTATAATATAACCCAAAACGTTTAAAAATACATAAATTGCATGATTGAAAAAATGGCTTTTTAGAAGTTTTAAAGCTTAAAACCCTACAAATATTAAAGAAAAATGTTCTTCAGACACTTACCAACATTTCTGCATATATAACTCAGTTTTTTCAATTTTGTGGGTTAACATGGTATTGCTTATTTGCGTCCATATATAGATTAAACCCAAATTTTCATATGGCTTGCTAGTATACTCTTAGCTACTAATGTCACTATTGTAAACTAGTGCATGCTATGCAATATGGAAAATTGTTGCTGCAGGTTGTGTTTACTAGAAATGCTGAAGGCAATACAGTGCACTACCATTTGAGATGATAGGTAGAAAGTTAAGAAATTGACAGAGGTATGGGGGTCATCTCATTATTCTTTGACAAACATTTCCCAATTTAAATGGCCCTCTTTTATGATGAAAATAGCAAGGCATATATCATATATTTTTTTTTAGAAATCAGAAATAATTAGAACAAAATCTTTATTACAAATAATTTAAAATACACATGAATGGATGAGCGAAATTAACACATAACATTATCACTCTCCAACAAATTAGTTTAGGTAGTAATTCAAAACAAAGTCATTTAAATACGTCAAATCTAAACTAGGTAGACTAAGCATGGCTTACAAACAACAAGATAGTGTAAAACTAGTCACTCATTGTTTTATAATATTATTTCGATTGATAATACTTGTACTGCCATTATTTTATTTTAGTGTGAAAATGTATTTTTTATATATAAGCAATACTTTTATCTTTCCAAGATTTCGTCTATCAGAAGAAGAGTACGAGAAAAAAGGTGATACATTAAGATCATTCCTACAACGCAATAAACTAGGCAAGTACAATGAAGAGGAGATGAACAAGATGAAAGAACAACAGCAGAAGGAATTGGAGGAAGAAGCTAAGTAAGTGAATCACTTGCATATATTTGGTTAAAGACTATTGATACTGTTAACGTAGAATTTGTGATACATAAAAAACAATTTTCTTTCCTGCAGTGAGCTACCATTTTTATTCAAAGAATGTACGTTTTTTTATTAATATTAAGTTGTTAAGTAACGACTTTTCTTTGCACAAAAACATATGGTCAATACAAACAGTCGGCGTCGGGATGTGACGACCCCATCGCCCGCTGTTGGGATAACCTCTGTCACAACAGAGATTATTCCACCAGTGCAATCAGTCACACTGGTGGTAGGTCTTTTGTTGCAAGAGGCCGGCTAGGTAGGTACCACCGCAGTGTCCAATATTCTGCCGCCAAATAGTAGTGCTTAGGCACTACTGTGTTCCAGTTTGAAGGGCATTGTATGCTAGTGAAATTACTGGGCGAACGAGATTTAAGAACTAACATCTCGAGGTTGGCAACGCGTGAGTGGCTCCTACTAATGGTGCTGCAAGCGCTCTTAGGCTACGGCAACCACTTACCATCAGGTGGGCCGTATGCTTGTTTGCCAGCTTCTAACATAAAAAACCAATGGCCCCCGACTTTTATGTCCATTAGGGTTGGGTAAAAGTAATCGATATATGAAAATATCGATATTTATTCGTTATACAATCTGTAAACATCGACGATATTTTTAATCGATATTTATCGATATATTTTTTCACTTGTCCATCCCTACTGCGCACTAAGGCTGGCGGAGGCGGTGCTGGTGGGCGCGCGCTGCGAGGTGCGCGTGCCGGCGGCGGGCGCGCGCCGCGCCACCGTGCGCTACAACGGGCCGCTGGAGGGCGCGCGCGGCCTGTGGATCGGCGTGCAGTACGACGAGCCGCGCGGGAAGAACGACGGCGAGTGAGTGGTCGCGTTCAATTCTCTGATAGTGTTCTGCTGCGATTTGTTGGACCTGTTATTATTAATCAAAAGAGAAGCATTACAGTGCTAAATAGAACTGTACACAATAGCGAAAAAATATATTTAAACGAACTTAAAGCGAGAATGAGGCTATCGATTTGGTTAATTTGGAAGTCATTTTGAAGTATTTTAAGATTTAAGATTTTAAAGGATAGTCATTGATCCTATATAAAAACGTTTAAAACAACATACGAAAAGAAAATAAATGATAAGGTATTGATGATAATAATAAGACTTTATTTTTCTCCAATACATACAAATATAAAAAGTAGCCCTCACTCCTGAATTGGTGTCGTGTCACTCGTGTGTCAGAACTCAGTTCCTTCCCATTAAATTGATATTATAGCAAATTATGAATATTTTTAATTTCAATACTAGCGAACGAACTAAGCAAATCCAATCTGTTCAATTAAAACATTATTTTTATTTATGTTTATAATAAATTTCATAATTGAATTTATAATTTCAGAGTGAATGGTAAAAGGTACTTCACATGCCCACCAAAGTACGGGGGATTTGTCAAACCTATGTATGTGACGGTTGGAGACTTCCCGGAGGAAGAACTTGACCTGGAAGACGAGATATGAATACTTGGACAGGACCAAGGATATAACGCTTTAAATTATTAAATAACAGTGGCATAAACATACATACATTTAAAAGACATATATTTTAGCTGCTTTAAACCTCATAAAAGAACTTTATTATAGGTATGTATATTGATGTATGCCTTTCAGGAAGATCTCAAAATCGATTTGTCAGCCTTTGGATTTGTGAGTTTGAATGGACCTGTAATAGTTAATAATGTGTTGTTATAGTAATAGTTATTATTATAATAACATAGCATTTAAAGTGTGTGATTTTATGCCACTGAAATGCGCAATTATTTTTATAACTTTTAAACAATTAGCTAGGTAGGTGCTTTTCATAATAATAGTCAGTAATTATAATGTACTATTTGCTTATTAACTTTTTGTATTATTATTGGAAATTAGAATAATGTCTTGAGACAATTTAGATATTATTGTTGGTTTATATTAATATTTTGTTAAAAAAATTAACCAAACAAGACTTGATGAATAGGCTTACTATTTATTATGTACTGACCTTTTCATATAACAGACAAAATGACACAGACTCGTTGGTTACCTTTCTATTCCCCGATTTCTAGTACTGTTGCGGCGTGCCAGTCACTCGGGGAGCGGTGTAAGTGATGGTCCAACACCGACACTCCTCTCCCTCCGTGACCCTTCCGCGAATGGGCAGACGATAATATCGTGAGCGCCGGTCGTCTGCTCCCTGTTCCTGCAGCTCAGTGTAAATTAAACAACTGACTCCGTTTCAACTTTGAATAATCTTCGAAGGTCGGCTCGCTTCGGGTGTCTCCGTGTAATACTCGGTTGTATTCGTCGAAAGAGCACACCTAGGTCGAATTTGAGGGCTCGGGCTACTGAGTTCGGCAATACCTTAACGAGAGCCGCGCAAAATCGACCGCTCTCGACTCTCATTTTTACTATGAGCCGACCTTCTTAGACCATTTTTCTTTCATTTATTTCAATCATATCTACACATATTATACATCGTTAGATTCCTTAGAAACTAACCTATCAAATAACATATAATTAATAACATAACAATCATCCAGTAATCAACAAGCGAGCGAAAACATACATTTTTGTAACTGTGTACGACTTACTATCTACCTTATTCATTCATTTCTTAACATAATTTGATTTATTTATACAATAATTATGCCTCCTACATTACAAATGATAGATATTCATACGTGTTACGCTATCCGAAATATTCTAAAATGTTATATAATATTTAATATAATTCTTTCCTTTTCCTTTATATCTTTATCTATTATATATTTATCTACTTAACATTTTACTTTTATACAAATACAAAACTTTCAATATAACTATGTTATGACTAGTGGGCGGGGCCTAGCGTTTGACAGGACATGGTAGCCTGCGGGTGCCCGTCTTGCCGACTCCGGTCGCGTCCATTTGTGGGCGGAGTTTATCGCTCGGCGCGATTCGAGCATTGTGCGGTGTCCGTATCGCCGACTGCGACTGTTTCGCTCGATGACTTCATTTATTTGCCACGCTGCTAGCCGTGTTGCCGACAGTCTCCCCCTCGTGCGCAGCACCCATCTTCTGGTTCGGCAACTCGCTCGGCACCAATACCACGACTCTTGAACTGGGTCTTCTCAATACCCCTCCTCGGGTCTCGACATCGACGACCCTGGTCCGCCCATCTGGTCCCGGATATACATTCGCGATTTTTCCCCGCGGCCATGTGTAGCGCGGTAGAGTGGAGTCTACGATGAGCACGACGTCACCTATGCGCAGATCCGTAGCGCCGGTCCTCCCGTCGGTTCTTCTCGGTAGTAAGGTGGGCAGATATTCGCGTAGCCATCGTTGCCAGAAATGGTCGCTCAGTCTCTGCGCCGTCTTCCAAGTTTCTTTTCCTTTGAACTCGTGATCGGTGAAGACTCCGATCCTTGTTGCTCCGCAAGACCTCCCTATGAGAAAATGGTTCGGCGTTAATGCTTCTTCTTCTTGGTTATCTGTCAGGTTGGTCAGCGGTCGCGAGTTGACCATGTGCTCGGCTTCCAATAACAGCGTGAGCAGAACCTCTTCACGCGGATGCCTCTCCTTAAGTGTCGCGTTCAACGCAGTCTTGATGGATCGAACCAGTCTCTCCCATGAGCCCCCCATACTAGGTGCTCCGGCTGGGATGAACTTCCAGCGTACGTCGATCTTCTCGGCTTCCGCGGTCAATTCTTCTTCTTTGAGAGCGAGCATGGCTTCCTTCAGCTCTCTGTTAGCCCCGACGAAGTTAGTGCCGTTGTCGCTGTAGATGGTCTGCGGCATTCCTCTTCTTGCTGCGAATCTTCGGAGTGCCATGATCATTGAGTCGGTCGATAGCGATGAGACCAACTCGATGTGTACTGCTCGTGTTGTCAAGCAGGTGAACAATGCTCCCCATCGCTTTTCGTGTCTTCTTGCCACTGTCACGCTCATAGGGCCGAAGTAGTCGACTCCAGTGCACGTGAAGGGTGGTGCACCGTGCCGAAGTCTCTCTGCAGGTAGATCGCCCATCGGTATATCTTCGGGTTTCGCTTTTCTGACTCTGCACCACTGGCATCGATGTTGTATCGTTCGGACTGCAGATCTCAATCCCAGGACGAGGAAACGCTGTCTCATCTCGTTCATAACAGTAGCGTGGTTCCCATGGTTGAACTTCTTATGATACTCGTCGATCAAAAGCCTCGTGATCTCGTTCTTACTGTGCAGTATAATCGGATTCTTGTAACTTATCGGTATTCCCTCTACTGCATTGATTCTTCCTCTGAGGCGTAGCAGTCCATCTTTTATTTCTACGTCGAGCTTCTTTAGCTTGCTGCTGTTCTCCAATGCCTTGCCTTTCTTTATACGTCGGATGTCTTCATGGAAGCTTTCTTCTTGGCTCCTTTGAAGCAACAATTTCTCTGCGCGCTTCAATAGGTCCGCTTCAATCGGAAGAAACGTCGTCACCGGCGTATCTGCGTAGGTCCGTGAC
This sequence comes from Hestina assimilis, assembly GCA_023373885.1. Taxonomy (NCBI): domain Eukaryota; kingdom Metazoa; phylum Arthropoda; class Insecta; order Lepidoptera; family Nymphalidae; genus Hestina; species Hestina assimilis. The sequence goes on from CM041751.1 coordinate 1,447,697, forward strand.
TGCATTGGCTTTTCTTTATTCTTATTTATTGTTTTATACGTGGGATCTTCTTTCTCGAGACGTCTGGATATGTAGACTGGATTCTTCTTTACTCTGCATAATTCGATGAATTGCAGAACCCTTGCTGTGGCTCGCCAGAGCCTTTTGTAACTGGAAAACCGGCTTGCATCTGGTAGTGACGTATCGCTGATCATAGTTACGACGGCTGTAGTTGCGACCGTTCTTTCTTCACCAGTCTTTTCTTTTCTGAAGCTTCTCGGGGCAGGCCAGTGACTTTCTTCTTTCTTAAGGAACTCGGGACCCGTGAACCATCTGTGTTCCCTGGTGAAGTTGTCGGGAACCTTGCGTGTGGCGTCATCTGCTGGGTTTTGCGACGTGGGAACCCATCTCCATTCCTGTGGCTTCGTCTGTTCTTCAATTTCGGCCAATCGATGTGCCACGAACGTTTTAAAGGTTCGAGGGTCTGATTTGATCCAGGACAATACGACGCTAGAATCCGTCCAATAGGTCTTGTTCTTCACTTCTAGATCTAACTCGTGTATTACAGATCGAGCTAATCTGCTACCGAGGAGTGCTGCTTGCAGTTCGAGCCTTGGGATGGAGACCGGCTTTAGCGGAGAGACGCGAGCCTTTCCTGCTATCAAGCTCGTGTAGTGTGAGCCGTCTTCATTCCTGGTGCGCCAGTAGACTGCTGCCGCGAATGCCGTTTCACTCGCATCCGTGAACACGTGAAGCTCCCCCTCAGTGCTATGTGGAGCTATACATCGAGAGATGTGAAGATCCTTCAGGAGTTCTAAGTTCTTTCTATAGGATTTCCATGTATCGAAGTCGTCGTCTTCCACGGCGTCGTCCCACCCGGTTCCATTTCTCCATATCGCCTGCAGGAGCCTCTTTCCTTGTATGAGAACAGGCGATGCTAGCCCGAGAGGATCGAAGGTTGACATTACTGCACTGGTCACTTCTCTCTTCGTCGGTTTTCTTAGGTCTGTGATGACCTCTTCCGGCGTGTTGCGCAAGTTGGTTCTGAATCCCAGGCTGTCTCTTTCCGTTAGCCACCGTAATCCAAGCGTTTTCTCTTCGTTCTCGCTTCCCAGACTCACTTCCGCTCTTTGCTCGCCTTCTTTGGATTCGATGAGGTGGGGTTTGTTGCTAGCCCATCCTCGCAGCTCGAAGCCGGCCTTCTTGTGGATGAAGTCGACTTCTGAGGTTATCTTTTGCAGCTGACTTTCAGAGTGGAAGCTGTGCAGATAGTCATCCATGTAATGATTTCTATCTATCGCCTTCGCGGCCTCTGCATACTCCAGAGCGAAGTCGGCTGCGTTCTTATTCTTGACGAAGATGGCGGTGCTTGGTGAAGAGGATGCTCCGAATATAACAGAAGTCATTCTGTATACCTTGATTGGTTCATCTTGGTCGTTCCTCCATAGGAATCGCAGGCTGTCTCTATCTTCCGGCCGTATTCTGATCTGCAGAAACATCTCTTTGATGTCGGCTGCGACGGCTAAAGGTCCTTGTCGAAACCGCAATAGTACCCCGAAGAGCGATTGTAAAAGGTCTGGACCCGGTAAGAGAGCGTCGTTCAGACTTTTCCCCTGTGATTTGGCTGCTGCGTCGAACACGATTCTGATCTTTTTCTTCGTAGGATGAGTTACTGCAAAGTGAGGTAGGAACCATTTCCTGTTGGACTCGCTTTCTCTCGCTGCTTCTTCGGCGTATTCATTGTTTATCAAATGCTGTATCTGCCTATGGTATTCTATCTTCAGTTGAGGGTATTTTTCCATCTTCTTCTCGATGCCTCTTAGTCGTCTCTCAGCAGACGCGTAGCTCTCTGGCATCCGCTCGTCTTCATTCTTCCACAGGAGGCCCACCTCGAGTCGTCCATTCGGTAACCTGTGGCAGGTCTTTTCGAGCATGTCAATTGCCCTCCCTTCCAAATCGTTGGTAGGTCTCTTCGGCTGTACCCCCAGAGCTTCGATGGAAAAGTGTTCTCTGATGATTTCGTGCATCTTGTCTTCTTTTGAGATTGCGTGGAAGCAGGAATTGATGAAATTGACTTCATTGACACCCCTTGAGTCGAACCCGTGCAGCACCCAGCCTAAGCCTGTCAGTGAAGCAACTGGTTGTCCAGGTTTTCCCTTCTTCGTTTTTCTAGAGACAATCAACTCCCAATTGTCTTGTCCGATCAGGAGCTTCGGTGCTTCGGCTTCGTATTGCAGGACATTCTCTATCTTTTTCAAGTGGAGACAGTTATTTAGTCTCTCCCGGTCTAACGTCTGTGGTGATAGCTTCAATTCGTCTATGGTCCGCACTCTGCGAAGCGTCTTCTTTCTATACTCGTGCTCGCCCTTTATCTTAAGATTAATCGTCTGGGAGTCGTTCTTCTTCAATAGCTTTCCGCCGACCGTTTGCAGGATAAGCTGTCCTTCCTCTCCTTTGGCTCCAATCTTCGCTGCGGTCTGAGCATCCAGGAGAGATACGGTTGACCCCTCGTCGAGAAGCGCGAGTATCTTCTCGGACCCCTTAGGTCCGTAGACTTCCACCGGAAGTATCTTCAAGTAAGCCCTAGGTGAGCTAACAGTGTTTACTGGAGAGGCTATGTTGGTTGCCACTCCATGGGTTACATTCTTTTCTTCTGCTGGCCTTTCCTCCACGAGTCCCTCAGTTGACTTGTTTTCGTTGTGCAGGAGGCTATGGTGCCATCTCTTGCAGATCTTGCACGGAGGTTTCTTACAATTGTCCTTCCTGTGTCTGTTTTGGAGACATTTAAAACAGAGGCGATATTTCTTCGTTGTTTCCCATCGATCTTGTACTGACATCTTCCGAAATGGCTGGCATTCGTAGAGTACATGTTCGCCCTGGCAGTGCGGGCAGACTTTCTCTCTCGTGAAACTCGAAGCGGGTTGTCTCTCGGTTGTTGAGTAGGTCGTGTGACGCAGGTTCGTCCTCCTCAAACCTCTGTCTTCGGGTATCGCGAAGACTCCGCATTTGTCTGCTTCTTCGTTAAGGAACTTCGAAACCAGCTCCAGGTTTGAGTAGTCACAGCCTTCCGTCTTCGATGTGACATCGTACCATTTAAATCGAAGTATTGATGGGAGCTTATCGACGATCTGTTTCACCATTTCCGGTGAGTGAAGGTATTGTTGTTTCTTCAGGCCTTTTATTGCAGCGACGCTATTGTTTATTTGACTCGCAAAGATGCATATGTCTCTGGGATTCTCAGTAGTTCTCGACAGTGCTTTTATCTTCTCTAGTTCCGTTAGAACCAGGGCGTCTGGTCTGCCGTACCTCCTGCGAAGTGCTTGTATTACTTCGTCAGGCGACGCTTCAGAGTAGAGAAGACTTTTGATTGCCTCTCTGGCGTTTCCTTTGATGGCCTTTCTCAATCTCGCCATGTTCTGAGACCCTGTGAACATCGGTGCTGTATCTTCATACACGACTTTGAACGCTATCCACTCGCTGCTATTCCCATCGAAGAATGGTAGTTCATGAAGGTATTTCGGTGGTGGTGCTGGACCCTCTCTCGTTCCGATTGCCTTCTTCAGTGCTTCGGCAAGTACGTTAACTTCGATGGACCCGCGTTGCTCTTCTTGTGGTTTCAATGCTAGCGGCGCATCCTTGGCTGCTCCTTCATCTTCAATGATAGAAGTCTGGATCCAGTTGTTAATGTGTGTAGTCCTGTCTTCGGTGTCATCTTCTTCAACGGAGTCATCGTCCGATTCGCCTTGGGTTAATTCCAACCGAATCCGCGCGAGTTTAGCCGCTGCCTGAGCTTGTTCAAATTCGAAGCGCGCCAGCTCTTCTTTAGCCTTCAGTTGTCTTCGTCGCGCTGCGGAGCTCGTCGAGCGGTGACTCCTCCCAACAGGTACTAGTGTCATTTGCGATGCGGCCTTTCTGCGTTCCTGTTCAGCTGTTGCCGTTGATGTATCATTCTTCGATCCAGATGTCGTAGCAGTCTTCGTATTTGATGCAGCTGTTGCTCCAGAAGCCAAGGTTGTAGCTTCTGATGTCGATGTCGTTCTTGTAGCGTCCGTAGCTGTCGTAGCTTCCGTGCTAGTTGTAGCACCCGTGCTCGTCGTGGTACCCGTGCTTGTCGTAGCACCTGAGCTAATCGTAGCAGCCGAGCTCGTTGTCTGTGAGCCAGTTCTTGATCCCATCTCCGTAGACGTCTTCCTTTGTTCAGTGCGATCGCTGGGCACACCCTCTGTCGATGCTTGTATCGACGGCGATCGTACTCGTACGTCCTTCGCTGATCTGGTGATGGGCATCTTCGATGTTCTTCGCAGGATCCGGCTTCTCGAAGGACCAGCTGTTGCGGCGTGCCAGTCACTCGGGGAGCGGTGTAAGTGATGGTCCAACACCGACACTCCTCTCCCTCCGTGACCCTTCCGCGAATGGGCAGACGATAATATCGTGAGCGCCGGTCGTCTGCTCCCTGTTCCTGCAGCTCAGTGTAAATTAAACAACTGACTCCGTTTCAACTTTGAATAATCTTCGAAGGTCGGCTCGCTTCGGGTGTCTCCGTGTAATACTCGGTTGTATTCGTCGAAAGAGCACACCTAGGTCGAATTTGAGGGCTCGGGCTACTGAGTTCGGCAATACCTTAACGAGAGCCGCGCAAAATCGACCGCTCTCGACTCTCATTTTTACTATGAGCCGACCTTCTTAGACCATTTTTCTTTCATTTATTTCAATCATATCTACACATATTATACATCGTTAGATTCCTTAGAAACTAACCTATCAAATAACATATAATTAATAACATAACAATCATCCAGTAATCAACAAGCGAGCGAAAACATACATTTTTGTAACTGTGTACGACTTACTATCTACCTTATTCATTCATTTCTTAACATAATTTGATTTATTTATACAATAATTATGCCTCCTACATTACAAATGATAGATATTCATACGTGTTACGCTATCCGAAATATTCTAAAATGTTATATAATATTTAATATAATTCTTTCCTTTTCCTTTATATCTTTATCTATTATATATTTATCTACTTAACATTTTACTTTTATACAAATACAAAACTTTCAATATAACTATGTTATGACTAGTGGGCGGGGCCTAGCGTTTGACAGGACATGGTAGCCTGCGGGTGCCCGTCTTGCCGACTCCGGTCGCGTCCATTTGTGGGCGGAGTTTATCGCTCGGCGCGATTCGAGCATTGTGCGGTGTCCGTATCGCCGACTGCGACTGTTTCGCTCGATGACTTCATTTATTTGCCACGCTGCTAGCCGTGTTGCCGACAAGTACGTTGATCAAATTCATGTCAATTTAACATGCCAAATAAAGAATGTTCATTGGTTATCTTCTATTCTATCTCTAAAATGAAAAAAAAAACCGGGGGTTAGTGTTGGATTAAAATAATAGATTTACGATTTATATATGCAGAAGTGTTGGTAAATGGCAGAAGAACATTTTTCTTTAATATTTGTAGGGTTTAAAGCTTTAAAACTTCTAAGAAGCCATTTTTTCAATCATGCAATTTATGTATTTTTAAACGTTTTGGGTTATATTATATACGAAATATGGAGTTTGTATACTTATTTTTGTGAAAATAAGTATATTAACTTACATAAATCTGAAATTGCCAAAAACTTGACCAATTCGTAAAAAAAAATCATATAATGCAAGTTGTTCAAAATTTTCAAAAGCGTTTTTCTCGAAATGATATTCGTGTGGGTTGACATGGTATTGCTTATTTGCGTCCATTAATATCGTCCATATTTTTATTCTCCTTAAATCGTAAATCGATATTTATTTTTGAATATAGAACTTAATGAACCCTCGAAATAGTTATGAATATATGAATAAAAGTGTTTCGGTTTTTTTTAAAATAAAGGTCACGACTTTAATGTAATCGATATTTATGTCATTTTTGCTTGATAGTAATCGATACAGTTAAAAATATTGATTAACGATTTATCTTTATTCGACATTAGCGTTGGTTTGGAATGTACGAAGCACCAGCGAGCCTGACGTTTTGTCTATATGGAAGGTGTCCAATGTATACGTTCAGTCTAAGACTGTACAGCTATAATTTTTATATAAACCTTGAAAATAGGATTACATTTTAATTCTGCTGATACTATTTAGCGATTTTAGTTTTTTGTATTGAAAATTCTGATTTAATCTCGTCAGTATACGGCAAAAAAAAATTTAAGCTTGCAGGCAAGCTTATTTTTGGATTTTTATTTTTATTTAAAAATAAGTCTGTGAAATCATGATGACCTTTTTTACTTATGTATTAACATTCCACATAATTAAAAATTATGGAAAATTTTATTTTTTGTTTTATTGTCACCTTATATCTTTGATAGTATTACTTGACAGTTTTTAAATTTAATATAACCAGAAAAATACATATATTTTAATTATGTAAATGCTATGCACTTGGAAGCAATGTCTTCTTCCTTGCATTATTCCTGGTATTACATATGAGTATTACGGATTTGACACTTACTAGTTTTTACACAGAGCGATTGTCATCTGACCTCCGCAACACTAAGGGCGAACGAGTAACTCATTAGATAAGAGTTATTAGAGAGATAGAGCTAACGATTATTATCAGAGGTTATGTGACACCATCCGGAACCGACAGCTTAACGTGCTCTCCGAGGCACGAGCTCGTAGAAGCAATTTGAGTGAAAATTATATTTAATTTTTTAGATCAAAATTTTTAATAAAATCATGAAAATCTTATGACGTTATTTGAAATTATATAATACAGAGGTAAATAAAACACGAATAATAAAAAAGAATGTATTGAATGGTTCTAGAACTTCCTCCTCTTGAGTATCTCGGGGCGCCAGTTGACGGGGTGCGTGTCCTCCGAGGCGCTGTCGTCCTCGCGGTAGATCTTCACGGTCTTGTCGGCCTCGGCCGTGAGCAGGCGCGCGCCCGACTGGTCGAACGTCATCGCGAAGATGCCCGCCTCGCTGTCCATGGAGCCGGGCTGGACCGCCGCCTGGGGAGGGAGGGGCATTTCCGATAGTTAATGGGCAAACCAAAATTCAGAAAACGTTGACAGAAAAGCTTCATCTCCCGTTGTTTGTTGGGGTGGGGTGATGAGTGGTAAGTCGTGGCAATAGGGTAACCACATGGTCAACTAACAATCCCCTAATCTACTACCTAAAAAGTGTTTCACGACAGTTATAAATTTGATATGTCATGTCAATAAGTCAAACAAAGTCGATAAAACGATGAATGAATATCAGAAGCCTGAAGAGTTTGTTTATTTGTTTGGTAAAACTCAAATTTCAGGAACTACTATTTTTGAATTTAAAAAAAATCCAATAGACAAATAGGGGAGCTTCTATGAAAAATGGGACAAAAATGAGATAAGAAAGCGTATGATGAAATTGTTCCTCTTTAAAAGTTTTAAAAATAAGTCCTCAATAGCATATGTCTATCTTTTAAGGTTAACATCAACAATCTTTTTATGGTAATTAAATTTATTCAATAACATCACGCTAAGATACAAGAACCATAAACGCGAGTGAAACCGCGGGAATAGGATAATAAATAATAAAATAATATTCTTAACTAAAAACTAAATGACTAACCTGTAACCTTTGGAAATTGTATCCAGTCCTCCAATCCCAGCAGTACATAGTTCCATTATCCCCACCGCTAACCAACACCCCCTCCGGGTTAACTGCCATACAGTTTACTATAGCATTGTGGCCGGACAGGTTCTGGATGAACTTTCCCTCCGGACACTTCCACTGCTTGATATTGTCGGGCGAGGCGGATGCGAAGGTGTAAAGCGTTGGATGTATGACAATGGAGCGGACAGATTTCTTGTGATTTGTAAGGGTACACATAGATTTCCCAGCAGCCAAGTCCCAGAGACGAATGGTCGAGTCGTGGGAACCGGTTATGATCTGGAAAGTAAAAGTTTTAATTATACAAGCAGCCTCATTACAATATATATTTTATTTTTATTTAAAACTAGCGACCCGCCCCGACTTCGTCCGGGTGCATAGTAAATTGTTCCGTTTATCCCGTTACCGTGGGAGTTTTAATTCCGTTCTTGGTTCTTCCACTTATAAACTATCTACATTAAGTAATACATTTTTTTCCATACGAACTTCTCTACCCGTCGATTCCATACAAACCTGGTATTTACTGTTAAAATTAAAATTTACTTTATATTTAATATTTTCTGTCATAAGAACCTTCTCCTGACAATAACAAACACAACAAAAAAATAGTGAAATCGGTCCAGCCGTTCACGCGTGATGGCGTGACCAAGGGATATAGGGATTCATTTTTATATATATAGATAGATTAATGTTACTGGCACGCAAATCGAAGTGTGACGTCACCCAATGACGTCAACTTGAGGTACCAGGTGAGCAGGAGGCAGCCGGAGCTTGACGTTAAACTACATACGCCAAGGTGACGACGTATCAAGAGACGGGGCCCACCATGAACTTTTAATACAATTCAAATGACAACCTAAATCGAGCTGCATCACTATTTCGTATCATGACATGTTTTTGATCGTTTTAATTCTTGAATTAAATTCAAATAGAATAGTTACTAAAAACCCTCATGGTGTAGACCGTTAGGAGTCAGTCAGCGCGTGACGTCACACAAAGATCCCAAAGTGCGGTACCAGGAGAGCAGGAAGCAGTCGGAGTTTGTCCTTACACAAAGATACCAAGACCGCAGAGGCCGGTCGTCGCGTGACGTCACACATAGACTGCAGGGGCCGGTCAACGCGTGACGTCATACATAGACCACAGGGGCCGGTCGTCGCGTGACGTCACACATAGACTGCAGGGGCCGGTCAGCGCGTGACGTCACACATAGATCCCTCAGTGAGGTACCAGGAGAGCAGAAGGCAATCGGAGCTTGTCGTTACACAAAGACCGCAGGGGCCGGTCAGCGAGTGACGTCACTCAAAAATCCCACAGTGAGGTACCAGGAGAGCAGAAGGCAGTCGGAGCTTGTCGCTACACATAGACCGCAGGGGCCGGTCGGCGCGTGACGTCACTCAAAGATCCCACAGTGAGGTACCAGGAGAGCAGAAGGCAGTCGGAGCTTGTCGCTACACAGACCGCAGGGGCCGGTCGGCGCGTGACGTCACTCAAAGATCCCACAGTGAGGTACCAGGAGAGCAGAAGGCAGTCGGAGCTTGTCGCTACACAGACCGCAGGGGCCGGTCGGCGCGTGACGCACCTGCGGCTCGGCCGCCTGGCAGGCGAGCGTGGCGACGGTGTCGGTGTGGCCGGCGAGCGTGTGCACGTTGGCCTTGGTGCGCAGGTCCCACACGCGCGCGGTCGCGTCGCGCCCCGCCGTCACCAGCACGTCGATGGTGGGGTGCAGCGCGAGCGTGTACACGGCCGACAGGTGCCCGTGGTAGTGACGTATCACCTGCACATATGCGATTTGTTTGACAGACTCACAGATATGTTGTTTTGTGTTGTTGTGTGTTACTCACAGAAGTTGATATTGATACACCATAGTGCTTTTGATTTGAATGACATTTTATTTTGACACATGTTTGAAAAGTCAATCTAATTTTATGTATAAATATAAGCAGAAGACGTGACGGGCATATCAACCTAGAAAGATTTTTTCAGATTTTTTTACAGATGTTGTTCAAAAAGAAACATGTGTTTTAACATTTTCTTAAATTCCACGTCTTGAAGGGGTGAAATAAGGGTTCAAAGATTTTATTAAAATCGTTATTCCCGCGGGCAAAGCCGCTGGCAGAATTTAGTCGAAGTATATAATTATTATTATGCTTGTTGCTTCACTACTTCAGTCTACCTTTCATAAATGTCAAGAAATGTCAATCTTTATTTCGAAAGAAACTCTAAACACGAATCTAAATTTTCTTCGTATTTTTATAAATATTATCATTTTCTTCTAAAGTGCCCCAATGTGAGCTAAAAGCTATTAATTGAGCTTTTATTCTAAAGTTTATTTGTCCCAAAAGGCTTGAATTCGCGTGAGTCGGCATCATCTCTAAATAATTAAATATTATATATAAATATACCTTATTATATTCAAGATCCCAGCATTTCACTTGTCGGTCTTCTCCACAACTGAACAGATATGGATGTCGGGGTGATACTTCTAGACCTTCATTAGAAACATACCATTATATTATATCAATAAAAGAAACTCATTAATTAAAATTAATAGATTAGAAACAAAATATTACATTGTCTTACCTCTTACAGTGCTCACATGACCTGTGAGCGACACTTTTAACTTTCCACTAGCTAAGTCCCATATTTTAATAACCCTATCGGCAGCACCTAAAAGAAAAGGTTATTAATTATTATCACAAATAAATAAAGCTTACAATATGTACAATATACTCTATATCCTTGCATTAAGATAAATCTAACAAAATAAAAGTCCATCTAATCATTCACGTAAAATATGAATGTGATAAGTATGAAAAATATAAATATCAATACATGCTCACTGACTTAGAAACAACAAGCTTCAAGCCAGCAGTTTCACTCGAGTGTGTAGCAATTTTAATACAAGTTTTGAACCCTCTATTCAACCCTGCAGGGGTGGAATTTGAGAAAATGTTAAAATGCGCGTTTCCTTGTCTTTAATAAGTCCCCCTTTTCACCCTTGTCGAAATGTTATCATAGTGCTCGTTTGCATATCAGATATATTATAATTGATATGTATATAAATCAGTTCTTCTCCTTTTATATATATAGATCACTCTCCATTTTGAACTGTTATTATTGCTTTGAAAATACTCACCTGTGGCAAACCACTCATTCCCAGGTTCAACAGCAAGGCAACGCACCCAACCCAAATGTCCAGATATAACTCTGAATAGTTTCCAAGGGGCGTGCCATTTGGGTCTGGGCATGGTTGGTGCTTTCCGTGGTGCCGGGGCAACGGCTGTTGGTGTAGGGGTTGGCGGTGCATTGTACGGTAGCATTGCACCGTCTGAGGCAAGCGCAGCAGATTCTGCTATTTCTATAAATAAAGTTGGACGTTTGTTTAGTTATGGGGTTATTCTCTAATCACATCATGATGATTTGTGCAACTTTTAAATATCCCCATATCATATTCATTCATTCTGGTCATACATGGTGAGCTTTTTAAGCTAACCTTCATTCCCATCCCCAACCAAAGTCACGTTTTTTTACAAACGTTTTTGTACAAAGTATCTTAAAAATTTTCACAATATTTTGTTTTTAAATACAGGTATAAACTTGACGGCGGCAGTGTCGGTGTAAGAGACGGCAATATCATGCACTAGCGGCACGTGCACCAGGCGTGATTCCCCCCACGCTACTTGAGTTACAATTATAATAGATATTATTAATTAAAATCTATATACCTGTTATTATAGCATTTTTACTTCTGATGTCCCTGCTCATCCGACAAGCTTATTTCATTATGGAAAATAAAGAAAGCTCTTCAATAAAAATATGCAGACAGACATTAAGATGGTAGACAGATTCTTATTGCAATATATATAAGGGCAATTTCACTTTAGAAAGGAAAAATAAATATATGGTTATAACTCACTGAAATTCCTTATATTACTTGCATTTCAAACGTCAATAGGAGTTATTTTAGAGGGTTGGTTGTATGTTTTTGAACAAGATCCTAGATCTGCTCATACTAATTTTAACTCTATTAGGTTAAATAAATTAAAAATTTGATATTTTGATTTAAGAATTTTTTTCATAAAAATTGTAATAAACTACATTTACATATAGATTGGACTGGAGTGTAATAGATTTAGCTGGAGAGATGTACTGGACCAGGCTAAGGCCTAACTGCGGCTTTAATGCCTCAGATGACGATGATGATCAAAATACATTTAGCTATTTAGTAAATTGATTGATTATTTAAATATATAAAGAATACCAATAATTAATTACGAAATGCATCTTACCGGTATCATGAGGAGTTTCAGGTCTGCTTAAAGCCTCTTGTTGCTTGATGGCTTGTGCCTTTTGTACAGCAGACATAACCAGCCCATAGCTATCCCTTGCTTTTACTGATCTTAATATTTTTTCACTGTAAATAATAAAATTGAAGGTCATAGCTAAAGTATAAATATAAATTTGGTCTACATTTATAGTTGTTAATTTTAGTAGCGAACTGTTTATTTGGAATACTATAAGAAGTGACTTTTTACTTTTAATACACAATTATATGAACTTTCATAGCTGAGAAATACTAAATTATCTCCACATTATTGAGTTTCTAATATGGTTTCTAATAGAATTAATGTTAAACTTTAACTGCAAATATATACAAGATTTCGATCACCTGCAGCATCGTAGTATTTATTAGAAGTACATATTTATTGCTTTAGAGAATTTTTAATCATTATTATCATTTTACTTACGCTTTTTCGTCGATTGGCGGCAACATACTTTGGTTAGAGAGAAACATATCATGCGATCTTTTTAGTGATCTGAACACGAGCGTATGTACCGAATGTTTTATAACTTCGTCTGCCATTTTGGTGTATTTTTATCACTCTAAATCATAATATTTAAACATGGAGTTTTAGAAATTGTAAGTATTTTTTTTTTATAATTCTTTAATAATTTACTAAGCAAACGGCGTACCCTCTCACAATCACAACATTAATAGATGTCAACACACTGTCAATGACAATTGACATATCTGTTGTCAACGTATCATTGTCAGCGCTTAAAAGTTAAAACGTTTCATTCTCTATGGTCAAAACTATTAATCTGCGACATTTTATACCATATTATTTACTAAATTAATTATTACTAAATTAATAAGTAAAACATAAAATACTGGCCAGAAGTGGAACATGTTGCAAATATCAATAATTTTTATAGCGATACAAATGATTATTAAGAAGTTATTTTTATTTATTTAACAAGACTTAATTTTAAGTGTAACATCGTTATCATTAATATTCTCATACTTATTGTATGTATATTATTCCTTATTAAAATATTTATTGTAGCCGTTACGTTAAAATTTTTTCGCTGATCAAAAAATAATACTATTATAAATAATTATCTAGCAATAATATTATTATTATTTATGTTCTGCTGCTTGACTAAATTACTTTAATAATCAAAAGAATAAAAATATTAATTCAACTTGTGGTTAAAAAAGTTCGGCCATGACGATAGATTGTAATTTTTTTTTTTAATTCTGTTAAAGGGTAAAACATACAACTCACACTCAATAAAATATATAACACGTTTCCATGCACGCATAAATTTAATTTATTCTGTAATTATTATAAAACTTATTTGGTTTTACATTATATTTAGGTTTACTTTTCTTTGATTATGAATATAGAGTATGTATGTATCTGATATACATTTATTTTAAAAATATTAAAACTAGTTTGTTATTTTAAGTCTTACATTTTTTTAAATGGCTTATTTTAAGGTTATTGCACTGAAAATATGAGTACATACTTGTGAAGAAAAATAAATATTAAAGTTACTCTAATTATTACTCTAAATATGTGAAAAATTTGATTAAAATTATCTAGGACTAGAGACATTTGACTTTAATATCTAACATGTTGTTGTCACAATCTATAGCTGTTTATAAGCATTTACATTGCAGATTGCTCGTATAATTTTAATGTAATTATTATTTACATAAAAAATAAAATATCGTAATTGTACAAATTATGTCCGATCATATTATTATTTATAAATCCAAAAATTACTTATTTACCTTTTACAGTTTATTTCTACTTAGATTATTATATAAAAATAATTCAAAATATAAATTAATTGAAAGAAATCACAGCAACAGTCCTCCACGAGTATTAAAATTTTTCGCGAATGTTACATTTTAGAAATCTGTTGTCTATGGTAGTCTGTTTTGTGTTGGTGGCAGCCCTCAAACGAGCCGATCGACATTCGAATCGTTGATCGACCACTCGTAATCTATATCTGCTGAATCGGCGACGGAAAAGACCGCGCCATTCTCGGTTCAGATGGCCGATTTTTCAGAGTTATTCGCATCACTAACGCGACGGGAATGCGGAGCACGACGGAGAGTCCTCGGCTGGAGATTCAATGGCGGGAGATTTGGTCTCTCGATCCTAGTCGGAGAGGAAACCAGTGGACGGTTACCACGACGTAAAGTCTCCATACCATTTCTGAAATACTCTTCAGTTCTATCAGAATAGCTTTCGATCAATGGCGCCGGATCCTCATATTCGACATTAAAATGTCGTGTGATGGTTAAGTCTTCTGGGGGTCCGAGTTTGTAGAGTGGGGGCTCAACGCACTCGTAGTGATGGTCTTCGGTCTCGTCGTGGGGGTAGGTGTCGGCGACAAAGTGTCTAGTTCCGCGGGGAGTGAGCGCTGCCCACAGCACGCGTGAATCGAGTGCCGCGCTCCCATATAGAGCGTTAGACCCGCCGGCCTTCCCGGTACCGGACTTGCAACCACCACGTGCCCTGGATAATAGTTAAAAATATAACATTTGGGAACGGAAATGGTAATTGGATGAAAAAAGAACGAGTTACTTGAGTGATAGAGTTCCTTTTATAGTATGAAAAAACCGATTCGGCCATGAATATACTACCTAACCTTTCACAGAAATAAAAGAAAAAGCTAGATGTAGGGTAGCTCGGTATACTGTTGAGTTTGTGTGCTTGTGTGTATGTGTGCGTATTGGAGATTCATACATTATTCCGTTACTTTTACGTCTCCTCCTCATTACTTTTCACCCCTAAACTCATGTGTGCAAAAGTCGAATATAGTATTTATGTGCGTGTGAAATTATGAATTTTATCAAGACATTATATTAATAAATTGACATACTCTCTACATTTGAGCAGGAACAGCGCCAAAAGCGCCGCGATACAGAGCACAGCGATGCAGCACGTGATGAGGACCAGGAACCACGTGTCGTCACTACCAGCCGGCTCTGCGGGTGAAGACAATTCTATTTAACATAAAATAATATGCACAAGTCATTATAAAACCAAAATCCAACTTCGGTAGCTTAAGGTGACTGTTAACTTTCGATCACCAGGACCGTGGTCCGAGAACAATCACTAATGTATAAATGATCATAGGGTTAAGCAACTTAGCGAGCGAGCGTAAAATAGACGCGTCATTCACAAATTTTTGGTTACTAAAAAAAACACTATTTACTTGAAAATTTTTATCAATTTATTTAAAAGCTTAAAAAGAGGAAGACTTCACAAGATAAATCTGATCTAGCAATAATTAAGGGCTAACAGTCATCCCAGTAACCACATGACCCTGATATGATATCACTGATATGTCATATATGTTATCATTCTGATATCATTATGATATCACGTTTAATATTATCATTTTTGTACGAACATTTTTTGACGTAGCAATGATGTCATTTTATAACTTCTAAATCGCGCTGGCATCTGTATGTAAAGCATGATATTGAATGATATCACGCTGACATCAAAATTACATCAATCCGACATCGAGTGATCACTGGGATGTGATCATAACATTTTTTCTCACTTACCATGTCGTGGCAGTTCATGGTATTCGACTCCGGGGAACAAGGCGTTGTCTTC
Organism: Hestina assimilis; assembly: GCA_023373885.1. NCBI lineage: Eukaryota > Metazoa > Arthropoda > Insecta > Lepidoptera > Nymphalidae > Hestina > Hestina assimilis. The sequence goes on from CM041751.1 coordinate 1,463,253, forward strand.
ATGGTTCTGGGATGGTGGGCATTTTGAGGCTCGGCACGGTGGCGTTAGATTGGCGATGTTTGCCAGGAATGCTGGCAACGGCGGTGGTGGCATGTGAACTATCGAGTCTGGCGGTGGACCGAGGGACAGGCATTCTGCCCCACACGACATTCTATAAACATTAAAGGTATAATACTAAGCAGGATGATGATGAGAACAGCTTCTGTCTTTAGTAATAGAAGCATGCTACTACCACCACAAATTGACCGACTAGACCGGATAAGAAAGTACAAGCTCTTCAAAAAATCGGCGTAAAGTAACATAGTACTGGTATGTTTTGTGCAATGAGTGAGAGCGCCGGAGGGCCAATCACGGACCTCCTCTGCTCCTTTCCTTTTGTCCCTTCTCATCGCTTCCCTCTTATCCCTCGGGTTAGCAACGCACATATGATACTTCAAGTATCGCCAACGTTCACAGTTTTCGGTGACTGCTACCGTTGGCTTGTTTGCCAACCGTCATGATATAAAAAAAACTCTAAAACTAAGAAATATACGCGAATCTAAATGGTATTATATATATACAATTATATGAATACGTAACTTAACGGTTTCTTTCCCGGAAATAGAATATTTAAACTTAATTAAATAGATAAACGCTACACACTCAACCGCCCTTATTAGGATGTGGCGGAGTTCCGGAAACACAAAAACAAGCACAACCACCCAGACCGAAACAAATGCCCGTATTGTCAATAGAAATATCCGCCCCGAGCGGGAAACGAACTCGCGAGACAAGCATTACCACTGCACCACAACGGTCGTCCAAAAAAAAATTTAAATTAACTGTATATGTTGTCAGGCTTTAGGTAGTACGAATACCGTAAAATACATCTATTAATATAAATATTTTTTAAATACCATAAAACCGTATCCATAAAATTAATGCTGTTCAGACATTGTTTCAATATGATTATTCAATATGATTTTTTAAATAAATAACTTTTAAATCAATGACTGTAATAAAATTTTTAATTAAAATAAAATTACATTATGAACACTTAGACTCAATACTACTGGACCCAAACAGTTTTTATACAACTTAAGAATTTAACAAAAACAAAATGTCGTAACAATCAATAATTCTAACAACACCCGGCAAAGTTAATCAGGATTAAATAAATAACTTAAATTAATAATCCCCAATACTAATTGTTAGTAAAATAGTTAAATTGTAACTAAATAACTCACGTTAAGTTTTTCTAAAGAATTTTCCTCAAAAAAGCACCACTTTACGTAGTTATTTAGAAACACTTTCTCAAAATGGTCCAGTGATGTAGGACGCAGGCGCGAACTTTGACCGATACTCAGATAAAACTACACGTCGAATGACGCTATTAAAGTAGAAAATGATGTACATTGCTGAGTTTTATTACACACTTACTCATAACGAAAAATTTAAGCAGCAATGTAAAGTACGCCGAATAATAACAACGTGTAGTGTAATTGTATGGTCGAGGTATTGATTCGCGCAAGCGCGTATCAGATTTTGCGACCCTCAAACTAGGGGTATATGTTAGTGTATAGAAAGGGGCTGAGTAAATATCCCCGTCTCTTTTTGTTCCTTAAAAATGGCCTTTGCGAGAAGAGTGTGGATTATTTAGAATGTTTAGTGATATGGAAATATGATTTCACAGTAATGTGATAGGTTCCAAGTGTTAGAATAATTTGCTAACGACGCGACAGTCTAAGCGTACTTATATAAGTATATATGAATACTTACCTAGCACTTACGTTTTTACATATTATGAGGATAAAAATGTCTTTTTTTCATGACGGTTGGCAAATAACCAAAGGTCCGACTGGTGGTTACCAGTCACCGCAACCTGTGACTGGTAACCACCAGTCGGACCTTTGGTTAAAGTATCACTTGCGCGTTGCCAATCCTATGCATAGGAGGAAAGGTATACGAAAGGAACAGAGGCATTAGGCCTCAGGCGCTTTCATTTATCGCACGAAACCCAATAGTACTACTTTACGCCGATTTTCTGTGTGAGGGTATGACTGCTCGGCAGAGCCGGCTTGTGCTGGGAGAAGCATGGCTCTACTACTCCTGAAACTGACTTTCAGAAATATATTCAAACGTTTTGAATTTTGAAGAAGCACGCCATATTATCGTAGTTTATCTATGCTATTCTACGCGGATTGTGAAGACGTGGATTTTTGAATTCCAAAAACTTACTTATATATATGACGGGATATTCGATGTTAACTAGACAAAGACGACGGTATTAGATCTAAACTAGAAAAATTACGGATTTTATATTATTAATGTGTATTGCTGTTGGCCCTACTGGCCTTGAGACAGCCCCCGCGGTAGCTCAAATTTGATTCCGTCTTTACTGCGCCTCCTGCGACGCTCCGAGCGCATTCTAGTCGATGGACTCACCCGACGGTGTGAGCGCGTCGTGACATGTGGAACAAGGGACCTCGTCGTCACCTGCGAGGACGATGTTGTGTGCGTCTTGGAGCTGTGTAAGGAGCATTGTCTAATGTGATCTTAACGTCAGGGTCGTGTAGGATGTGCTTAGGACGCTTCACTTTAATCGGTTTGTCATCTCTGTCTTTATAGATATTAGCCTGTCTAACTTGAATGAGTTTCGGTAGTAGGATATTGGTGTTAGTCTCTCTGCTCCCATCTACATTCATTGTACGTTTCTATAAATAGCTATGCAGTGTTGTATCTAGGATACCGGGAGGAGAGAGAGAGGAGGAGACCGGGTATCTGGTTGCAGAATTCCTCCTCGTCAACAAAAAAAAAATATTGTCTTTGTTGGCATTGAAAATATATCACGGCCTACCCTTATTCTTATACCAATATATGTAGTTGTATCCCGGCCATTTCATATGTAATTGATATAATTCATAGAAAATTATAATTATTATTCTTCTTTCTAGCATTATTCCCGATATTATACGCGTAAATACCCAGGATCTGCTTATTACTTATATCCGGATATGACAGATTACTAGTTTTTACAAAGAGCGATTGACATCTGACCTCCGTAACCAGTAACTCATTGGATAAAAGCAATTCAATTATCTAGAGTTAACAGTTATTATCAGATGTTATGTGCTAACAACCGGAACCAATAGCTTAACGTGCTCTTCGAGGCACGGTGGAGAGCACAACAAGGACAAACTACCTGACCGAAACAGATATTTGTAAGATCAATGCAAGCGTCGTACCTAATGGCAGATTGGCTACCCATAACGCCACAACAGTGTCATGGAATTATAATTATTTATCTAACCTAAATATCGTTCATAATTTCATCTTAGGAATAAGACCTGTTTATTTACCACTACTGATGTTCGAGAGTGATCTGACACACTATCACTATACGATTACCGTATATCATGTCCTATTTTATTTATTTCCTACATATAAATAACAACTGTGTCATAGATAGGCTAAAAGAAATTTAATTACTCAAAGCTCTTCCCTGTAACATTATGCAGGTCCGCGCTCCTTTCATCTCGACGCTGAGTTTTTTTCATAAAGGAAATGCATTTAACATATTCTACGCAGTGAATTTAATTATTGGTATTGGATTACTGGCAATTTTCGTCATTTTTGAAACAAGAAGCATCAAGCTTTGTTTTTTGGCAAACTATTAAAGATAAAGAAACATTGGTTTTCTTTTCTACAATTCTACCCCTGAAGAATTGAAATGGGGCGTCAGCTTGTATTAAAATCGTTAATCACGCGGGCGAATTCGCTAGCAGAAGCTAGTGTTTTATTTTTTTCTGAATGTGTATTGCTGTTGGCCCTACTGGCCTTGACAGCGTCACCGGGCGGGGGCCGAGTACTGAGACTCAGCCGTGATAAAGGGGCAGCCCTCACGGGGGCTCAAATTTAATTCCGTCCTTAGGGTGCCTCCTGCGAAGCCGAACCACGGCTAGGGATGTCATCGGAGATGGAGGCAGCGCTCCGAGCGCATTCTATACGATAGACTTACCCGACGGTGTGAGCGCGACGCGACGTGCGAAACAAAGGACCTCGTCCTCGCCGGCGTGGACGGTGTTGTGTGCGTGTCTGTGCTGTGTAAGGGGCATTTTCTAATGTAATCCTATCTTCAGGGTCCCGCAGGACGTGCTTAGGACGCCTTACTTTTGTCGGTTGGTTTCATCTGTGTAGATACAAGCATGTCTAATCAAAGGATTTGGATGGAAAGTAGTTTGATCGAAATAGAAGCTCGTGTTAAATTATTCTGTTGCTTTTGATGGAAGCTCTCCCTTTGTTGACCGCAGTGTCCGAGCCGTGTGCTTGCTATTTTCATGATATATACATACATAGACTACGTTGAACCAATTTTTAATGTAGCTAAACTTGACCAGCAAGCAAGACACAACCGTTTTGGGGTAGACAATCTGCGGTGGTACATACCTAGACGGCCAGTACCCGGTTTATAAACGGTTACGAAGAGAAAAGAAAATACTAACTTTATTCATTTACAAAATGTGAGATAATTAAAATTCCCTCACCGCCGAATACAGAGCGAGTATTAATCCTGGATTTAGGTCTTGTGACTAGCGCCGACAATGAATATATACATAATGATTATACGGTGTGACACACATGTCAGGATGTATTTTACACGGTCGTTACACACAGGCTTTATCGAATTGTTAGGATGTTATTTTTAACTGGCTTCTGCTAGCGGCTTCGCCCGCTTGAATAACGATTTTAATACAAACTTCAACCTCTTTTTTCACCCCTGTTAACCTTCTTAGCGTACGTTTACATTCAAAAATAACACCTGTCATAAAGTCTCTCAATATTTTAATATTGTATTTTATTTTATAGTTTAAACTTTATATATATATACAAACATTCATCCCCATATTTTCTATTATTATTTTACTCTATTGGGCAAAACTTTTACAATACAGATAGTCTAGAGCCGGAGAAAGGACATAGGCTTCTTCCAAATGCGAAAAAAGTGTTATAAGGGTCTGAAAGGGGTATAAGGGTCTGAAAGTTGTATGGTAGTATCGTCATCTTTAGAGCTAAAGATTAAAACTTATTTTTTAGACTTGATTCTTTTTTAGACTTTAATAGACAGAAACATGACATTCCATTTACTAAATGTACACACTCATAAGGAGGTATTAACGTTAAGTTACATCTAGTTAACAATTAAGTATCAATGAATAATTAACGAGGGATTAAATTCGAATCTTGATACAAAAAGTAACAGCTTGTAAATATCCTAATGTCGTGTAAAGAGGTTGTCAAAAATGGGTAAGTCATACTGACAACTTTAAATAGTAATAGAGGCATGCTCCTCCAAGCACAAATGGGCTGGATCGATTGGGAAAGGACTACACTCTCACAGAAAATCGGTAACAGTATCAGCAGGTTCTGTTGCCTGAAAGTGCCGATGGGCCAATCGCCCACCACCTCTTTCCATTCCTTTTTTCCCTCCTCATTCCTTCTCTTTTATCTCTTGCGAGAGCATCGCGCATATGATATTGCAAGCGTCTATTGGCTATGGCGACCACTTATCATCAGACTGGTCGCGTGTTTTCCACCTTTATTGTTAAAAATTCATTTAAGGGACAGGGACAGAATGGTGAGAGTTTGGGGTTTCTAACCTAACGCAACAGTACGGATCGTTAACAGGTCATTCATACCGAAAAGGGCAAGTCTCGACAATCAAAAAAATCGTAATTTGTCTATGATTATTTCACATTTTGGTTTATTAATTAAAGAAAAAGAATATCTCATGCAAAAATATACAATTTAATCACTTTAAATTATCGAACATAAACAAACATTGGAATTGCATTAACCGGCTTTCGCTCTAAATTGGACGAGGGAAAACAAACATTCAGTAAATGACGGCCATCGCTATGACGTCATCACGTCGGCAAGATGGCCGATCCATTGATAAAGCGTCATGGCGGGCGGCGCAGCGCGCATGCTCGGCTATACATTCATTGATAGAGAGTTATAGGGTTGTTTATAGAAAAAGATCAATTTTACATTAAAACGATTCTTTTTATTATTTTTTTATGAACTAACTTTTTTGTCGGGTACAACCATCGAAGGCAGGTCACCTGCGCCGGAACGGTATACAGGTATAATATAATTATAATTATTTTATCTTCTAAATTAAATTCCTTATTTATTAATTATTATTATTAATTACTAACATAGTATAAACAAATAAATAGTATAGATAAAATGTCGTTAGGTCTTTTTTCTTTATATTTTGCGACATGTCAATGCAAAGTAATAAAAATGTCTTTTAAAATAATCGTTACGTCGTAGCATCGTAGCGTCGTAGAGGGTAAAGAGGCTTTCATGAAAGCAGCCTCCTTCAACCCCTGTAAGCTCTAGGCCGAACCTTCAGACGGAGTTTAGGTGCGCTGCCGAACGCACGCCGCGCCCGCGATCTTATAAACTATATTCGAATTACTTGAAAGTTACCAAAGAATTAAAAAAAAACGGGGTTATTTATAAGGAGGCCTATAAATTGGTAAGTTATTTTTGATGCTTTTTTTCTAACTTTACCACAAGGTTTGGTTTGAAGATACTTTACAATTATTTAATTAATTATTCTTTAGGATACAATTTATCCCTTGACGACGAAATATTAATGACTACAAAATTATGAATTATTAGATTGTTTATAGTTCGTAATAGTTATTTTTCAATATATTTTGTAAACCAAAAAATTATATTAGAACTTGTATAGACAGCTTAACTTTTAAATAATTTAAAAAAAAAGAATTTTCACAAACTGTCGTTTTATTTTTGGGAATATTACGCGATATCCTTGTTATCCTTGTGGACCAATTTCGATTACATTTTTGGGATTGGGTTTACTTCCATGGAGTTATTCTTCATAACGTGGTTAGTTAACAGGTGGTTGAGGAATGGGATAGTTAAAATATACTGTATACTTTAATAGGAAATAATGTGAGCAAAGGAAGTAATATCGCTTTTGCCTAAATTATTATCTAACTAATATTATAAATGTACAACTTTGAATGGATGGATTTGTTTCTTTTTTAGGTATAAACTGCAAAGCAGATTTGGATGAAATTTGGTACACCCATAGCTTATTATTTGGATTAACATATAACATACTTTTTATAGTATCCCGGAAAAAATGTTGGGTTAAAAAACTGGATAACGCGAGCGGAGCCACGGGCGCAGCTAGTTTAGAATAAGTGACGTAATCGGCGAGGTAGTTATAAGTTATTTTTAACCGACTTCAAAAAAGGAGGTTCCCAATTTGCCTCAATATTTTTTTTATATTTAGCGGGTTGCGATATAATTAGGTACTATAATCGGGTTGCCTATTATTCTTAACTTTAAAGAATATTGTTTTTAGATCAAGCAGTTATCGATTTCAATACTGAAAAACAAAAATATATTTAATTTCTACAACAGAAGACGCCGCTAAGTAAAATGTTGGCACAAAGCACCGATCGATGAAAGTAGCCCTAAGTTACTCCTAATAACATCAGCTATGACAAAGTTCTGTTAAAATCGGTCCAATCGTTTCTCTTACTGGCTGGAACAAACAAGCAGAAAGACAGAAACATTTCAAATTTGATTTGTCACACGTATCGTATATGGGTTCAGTAAAAAGCTGTAATTTTCACATTACAAACAGACACTTAAATTTTAATTTATTTGTATAGATGTCGTTTTTATTTTGAAAGCTCGTCCTAATGCAATGTCGTCAATCATTCTCAAGCTTATAGCTGTCCGATATATACATATATGATATATATCCATGTGTATCGTTTTACTTTTTATTCTTATACTAGCAATTCCCCGCGACTTCGTGATCTTAGGATTTCTTTCAGAGAAAATTGAATCATTTGTAAGTAAACAATGTTCCTTATGGCACTAAGGTATCCATTAAATATGCAGCATGTTTTTTGATAATCCCATAGGAATAGAACATTTTCCTGGGATAGTAATTATTTTATGTGTTAATCCAGGTAATAACCTACAATCATAGTTGTTTGCGTCAGTGACCCCATGACGTCCTACTATGGTGATGGGGGTTCAGCTGAGTTTTAGTGGGTACTGGGTATTGCCGGTTAATTAACAAGCGGCCGAGGCCCACACTACCACTGCGTAGTGTACTTGACGAGTACACTAGGAGCCCTGGTTTGCCTAAATGCATTTCTCAGCGAAAACACATATGTAGCAAGCTATATCTGTGCCAAATTGATTGATCGAGTAACAAATATTCAAACATCCAAACGCGTAAACATACACACTTTTACATTTTTTATATTAGTATAATAAGTATTAAGTAGTTCGGTACCGACCGACCTGACCGGAGTCAAAAATAAGCATATTTTCTGCCCGGCAAATATATTATCTTCGTATAGCCAATTAAATATCTACTACTACTGACCTACTGTGCGTCAGTTTGAAATTCTTACATCCTTTGATAAAATCCTTACATCGAATTATATAATAAAAAATGTATACACTTGAAACCCTGGCACTTTTATTAGAAATATAAAAATAGATTAATTGGTTTGATCTAAAAATAGCTAGTTTTGAAGGCAGAAACAAGGTTTAATTAATTATAATTGTTACTAAAATAGAACGATGGAATTTAAAATGAAGGATTCCTCGAAAATCTGGGGCACGGCAGTGCCCGCCAAGTCGAGCAAAAAGCGGCACGGCCGTACTATCCTTTTCTCGAAGCACTTCAGGCCATTTTCGACGCTCTATAACTTCGTTGTGGATAAAGCTATAAGCCTGAATTTTCAGTAACCGAGCAGGCATTGTATAGACACGGTATATTTTAAATTTCATTCAATTTGAACCAGTAGTTTTAGAATTATAACTAGTCAAATTTCTTAATTTTGTCACTCACTGACTGACCGATCATCAAAACTCTAAGGCACTTCTAGCAGACATGGAAGCTTCAAGTTTAGAATATAATTAGTGTTTAGTGTATAAGTAAAGGAAAAATTAAAATATTTTGTAATTTCGCTCCAGTTTACTAGATACACCAACTACATAAATAACTTTGTAATCGCCTATAAATGTATAGGATTACAAAGTTACATTTGCAGTCAGATACGTACTTATATAATTTTCAACCTCCTGTAACTTCGTTGTGGCTAAAACTAAAAGCCTGAATTTTCAGTAACCAAACAGGCATTGTATAAACACGATATATTTCAAATTTCATGCAATTTGAAAGTGTAGTTTAAGAATTATAACTAGTCAAAAATTTCTTAATTTTGTTATTTATTGGCTGACCGTCATCAAAACTCTAAAGCACTTCTAGCAGACATGGAAGCTTCAAATTTAGAATATAATTAGTGTTTAGTGTATAAGTAAAGGAAAAATTAAAATATTTTGTAATTTCGCTCCAGTTTTCTAGATACACCAACTGTATAAATAACTTTGTAATCTCATATAAATGTATAGAATTACAAAGTTACATTTGCAGTCAGATACATACTTACATAATTTTCAACCTCTGATAACTTCGTTGTTGCTAAAACTAAAAGCCTGAATTTTCAGTAACCAATTAGGCATTGTATAAACACGGTGTATATCAAATTTCATTCAATTTGAAAAAGTAGTTTAAGAATTATATCTAGTCAAAAATTTCTTAATTTTGTTATGCATTGGCTGACCGTCATCAAAACTCTAAGGCACTTCTAGGAGACATGGAAGCTTCAAATTTAGAATATAAGTAGTGTTTAGTGTATAAGTAAAGGAAAAATTAAAATATTTTGTAATTTTGGTCTAGTTTACTAGGTACACCAACTGCATAAATAACTTTGTAATCCCATATAAATGTATAGGATTACAAAGTTACGTTAGCAGTTACATTTGCAGTTAGATAGGTATTTAAATAATTCGCGACCCCCTATAACTTCGTTGTGGATAAAACTGAAAGCTTAAATTTTCAGTAACTAAACAGCCATTGTATAAACACGGTATATTTCAAATTCCATTCAACTCGAATAAGCAGTTTAAGAATTATAACTAGTCAAAATTTCTTAATTTTGTTACGCACTGGCTGACCGTCATCAAAACTCTAAGGCACTTCTAGCAGACATGGAAGCTTCAAATTTAGAGTATAATTAGTGTTTAGTGTATAAATCAAGGAAAAACTAAAATATTCAGGTCCAGTTTTCTAGATACACCAACTGCATAAATAACTTTGTAATCCTATATAAATGTATAAAATTACAAAGTTACATTTACAGATAATCAATCAGTGTACCTGTATAGTATACACATAATATAATGGAATAATAGGTTTAGGTGGGTACCTAGATAATATACGATTACATTCAAGAAGTGGGTAGAAAAAGTAGGACTTTCTACAAAAGATATGAGATCCCATAAAAACATAAAATGTAAAGATTGCCAGTCTCATAAGCAGTTCTTCTACTACAAAAAGTGGTGAGATCTCATGTATAACTACGCCTGAAACTTGGCAGTTTTACGAATCTAAAAGTATTTGTATGAGTAGAATAAGTTGCCGTACAACTGGCAAGTTTCAGGCGTAGTTATACATGAGATCTCACCACTTTTTGTAGTAGAAGAACTGCTTTATGAGACTGGCAATCTTTACATTTTATGTTTTTATGGGATGGTATTTAAAAGGCTCGCAAAGAATTCTTTGACGAATAATATGTGGGCGTTGGTTGAGCGGAATTATTGAACGTAACATAAAAACAGTAAAATAACTCGAGTTTCAAACTTTTGCTCTTTATAAATGTATGCTAAATTGATGGTTACGTTTAGTGGAATATCAAAATTTTAGATTTTTATAGGTTTAGGTTCCGACTCCAAAATAAGGATATTTGTAATGATTGTAATGATTTAAAAAAAAGCAATGATATATTTTTAAAATTATTAATATTTAAATATTTTTATGAATTTTTTCAATTCAATGCTAATTCTTTCAAAAAGCTTAACAAATGCGACAACTATAACGCTCGTTAAGCTTCTTTTTATCGGAATTTTGGTTCTATTGGTTTTGACAGCATCACCACGCGATCTCCGTGTAATGGTTTTTTTTTATGTAAAAGGGGGCAACGATGTTAAGCGATCACCCCCGCCCATGAACATCCGCAACGCCAGAGGGCATGCAATTGCGTTACCGACCTTTAAGACAGGAACAGGCTATTTGAATTTATTTATGTTTAACTTACGAAGAAGCACCGGCGAGTCTTTGGATATTTTGTTTGCATTGAGGAGCATGTCTACAGTATATAATTGTTGGCGCAAGGCGAAGTGTCAAATGACTCCAGCTACAGAACCTATTTAATACGTTGGATTAGAAAGTCAATATTTTAAAAGCTGTCATTCTAACGAAGTGTCACATTAAAAGCAGAAAATCCTTGTCGTACCACATAAAGAAGAATCGTTGTAATCCGACGTAGTAGTTACAGTGCTGTGCAATTTATTGTGTTATCTAGTGAAGGGATTAAAAGCATTGTTGGTTATAATAAGTTGTGTATAATGTTAACCTACTTTGATGAAATTTATAAAGGCTCAAGGTTATCCTTAGCTTAGTTTGATTCAAAATGAATACTGATAAAATCACAGGCATAGTTTTATACTATATAGAAAGTCTATGCTTTATCACTACATAGTATAAAACAAAGTCGCTTTTTCTGTCCCCATATCCCTATGTTCGCTTTAATCTTTAAAACTACGCAACGGATTTTGATGTGGTTTTTTTAATACATAGAGTGATTAAAGAGGAAGGTTTATATGTATAATAACATCCATTAAATAGTGGAGAAATAGTCTTATTTTTGAGGTTTCTAATGTGATGTCGGAAATAATAATGACAATATATATATATTGTATATAATAATAATAATAATAGTAATGACATAGGCTATATATTTTATACCCGTGCGAAGCCGGAGCGGGCCGCTAGTATTTTATAATTTAAAACATATCGTGTTTGATATCCCAGTTTATAATTTACTCTATCGTCCTTCAGTTGGTTTATCGCTTTCATCAAACGAATCCTGCCGTTTTAAAGTTCAATTTTACAAAATTTGTTCAGCGTTTAATCGTTAAAATTAAAATGGCGTCCTTCATAACAGCGGGGTCAAATTTTTCAGTAAAAATTCTTTGTACTAAAATTACCGACTGGTATTGTTAATCTTTAGAAATTTAATTAAGTAATATTTTTTTCTTGAAAAAGAATCCACTAGTTTTTATTATAACAATTTTTAACAGTCTTAATATATGCTTGTAATTACATAATGACTGACCTCCGGTTTCTCGAACGTTGATCAAATTCACGTCAACTTAACATACCAAATATAGAACGCTCATTGGTCAAAGATTATCGATGATCAACAGGCAGCCGGGGGTAAATCGCTCAAAATTAATTTGATATTTAGGCTCAATGGAATACGGAACACTAAGCCTCCGCTATCCGTTCGTTCGTCAGTGGGTTTGATCCGTCAGAGTTGATATTGTCACGGAATGTAAATTTCTGTTGCCTAAAATTAAATATGAGGTGGGCGGTATGCTTGTTTGCCAACTTGTAACATAAAAAAATGTAACATAATACCATAATCTCCGGCTAGTGCCGGAACAAAAAGACATTTAAAAATTGTTTTTTTTTATGTAAGTACCGCCGTATATACTTTCATATGCATTTAGTGAAAAGCTTAATTTGGATTTACAAACAGACACTTTTAATTTTATTTGTTTGTATGTATAGATTTTCGTAGATTGTCTATTTCTATGGCCACTATAATAAATAAATAAATAAACGCTAAACACTCAACGGCCCCCATTAGGATAGTTATATCCTGTGTTGGGGGTCCGAAAACATACACAATGACAAGGACAAATACACCCAGACCGGAAAACATGCCTGTATGGTCAATACAAACATCTGCTCCGAGCGGAAATCGAGCCTGCGATCTGTGGCGCTTAAGGCAGGTTCGCCATCGCTGCACCGCAACGTCGTCTGTCAAATAATTTTATATTATTTGTATTTTGATGCTTAATCTGCAATATGTTAGTTATCTCCTTAAAAATATTTTTTTTTATGTTACAAGTTGGCAAACAGGCATACGGCCCACCTGATGGTAAGTGGTTGCCGTAGCCTATGAGCGCTTGCAGCACCATTAGTAGGTGCCACTCACGCGTTGTCAACCCCGAGATATTAGTTCTTAAATCTCGTTCGCCCAGTAATTTCACTAGCGTACAATGCCCTTCAAACCGGAACACAGTAGTGCCTAAGCACTACTATTTGGCGGCAGAATATTGGACACTGCGGTGGTACCTACCTAGACGACCTCTTGCAACAAAAGACCTACCACCAGTGTGACTGATTGCACTGGTGGAATAATCTCTGTTGTGACAGAGGTTATCCCAACAGCGGGCGATGGGGTCGTCACATCCCGACGCCTTTAAAAATAATCTTTATGTGATTCATTTTAAAATGAAGTACCCGGGGACACCTCTGTTCTTGTCATCATTAATAACTAATTGTCGTATATAACTTCTTCTTCCCAGCATTATTCTGGATACGATACGAGTTTACGCAGGGTCTGCTTAATGCTACTCTTGTCGGGATTTGAAAGGTTACTAGTTTTTACACAGAGCGACTGCCACATGACCTCCGTAACCCTAAGGATGAACCAGTAACTCATTGGATAAGACCAATTTACTTATGAAGAGTTAACGATTATTATCAGATATTATGTGAAAACAACCGGGACCGACAGCTCAACGTGCTCTCCGAGGCAAGGTGGGGAGACCCACAAGGAAAAACGCCCAGACCGAAACAGATATATGTAAGATCAATAGAACCATCTGCTTGAGCGGGAATCGAACCCGTAACCGTCGAGGCTAAAGGCAGACTCGATACTCACAACGCCACAACGGTGTCTAAATGTCGTATAAAACTTATAAATATAAATAAATAAACGCTGCAAACACAACGGCCCCCATTAGGATAGTGATATCCTGTGTCGGGGGCCGGGAAACATATACAAGGACAAGGACAAATACACCCAGACCGGAAAATATACTTGCATGGTCAATACAAACATATTATGCTCCGAGCGGGAATCAAACCCGCGACCTGTGGCGTTAAAGGCAGGTTTGCCACCACTGCGCCACAACGTCGTCAAATTTGTTAAGTTTAAATTATGATTTGTTAAATAGTTTTTGCTTGTGCTGTTCACAGGTTATTTTATGCGAATGCTAAAGTTTAATTCAAAATCGCTACAAAACAAAATTAAACAGCTTCAGTGTAGTGTGGGGTGTAAAATTCGTTAAAAGTTTTAATTGGTCTTCGGATTATCCGTTCAACCGCCTATCGGAAGCTTAGTTAGATTTGATATTTATAGTACCCACAAACAAACGTGTGACAACACGTAGACACATTGGTGATGAACATGCTTATAATGTTTTTTATATAAGAGGGGGCAAACGGGGAGGAGGCTCGCCTGACGTTAAGGGATTACTGCCACCCATGAGCATCTGCAACAGCAGAGGCAGCAGCAAGAGCTGGGCATGCATGCGTTGCAGCTAGTTATACGCTGGCTGACCTCGAAACGCAGCTGACGAGCAGTCACAGAAAGGGATTAGCGGATAAACATATCTTAGAAGTTCTTTTTTTATTGTCTAAATCATACTACAACAATCATCATTATTAGTAAAAAGTAATGTTAACAAAAAAGCTACAAAAATTAGACAAAGAGAGCAAGCTCAGCTGATGCTGTCGGGAACGTACTCTCAAGCAGCGCTGGTTTTCAGCTTCACCCCTGCCCTCTGTGGTGGAATTCGAGAGCTAAAGTGTTTGAATGTTGGCTGACATTCCTTACTTGGAACAAAGACTAACATATTACCAAAAAAAAAAATAATAAAAAGTAAACATAAAAAAAAAAAAACTAAGAAAAAAAAAAGGACGTTACAGGAATATGTCATATTATGTACGAACGGTGTTATTGTGTGTGAGTATGTCAGTGTATGAAGTGCATATCTACATAAATGTTTATCTGTATGCGTATGTGGGTGCTTGTGTGTGTGTGTGTGTGTGTGTGATGTGTGTGGATTGTGAGTGAGAGTATCTTATTGCGTTGAAAAGAGGGATCTAAGAGCTATATTTTTGATGTGAGTATGTTTCAAGTTTTCTGTGAAATGTTGTATTTTAAGCAATGCATTTTTATCCAAAACTAACTATCCACTCATCCGCTTATAGTAAACCAACTGATTGTGGATAAAATTACAGACAAAAAAAAAAAGCTCTAGGCTACGGTTTCCTCTTACGATAATGCTGGCTCTACTAAGCGTACACGTTTCCTTTTAGTTTTGTGGTTTAAAAATACAAGTATGTCTGTTTGTAACTGACATTTTCCAGAATTTTTGTCTGAACTAGGTAATGTTATAATATCAGCAGACACAAAAATATTGTCTAATGACATAATTCTTGAATGAGAAAAGGACATCTCAGTGAGCACTCCAAAACTTTTATACTTATTAGCCAGTAAAGTGTGGAAGTAAAGTTTCATAAGGGGCAATATAACAGAAGGACTTTACAAAAACTTCCCCGGACAAAAATTTCGAGTATCATTTTTTTATTTTTATCATTTCGTAAAAGTTTTATATTAGAATAGCCTTTTCCGCGGCTTCGTCTGCGTTAATATTTTTTTCATGTTACTAAGTTGGTAAACAAGCATACGACCCATCTGATGGTAAGCGGTTGCGGAAGCTTATGAGCGGTTGCAGCACCATTAGTACGTGCCACTCACGCGTTGCCAAGCTCAAGATATTGGTTCTTAAATCTCCTTTGTCCAGTAATTTCACTAGCCTACACTGCCCTTCAAACCAAAACACAGTAATGCCTAAGACACTACTGCTTTGCGGTAGAATGTTTGACACTGCGGTGGTACCTACCTAGCCGGCCACTTGCAACACAAGACCTACCAAGGTCTTCAAGTCGTCAAGTCCCGACGCCTGTGTGAGTAAGGGAGTGTTATTGCAATTGAAATAATTGATTGTTCATACAAAATTTAATAGCTATTTCATCCCCTTCTGGTTATGTAACAAAATATATTATTTAACCTGGCCAGATAAATTGGATAATTAGTGGTTATCGCGTGGCAAGAAACGAATATACGGAAGTTTATAATAAAGAAATATATTATTTTTTACAGCCTTAATACATTTTTTTCTGATTTAAAAGTTTGTTGGGCAAACTTTTGTCTTAGGAAATGTTAATCTAACTTTAATATTAACAACTTTTTATATTATATTAGCATCTGCTAGTGATTCTGTCTAAATGGATTTATGTTATATTCAGTTAATTTGGATTCAAAATATGACAAAATTGTCAAAAAAATATCATCGGATCGCTATCACATTTCACATGCGGGCCAATTTAGAGGTTGCCTGAAATTTTCATCATAATCAGTCCAGTTGTTTTGGAATACATAGGGAACATACATATTATATTTTATATATTTAAACTAGCGACCGTTGTCCTGCCCTGAAAAAAGAAATCTGGGACCCGATAGCATCGCCCCCTGAGTCTAATTGTGAACAGAAGTGACACTGGTAAAAATTATTGAATTACTAATATCGCTTTTAAAAAATAGGGTATGATGGTAGAAGGAAAAAAACTTGGGGTTTTATTTGTTTTACAATGCTGTATCATAAAACTAATTGTCCAAAAATAAAAAAATGACGTTGACTATCTTTATCACTTTGAGGTATGAAAAATAGCTAACAACTTATTCTCAGACCTACTGAATATACATACAAAATTTCATCAAAATCGGACATGCAACACGGTTTCGGAGGAGTATGGTAACTAAAACTGTGACACGAGAATTTTATATCTTTATATATATAATTCTACTGAACGTGTGTGTGTGTGTGTGTGTGTGTCACTGAACTCCTCTTAAATGGCTGGACCGACTGTGATGTTTTTTTTGTGTGTATTCCGGTAAATGGCCAAGAGGCCGACTAGGCAAGTACCACCGCAGAGTCAAATATTCTGCCGCAAAATAGTAGTGCTTAGTGAGATTTAAGAACCAATATCTCGAGGTTGGCAACGCGTGAGTGGCACCTACTAATGGTGCTGCAAGCGCTCATAGGCTACGGCAACCACTAACCATCAGGTGGTTCGTATGCTTGTTTGCCAACTTGTAACATAAAAAAAAAGAATTCGAGAATGGTTTAGATTAAAAATTTGACCCAGTGGGGGGCGCTGCTACCGTGTCTCACTTTTTTTTCACTTTCGTGGCAAGACAACGTCTGCCGGCCCCGTTAGTATTAGATATAGATGTACTGCGTACGGATCTACACCTAAGTGGAAGCGCTAAGGTTTTACCCTTTCACAATATCATTCAAATAATAAATCATTGGCAAGTTGGGTTGTAAAGAGTTTACGAGTAATTTCGTATTGATCGGGACAAGGTCACGGCCAGCCGTCGCCCTTCCAGACTATTGTTAGCTTAGTATCTATTCAATTATACGACTCTTTTGAAACTTGGTTATACAAAATTTATCCCTTTGTGAGCTTAATATGTGAAATTTATAGACCTTTATGTTCCATTACTGGATTAATTTTGTGTTCCAACATAATAATACCGGGGACTTACCATTAACTCTTATAGCGATTAAAATCAATTCAATGCTGACATTCAGGTTTTATATAAGCATGTCGTATAGATATAATCGCACCTTTAGAACGAAAATGATGTTACTCAAAAAGTAATTTTTTGAGAATCAACAAAATAAGTTTTAAAATGTTAACACCTGAACAATTCGTATATTATATTTTCTTGGTTGTTTACTCCAGTTATTTACGATCGAAAATAGCTATGTTTGTATGTATTTTCGGGCGATTTATAATCTTCAAGCTAGAGACTCTCTTCGGGATGTGTTTACTAAGGCAGGCATACTGACGGTTGCTTCGCAGTATATCCTTAGCAATATCTTTATATTCATAAAAATGTTGATTTGTTTGACACAAACAGTGACAGACACTGCTTTAATACAAGAAGAAAAGATAAACTTGTTACACCAAGTTTTCGGCTTCACAAAGTGAGTATGTCCTTTTGGGGCAAGGTGTTCGCTTCTATAATAAAATTCCGCAGACAATTTTGAATCTACCACTTATGAAATTTAAATCTTATATCAAGCGGTGTTTACTAAATAAAGCTTATTATTCCGTTAATGAATATATTGCAGATAATGTGGCATGGAATTAATATACGTTGAGTTTCATGCGGGATATATATCTTAATTGTACATTTGACAAATGTAATGTGATTATTTTTGAAAAGAGTAACTGTAGAGTTTCTTGCCGTTTCTTCTCTGCAGAATCTACCTTCCGAATCGGCGGTAGCTTCACTTAGGCGGACATAACAGACTGTATATTTGACGATTCAAAAGCGCTTAAAAGCCTTGAATAAAGAATATTTTGAGTTTGAATTTTTATGATTATTGTTACATTGTTAATTTCGTTTTAAATCATTTACGCTGATAAGTAAATCTTCGATTTTTTTTATTGAGTCGTTTCCGTTCTAAAGGTGCGATATATGTCATATTATACGTATACTGGACAACATTTCAATCGCAGTAAGAGTTAATGGTAGGCCCGCTGATATGCTTTTTGTAATGCTCTGGTATGGTTGTTGTCATGTACATTGTCCAATATGTTATTGCTTGGTTACTATACATAGTTAGCACGGAAATCCAATTCTTTTTAAAAAATAAGACAACCCTAAGTTACTCTCTATAACTTCAGCTATCTGTCACTGAAAGCCTTTTAAGTGATTAACAGACAAATTTTTTTTCGTGTAAGTACCGTACTTACTGTCATATTAATTTAGTGAAAATCTGTTGTATTATCTATACAAATAAATAAAATTTAAGGGTCTGTTTGTAATTCCAAATTAACATTCTTTAGTTATTATTAAATTAATATTATAATTCTGCGATTTTACGATGTGATAATTGAAATACCGTCTATTAACATTATAATGTGTAGGAATTTAATAATATTATCCTTAGGAATTTTCATGCTCAAGTTCATGTGGGAAGAAATCTTTGAACGATTCCTTATTCCGAAAGGAAAAGGTAGACATATACTATCAGGATTTTTGGGAATATCACAATTCCGATTCTTGAACAAATAAGAAGGCATTTAGACCTAGTTTACAGTGTTTGCGCCTGTTGATTTTACAATAGCAATCTCACACTTAACTAGTTGCAACAGCTGTGTCGGTACTATTAAAAATGTAACACAATTTTTATTCCTATTACACTAATGTACAATATGTAATTTTTGCCTGTCATTACCACACAAGCTCTGTACCCTACTCTAAGTACGCACGTCATTAAAGAACATTACTTTTCATCAAAAATTGAGTTTGATTTCTTAAACGTAATCAACATACAGATTTTTTTCTAATTTTTCGTAGTATTTTTTTTGGGTTTCTTAGCCAACATTGTGAAAAATACCTTCTTTAACAATACAATATTAGTAATTTTTCTGCTAATCGCACCAAAGAAAACATCGCCTGATTTCAATAGGTTTTCATAATCGAAAGCTTTCGCCGCTGTCTGGTATCTTTTATCTACATAAAACCTCCACAGATATACATATCCATACTGTTAGAAATAATGTTGGCGGTAGATGAATAAAAGCACTGCTAATATTCTTTAAAAAATAGTCTGTAGATTTCGTGCTGAGTGGTCGTGTACTCAGGTTTGCTAGTAAACTTCGTGCTGAGCAATCGGTTTTTTCCATTTATAAAGTATTTAAGAGACTTTGCTTTATATTAATGTAACGGTGTGTATGCACTATTAAATACATGTAAAGACATCTCACGATAACATGGCTAGTCTCTCCAAAATTCAAAACGTTTTATTGTATTTATTTTTTTAGACTCCAGAGGGGAGCAAAATGAGTATATTCTCCAATAGTTATTAGCTAAATAGATCCAAAAAAAAATTTGAGTATTTCGCAAGGCACACGGGGGCAGCTGTTCCCCTTTGCTCCTTCCTCGATACGCCCGTGCATGAGTGCGTACTGAAAAAACAAAAAGAAAACCATAGAACTGTTGCTCGATTAGTAGCGTCATTATTCGCTTATTTTTATTAGAATGTCGCTGCACTGACTTGTTCTTATGAAAATGACGCTTAGTTTACTTGTACTTAGTTACATTTTCTTGCGCGTTCGGCTAGTTATGATTAGTTGACCAACAAATCTGCCGGCCGACTACTGAAGCCGAAAACTTACATACAAACTCTTTCGTAAGGTTGTGGCTACACACATTTAAATATTTAATAGCGTATCATCTCGTTATAATGAACATATTTTTTCGTTTCTTGTAAAAGCTACGTCCCTTGGTAGCTCTTGGAAATTTTATATAGGTACGTTTCTAGCAACACTCCTGAATTATATATTGTCTCTAAAGGTCGATTGTCTTTCAAATGTCGTCCAATATATATTATGACATATATTTATACGTCATTCTTATAAAGTGGTGGAGTTACAAAATTTTCAAGGTAAAGACTGTATAGTTTTGGCTAAGGTTTCCATTATAGCCTACTCGAAAATTAAACTTTTTATGTTATTTAGTCATGTATCCTATAGCTACCACTTACCCGGGTGGGGATATCACTTTCTATCGTCATAATACACTTAGTAATTGAAAAAAAGCATTTTGAAATTTAAAATATTTATGTTAAAATTCAATTCAATGGCAGTATTTCGGCGGAATTAGTGCTCATATTACGTAAAGGGTTATCATATTATTCTGAAACTATCACTCCTATGGCATGAAAACATTTAGTTAACGAGAAATTCTACTTTGAAAATTTAAAATATTATAATATAAAAATACGTCATTAAAGATTACAAATTTTGACAACTAACTAGTAAGAGTATGAATAAATATGGCGACGACGTAACGTTAACGTTTTAAAATTTGTTAGTGTTTTTTTATTTTGTCTTTTTTGTTTTAATTAATTATCTTATTATAATATAATTAAATATGTTTACAAAATATAATATATTAATAAATAAATATTAAAATAGATTTAGAAAAAACTAGTTCTACTTAAAATCATATTATATAAAAATCCGTTGGTTAGGTTAGGTTCTTGTTAGAACATGACCATCGCACGAGCCGAGCGAGCGTAGCGAGCGTGCCGCGCCAGCGGCCGGCGAGTGCCAGAAAAAACTAGTTCTACTTAAAATCATATTATATAAAAATCCGTTGGTTAGGTTAGGTTCTTGTTAGAACATGACCATCGCACGAGCCGAGCGAGCGTAGCGAGCGTGCCGCGGCAGCGGCCGGCGAGTGCCAGAAAAAACTAGTTCTACTTAAAATCTAATTTTTTGTAAGTTCATAACTACTCATCATTATCATTAACTAAATAAAACATATTTATTTTGACTGTAATTTTTTTGTTTCGTGACTAAGAAGTATGTTAGTTTTTTTTAACGAAACTTATCTGTAACATTTATAATCTGTATTATATTATAATACTTAGATAAATGGCAGATGTAATGATTTAATGTTGTTTCTCAAAATCTGAAATTCATTTTCATCATTAATAATTTTGTGATTAAGACAAAGTTATTATATTTTATGTCAAAAGGTGTTCTAGTTATCTATTTTAATCTTTGGTGACACCATAAGTATGAGAAATTGTACGAATTTGCAATCTTTTAGATGTTTATATTTAAAATTTTAAAATGTTGTTTTTTCAATTACTAAGTGTATTACGACGTTAGAAAGTGATATTCCCAGCTTGGATAAGTGGTAGCTATAAGACACATTACTAAAAACCATAAAAAGTTTGATATTCGAGTAGGCTATAATGGAAACCCTTTCCATAGTTTTTTCCGCCCTTGCCTCTCCAATAATTGTGAAAGGGGCAAGTCACCGGAAAATTTATAAAACCTCAGAAAACCGTTATGCAGTAACCTTTTTGATTTCTATGAGGTAGCAAAAAAAATTCGGTCCCATAAAATTTGCCGTCCCAAAAATCTGCCGCCCTAGGCTCAAGCCTCAGTCAGATTTGAATTGGATTGATTTTGAGCCCGCACGGAGAGAGTTAATGGAGAGGAGAAAGTGTTAAGTCCCCTGGGGGCTTACCATTAACTCGTACTGCGATTAGTATGACGATATAAACATGCCAAAAACTGACATTAAATCGTTATTTCGTATCATGACATATGACATATATATGTCTTAGTCATGCTCTTATAAAATTTTATTTGATTTACTGTTAAAATTGAATAGAATTTTTACTAAAAGATAATGGTAAGCCCGCTGAATTATATATTGTCTCTAAAGGTCGATTGTCTTTCAACCTCTGTTCTCTAAATAATATTAAGTGCTTTCAATATTAGACGCTTGAATTTATATCAGCTATTTTTGTATTTACGATGATGAATATAACAGTTGAATAGTGCTCGTTAATAACTGAATAGGTCATAACGATTACGTATTATCGGTAATAATTCATTTTGGACTTCAAAATGATGCCTATTCAGACGTTTGCAAAGCAGGTTCTCTATTTCAGTTACATCGTGATTTATTAATCACTTTAGTAGTCAGTAAGCTTCTTTAAGAGGACTTTTAAATTCCACACAGTGGATTGTATAAATGATATATTATCCTTACTTAATATTATAAATGCGAAAGTAACTCTATTTCTCTTTATGTCTGTTTGTCGCGCTTTCACGCCTTTAAATTAATATGACGTTCAAAGTTTGTCAAACGAGGCGGGGGGTTAGAGTTTGTATGAAAACGTTATTCACGCGGGCAAGGCCGCTGTCAGAAGCTAGTTAAATATAAGGTCGAAAAGTAAAAAAATCCGTATGCCAGCGGCCTAAGAACCCCGCCGCCTAGTGATCGCCGCTGTAGAGGAAGAACACCCCACCCACGGTAGAGGAAGAGCACCTGAAGCAGCAATATTTGTTACTGATGCGTTCTGCACGATGATAAGTGACGGAGGCTCTGTGATGGTCTAGATTTCTGAACAACAAGATACGTAAGAAACGCTCTGCTTTCTCGTTTCTGATATACACCACCTAGACCTTCCCGATCACCATTTCCCCTACCACCTAACCTTCAAATCAAGAGTGAATAAATAGAAGAGGCTGTATCATCACTTTTCATCAAGCCTGAAAAAAGTCAAGCGCTAGCTAGCGCTATATATTTTTTGATAAAAATATTTTTAAGAAACTAAAAAGCTAAAAACAAATATTTTCTTATTTTCTTCCGTTAACGCGAGATTTGCGGGTTCGATCCTGACCCCCTTGAGCTATTGTCGTACCCACTGCTAGCACAAGCTTAGTATTGCCTTGAAAAAGCATTGCTAATATTCTTTAAAAAGTATATATATTTTATTTCCTATGGATTAGAAAAATAATTTTAGGCAGTTGTTCAACATTAAGCAACTACATTACCGCAAATAATTCGCGGAGCCACGGAATTGCTAGTATTTAAATAAAGGTGTCATAATTTATTCAGATCCACTTTTACCGCTCTCATTTTAAAATGTCTACTTGAAAATGTTTGAATGACGTCGCTTTTAGGGTTCCGTAGCCAAATGGCTAAAACGGAACCCTTATAGTTTCGTCATGTCCGTCTGTCCGTCCGTCCGTCTGTCCGTCTGTCCTTCCGTATGTCACAGTCATTTTACTCGGAGACCATTGACTCTATCTATACGAAATTTACTAATTAGGTGTATTCCATGAACCGCACAAGGATTTTGTAATAAAATCTTAATATATATATGAATTAAGGGTAGCAGTCCATACATGTAACTGACGATTGAAAAAAAATTTCAACGTATGGCAACGTGTGAGATATCTTTGGATAGTTCTTTTAAAATGATAAGGAGGTTTGATTTTGAGTTTTTTCATTAAGCCAGTAGTTGTTGAGATATTAGCTCCTAAAGTCGTAAAAATCGTGTCCCCCCCTCTAACTTTTGAACTATGGTATTTAAAATTCTGGAAAAGTTTGAGCTTGTAGAGTACCACATGAACTTTCATCCACATTTAGTTTGAAGAAGATAGGTCTATAAATTTAAGAGATATATAAGTTTTTCCCATAACTACAGGTTGGAATGTGGGGTGAGGCAGGGTGGCCTGACCTCACCCAAGTTGTTTAATCTGTATGTGAATGCCCTAATACAGACGCTCAGTAGCACTCGTGTCGGATGTCATATTGACGGAGTCTGTCTTAATAACATTAGTTACGCCAACGACATGGTTCAGCTGAGTGCATCTGTCTGTGGGTTAGCAAAACTGCTAAGTCTTTGTGAAAACTATTTCAAACGTCATGGCTTAGTCTATAACTGTAAGAAAAGCGAATGCATGGTCTTTCAGGCCAGGGGAAAATCGATTCCATCTATTGTACCTGCTATCAAGTTACGCGGGGTTCCACTAAAGAGAGTTGAATGCTTTAAATATCTTGGCCATGTAGTATTCTATGACTTGAAAGACAATGCAGATATTGAGAGAGAACGCAGGGCTTTGTCTGTTAGGGCAAATATGATTGTTCGCAGGTTTGCTCGTTGCTCAATGCCAGTCAAAATAACGCTTTTCAGAGCTTATTGCACCACATTTTACCCTAGCAGCCTGTGGGCAGACTATACGCGGAAACATTACAACGCCCTGCGTGTACAATATAACAATGCTTTCAGGATGCTAATGGGTATGCCTCGTTTTTTAGTGCATCGGGGATGTTTGCCGAGGCGTATGTGGACTGTTTTTATACCATTATGCGAAAGCGGTGCACATCGTTGTTGCGCAGGATTCTTTCCAGCTCAAGTGGCGTCCTGAGAGCATTTGTTAATAGAAGTTGTTTGTATGTGAATCACTGCTATCGGATTCACGTGCTGGCAAATTAATCCTGTCTTAGGTTAAATAAGTTTTGGAAATTACTAACAAATAGGCGTAAGATACTTGTATTACTAACAACATATGATCCATTGTTAGTCGAAATAAAGTTATTATTATATAACCATGCTGCGGAACCCTTTAGATTCAACTGTGCGTGGTCCACAACGCACTTGACTGGTAATTATTCTATATCTTCTCGCCGCCATATTTAGAGAGCCCTTCATTTTTATAAGAGGTCTGTCTTCATAGCGACCTGTTATGATGTCTTATATTTTTGGAAAAAAACAAACTTTAATACATAAATACTTGTATTTTTATTTACTACCAATATTACATATTTAAAATTAAATACTAACTATATTTACAAATAATTAAAAAAGTACAAATTATGTCCAAGGAGGCTGGTGACAAGAATGCTGCAATCCCGGCAATTATTTCGGCGAAAAATGAACCAGCTCTCCTGTCCTCTGCGGAGGCAATGAGTCTGGGTGTAAAATCTTTTAAAAACTGTTTTACACTAACGCTCCATGGCCCAAGTGTTTAATTGATATTTTCGTTTTAAACTCCAATTTTGGTTTTATTAATTATATACAACGTCATTCTCGAATAAAAAAAGAAATAAGATTTATTTCATGTACGATACTAAACTTGCTAAGTAAACTTGTATATAATGACGTCATTCCTGTTCGATATTACGAATAAGTCCTATTTAAAACCCACGTAATGAATTTACTTTATAATATAAATAAATAAAGAGTAATAATATTTATATTAAATATTGAACAAGCATTACTCACTATCAGTCGCTGTGTGCAATATATGAACATTCAAAAAATCGTTAAAATCTATTTTAAATTTATCAAGATGATCTGTTTAGAGAAAGCAGGTCAACATCAGAAATAGCAATGCAATATTAATAATTGCATTCCAATTCTGTACCAATCGATGGCCTATATTGACTACCCGGATGTCGACTACATGAGACTATCCGGCTATATCCGGTTTAGTGTGCGACTATTTTATTAGTTTATTTAGCTCGGGGACTTGGCTGTACTCCACCTGATTAGTGGATGTAACCGCAATGGCGGCTTTACGGTTGCACTAGCCGCTAGCCCTTACCCAAAAGATGCAACGGGTAATATGGTAACCGATACCACCTAGGAACCTCAAGAGAAGAGCGTATTCCTTCCTTAAAGATCGGCAACGCAACTGCATTCCCTCTGGTGTTGCAGATGTTCATGGGCGGCGGTGATCGCTTAACATCAGGTGAGCCTCCTGCCCGTTTGCCCCCTCTTACATAAAAAAAATGTTCTTCTAGACACGCCTTCACCTTATTTAAGACAAGAAATTGTATCTCAAGTGCTAAAAGGGCTAAAAACAATTTTAATATGTACATCAGCTCCGCTGCTTCACTATTACTGGCTCATTTTATTGGTAATCGATAAGAACTCGTCTCAGTCACGTTTTAGTCATAAATTATAGAAAAAGCTTTCATAGTCTATATTTAACTTGTCGTAATGACACATCCCTTAATTTCTAAGTAATTTCAGCTTAAAGTAAACTAACAAGTTTATATAAAACATTATGAGTGGTAGAGCCATGGTGCCATTATAAATAGGACGGCTCGGCCTGGGAAGTGCTTCCCTCTCACAGAAAATCGGCGTAAAGTAACAGTATCAGTATAGATGCGTTTCGTGCAATGAGTGAGATCACCAAAGGCCCAATTACACACCCCATCTGTTCCTTCTCTTTTTCAGGGCCTGCTTATTGTGGACTGCTTTTTGCCTTCATGACATAAAAACAACCTGATTACTGTATTTTTATCCTCAAAAGTGGCACAAAAGAACGTGGAATTATATATACTTACATATGGAAAAGGAAGATGAGTTAGAGGACAAAATGGGTGGTTTTAAACCTCCCGAGGCCTGATACGTCAGAAAAGAGGACTAAGATAAAACATTCATTTTTATTCATATAGATAGATATAGAAAATATGATGACGGGAAAACACGAGAGAAAATAAGAACGAAAATAGAATTGACTTAGGGCGGTTACAGATTAGCGTTTTTTTTTTCCGAGAATATGCTGTCGTTTCGGCATATATTTTTACACGCGCGTTTCAAAAGAGCGTCAGTAGTGGTGAGTGTCAGTGGCATATTTATAGTGCTTTATATTACGCGTTTATACAAGCTTAGAAGTGCGTCAAATCTCGTACGAGTTGACAAAAGGCGCGCGTATACCATCTGTACGCGCTTCATAAATAAAGCTTAAACGGTCGTATAAAACGCTGGTCTGAAGGCGCCCTACATAGACTACTTTGTACTCAAAGTTAATGGATGCTTTCAATATATGAACGTCAAAAATCTATCATAATGTAAATAAAAGGACTACTTAAGGTTGTTTTCTTTGAAAGTCGTACAAAGTTGAGACAAGGCTAATGTAGAATCAATGTTTAATATACACTTGTATAGCGTTGTATATCGACACTAGTCGGTTAGCCGACTTTAAGAGAAAATAGGATAGGATAGAACGTTTCAAAGGATATACTCTTGAGGTGGTTCACTTATAATCAGGTCAGCATCTGATTGAAAGAATCGAGGGAACTCTTCAAATTTTATAGGCACATTTATTTTGATTTGATGATGTGGAACCAATGATGATAATCACAAATGAACCACTTGATATTAATAAATATTTCATAGGTTGGTATTTTAAATATGGTTGCCGAAGTAATATTTGTTACTTAAAATTGTTTAAAAGAAATACATCATGTCCTACTTAAGCATCGACTTCTGTGTAGAAAATTATTAATTTTTGCTTTTCAATTTTGAAGTGGTTATTTTTTATTCTCATTTTTATTATCATTGAAAAATTAATAAAAACTTGAAGTAGGTGTAGACGATCAAATAATCTAAAGCGTTCAATGCGATTTCATTTTGTTTATTTACTTTCATAATTTTTTAATTATGTTGGATAGATTGGCCTCCATTTTTGTGATCAAGGATTGAGACTAGAGAACGGAACTCTTCAAAATATAAGCCCGCGATAAAGCATCTAGATTGCTTCGTATAAATATGCTTACAATTTAGGCGGTGTAAGCCTTTTTAGTTTAATAAAAAAAGCTCAAGGTAGACCACTAATATTAAAGCTTCTCGGATATTACATTTCTGCCGTATGTTTTAGTCATAGATTTAATAGTAAAAGCTTTTATTCAGACACAGATAATGCTATAAACTTTTAATGTACATAAACAATTTATGACTCAATTTAATTAATCGATATTGAAAACATTGATTACACGATGACAATATACCAGACATTTCAGGCCAACTTTGGTCTAATGTGGCCTGATGGCCACTCCCTTCTGTTTATGGCCTATCTGATGGTAAGTAGTTGCCGTAGCCTATGAGCGATTGCAGTGCCTCTCACGCGTTGTCAACCCCCAGATATTGGTTCCTAAATCTCCTTTGCCCAGTAATTTCACTAGCCTACAATGCCCTTCAAACCGAAACCCAGTAATTTTCAACACTTTGCGGTAGAATATTTGAAACTGCGGTTGTACCTACCTAGCCGGCCTCTTGCAACAAAAGACCTACCACCAGTATGACTGATTGCACTGGTGGAATAATCTCTGCTGTGACAGAGATTATCCCAACAGCGAGCGATGGAGTCGTCACGTAGCGACGCCTAATTAACTAAACAATACGGTTCATTTACAGGAGAATTTCTTCGGTTCGTGTTCAACAGATATTAAGGTTGTTACGCAAATAATTAGGAGGACAGGACACGCAAACTTTTCATTTGCAAACAATAAATATGTTAATACGAACGAGTACCTTCAGCCATTGTGACAAGCGCACCGTAGCCATAATTACACTGGTGAATTATTTCCAGAAATAAGTGACTTTATTATTAAATGATAATATATCTGTAATTACTTAATGATAATTCTTTCATTCATCATTTTCATTTTCAATATTTTGTGAGATGCTTATGAACAAGCAACTTTAAGCGTTGTCAGTCAATAGACCGCATAGTGGTATGTCAGCTGAGCGCCTCCGTGCTCCGTTTGAAATTGTAATTTAATTTCGGTTAAAATACGAATTAAAGTAATAGATTTTAAATTTCAAAATTTAATGATAACACTTCAATTCCTAAATTGATTACTATAGCAGTTCATAATAAGATTTTTTTTCCATTATTAAAGAATACTTTTTGCCTCTTTTGTTTTAGATTTTATCATTACACAAAAATTAATTGTTTATTGCTGCAATTAGATACATAGTTTTCATCTCATGAACTGTGAATCGGACGCAAATGTACTTAGATCTACTTGAATAATAAATTTAATGATTTTTAGTTTGTGGCATCGCAATAACCTTTACCGACACTTTAAGGGACAAATTCATTTGAGACAATATTGTGCCCACCTGAGTAAATAGACTACACAGAATTATACTCCACGTGGCACCTTGTGAAAAAGTAGTAAGTGACGGAAAGTATTTGAAATTACAAATGGGAAAAGAGCGATCAATTAAAGAGTTCTTTTACTGTTTAACTTATAGGTTTCCTTCCATTAAGTTCATTTCATTGCAAATGAGTTGTCGTTAAAGAGACATTGTAGCGTCTGCAATGCAATTAGAAAACATTTACTGTAAGCAAAATCTATAAAAAAAAATTGAAGTGTCTGTTTATAATGAAAAAAAATACGATATTTTTACCAAAAATAAAAAACTAATTTTAAATTGATGTTTGTGCCGACATCAGGAAATGTGCTATAATGGGCGCAGGCTCTAATGTTAGCCTGAACACACAAGAGGTACCACTACCAACCACAACCAAAACGCTGCCACCGACGTATATTCCTGTAGTTTTCATACATTTTATATGGATACACCGCACATGGTTGACGCCGGTAGTCGCCACACGCCTCAAATCGTCGTTGCTCACTTCCTACGGACGCCACTCGCACGGTACCCCACTCCGATCTTCATTCGCTTACCATAACGGCAATAAAATTATCATTTACGAAGACTGCTACCAGCTGCAGCGCCAATAACATATTCTACGTCCGAGTTCATTATAATACCAAAAGCGATGTACGAAAGTATCTGCCGCCGACCACAAATGACTGTGCACCCCCATCTCCGATGACGTCCTTAGCCGTGGTTCAGCTTCGCACGAGGCACCCTAAGGATGGAATCATATTTGAACCCCCGTGAGAGCTACCTAGGTCCAACAGCAATAAAAAAAAATTGTGCACTTTTACTACCTATGCAGCCGCTTCCAGCTCCAAGTGGTGGCATTTAAGGCTGTCGCCTATGACCAGTGTCAGGCCAGCCTTACACGTAATCTAATTTCATTCAATACACTTCACATTTTAACTTTTATTTTACATTTTTTTCATCTCTGTGGAATTCTAAAAAGCGCTTTCAATAGAACAGAAACCGCTCAAAAGCCTACACATCTAATCACTGCAGGCTCGTATATAACGTCGTTAATGGCTAATGGAAATCGCTTAGAATATCAGACGAGATAAAAGGACGGAGGTCGCCAGGAAGGGAGTTAATTACAACTCGCCTCACTTTAATTCTATTTGGTCTCACATACATCAGATGCTGAAATATTAATTACAAAAGGGTATTCGAGAATCACCTTTATGTGTTACACGTAAGGTTTATTTTTCTATGATTAAAATAAACATTTTTTGGATAAGGTTTTAGAAATACGTTGTAGATACGCGTAGACACTAATACTAAAATAAAATTCAATGCATAAGTAAAATAGCAATATACAATTTCATAATGAATATCCTAAGCTAATTTAAATATGTATGTCTTAATTTCTAAAAGGAAATTTCAATTAGATTTTTTTTAATGTTAAAAGTTGGGAAACAAGCATGGTACTGCAACCACCTGATGGTAACTGGTTGCCGTAGCATATGAACGTTTGCAGCACCATTAGTAGTTGCCACTCACGCCTTGCCATCCTCGAGATATTGGTTATTAAATCTCTTCTGCCCAGTAATTTCACTAGCCTACAGTGCCCTTCAAACCGGAACACAGTAATGCCTAAGCACTACTATTTGGCGGCAGAATATTTGACACTGCGGTATCTACCTAGCCGGCCTCTTGCAACAAAAGACCTACCACCAGTGTGACTGATTGCACTGGTGCAATAATCTCTGCTGTCACCGAGGTTATCCCAACAGCGGGCGATGGGGTCGTCACATCCCGACGCCGGGAAAGACATGTTAATCTGATATTGAAAAATGTTTAGCTTCAAAATCGAATCTCTTCATTCAATCGCAAAAAACTTTTTTTTGGTAATGTAAATAAAAATTAACTGTGTGGTTTTATGAAACCACAATTCAATTTAGGGTATTAAAATGGCGTCTGTAGTCTTAACTTTAATACAAAATTAGAATATAACCAACAAAAAATTGATCAAGTTACAGTTCAAAAAATTTTAGGAGTATTAATAGACAGCCAGTTGTCTTGGAAACCCCAAGTAGAAACTGTATGCAAAAAACTGAGTATTTCTGCATATGTTCTATTTAATCTAAATAAAAAAGTAAATATAACTACTTCATTAGTGGCCTATCACGGCTTGGTAGCATCAACTCTGCGATTTGGTATTATATTTTGGGGTAATTGTAGTTTGAGAGAACAAGTGTTTAAAGCCCAAAAGCGCTGTTTAAGGGCAATGTGTGGCCTAAAAGTGACTGACAGTTGTGCGCCTGTGTTTAAGTCCCTGAAATTACTCACTTTTCCAGCATTATATATCCTGGAAATGGCTGTTTTTGTACGAAATAATAAAAATTACTTTCCTAAGATATCTAAAAATAGACAAAGGCCCATTAGGAACCAATATAGAAATTTTTTACAAATCGATAGTTACAACACAGCTCTACTTAAAAAAAGTATTTTTGTTATGGGTCCTCTCGTGTACAATAAAATCCCCGATACCATAAAAAATAACTCAATTTATATGTTTAAAAAAAACTGATGGAACTTTTAATAGAAAAATGCTACTACTCGATTAGTGATTTTTTAAATGATATTACAATATAAACCCATATTTACCTGTTTCGACTATGTAACATCTAGCTCCTTAATTTAAATCGAGATTATATTTCTTGTAAATTTTATTTCATTTGAATTTAAATGTAATAACTTTATATAATAGTAATTAGTAGTAGTGGAGTGTTATTGTATTCTATGTTTGCAGGCCTAGTATAAGGTAGATTGTAGAAGAATCTTAAATTTGGTAAACATCTATACTTTATGTACCTACTTTCTGTGCAAATAAATGATATTATTATTATTATTATTAAAAAAGAAAAAATATATAAATAAAAAAGCAGAAAAGAAAATACATAAATAATTATTTTAAAAAAACTAATTAAGACAAAACAGACACAAACATCCATGCGAACAAACATACAATACATAAAAATAGTAAAAAGTAAAATAAAAACTTGAGAGGTGTCAAGGGACACCCGGATGGAACGAAGTTCCTTTCGATTAATTAGTGAAGGAATTGTAATAAAATTTTATTTTTTTAAGTTATAATAATATTTTTTTTATTATTAACATTATTTATTATTTACAAAAACCTGTATACACTCAACAAAAATAATCGTCGCGACACCACACTGTTCAATGCGAAATAGAAATGAAAATATCTGGCTTGCTTTCTATAAGAGAGAGAGAGACAGACAGAGAAACATGCGACGCCGCACAGCTTACAATAGCTTACTATAGCAAAAAGTGTTGTGACAACTTTTCGTAAGAATTTTTCCGTCTAGCCCCCTTTCACAACGCGCGATAAGGAACTTCGTTCCAAAAATTTAAATCCGACATGCGAAAGATAAACGAAAAATTTTGAGGCGATGTAATAAAAATTCACTTTAAAAATGTGGTAACAACTAGATATTCGAGGTATACATCGAGCTTTCACCTGGCGTGTTTATTGAAAACTATATATAATTGAATCATCCCACGGGCATTCGTAAGGGCTCTTACAAACGCTGCTGTGTGTTTTATTACTTACTTTGATTACTTTGATTAATTTATTAGTGACTATTTAACAGTTGCGGTGTGTTGGTAGCCATGCCTTTAGCCTCGACGGTCGTGGATTCGAGTCACGGGGCAGATGTTTATAACTTTGCAAAGATCTTGCTAATATCCGTTCCGGTCTGGGAGTATGTCACTTGTGATAATAATCGTTAGCTCTATATAAGTAATTTGCTCTTATCCAATGTGTTACTGGTTAACACTTTGGGTTGCGGATGTTAGATGGCAATCGCTGTGTGTAAAAACTAGTACCCTACAAAATCCAGATAAGAGTAATAAGCAGACCTTGGGTAAATACTATGAATAATGCTAGGAATAAGAAGAAATGCCTACTTAACAAAATTTTGCCAAACCATCCTTATTCTTAGATATCTTCGCAGGTCTTATACGTCGCAGGAAAAAAATCTCTTATTAATATCAGAAAGGAATCCATCCCTACAGGATATCGACGTGAGGTAACAGAATTCGTAATGTACGAACCCACAACCTGGAGACTCACAACTCGAGCCCATTTTCAGCTATTTCTTATATATCCTTGCACTGTCCCCTCCTTCGCATGGGTTGCGAACAAGCTTGCAATGCTATTATTCT
The DNA here is from genome assembly GCA_023373885.1 of Hestina assimilis. Lineage (NCBI taxonomy): Eukaryota > Metazoa > Arthropoda > Insecta > Lepidoptera > Nymphalidae > Hestina > Hestina assimilis. The sequence goes on from CM041751.1 coordinate 1,496,841, forward strand.
TATCTTAGAGATATAAAAAAATTTCCTAAAAGATTTACTTACAAAAAGGATCTAGATGAGAGACGCTCATGCCGGGTGCACTCAGTGATCCGTAAATGATCGGTAGGTTCAGCAGCCTTCGGTCGCTAGATGGGTGATCGCATAGTGGTATTTCAACTGAGCGTTTCCGTGCTTCGGAGGGCACGTAAAAAGTCGATCCTGGCTGCTATCAATTTTATAATAGTCGAAAGGTCAAGCCAGTTCCCTACTCGTATATGAGCGACCTGAACAACTCTGACACTAGGTTGGCCACTCACCACTCGATAAGAAGAAGAACGATCTAGATTGTTGCGTTTTAAGGACAACTCATAGCGTTTAAAACTTCTACTTCACGCATTAAAAACGCTTCGTCGACGAGAGCCTTAAATATCTCTACCCACTCTAATCCCGGCGAAATTGAATTCTACCAAAATGCAATCCAATTGTTCTGATGTTAATCTCTTTGTAATTGACTTATTCTATGCCCTTAGGGTATCATGTCGAGATTGTTTTACGTATTCATTTTAGATTGTTTACTCGCTAAGGTTAAATCGTTTACGTCTTTTAATTGGTTTGGTGATGAAAATATTTATTTTCCATTAGGTTTTGAAAATATATTTTCCAAGGCATTTAGATACGTTATAAAGCTGTATGTATTAGGTAGGAGTATTTTAGCTAAAGTTATAAACGCTCAGAGGGCCTACGATTAACTCTTTTTACGATTCAAATGACGACCATAAACATGTCAAAAACTGAGTTACATCGTTACTTCGTATCATTATATATATATTTCTATGTCATGCTCATATAAAATTTAAATCGATTTAATGTCCAAATCGAATAGAATTGTTAATGATAAGCCCGCAGGACAAGAAAAATTTTTGCACAAACTCAAAAACCTTATTTTAAGCGACTTCAAAGAATAAAAACCGAGGTATAAAATTCGATTCTTTCCGGAATCACCGCTAATGTGCCATGTTCCTTAATATCTATAAGCAATTTGAATTTTAAATGTCCTGAAGGCTGCCCCCTTGAGGTTTGCGCCCCGAGCGCTCGCCCCTGCGGTTAGCCTCGAGCTACATCTACATGTATAATTATATGTATAATCGATATATACATAATTATATGTATACATCGATTTAGGTCTGGCTAATGTTTGTTCCGTACTGGTCGTCGACTCAACTTACTCATTGTGGGTGAGTAGCTCATAGCTGTATTACGGCCGGTTGCAATTATCAATCTTAATCCATTTTTACCGCTATGAGATTGTATTAGTGATCGAAAAATACAAAAAAAGGTTTTCAATACCCTTCCGTTAGATTCTAATCCGAAAATGCGGTCTACCGATCGAATGATAGGGCTTTCAGTCCGAAGATTTGAAATTGAAACAGCTGCTAATGAACGCCTTTGAATATGCAGCATGTTACTAATTTGGCAAGTAAGCATACGGCCCACCCGATGGTAAGCGGTTGCCGCAGCCTATGAGCGCTGGCAACACCATTATTAGGTGTAACTCACGCGTTGCCAACCTCGAGATATTGGTTCTTAAATCTCCTTTACCCAGTAATTTCCCTTGCCTACAGCGCCCTTTAAACCGAAACACAGTAATGCCAAAAACACTACTGCTTTGCGATAGAATATTTGACACTGCGGTGGTACCTACCTAGCTGGCCACTTGCAACAAAAGACCTACCACCAGTGTGACGGATTGCACTGGTGGAATAATCTCTGTTGTGACCCAATCCAAGCCCTTCCAGGCAGCTAGCAATGCCGGCTAGCTAGCCAGCCAGCCAGCTAGCTACTTACTTACAATGCCTGTTACTTTAATTTTTTTAAAGAAAAAGCAAGCAATGACAGTCGATTGTCGATATTGACGTTATTTTATGTTTTATGAAAAGTGTGGGATAAAATTGATAAAGAAAGATATTAAATTATAGAAGAAATGTACTTTATTTTCTGCGGCTTGGTTATCGCTTAAGTCAACACGACAAATATTCGTATGAAATTCAAAACTAATATTAATATATGTAGAAGATAAAGGGCATATTATGATTCCGTAAAACTTTAAATATGTTAAAGAAATTTAAAAAAATTGGCATACAGAACATCATTAAAAATATTTGTCTTCCCTTCTTCTTTCAAGCATTTATCGCGGTATTTTGACTAGGGTATGCTCATACTCTTATCCGGATTTGACATGTTACTAGCTTTTACACAGAGCGATTGCCATCTGAACTCCGCAACCCTAAGGGCGAACCAGTAACTCATTGGACAAGAGCAAATGACCTATTGAGTGTTAGCGACCATTTTCTATGAGAAAAACCGAGACCGATAGCTTAACGGGCTCTCCGAGGCATGGTGGGGAGACCTACAAGCATAAGCGAGAGTCCACCCGTCGAAACTAAAGCAACATGCCACAGCCGTCGTAAATTAAAACATATTTGTAAAATTTTAAAAGAGTAAGTACTTAAAATCAATTACTCAAACAAAACATACATACAGTCCTAAAAGAAAATGCTCCTTTTTGAAGTCAGTTGAAAGGAGAAATTGCAATGCACAAACTCTTTTATTTGCAATGCATAGTTGACAATCGCTCTGTGTAAAAACTAGTAACCTGTCACATCCGGACAAGAGTAATAAGCAGGTCCTGGGTAAATACTCGTATACTCGTATACCGGGAATTATGCTAGGACGAAGAAGTATAGTTGGCATAGCTAGTCAATAACAAATTATAAATGACTAGCTACAACTGCTTATCCGTTTGCCGAGCACGTCTCTGTTTCTATCAGAAGTGCAGTGCGAATATATTTTCTTCGCCGCTTATTGCATAACTAGTATCTGCCCGCGGATTCGCCCGCGTGAATAACAATAATTTATGAGACACCTTTATTGCAATAAAAATAAATCGTTCCCGATACAAACTTTCATCCCCTAATTTATTAATCCCACGGAAAACTAAAATTTTTCCCGGATAAAAAGTATCCTGAACGCTAGTCGAGGTGGCAATCTATCTGAATGCCAAATTTTTACACCATCCGTTTTTGCGTGATTGAGTAACATACATCTGAACATAAAAACTCTCGTATTTAATAGGATAAAATAAATGAGGTTTTAATTAAAGAAATTGAGTAAGCTATTTACTGTACATTTTTAAGTGTTTGTGTTTTAAGTATTTTTACATAATTTGCATGGACATTTATTGATTATTTATTTAATTTTATTGTTCTTTTTAAATTTTAAATTTTAATATTAAATTTAAATGAAAAATGTTTTTGAAGACTAGATTTTTATGCCATTAAAAGCGTCTATACTCATTGTCAACTACTTATGTATTTACAAATAATTGGAAACTATTTTGGTTTAAGACTGTTTTATATATTATTGTTTATAATAATTATAGTACTGTATGTTTCCATAAAATAAATAAATAAAAATAATAATAAAAATAAAAATAATAATTAATAGGATAATAACTGAGGTCAACTTTAAACAGTTGACATAACATAAAAGCACATACTAAGCAACGACATATTGAAAGACTACAGCAACAAAATTGACGTCAAAGCAAATTGAAGCTAAAGCTTAGAACGGATCCATCGCTAGAAGTAATCCTCCATTTTGTCGGTTATAAAAATTTAAAAAAGCTTTTTCAAAACATACTTTTAAGAAACATGGGTGCTTGTCCGTGTGGGTTTCCCCACCGTGCCTCGGAGAGCACGTTAAGCTGTCGGTCCCGTTAAGAACTTGCTAGGATACTGCTATAATGCCAAAAGAATGGCAATCGGGAAAAGAAATCAGACCGTTCAGCGAGACGACGCGACGATCCGTACACCAAAACGAAATTAGAAATACATACCTAGAAACGTACTTATAATCAGTGGTGGATTTACCGGCAGGCTGAGTAGGCTTGAGCCTAGGGGGGGAGATTTTTGGGACGGCAAACTTGAGGACTGATTTTTAAAATACCTCATAAAAATCAAAAAGATTTTTGCATGATGGTTTTCTGATATTTTACAGAAATCTGCAACAAATTTCCATATTCAGTATTCTAGAGTAAAACACCCAGTTCGCCAAGGCAAGTTTGGCATGGGTGGCAAAAACCTTACAGCCTACCTGCAAATACCTTACAGCCTTCCGGCAAATACCTAGAAAATTTGTAAATCCGCCACTGCTTACAATTAATGTAGGTGGAAGCAGAAAGACTAACTAATATCAAATTAATGTCTGACAGTCGCGGTTTTGGTGTAGTTGACATCGTATATCGAACTACTCCTGACTTCCAATTAACCATTTTATTCCGCGAAATACAATATCATCGCAAATACAATGTGGTTTCTTTGAATAAACCGTTATAACAACCTTTTAATTAATAAAATCTTACGAACTTTGTTCTGATAAATTATTTTATTGAGGTTAAGGTACAACAAAACCGAAAATAAATGTTCGTTATGTTCATTAACCTTATCTGATATTGTCTTGTTATCAAGCCTTATTTGAAGGCAAAATATGTATGTAGCCTAAAGATAATAAAAATAAATGCCATTCACCCAATTAGGGTAGTAACATCCTGTGTTGAGGGTCCACCTACCAGGACAAACACAAGTACACCCAGACCGGAACACATGTCTGTATGAACAACATATCAACGAACCCACGATTCTTAGCACTTAAGGTACGTTCGCCACCGCTTCTCATTAAAAAAATTAGTTCCGAAAGAAGGTGCCTTGAGGCTCCCTGCTTTGGCGATCGTCCTGGACGTCACGGTTTATTGCTCCAGTGTGGCGTCCCACTATGGCACAGGCAGTTTAGTGACTAATACTTATCTAATGCGCTCGGAACGCTGAGTCCCACACTACCACTACTCAGTAGTGGTGCGCCTAAATGAGTTTCCCAACGTGAAAAAATGGTTCGCCAACGCTGTAACCAACGGTCGTCAAAACCTATTAATTATTCATTTAAGTGCCAGATGCACCTATACTTATGTATGTTTTGTTTTTGTTACAGAAACAATGCGGCTGGTGATGCCTGGTTGTGTGGATGATATCCGCAGCATGCCGACCGTCCGGCTACTCCTGATCATTATCACCATGGGACTATACTTGTCTATGGGTAATATCATAATCATTATCGTAAAAGCTTTTATTAAATCTTAAATGTAAAGGCTACTGTGTGGTGACATTATATTTTAAGGCCAATATTTTTTATATCCGTCACTGCATATGTAAAGAATGAAATTCCTTAGTTATAATTATTATATGCTTTAATGTTTTAGTGAATAAGATAAGATTATTTTCAATCTGGCCATCGAAAGAATACTATCTTGAAACCAGTTATTTGGGCGTGAGTGTATGACGAACGAAAGCTTTATAGTTACACACTACAAAAATTAACAATTAATGTAACCTTTGAACAGCGTAATTTTAAAATCATATTTAGATGTACTTTGCCAAAGATTTAACACTTTTAAAGTGTGTGATTTCAATTATGGTCAAACCAATTTCGTTCACTTTTGTGTGTGTATATGTATGTAGGTATATGGTATGTATGTATGATGTATATGTGTATGTTCGCCTGTTTATATAGTTTTTATAATTGAATGTAAAAGTTTTATAAGCTTGGGGAATAATAATCGCGGTAACTGATAGTTTGTTACGAACAGAACATCGAAGTTTAAAATGTAGAAGTTAAGCGTGCAGTAGTTACCTTATCTCTGGGTAACTTTTATGACATTAAATTGTGTCCGACATAGGTAGTTCCAACTATCATTGCTCATTTCGATCGCGGAGAAAATTATAATTTATAAAAATATACCTTTGAATATTATAATGCTGAAAGGTTTGTTTGTTTATTTGGTTGAACGCGCTTATCTGTGGAACTACTGGTCGCATTAAAAAATTCTTTTTGCATTTAATAGAACATTTCTTGAGGAAGGTTATAGGTTATATAACATCACGATCCCATACTTAGAAGCCGAGCAATAAGAAAGAAAGTGCAGGCGGGTGATAATATGCGGTTAGTTGGTGGAACATGGCCGTCTCACCATACGGGAGCGTAGCCGCGGGCACAGCTAGTATTTTATTTTGTTTTTATGTTACAAGTTGACAAGCAAGCATACGGCCCACCTGATGGTAAGCGGTTGCCGTAGCATATAAGCGCTTGCAGCACCATTAGTAAGTGCCACTCACGCGTTGCCAACTTCGAGATATTGGTTCTTGAATCTCCTTTGCCCAATAATTTCACTAGCCTACAGTGCCCTTCAAACTAGAACACAGTAATGCCTAGGCACTACTATTTGGCAGTAGAATATTTGACACTGCGGAATAGCCTACCTAGCCGGCCTTTTGCAATTAAAGACCAGTGTGACTGAATGCAATAGTGGAATAATCTCTGCTGTGACAGAGATTATCCCAACAGCAGGCGATGGGATCGTCACGTCCCGACGCCGGTGACGAAATTTAACGATTGGATTATTATTTATTCAAAAGATTCCTCTCTATAATAGCCACATGGCTTACCCCCATTAGATGAAAAGAAAGAAAAATAAATAAACTATACCACTTATACATAACACAAAATCCATAAAATGGCACTTTACACCAAGGAATTAAGTTTATTTTATTATTTTATTTTATACTTATTAAGAAAAAACACTCAATAGTTACTTAGAATCATGACGTCACCGGCGACGATTAAAGTGTCGACGGTTGTAAATGACATCACTAAAAGCTCTTCAAGATGGCGGTGCTAAAATCACTAAAATCTGATTTTAGTTTCAAATAATTAGTATAATGATCAGTGTTTATATTTTAACGGGAAAATTTTGACGGCATTTAACCAACTTCGAATTTATGTCAGTTGCGTTTCGTTTATGTACTTTTATGAGATTTTAATATCATGTTTCCTCTGAGAATATGTATCTTTATGCCTACTTTCAAAAAATCGAAATGTATTCAACCGTTTTTGCTTGATTGACAAACATCCAAGTCTCGTCTTTTGACATGGTATTTCGAATTTAAAACTTCGCTGAATATTTTTTTATTTTATGTCGGTGAAAGGTAAAAAGCTAAGAAGTCACCGCGACCTATCAGCAGTCAACGCTTATAATGCTTAATATCACGTGTGCGTTGCCAACCCAAAGAATAGGAGGGAAAGAATGAGATGGGAAAAAGGAAGGAAATAGAGGGGGTGGGAGATTCGGCCTCCAGGGCTCACTCATAGCACAAAACGCAAACGTACTTATATTACTACTTTACGCCGATTTTATGTGGGACCCGACCCCCCCGAGCCCGTTGTGCTAGGAAGCATGGCTCTGCTACTAAAACAATTGCCTATATATCAATATCGTAATATGATGAACCCATAGATATTGGGATCAATCCTTTAGTAATTATGTGCGTTGTGTATGTTTTCAATCATTATCAATGCAATTCTAAATGTATATTCTGTTGTAGGAGCATTTGTCTTCCAAACTCTGGAAGGTCCAGTGGAGCAGGAGACAGAAGAACACATGGCGAAACTGAAAGTCGACTTCTTGAAGGATCACAGCTGCATTTCAGGTAAGTATCATCTATATATTTTAAGCAATTTCAAAAGAAAGTGCAATTTTTCATTCATTTTTAACAAAAAAAGAAAAGTAAAGTAACAGCCTGTTAGTGTCCCACTGCTGGGCAAGGGCTTCCTCTCCTATTAAGAAGTATTTAGAGCTTAATCTACCACGCTGCTCCAATGCGAATTGGCGGATATACATGTCTCAGAATGTCTACCAAGACATGTAGGTTTTCTCACGATGTTTTCCTTCACCGTTAAGCACAAGATGAATTCGAAACACAAATTAAGCACTTGAAAAGGTGATCTGAACCCGTGACCTTCGGTTAAAGTCTACACTTTTTATCCATTGGGCCGTTTTTAACAACTTTCTATAAAATAAAAATTAAATAATATACTTTAATAAATAAACGCTACACACTCAAGCTTCCCAATTAGGATATTGTCTTGTGTCGGGGCCGGAAACACATACCAAGTTTTTTTTATCTTACTAAGTTAGCACGCAAGTATACAGCCCACATACGGGTGGTGCTTGCAACACCATTTGTAGGTGTCACTCACGCTTTGCTAACCTGGAGATATTGGTACTTAAATCTCCTTTGCCCACTAATTTCAATAGCTAAAACGTCCTTCAAACCGAAACAGAGTGATGCCAAACACCCTGCTTTGCGGTAGAATATTTGACACTGCGGTGGTATCTACCTAGCCGGCCTCTAATTATACTAAACTATGAACTTTTGAATCAACGCTGATAAAGTGCCTTGTCATTACATACATAATTATATAATAGAACAAAGTACATAAGCATCGTAAATTATTGTATTTATTGAATAGTGAATACGTTATCTAACACGCGACAAACTATATTGTTTATATACTATTAAATACATAACTGTTTACTAGTGAATGTAAACTGTTTCAACTCTAAGTGATCAAAGTGACCGAAATAATAATAGCTTTATTCTATTGGCTGAATATCTCTCTCTCTTTTTATATCTCTCTTCTCTTTCCATATCTTTCCTTATCAACAACGCATTTATTTTTTGCTTTGTAACAGAATGGATAATGCTAATGATTATTAGGTAGCATTTTTAATCATTTTTAACGTTTCTATTTTTTAATTGCGGCTCATCACATCCACGGGTAACATAAATTAACAAAATATAACTTCTTCTTCCTCCTAGCATTATTCCGGGTATTAAATAAATAAATAAATAAACGTTCCACACCCAACGGCCCCCATTAGGATAGTAATATCCTGTGTCGGGGGTCCGGAAACATTCACTATGACAAGGACAAATACACCCAGACCGGAAAATATGCTTGCATGGTCAATACAAACATATTATGCTCCGAGCGGGAATCGAACCCGCGACCTGTGGTGTTTAAGGTAGGTTCGCTACCGCTGCGCCACAACGTCGTCATTATATATTTTTTTTTATGTTAGAAGTTGGCAAACAAGCATACGGCCCACCTGATGGTAAGTGGCTGCCGCAGCCTATGAGCGCTTGCAGCACCATTAGTAGGTGCCACTCGCGCGTTGCCAACCTCGAGATATTAGTTCTTAAATCTCGTTCGCCCAGTAATTTCACTAGCGTACAATGCCCTTCAAACCGGAACACAGTAGTGCCTAAGCACTACTATTTGGCGGCAGAATATTGGACACTGCGGTGGTACCTACCTAGCCGGCCTCTTGCAACAAAAGACCTACCACCAGTGTGACTGATTGCACTGGTGGAATAATCTCTGCTGTGACAGAGGTTATCCCAACAGCGGGCGATGGGGTCGTCACATCCCGACGCCGGTAAAAAAAAATATGAGTATTTTACCCAGGGTCTGCTTATTACTCTTGTTCGGATTTGACAGGATACTATTTTTTACATAGAGGGATCGGCATTTCATCTCCGTAAAGGCGAACTCATTGCATAAGAGCAATTTACTTTCAAGAGTTAACTATTATTATCAGATGTTATGTGATAACAACCGAGACCGCCAGCTTAACGTGCTCTGCGAGGCACGGTGGAGAGACCCACAAGAACAAACACCCAGACCGAAACAGATACTTATAACAAACATCTCGGCAACATAATTATACTAAAAACCAATAGCTTGTTATCAAAAGTTGCCCACAGACACTTGAAAACGTTGTGTCAAAATCAAACCTCCTTATCATTTTGAAAGACCTATCCAAAGATATCTCACACGCTTACATACGTTGAATTTTGTTTTTCAACACTCAGTTACATGTATGGACTGCTACCCTTAATTCTTATAAGTTTTGATATTTCATTACATAATCGTTGTGCGGTTCATAGAATACATCTATTTAGTAAATTTCGTATAGATAAACCCAATGGTTTCCGAGTAAAATGACTGTGACTATGGCATTGGTTGAACTTCTTTATATTGAAGGAGGGACCATAAAGCCAGGTTCTCCCGTCTGAGTGTGTTAGTCCGTATCATTGTGTATGTTTCCGGACCCCCAGCACAGGATATAAGTAATAGGGAGAGTTGACTATATACCGTTTTTTATATCATTTGCCACGGGCCTTAAAATATATAGTTACGTCACTGTCTAATCAAATCAAATCAAATCAAAATTATTTTTATTCAAGTAGACTTTTAAAAAGTACTTTTGAATAGTCAAACGTTACCGATGGTTCGGAAGGTTGATTCTATCGAGAAGAACCGACAAGAAACTCGACAGTTACTCTTTTCAAATATATGTTTTTTACAATTATATTCTTTTTGACGACGTTGTGGCGCAGCGGTAGCGAACCTGCCTTAAACGCCACAGGTCGCGGGTTCGATTCCCGCACGGAGCATAATATGTTTGTATTGACCATGCACGCATATTTTCCGGTCTGGGTGTTTGTCCTTGTCCTTGTATGTTTCCGGACTCCCGACACAGGATATAACTATCCTAATGGGGGCCGTTGAGTGTGTACCGTTTATTTATTTATTTATTCATATAAAATTTAGTTTTTGAATGAGATCCAGCAATATTAAGAGTCCCAAGCATTTTTATCGGAAAAATATTCCTCTAACGAATAATAGGCTTTATTGATAAGTTTATTTTTATATACATTTGGAACTTGCTTGTTGGCAGTTCTAATAAGCAATCTGGAAGTTTGTTGAAAATGCGAATAATTGCGAATTATTAATGCGTCTAATTCGAAAATAAAAGGGAGAAAATAATTTAATCGACCGTTGAATTTTAATCACACTCTTGCAAAAGTAGAGTAAAAAGAAAATGTGTGGGACTATTTCCACATTTATCCAATTAGTATTGAAGCATGTAGGTGCTTGTTAAAAATATTTCAAGAGCTGTTGAATTGTACTCAAATTTCTACTAGCATTTTCACTGTACTTTTAAAGAATATATATTTTTTTAAAGCAATGTTATTTCAAGGCATTATTAATATTCCTATTGCCCATCTATATAAGCTCGAAGCTTGCGCTAGGAGTGGGTACGACAATAGCCCAAGGCGGTAAAGATGTAACCCGCATTATTAATATTCCTCTTGCCTTGTGCTAGGAGTGGGTACGACAATAGCCCGAGGGGGTCAGGATCGAACCCGTGACTCTCGCGTTAACGGATCACAGTCAGCCCTTCTACCGTAGAACTATTGAGGCTTCGAATTCGATTATTTATTAATTTGACTTACCAATTGAGTCTCAAGTTTGCATTTTATAGGTTACAGTTTTTGTTTAATTTTTTCTTTGTTTTTGGTATAGTTTTTGAAGAGTGCATGATTGAAGTAAAAGAAGTCTCATATTTTTTTTATACACGATGAGTTAGCCTTTAAGTGTGGTGTAATATGTAAATTAAATTTAATAAGTAACTAAAATGCATAACTGACACCGTATAGCATGTTGGCTTCCTATCAAATAAATAAATATAAAACCACGCCTGTAGTTTTATCAGTATTCATTTTGAATCCAACTAAGCTAAAGATAGCCATAAGCCATTGTCAGTTGCATCCAAATAGGTTAACATTATGAACGACTTATTGTAACCTACAATGCTTTTAATCCCTTTACTAGATAACACAATAAATTGCACAGCACTGTAACTATTACGTCGGATTCATCCCTTTATATGCGGTACGACAATAATTTTCTGTATGGTGAAATATTGAAGTAACCATTAATGTGACGCTTCGTTAGAAAGACATCTTTTTGAAATATTGTCTTTCTAATCCAACGTATTAAACAGGTTATATACTTCGTCATGCACCAACAAATTAAATAAATAAATATAATCGGAAAAAGTTTGCGTGTGACTACTACTTTCGTTTCGTTGAATTATAGCGAATTTACGAAGGAACGCCAGCGATTTTTTTTTGTGTATGGAAGAACCGGTCCTTAGTTTATATAGTAAGTGCCTTTTCACACGTGCCGGTTGCCTGGTAGCCGGCGCCAGTTATCTGGTAGCGAAGTGTATGGGCATGTATGATGTTATTGACGACTTTGTGGCGCAGCGGTGGCGAATCTGCCTTAACACTATAGGTCGCGGGTTCGATTCCTGCTCGGAGCAGATGTTTGTATTGACCATACAGACATGTTTTCCGGTCTGGGCGTGTTTGTCCTTTTCATTGTGTATGTTTCCGGACCCCGACACAGGATATAACTCCTAATCCTAATGGATATGTTTATTTATGTATGGGTATTCAAAATTGGGTCGTGTGAGAGAAATGAGTTACCTGACACCCGGCAAACGGCACGTGTGAAGAGGCATTAAGTCAATAAAAAATTGAAGTTAGTAACAAGCATTAAGTAAGCACAAACAACGTAAAATAAACATACATAAATAAATATGTAACGAACGTAAAACGTCTTTATTTATCTAACATTCCTCGTATTTATGTATCGATAGAGGTCACAACGAGACATCGTGACAGCTATTACTCACAAATTACTAACGAGTGTTTACTTACCCTAGCAAATATGTTACTCACACGTGGGTACAATTGATACTAATAATGTTCGACTGTAAAATATAGTATAACACAAGGTACAAGGTAGGTTTGAAAACGACATATATAAGGACAGCCAAATAAAATAGTTTGTTATTTGGCGATCTTGAACCTGACTTTAACACCAATTGTCGCGAATCCGTTTCGCTCTCTCTCTACATAAAACGGTTATCATCTGACCTCTGCAACCCTTTAAGAGCAAAAGTAGTATAGTAAGTTCTTTAAGGCGTCGGTATGTGACGACACCATCGCCCGCTGTTGGGATAACCTCTGCCACAACAGAGATTATTCCACCAGTGCAATCAGTCACACTGGTGGTAGGTCTTTTGTTGCAAGAGGCCGGCTAGGTAGGTACCATCGCAGTGTCCAATATTCTGTTGCCAAATAGTAGTGCTTAGGCACTACTGTGTTCAGGTATGAAGGGCATTGTACGCTAGTGAAATTACTGGGCGAACGAGATTTAAGAACTAATATCTCGAGGTTGGCAACGCGTAAGTGGCACCTACTAATGGTGCTGCAAGCGCTCATAGGCTGCGGCAGCCACTTATCATCAGGTGGGCCATATGCTTGTTTGCCAACTTCTAACATAAAAAAAACGTAACGTACATTTATGTGGACTTCAAAATAATGTTCAGAGATAAATAATATCAGTGGGTAATATTTGTTATTTCGGACGGACGTTTATAAGTTATTGGCTTCTGCCAGCGGCTTCGCCCGCGTGAACAACGATTTTAATACAAACTCTGAATTCCTCCACCACTGCCACACCTCCCCGGACCCCTTTACAAACTTTGAATTTTTTTATATCGAATCAACAGCATATAAAAAATTTTAAGCGTCAAGCTCTAAAATTATACTTCCAAAGAATTTGTCATCCCCTCCTTTCAATCCATTTTTGCATTAAAAAGTAGCCTATAGATTTTCTCAGGCTCTAGACTATCTCTATACTTAATTTGATTTAAATCGGTTCAGTCGTTTTGGCGTGGAAGCGCGATAGACAGACAGACAGAGGGATTGTGTTACTTTCGCAATTATAATATTAGTAAGTAAGGATTTTTGTGTACGTATTTCTGCATAAAAGGTGTCCTATGTGATATGTCCTTTTCTCCACATAACATGAGAAACTGGCAACCGATAATCATTTGTATTTATATTAATTAGGATTGTTGTTAGCTTCTAAATAAATCTTTCAAGACATTACAAAAACATCCGATGTTTTTAAAAAAGATTTTCTTAATTTTCAAATAAGTTGTTAATATTTAAGGTAAAATATACATATTTTCATCCAACATAAATTACATATATTTTTTATCATAGGAAATAAGTAATTCTGTGTGTGTGTATGTATGTATTTAAAAGTATATTCAATGTATCTTTAAGTAAAGTATTGAAAAGGTTAAAATAATGAGTGATGGGGGCTGCTATTTACTTTCAAAGACAATCCTTAATTGAATTTATTATAACTGCAATTATTTTGAATAAATATCTATTTCGAAAACGAAAAATATACTTTTGCAATAACTGAACTAATTTTCAACTATTATCTACAAATCGTTTATCTCATAGGTCATTTATTAAGTACCAGATCGATGCGCAAGCGCATACAGATATCTTTTTAATCGGCTACCGTCAACAAAGTCCTCAGTCGTTTGACGATCGCGGCGCGAAGCGGACGTAAAACTCTGTCGAATACGCAGCTACTATTTTATATTCAAAACGTGTCCGCTCATTGAAAATGCATCAAGATGATATATAAATTGCTTTTTATAACGAAAGTGGAATTCTACGCTTTGTTCTTCGAACCGAATCACCCTAAACGTTTTTTTAAGTACAGTTGACCATAAACTCCGGCCGTTCCGTTTGAACCACGGTTCGGACATTTTTATAAGTTTAGAATTTAACGGAAAAAGTGTTTTAATTTTAGTGACTCTTATTTAGAAATATGATTAGTTTTTTGTAATTTTTGTAAGTGTATTTTGCTCTGTTTGTTGAAAGTAAGTCGAGGGGAATTTGTTTAGGAATTTATTTTTGGTATCAAAATGCTAGAAGATTCTAAGAGGATGGAGAGACCGAGGTACCCTCGGATTCACTCGTACGGTAGCATGAGTTCAACGAGAAGCGATGACGACATGACAGTCCACAGCCAACTATTCCCATACCCGAAGAAAATGATCGTTGAAAGAGAAATACTGTACGAAGAAGAAAATCCACCGTTTCAACCTTTGCTCGCTACTAGCAGAATATTCGGGAAAGCAAGATTCACATGTCTCCTAGTTCTGTATACGGTGTTCTATGCTGCTTATTTGGTGTCCGGTGCCCTCGTCTTCTCCGCTCTCGAGACGCCGATGGAGAATCAAATCTTGCTGGACGTGATACGAGCCAAACAGGAGTTCGTTGCGAAATACCCTACTGTTGTTGGTAAGTTAAAATATTAGCAACTTTTAGGGATTGACAATTTCTCAGTTTATATAGAAGTAGCTCATGCCTGCGGCTTCACTCGCGTTAATAAGGAATTTTAATTAGGCACCTCTAATCTAATGTAAAAATAATTGGTTCTCCATTAAATTTTATTCCCTATTTTACGGCTTTTTGCACTATAAAAGGTACCTTAATATCTTTTACCAAGGTGTAATTATGTCGTTATCAAATATCATCAAAACCGGTCCAGGGATGGAGGTGTGAAGAGTAACAGATAGAGAGAGCTATTTTCGCATTTATAATATTAGTATAAAATCAAATTTCTTTGGAATTTTGATTACGAAATGACTTTTAATTAATGTTTCTCATGATACTTTTAACGACATTGTAAAAACAATAATAAATTCTGTTGTAATCGTTCTGCTGCAAATATATTAAGTATAATTATTACGACAAAGGTTAACAGCTTAATATGTTCTTGGGGAATATCGTTAGTAAAAACCTACTAGCTTTGGTCCGAACGATTTCTAATGGGGCACCTTTATTACAATAGATACAAATGGTTCCCGATATTAAAATTTTCATCTCCCATTTCAACCTTATAAAGGAATAGAATTATATGCCATTTGGAGGACGGCAGTAGGTGTTGTCCCAATTACCATGTGCGATTGCGTGGGAAGTACTGGGGCCTTTCCATCTCTGCTCTCGGGACCGAGCTCCGCTACCCATGGAGCTCAATTACTGTCAGGTCACATTCGTTCGTTCTGCGAGAGTTCTGATAACGTGACAAATACAGTGAGGTCCGCCACCGAGGAGGTTTTAATGAGTCTGACGTTACCACCTTGTACCAAAAAAAAGTATGTTAGGCTTCGCTGCCGCTGTGATATAACGATAATATTGGTTAATATTATCTTAGTCTCTTGATCAGATTGGCTATTGTGTTTTAGTAATACATCCACTTGTTTTTTTAGGTTGACGTACTAAAATGGAACTCTATTACTCCGCCTCCGCAATCTGTCTGTCATCCGTCCATCCGTCCTCGGGCTGTTACCTAAAATAATTTGACTTAACAAATGGGCTGCTTAAAAAACCTGCATCTGACTAAAGCGTAGTTACAAAAAATTATTTTGATCAATGATAGTAGGTATTTAGCTCTTACGTTTCGTTTTTTATGTACGAGGGCCTTGACCATCTCATTATGCAATATATATGAGACCACTAAGAAAACTAATCTTATCTAACAAAAAAAGAATCTTCAAAACCGGTCGACAAAAGGCGAAAACACGATGAAACAAACACACACATTAATTAAAATGGCATTAATAGCCTGTAGTAGTAGAGCCATGCTCCTCCCAGCACAAATGGGACGACTCGAGCCGGAAGTACAACCCCTAAGGCTCCGAAGGCCCAATTTCCCATTCTTTCTGTATCCCTTCCTTTATCCCTTTTTTTATGTTAAAAGTTGACAAACAAGCATACGGCCCACCTGAGGGTAAGTGGTTGCCGCAGCCTATTAGCGCTTGCAGCACTATTAGTAGGTGCCACTCCCGGGTTGCCAACCTCGAGATATTGGTTCTTAAATCTCGTCTGCCCAGTAATTTCACTATAGTACAGTGCCCTTTAAACCGGAACAAAGTAATGCCTAAGCACTACTATTTGGCGGCAGAATATTTGACACTGCGGTGGTACCTACCTAGCCGGCCTCTTACAACAAAAGACCTACCACAGACAGAGGTTATCTCAACAGCGGTCGATGGGGTCGTCACATCCCGACGCCGGTGAAATTCTCATTCCTTCCCTCCCTTTCCTTGGGTTGGCAACGCTCATATGATACTTCAAGTATCGCGCGCGTTCATAAGTTACGGTGACTACTTCCTCATTCTTTTTCTAAAATAAAAATGGCCTCAGTTACTCATTATAAATCAAAGTTCTTTCAAAATAGGTCCAACCGCTTTTCAGTAAACCCAGAACAAACAGTGATGAGTTTTAAACATGGTGTTTAGGAAAATGTTGTTATTTTGACGTTAAAAACAGACATTTTTATTTATTTTTCATGTAAGGAAGGAACAAGCGAATATATGTTATCATAAATAATAATAAATTCAACAACTAAAACTATCTAGCTTCTTATTATTATCTATAGTTTTATCATTATCTATATTTCAATATATTTATGTATCTATATAAAACCTTGTTTGTTTTTCCAATTTTATCTGAGTTCAATAATAATTATTCATACGATGGCCTCTCCTAACTAAGGAGTTCGGTTAGGAATTACCGCCTTGGCTCTCTAAATCAGTATTGATCAGATCAAATCAATCCAATTCAATTCTGACATTCAAATTTTATTTGAAAATGACGGTAAATATATATGTCATAGTACGAAATGGTGATAAAACTCAGTTTTGTTAATATGAATCGCAATAAGAGCTAATGGTAAGCCCGCAGAGAAGCCATGATTATGCCAAAATCATGAGGTACTTATGCGCTGAAATCTCTTGACTAAGACAATTCAAACAAATGTCTCAATATATTTACATCGATCAGTGTAAGCATCTATCATGTATTATACTTCTCTTCTTCTCACTCTTTAACTCTTTCCCACGCCTCTAACGCTTTGTGTCTCACGCCAGCAACAGCTGTCTTTAAAAATGTTTTTACATTATGGTTGTTTTTAGACGGGTGACAGGCGCTGGTGCATGTTTCGGAATGACGGAAAATGCAGCTAGCATTCTTGCCACCATTGCACGTGGACATGATTTGTACAGTTGTAATTATTTGTAAATAAAGTTTTTTGTATGTGAATAAGTGAGCAAGCAAGCATATTTGATGGTAAGCGGTTGTCGTACGTCTATGTGCGCTTGCAACATCATGCATTTCTAAGTGTCACACACGCGTTACAAACCTCGAGATAGTGGTTCTTAAATCCCCTTTCTCCAGTAATTTCACTAGCTACAGTGTTTTGCTTGAAGCACAGTGTACTGACTGAATTATTCACACTTAAGTAGGTACTTAACTAGCCAGCCTCTTGCAATAAAACACCACCAAGAATAAATTTTAATCATAAATATATTTGTTTTAGATAAATACGTGAAACATCTATCAATTGATATTATTATTATTGTTGATAATATGTAATATAGAAACAAGTTACGCTTAATAGATTTTTTTTAGTCCGTGGAAATGTCAATGTGGGTGGACTGGAAGACGTTTAGAGCTATTTATGACAAATTCCGATTCCGATATTATTTGCATATTTAAATCGATAGATGGTTGCTTAATAATGCTTTTAAGATATGCGTAATCTATTTCAGTCTTATAGTAACTTACACGTGTAGAAAGAGAAAGAAGATAGAAGGTACATTAGCTAAAAACCGCGTGCCAATATTTTACGTATTTCATGTGTATCTATTTAATTGACAGTCTTAACAGCATATAGAATATGACTTTATTGACATTTAGGAAATAAATAAATAAGTTGCCAAACCTATATATGGACGCAAATAAGCAATACCATGTCAACCCACAAAATTGAAAAAACTGAGTTATATATGCAGAAGTGTTGGTAAATGGCTGAAGAACATTTTTCTTTAATATTTGTAGGGTTTTAAGCTTTAAAACTTCTAAAAAAGCCAATTTTTATTCATGCAAGTTAGGTATTATGTTAAACGTTTTGGGTTATATAATATACGAAATACGCAGTTTTTATACTTATTTTTTTGTGAAAGTTGTTGTTAAGTAAAATAACTTACATAAATCTGAAATTGCCAGAAACTTGACCAATACATATAAAAAATTCATATAAAGCAAGTTGTTCAAAATTGTTAAACGCGTTTTTCTCGAAATGACATTCGTGTGGGTTGACATGGTATTGCTTATTTGCGTCCATATATCTATTTCTTTTACTCGTATTAGTGCTCCGAGCAACAGAAAAATTAAAAACAAAAATTTGGGGTCGACCACCATTATAACTTAGCGGTATATAAAAATAGATGTTGACTGATTCTCATGCCTACCCGATCTGCACACAGAATTTCATTAAAATCGGTCCAGCCGTTTCAGATGAGTATGGTAACTAACATTGTGACACGAGAATTTTATATATAACATAACTTAGGCTTCAAAAAGGTTGTCAATTCGACTGTTTAATTTTTGCTGTGTTTTTTAACTCAAATACTTTAAAACGACTAGTCCTAGTTGGATAATTATCTTCTGTTTGAAAGGGTTTAGTCTCCAGGTAGTGTCATTATAAATAATTCAGGATCAGACTATGGGATCCTGAAGAATTCGAGGGAACTTTTGAAATTTTATAGGGACACCTGTCATTGTCCTGGAAATCACCATATGATGAAGTGAAACTGCTGACCAAGGAAATGGAAACCAGAACTACTCATATAAATATTTCACATGTTACTATATAAATAGGTACTTAATATGGTTGCCGAACTAGTATAAGTAACTTATAAAGTATTTTTTTAGAAAAAAGAACTTCAAAAACTAAAAACAAAAATCAAAATTTTTAATAACACAAATCGGTGCCTTTTGTGTCGATGTTTTCTACTTCGCACCGACATTTATTGTTAAGAATTTAGATTTTTTCTTTTTAAAAAAAGAATTACAAATTAAATGTCAAAAGATATGCGCGAACGAAATAAAAAAACTTCTTATGGGTATTGTATAATATACATATATATATATATTATATAACAAGATCTGTGGCAACACGACATCACAGGCCTGTTCCGCCTAAAGAGTAGTATAAGGTGGTTTAATGGAGAAGGAAAAAGAAGGAAACAGACTGAGTAGGACGTCAGGCTGTCGGTTTTGTCAAAACGCAATACGGACTACTTCTACTTCAGTCTATATTCTATACAGTCCAGATCAGTCGAGCCATTCTGACCTAAATAACAAAGCTCTTCAAAACTAATACTTAATGCTACTTTGTAATAATATTATTAAAAACGTAAAAGTTTGGAAGATGTTCATTCGGATGGTGGGTGGATGGTTGTTACACTTTCATGCAAATCTTTACATGTATAATTCTACTGTACGTGTGTATGTCACTGAACTCCTAAACGGCTGGACTCGTTTTGATGTTTTTTTTTGTGTGCATTCCGGTGTATTCGAGAATGGCTTAGATTAGCAATTGGACCCAGTAGGGGACGTTGCTATCAGGTTTCATTTTTTTCATTTTCGTGGCAGGACAACGTCTGCCGGGCCCGCTAGTCTCGTATAAAACGGAGTTGCATGCCATTTGGCACAAAGATAACTTACCTGGATTAATGGATAGTCATCTACATACCTAGTAGATTATATTTAAATTTCTTAATAAGTTTTATGTCTTAATACAAAAAGAGTATTCTTATTTATCAAGGATTTATATCAAACAAATAATAACAACAGTGATTTGGTGATACAGAAAAAATACGGAAAAAATTGCCCAAACGACTACTTTAAATTATTCTATTTACACGTTAATATCGTGGGATCCGAATAAGTAATTGCTTTTTTTATGGTTTTTTTATACGAAGGTTGTATTTCGCAACGCGAAGAATTAATATGTTGATGCACGGTGTAGTTTATTGTGCCTACAACTATAGAACCTATTTAACACGTTGGATTAGAACGACAACAATTGAAAACCTGTATTTTAATATGTATTTCTGTTGGCCCTATTGGCCTTGACAGCGTCACCGGGTGACTGCCATTGAGAAATAGCCGTGAATATGAGACAGCCCTCGCGAGGTGTCGAATTTGATTCCGTCCGTCCGGTGCCTCCTGCAGAGCCACGGCTAAAGACGTCATCGGGAATGGAGGATAATTATTTTAACGAAGCCTCCCATTAATGGCAGCTCGACGGTTACTTAAATATTTAGCATGCAGAAAACCCTCGTCATACCTCATAAAAGACGAATCGTTGTAATCCGACGCAGTAGTTAAAGTGTTATGTAATTTATTGTGTTATCTAGTAAAGTGAATAAAAGCATTGTTGATTATAATATGTTGTTCATAAAGTTCACAAACTTAAACCTACAATAATAATGACTGAAATTGATAAAGACTTTTCGTAGCCTTTTAATATAAAAATGATTATTAAATATAATTAAGAATGCTTTTAGCCTCGATGGATATTTATTATTAATATCTGTTTCGGTCCCAGCGTTTGTCTTTGTAAGTCTCCTACCGTGCCTCGGAGATCACGTTAAGCTGTCGGTCCCGGTTGTTATCATAACCTCTGATAATAATCGTTAATTCTTGACAGGTAAAATTCTCTTTTCTAATAGTATCAGAGGCTGGCAATCACTTTGTAAATGGTTAAATCCGGATAAGAGTAATGAGCAAACCCTGGGTAAATACCGAAAATAATGCTAAGAAAAAGGAAAAGATTTTTTGATATACTACAAATTCATCCTTTTTTCTATCATATCGGTTGTCATACAATTGATGGTAAGCAGTCACCGCGACCTATGAACGATAGCGATACTTGAAGTATCACATGCGTGTTGCCAACCCAAGAGATAGGAAGGCAGGGATGACAAGGGAAAATCAAAGGCATTGGGAGATTGGGCTTCCGATGCTCTCACTCATCACACGAAACCTACTGATACTGTTACTTTACATCGATTTTCTGTGTGAGGGTAGTACTTCCTCGGTCGCGCCAGCCCATTTGTGCTGGGAGGAATGATGTCGTCGGGATGTGACGACCCCATCGCCCGCTGTTGCGATAACCTCTGTCACATCTGAGATTATTCCACCAGTGCAATCACATCACACACAATCACACTGGTGGTAGGTCTTTTGTTGCAAAAGGCCGGCTAGGTAGGTACCACCGCAGTGTCAAATATTCTGCCACCAAATAGTAGTGTTTTAGGCATTACAGTGTTCCGATTTGAAGGGCTTTGTAGGCTAGTGAAATTACTAGGCAGAGGAGATATAAGAATTAATATCTTGAGGTTGGCAACGCTTGAGTGGCACCTACTAATGGTGCTGCAAGCGCTCATAGGTTACGGCAGCCACTTACCATCAGGTGGGCCGTATGCTTGTGTGCCAACTTGTAATATAAAAAATAAAGGAGTATGGCTCTACTATTACAAGCATGGCTCTACCTATACCTCATTAGTAAGAAACCACCGCGAATCATTACAGCCAACATACTTTAATCTCATGTGGTCTGACGAGTAATAACGGAATTTCCATAGAAATCGGATTTGAATACAAATTACCATTACCTCGTGTCCGTTGTATATATTAAGCCTTATATTTATATATATATTAAATACGTATATCATTGGAATTTATTATAATATTTCAAAAATGACTATTTTTTATATTAGCAATGCTTTTTCAAAGCAGTAGTAATATTTCTTTTGCGCTAGGAGTGGGTACGACAATAGGCCAAAGGGGTCAGGATCGAACCCTCGACTCTCGCGTTAACGGTGTGAAGTCAGCCCATCTATCGTCGCGCTATTGAGGCTTCTATTATATAAATGACTAACTGCGCCCGCGGCTCCACTCGCAAATAATACCAATACATAGGAACAATACTTTCAAGTAATCCTATTGGATTACAAAGGAACCCAATTTTTCTATAATAGAAATAGCCTAACTTATAAATATATTACTCTCAAATTTCTATAACCTATCTGCCAGTGGAAGTCCCGGTAAAATAAGTCCAGCCATTTCAGAAATAAGCCGCAATAGATAGACGGAAAACAAAAATTTTAAAAACTTATTTTTTTATTTATGATGTCCACGTGGAATGGTGGCAAGATTGCTAGCTGTATTTCCCCTTTGAATCGCAAATCCCAATTCTTTGAGCAAATAATGAACGCCAAAAATATGAAGAACTGTCCAGTTTCATTTTTTAACAATAGCAGTAATATTTCCGTAAAGCGACACGAGTAATCGATATTTTAATACTGTAATTTTAAGTACTATACTAAACTGGATTCGATGTCACAATTATGTACCCAAAACCAGTATTGGTAATTAGGCTATTTTCGTTGCGTAAGTAAAAGTTAATTGGCCTTTTATACGTACGCTAAAAGTCTTTTGGCGACCGCAAAACAGGTACGTTTAAAAAAGGGAAAATTTCACAGTAGGACAACCATTCTCCTCCTTTTTTTTATATTAGAAGTTGGCAAACAAGCATACGGCCCACCTAATGGTAAGTGGTCGCCGCAGCCTATGAGCGCTTGCAGCACCATTAGTAGGTGCCACTGACGCGTTGCCAACCTCGAGATATTAGTTCTTAAATCTCGTCCGCCCAGTAATTTCACTAGCGTACAGTGCCCTACAAACCGGAACACAGTAATGCCTAAGCACTACTATTTGGCTCCTACAACGATAGGGGCATCGACCGGGGAAATGATTCCCTTCTCACAGAAAATCGGCCTAGAGTAACAATATCATTGTTATTGCGTTGCTATGAGTGAGTCTCATATCTCTTGTAGTAACGCGCAAGTGATACTGAAGTATCGCGTTCATAGGTTGTGGTGACTATTTATCAGGCAGACCGAATAAATAAATAAATAAACGTTGCACACTCAACGGGCCCCATTAGGATAGTATTATCCTGTGTCGGGGGTCCGGAAACATTCACAATGACAAGGACAAATACACCCAGACCGGAAAATATGCTTGTATGATCAATACAAACATATTATGCTCCTAGCGGGAATCGAACCCGCGACCTGTTGCGTTTAAGGCAGGTTTGCTACCACTGCGCCACAACGTCATCAATACATATTTTGGACCAGAATACATGTTTCGGACCAGTTCGATTCACTCTTAGCGTAGATGCTGATGTGTAGACAGATATTTGTTTTAGAGTGGCTATAGCCTATGTGTGTCTTCTAATTTTGCTGTGGTTTCTCCTAAAATCTGATAGTATCATGACGTCATGGTTGCTTGCGCAAGCGACCCCATGACGTCCCACTACGGCGATGAGGGTTCCGCTGAGTTTTAGTGAGTATTGCTGCTTGAGTAACAGGCGGCCGAGTCCCACACTACCACTGCCTAGTGTACTTGACGATTACACTGCAGTGCTATGCATATGCAGTAGTATTACTGCAGTACATGAATTTCTCAGCAAAAAAAAATGGCTATTTAATCTAACGATTTAGGCTTGTATTGAAGATGAAGCTGGTATTGAAGATGTAAGGTGTTCTAACAGGTAGAAAAGTTTGAGACGCTCATAGCCGGGTGCGCTCACTGATTGGTAAACGATCGATGGGTTAAGCAACTTAAGGCACTGTCAGTCAGTAGATGGGTAAACGCATAGTGGTATTTTAACTGAGCGTCTCTGTGCTTCGGAGGGCACGTAAAAAGTCGGTCCCAGTCGCTATCGAATTGATAAGTCAAGTCAGAGGCCTATACGAGCGACCTGAACAACTGTAACACTAGGTTGGCCACTAACCACTCGATAAGACGAAGAAGAAGTTAGAAAAGTAATTCTCATACTTGTAAAAAGAATAGTCCTTGCCTAAAATACCAGGTAAATAATATGCTAATTAAAAACAAAGAAAACAAGAAAGATATCCTAATGCATTTATGTGGGTTTTATTAGGTTTTGATATGGTTTTCAAAATATTGTGCAACTATTGAAATACATTTAATATAACTCAAATACCTTTCAAAAGTTCTCTAATCGGAATAGGTAATTGATTGGACTTATGATAATATAATGCACAGGAAGATGTTTAACAAGGAAGTGATTGTTAATATCCGATTTTGCCTCTGTGATCAAGAGCAGTAATGCTACTGTATTAACGACGTTGTGGCGATAGTGAACCTGCCTTATGCGCCACAGGTCGCGGGTTCGATTGCAACTCAGAGCAAAAGTTTGCATTGACTACACATGCATGTGTTCCGGTCTGCGTGTGTTTGTCCTTGTCCTTGTGTGTGTTTCCGTTTTGATATTATAATGTTTGTTACTTAATCACGAAAAAACCGTTAAACTGATTTTGATGACATTTGGCGTTCAGTGGGCTTACCACAAACTATTAGTAAAAATTCTATTCAATTTTGACAGTAAATGGATTTAAATTTTACATGAGGATGATATATAAATATATGTGATGTCATCTAATCTTACGAAATAACGATGTAACTTAAACTTTGGCATATTTTTGGTCGTCATTTTAATCGCAATAAGAGTGACTGGTAAGTCCCAGATAGTTTATTACCGGGACTAACACATAGGATACTGTTTATCTCAAACAACTTGTAGGCTTTGGGATTATTTTTGATTAAACAAACTACAGAAAGTATCAACTTGGAACATGGTATGGTATAAATGTAAGTATTTTTTTTTTCGGAATGTGTATTGCTGTTGGCCCTACTGGCCTTGACAGCGTCACCGGGCGGGGGGGCCGAGTAAGAGTAGTGAGACTCAGCCGTGATAAAGGGACAGCCCTCACGGGGGCTCAAATTTGTTTCCGTCCTTAGGGTGCCTCCTGCGAAGCCGAACCACGGCTAAGGACGTCATCGGAGATGGAGGCAGCGCTCCGAGCGTAAGTATATTACTAAACAGTAAAATAACTTAGAAAGTGGTCTGGCGTAATAACTACACTACTTCTAATAAGTCGAACCCATTTCCAGTGCACATGCTCCCTCATTCCTATTATCAGGGCTCTTTGTAACGAGGCGTGAGGCATCTTGCGGGTAAGCAGGACGAGGGTGACTAACGCTGTTAGCTTCTGCAACTGGTTCAGCCGTCTTCACGTTTAAATTTTACATCCACGTACTATCAGATGCAGTAATCTTGTGCGCTACTTTCCAAATAAAAAAATTACGCAAGCAAAACATTCATTTGTAATATTATATGTATGCCAAGCCACATAACCACAATAATAACCAACGTAAAGCTTCATAAGTTACGAAACCA
Source organism: Hestina assimilis (assembly GCA_023373885.1). NCBI lineage: Eukaryota > Metazoa > Arthropoda > Insecta > Lepidoptera > Nymphalidae > Hestina > Hestina assimilis. The sequence continues at coordinate 1,522,689 of CM041751.1, forward strand.
ATATATTGCTTAGAATATAAAAGCAAAATATTATACTCGTGGCAACAAATCCAAGAGGGGATTCAGTGTTATCATAACTTCAACGAGAGATCAATTTATTCGTTTCGAGTGAAGACGGTTCAGGTGTACGATCACAAATCTCCCTTTATTGGACGCAAATGGCTTCCAAGCGAGAAATAGAATATTGCCTTAGACTGTGTATATTGTTATTTGTTATATCAAAGCTATGTACAAAAATATTGCTAGGACAGTTGTGGTGTGTGTAGCGAGCCTGCCTTTAGTCTCGAGTCACGAGTTCCATTTACGCTCGGAGCAGATGTTTGTTATAAAAATCTGTTTCGGATGGGGTCTCCGCATCGTGCATCAAAGAGCACATTAAGCTATTGACCCCGGTTGTTATCATAACCTAATAATCTTTAACTCATCACAGGTAATTTGCTATTATTCAATAAGCTACTGATTCGCCCTTAGGGTTGCGGAGGGCAGATCAGAAAAACTAGTGACCTGTTAAATCAGAATTTTTTTTTTTATTTTTATTTTATTTTAGAAGTTGGAAAACAAGCATACGGCCCACCTGATGATAAGTGGCTGCCGCAGCCTATGAGCGCTTGCAGCACCATTAGTAGGTGCTACTCGCGCGTTGCCAACCTCGAGATATTAGTTCTTAAATCTCGTTCGCCCAGTAATTTCACTAGCGTACAATGCCTTTCAAACCGGAACACAGTAGTGCCTAAGCACTACTATTTGGCGGCAGAATATTGGATACTGCGGTGGTACCTACCTAGCCGGCCTCTTGCAACAAAAGACCTACCACCAGTGTGACTGATTGCACTGGTGGAATAATCTCTGTTTTGACAGAGGTTACCCAACAGCGGGCGATGGGGTCGTCACATCCCGACGCCGGATGGATAATAGAATAAGCAGACCCTGAGTAAATACCCGGAATAATACTGGGAAGAACAATTTTTAAAAGAAAGATATTGCAAATAACTCTAACTTGCAAATAAATGATTTTCTTCTACCATGGAAAGGATCTTAAATACACTCATTAAAATTATGAAACCCATTATATGCATATTGATATTAAAGAAGACATACCATATTTCCTTTAAAGATTTTCCAATGTAATGGAAAGGATCCTGAGTACTGTACATTATAATTATGTAAACCTTTAAATAAATCGTGTATATTTTTATAGGTATATTGAAGTTGTTAAAATACGACATGGCCGGATTTAGTGTAGGGCAACTGAGACGACAGTCTTGGGGACTCCACAAAAGAGAAGCCACCACAATAAAGACTTTGGTAAAACATATCTTTCAAATTCGGAATAGTAAATGTCACTGGTGGTAGGTCTTTAGTTGCAAGAGGCCGGCTAGGTAGGTACCACCGCAGTGTCCAATATTCTGCCGCCAAATAGTAGTGCTTAGGCACTACTGTGTTCCGGTTTGAAGGGCATTGTACACTAGTGAAATTACTGGGCGAACGAGATTTAAGAACTAATATCTCGAGGTTGGCAACGCGTGAGTGGCACCTACTAATGGTGCTGCAAGCGCTCATAGGCTGCGGCAGCCACTTACCATCAGGTGGGCCGTATGCTTGTTTGCCAACTTCTAAAAAAAAAAAAAAAAAACTTGCATTTTTTTTCTCTGTTTTACCTCTACCTACTAAAATTGAATTTCAGATAATTCTTGTTTCCGATTATAATATTTATATACTATGTTTGTTAAATACTAAAAGAATTGGTTGCACAATTAAATATTTACTGAAAAAATCGCCTGAAAAACATTGTTCATTTTATTTCGAAACTAATTTGGGACCAGGTGCCCTCCACTCCTTTCCTGCCCCGAGGCCTCCAGACCTCTAAATCCGGCCCTGAAATACAATCACGCGATTTTGAATAAACTAGACATTGCTATGTCTTGACAAGAAATCCTTTTCCACATCAAAAAACTAAATAAATCAGGATAATAAGAATCCTCAGAAATGTCAACCCCTTACTTATCTTTTCAAAGTAACCAACTAATATAGACACCCAGGTCCTTTGTTTTTTTTATGATTTTCGATATAAAATGTCATTACTACCTTCTGCCAGTGGCATCACCCTCGTGAACAACGATTTTAATACCAACATCGAACCTTTATTTCAACTCTTCAGTAGTAGAATTTTAGAAAATGTTGAATTTTAGAAAATGATGTTTTCTTTATCTTTAATTGGTCGCCTAAAAACAAAGTGCGTGCGTTTCGTGCTTCTAGTTTCAAAAAATAAAGGACTTTCATAACCCTTTTAACACCGTTTTCACCCCCTCTTAAGGATTTTTCAAAATTCTTCAATCAGTCAGGTCTTCTTCTTTTATATATATGTACAAATATATAGATAACAGTTATTGTTTACAATTACTATGATATAAAGCTACATATCACACGTCATATTTATCATTATTACGAGGAAGTTGTTACATTGTAGCTAGTAACATTATCTGCTTTCATAAACACATGCTATTAACTATCAATTTCGATATATTTTTAACTGATTTCAAAAAGATTTTTTCAATTATTTTAACGAGACTTTCACTGGCAGGTATTATAAGGAGCAACTTAGACTACTATTATGTATGTAGCTAGTTTAGACCAAGGAATCACGTTGCCCAAACAAACTTTGCCCCCTTTTTTCACCACCATATAGGTAGATTTTAGAAAATCCTTTCTTATCGGATGCCTACGTTTTACAAAGAACACACCCCCCAAGTTTCAGGTCTCTATGATCAGCGGTTTAAGTTTTATATATATAATATTTTGTAGGAGTAAAACCATACTAATTATAGCACACATGGGCCGGCTCGACCGGGAAACCCTCCCATAGAAGATTTTCCGTTTATAGAATAAGTCGTGTAAAATGACTGTGGCATACGGACAGACCGTTTTTGCCATTTGGCTACGGAACCCTAAAAAAATACACTTAATCCAATCTCGCTTCAAGCTCGTAGGAAATTAAGTGATAAACTAATAACGATTTCTCGTTTAATGAAATCCACAGGAATATTCCATTATTACCTAGTTGCATAATCTTGAAGTACCGCACCCCCCACACTGTTACGACCCGACATCTTGCTATTATCAGACAATGACTTACGGTGATAAACAATTAACGTAATTGTTATAAATTATAATTAATTACAATATCATAATAATTACTTAATATGTTTTAATTTAAAATTTATTTATGCTGGTGCTAGGGCTTAAAAAAGTCCACCTGGTTTGGTAACACCGTACGTTGGTGAAAAACTCATGAAGTGACTGTTCGTTAGCCGTGTCTCGAGGTCAGCCAGCGTATAACCAGTTGTATCCTAAAAAAGGTCGACAACGCATCTGAATGACCTCTGGTGTTGCAGATGTTCATGAGCGGCGGGAATCGCTTAACATCTGGTGAGCCTCCTGCCCGTTTGTCCCCTCTGACATAAAAAAAATATCTGGGATGTTACAAAGAATGCGTTTTTCCAATAATAAATAAGCAAATAAAACATTTTAAATAGAACTTTGTATAGTTGTATTAAATTTGTGCACATTTTAAAAATTCTAAATCTTAAATATTATCAATAGAAAAAAAATAAAATTGAAGTGTCTGTTTGTAATTCCAAATTAACAGCTTTTCACTAAATACATATAAAAGTATATACGGTACTATAGACGGGTTGGGATTAGATCTCGCTTTGAACAGCAATCGATTAACGCTATTTCTAAAACAGCCCTTTTAAGATTGCATTGCTGTCGGCCTAACTGGCCTTAACTGCGTCAACGTACGAGGGGCCGAGTATAGAGCAACGCTTGCGGCACTTAATCGCGAGATCAAACAAAAAGTGGTCCATTTTTAGTCTCATCTTTCCAGTATATTTTTTTTCTATTCCAACTGTTCACCAAAGAACATTTCTCACTATCAATCTAATAACAGCTGAGAAAGGTCGGTGACTCGACCCGACTGCAGTAGTGCTCGTCAGTAATCCAACAATTAAGACTCGCCCACATTAAGCTGGACCAGAGAAGCCTCAGATAAAAAAAATTATAATATTTTCAACAAAATCATTTTACAGGATTTTTAATATCACTCAAACTCCAAACAGTCTTAACAGTTCTATCTATTTTTAGGATAGGGAACGGATTAGTTAAAACAAAAATGTCTCTTTCAATTCGTTTACTTTATTAGCTGACTTCAAAAATAAGGAGATGGAAATTTAAGTTACACCGATTGCAATTTAGATATATTTTAAAGTAATTGTCCATTTGCTTTGAGAAAACAGATGGCCACCGGATGATAAAAGATGGCAACCGAAACTACACAATATTAATAGATATTTTACGGTTATGATATAATTAGGTACTAATATAGTTGCCTAGCTATTATTCGTAACTAAAAAGTTTGACGACGTTGTGGCACAGCGGTAACGAACCTGTCTTAAACGCCACGGGTCGCGGGTTCGATTCCCGCTCGAAGCATATATTTGTATTGACCATGCAAGCATATTTGCCGGTTTGGGTTTATTTGTCTTTGTATCTGTTTCTGGACCCCGACACAGTATATCACTATCCTAATGGCGTGCGTTGAGTGTGTAGCGTTTATTTTAGAAAAAAAAGTGTAAAATAAATTATTTAAAAAAAAGACTTCAAAACTAAGATGCAAAAAATAATACAGAATATTTTTTAATACGTTAGACCCGCTGCGGTCTATCGTAATGTGAGCAAGCCTTTAATGTGCAGGCGAGAACTAAGGAAATTGAAGATTCTTCGAAAGCTAAGAGGCACTTTTATTAGTACCTTGGTATTAGACCGATCGGGATTATAAGACTTAAAATCCTTCAAGAAAAGTAGGGTTGACAAAATAATACAATATATTCATTTTTACCATTTGTAGAAATATTCTAGACAGTAAAGTATATAAGGATATATATATACTTACCACAATTGTGTAACATTTCAAATCGTCATAATTATAATTTAATTAACAATATAAATGAGAATGCCCTAGATAGTTTTGTGATTATGTCCAAAACGACAGCTTGCAATAAATTGTTCTACGAAGATAAATCAATCTTCTTCATCCTAGCATTATTCCTGGTATTTTTATGTACCCAGGGTCTGCTTATTACTCTTATCCGGATTTGACAGGTTACTAGTTTTTACACAGAGCGATTGCCATCTGACCTCCGCAACCCTAAGGGCGAACCAGTTACTCATTGGATAAGAGCAATTTTCTTATCAAGAGTTAACGATTATTATCAGATGTTATTGATAATAACCGGGACTGACAGCTTAACGTGCTCTGCGAGGCACGGTGGGGAGACCCACACGGACAAACGCCCAGACCGAGACAGAAATTTTAACAAACATCTGCCCGAGCGGGAATCGAACCCGCAACCGTCGAGACTAAAGGCAGACTCGCTACCCACAACGCCACAACGGTGTCAATCGAAGATATATCAATATACTAGTATTTACGCACATAATAAGGCAGGAAGTGACAGAATCTTTGATCTACCGTGAGGACTGCCCCTTTTTCACGGCTAGGATCTGTTTTCGGCCTCCCGCTCGGTGACGCTGTCAAGGCCAGTAGGGCCAACAGCAATACACATTCGGAAAAAAAAACTTGTATATCAACCGTTCAGTCTGTAGGCCACACGAGGCACGAGCATAGAACCTTTTAAAGTCTAGGGGCCCCTAAATGACGATATATTAGCTCATATCAAAATTTAATCATAGCTTACTTTTTAGTCTATCTTTATAAAGGGCCCGCAAATTTTCGTGTGGCAAAGAGCCCCAGTCCCAACCTGCCTTAAGACGGTCGTGGTTATCTGGTATTGATAGAGACGTCATTATAAAATTATTATATAAACAAACATGAGAAATTATAAACATGTGTTTATCAGTAATCCTTATCATAGTTTCATCATACACTTGATTACTTGAACGAAAGGAAAATTATTACTAATGTTATGAAAAACAACTTATTTATTATTATTATAGTTATATAGTACTAGTAAAGTTATTCTCAAAAACGAATTTATTATTGGAAATGTAAGGAACTTCGTTACTGACGGCGGTCCAGCGACCACATTTTTATTCGTCAGTATCTCAATTTATTTATTTAACATTTATTTATATATATCCGTATTCAAATTCGTTTAAAATATATCTAGATATAGTAAAATAATGTAAAATATATTATTAGCAATTTAACTAGTTTGAACATTCTTCGTTCAAAATGTTAAGGATTAAAATTTAAAACTGTGTACCAAAAAAAAATTAAAAAATAATAATAGTACTAACTATGATAAAAGACGAGCCAGCTCCCAATTTATGTTTTACATATTTTAGATGTCGGTTTTTTATGGAGGAAATGAGCTTTTCTTTAATCTCGGCAACGTAGCTGCAAACCCCATCTTGTTGACTAGATATAATCACTTTTAGATGAACCTCTGACCGGAGCCCTCACCCATAAAAATCAGGTTATTATAAATGTTTTAAGCAAAACTATATTTTTTGCAATATCGTAATTTATTCTCCATAAAAAAAAGTTTCCAAAATGGGTTTCGAGAATTGGTAATATAACGAGATGATCTTGAATATAATGTAAAAGTGATATTTTATTATAAAAGTTTCATAACTAATGCGAAGGTCGACGAGATAATCTGGGAACCGGTTACAAGTCGTACGGCTTCTTGGCGAGATAATGAGCAGTGGACTAACTTTTTGTTACTTATCTACATGTAATATTGTATCAAAACCAAGTATAAACGTTTTATAGTTATTTATTCTATTGTAATTAGTGCGGACCAATTACACTAATTAGGCTAAAATACAATGTATTTTATGTTTTGTAATACTAAGAAATACTACGGAAATTTTATACGATACTATACATTATATATTTCTTTACAATATTTCAATATTTGACCATTTGTCACAAAACATATCAATAAAATTCTCCACTCCAAGTTTTCGTTGAAAGATGACAAATTGCTCGGTATTGGCGAATTTTTCGAGCAACTGTTCGGCTTGGTGGTAACAAAAAATATTGTGTCGACGGGCTAGAAGGGCGTGAATATAAGGCAGAAATTATTGCGCAAGGCAGATGCGTCGATGTAGCTATGTATATTATTAGGTTAAATTTAAGAATATAGTATTACTCGCAACTCTGTTGACATGGACTACTTATGTATTTCTATCTAATACCCGTAAACGACCAAGTAATTGTTGTATATATATATGTCATCTGAATATATCGGTCTTGCTAGGATTCATTTTTAGAAAATGTCATTTTATCCCTTCGAGTCCAGATGTCTCCAGTCTGATTATTTTTTCCCTTTTTGCAAGATCACTCTTTCGTGAGAAAAACTATTGTATACCAAAAAATACCGACCAAAGCTAGGTCGTCCAGGTGCTTTCTTTTTAATGTGTGGTCTGCGTGTTAGCGCGTCTACTCCGCACCTTGATATTTCTTTCGACATGTACTGCTGGCTCGGGTTTATGAACAAAATGTATATTAAAATACACACAAACAGACCGCGAATTTAATATATTATAATATGCCACATCTACACACTGTATAAGATAATGTGATCCAAGATCATAACGATCTTACATCGCGCTATCGAAGCTATCATCGGAGATAAGTAGAATACAATTTCCCAATATTAATCTGTTACGGAGAACCTTATCACCGGGCCATAAGGTTCAAAGTCGCTTACTACTCTCTCTGTTTATTTCCTTAGCGTCGCGTCGGTTCTAGAAAGATGTATTCTCGAAACATGTAGTATAGCGTTCCGCGGACGGAACTTTCTCGAACCCGTGTTCCGCGTTATATAAGCGGTCCGGCGCGTCGACTGAGTTCTGAGCAACAAGCGAAGAAACTACAAGTGATACCAGTTAACAAGCGCGATAATTAGTGACCTCGGCTATTCTTTTGGACTGTGATTGACCTGTGATTTGTGAAGTTTTGTTGTGTAATCTAGATCTAAATAAAGTCTGATTTAGAGCCATCAGGTGTTTGTTTCCAAATTCGCGAACCTCAGCCCGAAACAAATCGTTAAGCCGCGGCCTGCTACTCCTATATGTCCACGAAAGCTTCCATTGTTTTGAAGGGACATCAGGATTATTTCTCCACATACATATATATTTTAGACTGAATTATGAATACAATACAATCAATACGGTATAATTTTAAAACTCAGGATTACCGTTAATGATGAAGTTATGTTATTCATGAAATAGGAAACGGTTGAAGCCTACTATTTTTCGCGAAAACAAAACTTGAACAAAAACCAATCATTTCTATCACATATTAAGTACATTAAAAGCGCTTCATTAAAAACCACGCTAGTGAAACCGTGGTAAGAAGCTAGTATTAACGTAAATTTCAAAGGTTGCGATGATATGACGCGATACAGCCGACCTAGGTCAAACCTAAGATCGTAGGCTATCGTACCCGCATAAATGTTTGATACGCTTCATAAACATGTCTTATCTGCGCAATCATTGTGAGAAATAAGACATACGAAATAAAGCAGGTCCTAACCCTTGGCAGACCTAATAAATTTACTACTGTACAAAAACATGGCGATCTAAGTATATACAAGTTGAATTTGATTATATAAATAGGTCAAAAGTTTCGACATGACATCCACTTTTGATTTTTAAATTCATTTAAAGAATATGGTAACAATTTGGGATAATATAATGATCTACTCATATTCTGGACACCGTTGTGGCGTCGTGGGTAGCGAGTCTGCCTTTAGTCTCGACGGTTGCGGGTTCGATTCCCGCTCGGGCAGATGTTTGTTAAAATTTCTGTCTCGGTCTGGGCGTTTGTCCGTGTGGGTCTCCCCACCGTGCCTCGGAGAGCACGTTAAGCTGTCGGTCCCGGTTATTATCAATAACATCTGATAATAATCGTTAACTCTTGATAAGTAAATTGCTCTTATCCAATGAGTTACTGGTTCGCCCTTAGGGTTGCGGAGGTCAGATGGCAATCGCTCGGTGTAAAAACTAGTAACCTGTCAAATCCGGATAAGAGTAATAAGCAGACCATGGGTACATAAAAATACCGGGAATAATGCTAGGAAGAAGAAGAAGAATGATCTACTCATATTATATTATATAAACAATAAAAATAAACACCTTAAAAAATCTCACAGTATTGTAGTAATTGACACCTAAAATTGATATTCCCTAATTGTGAGAACATCAAAACAGAATTCTTTAGAGTGTCTTACAGGTTATGTTAATAAAGCATTGCGGATAACAACGTCATTAAAAAATGTCTCGGTGGAGGGGGCTCTAGAGGGCCTTTATTGATGTATTCACCGTTGTATAGCGATTGTTGTGAGTGAACCTTTGGCATCCCACTAAGGTGTATACGTTCGTTATGTTTTAGTGAGTATTACAATCTATTGGAGCGATAGATTGAGAAAAAGATAAAAAAGCATTGCTTTACTTAAACTGTAAAAATAAAAACGACTTCTATTAAAAAACGACGATGAAGACATTGTGGCGTAACGGTAGCAAACCTGTCTTAAGGTCACGGGTTCGATTCCCGCTCGGAGCAGATGTTTCTGGTCTGGGTGTGTTTGTCCTAATCATTGCACATGTTTCCGGACCCCTGACACAGTTTATCGCTTCCTAATGGTGACCGTTGTTTGTCTAGCGCTTATACAATATCTAAAATAATAAATCAAAAAAATGTCTAAATGTATTTTCTATAATACTCTAAGAGGAGACCTTTAGCCCATGATGAAACGCTAACAGGTCATTACGTACATCATATCATTTTAGTCAATTATTATATTAAATAGAATTAAGATAATATTATTTTAATATTAAATACAATGATTTCACCTCAACACAGATGCGAGATAAAATATTAATAGTAATTAATTGCTATTAAATATTAATAGTAATTAAATGCTTCTGCCAGCGGCTTCGCCCGCCTGAATGAAGATTTTAATACAAACTCTGAACAAACAAGCCCTATACAAACTTTGAATGTCATATTAATTTATATCGAATCAACAGCCTAAAAATAAGTTTCAAGCTTCTAGCTCTAAAGATAAGAAAGAAACAATAATTCCATATAAATTTTCATCCTCTTTCAACCTTTTACACCCTTTTTCGCATTGAAAAGAATTCTATTTTTATCCTTTCTCAGGTTCTAAACTACCTAAATGTGCACCAAATTTCATTTAAATCAGTAGTTGTGGCGTAAAAGGCGTGACAGACAGACAGAGATACAGAGCTACTTTCGCATTTATGATATTAAGTAAAGAAATAATGTATGCAACGCCGTTGGTCAAGTACTCGGCTACTTCAATATCTGAAAAGTGCTTCAGTAGGGTTGTCTAATTACCTAGTTTTTGTTTTATAAACCTAACTAGTTATGCCGATGGCTCTGCTCACATGGTCTACAGACTTTTTTTTTATTATGTAAATAATAAATCGCTTTATTTTTGTCTTCATTAAAAAACGGTGTCGGGATGTGACGACCCCATCGCCCGCTGTTGGGATAACCTCTGTCACAGCAGAGATTATTCCACCAGTGCAATCAGTCACACTGGTGGTAGGTCTTTTGTTGTAAGAGGCCGGCTAGGTAGGTACCACCGCAGTGTCAAATATTCTGCCGCCAAATAGTAGTGCTTAGGCACTACTGTGTTCCGGTTTGAAGAGCATTGTACGCTAGTGAAATTACTGGGCGAACGAGATTTAAGAACTAATATCTCGAGGTTGGCAACGCGTGAGTGGCACCTACTAATGGTGCTGCAAGCGCTCATAGGCTACGGCAACCACTTACCGTCAGGTGGGCCGTATGCTTGTTTGCCAACTATTAACATAAAAAAAAGAATTAAAAAGTGGGTAAGAAAATAACATAGTAAATGATTAACGTAATCCCAGGAGAGAGTTTGTGCCTGAAGTAGGTAGGTCTATACCTACTTATTTCAGGCAACAACTCTCTGTGTTACAAGTTACCTATCTGTGTTACAAGTCATCAACCTCCTTCTGCACCTTTGTCATATCCATTAAACTATGAAATAATACATAGGTGATAACATTTAATACTAAGTAAGTTATTGTGTGGAGCCCTAATCCTATTTTTAAAATAAAAGTAGCCAAAATTTCTCCATATTACTTTATATTTCTAACAAGTTGTATTAAAATCAGTCCAGCCATTTTGGAGATTAGCTGGAATAAGCAGACAGAAAGACAGACAGTCAACATTTTTAAAAATTGGCTTTGTGTTATACGAGTAAGTATCATTATCAACAATCTACGATTTCATTTATACATTTAATACAGCACAGAAGAATTCCAGTACTCACACTTGGACGCAAATAAGCAATACCATGTCAACCCACAAAATTGAAACTGAGTTATATATGCAGAAGTGTTAGTAAATGGCTGAAGAACATTTTTTTAAATATTTGTAGGGTTTTAAGCTTTAAAACTTCTAAAAATGCCATTTTTTAATCATGCAATTTATGTATTATGTTAAATGTTTTGAGTTATATTATATACGAAATATGCAGTTTGTATAATTATTTTTGTGAAAAAAGTAAAATGACTTACATAAATCTGAAATTGCCAAAAACTTGACCAATACATAAAAAAATCATATATAGCAAGTTGTTCAAAATTTTCCAACGCGTTTTTCTCGAAATGACATTCGTGTGGGTTGACATAGTATTGCTTATTTGCGTCCACTTATCGAACAAAATTTTTTTTTGGTATACAATAGCAGTACGAATACTGCTGCAGTTATTTTTAGTTCCAGGCAATAATTAAAAAAAACTGAAATTTACAGACGCGTCAATACGACATTTATATTATTTGTATAGAGTTATGCTCCTCGCAAAACAAAGGGCCGGCTCGACCGAGACAGTACTTCCCTATCAGAAAGTAACAATATCCGTAGATACTGCTGCGTTTCGTGCTATGAGCGAGAGCGCAGTTGGCTTAACTTGCCACCCAGTCTATACCCTTCCTTTTATTCCCTTCTCATCCCTCCCCTCCTATCCATTGGGTTGGCAACGTGCATATGATATTTCAGGTACCACACGCGTTCATAGGTTGAGGTGACTGCTTACAATCATGGAGACCGTATGCTTGTTTGCCAATCGTCATGACGTACAAATCTGTTTCTATTTTCTCTCATCATAACTGTACAGACACAAATCCGACGGTCAAAAATAAAAACATAAATAACTATAACTGTAAATAATCTATAAAGTCGTTAATATACTGCATGATTATTAATTTATATGTCAAAATCGTTTATTTATTTAAAACAAGTAATTATCTTAATGGAGCAGTTAATATATAATTTAAAATAACAGGTTTTAAATAATATTTATGAGTTGTCAGCCCTTATCAAAGTCTAAACCGCGTTTTCCAGGTGGCGTTGTCCCACACCTATCTTTTTAATATTAAATTTATAGGTTTCACGTAAAATTAGAATATTGTAAAGCTTTTAAGTATTTGAATATAAATTTTATCATTATAATGAGAATGTTTTAAGTAAGTTTCTTCTATCATAGTTCATTAACACCAGTTGTTATATTTCGTTTTAAGTGACGATTTCATAAAAACGTAATCAATTCTTCCTAAAATTTTTGATCCTCAAAACAGGAGTTTATAACTCAAACTTAATGTGTGTCTGTAGGTTTGTTTATTTTTTTTTATTTTCAAAGGTGATTTGACCGGAAGTACCTATACTTATAATTTGGTTCAGTCTTTTGAAGATCAGCAATTTTCTAGTTGGCACTGGATGTCATTTTAATGTAAATTTTAAGTACGTACATCATGTGATAACAGCTCTATAGACTACCCATGTACTTGGATAAAACCTAACTAACAGTCTCACTGCTAGGCATATGCATTAAAAGGCTGTTAAAATGAAAAAAGGCTTATTTATTTAACTGCCAAAAGCGTTGAAATGAAATGTTAGGAGACATATTGAAATACACGACCGACGCTGTCAGGCCATTTTTCAATCAACAGAAAGCAAGGATCAAAATAATCATTAATCAATCTTATGTCATCTCTTATCTCTTGACGCAGAGACTTCATAGAATCTGAAAATGTACAGCAAAAAAGCTTTATCGTGAGAAATATTTGATCTTCTTCCTAGCATTTTTAGGGCTCCATAACCTAAGGATGCAAACGGGACCCTATTACTAAACCTCTGTGTCCGTTCGTCGGACTGTCAGTGTCATACTGTTTCAATGAAATATAGGCAAATCGAAGAGGTATTGTTATAAATTTCATAAGTTTACCAATTATATTCAATATTTAAATAAGCTATGAACCTGTCCTTTCTGATCGGCTTGATCCTTTGCGTAGAGATGTCGGATCACTCTGCATCTTCTATCGCATATATCACGGGGAGTGTTCTGAGGAATTGTTGGGATTGATCCTGCCGGTAGAATTTCACCATCGGACATCGCGACAAAACTCTAAATTCCATCCATACCACCTCGATGTCTGGAAATCCACAACAGCGCGATTTAGAAGACATTTTCTTCCTCGCACAACCACTCTGTGGAATCAGCTTCCGCCGGCGGTCTTTCCGAAGCGATACGACTTGGGAACCTTCAAGAGAAGAGCGTATTCTTTCCTTAAAGGTCAGCAACGCGCCTGCATGCCTTCTGGTGTTGCAAATGTTCATGGGCGGCGGTGATCACTTAACATCAGGTGAGCCTCCTGCCCGTTTGCATACATAAAAAAAAAAACCTGTTAAAAATATAAATATAATATAAGTAAATAATAAAATATTGATTATGGCTTAAGTATCGACAAGACTTTTTTTAAAGTTTTCTTATTTTACTGAAAATATTTTTCTTCTTCCTCGCACTGTCCCGGTATTTTGCCCAGGGTCTACTTATTACTGTCACCCGGATTTGACAGGCTTCTAGTTTACGATATCAACCGGGACAGCTTTTTGTGATCTCCGAGTGGGGATACCCACCTGTACAAGGATAAAGGTCCAGACCGAAGCAAACATCAGCTCCGGATGGAAATAGAACCTGCGACTGTTCAAAGCAGGCTCGCTACCAGCACGCCACAACGATCGTTATTTTTACTACCATTTTCACCACCACATTTTACTGCCACGAAACTACCGAATATTTACAAACGGTCATTTAACAGGCCGACCGTACCCTTGTTTGCAATGAAAGTGATACGAAAATGACGTGAGACTTCTTTTGAAATTGTAACATATTCTACTAAAATAGTTTAGTGCAAGTTTTAGTCATTGTCTTACATGAAGTATCTCATGTAATTTTTTAGTAGTAGAGGATCTCCGTGGGGAGAATGTTTTTAAGTGTTATTATTTTTTTGTTGTTTAAAAATTATATACATTTTCAATAATTCATATCGTTAAAACAAATTATAACATCTGAGACCCTCTTACCAAAATAACGGATAAGTCCCGAAGTTCAAACCTACGAAATTTCATTTACATTTAATTTTAAACTTTCTGTACGATACCAATTATTTATTTAACGAAACTGGAGAGAGGAAACCTGAACATTTTAGCGTAACGATTTAGTTATACTTATAACCCAAAAATTTTACATTTTAATTTTTAACATTTAAAACCTTTTCTTTTACTACAACTTTTAAAAAAATCCTTGCTTTTCCCAACACAAATGGGCCGGTTCATAACGAAATTAGATAATTCCGAAATTTATGGAATTGGCATAACCTATCGAAACACCACGTGACCTAAAGTTTTTGATTGAGAATGCAAAAACGTATTTGACTTTCGAAATGGAATCGAAACGGAGTGATTACACCTTGTCTAGGCAATAGTCTTTAAAGTACAATTTTATAAAAAACTAGAAAAAACATCTGTTGTTAAGAATATGGAACCTAGGAACCTAGAAGGTCTCAACATATTAGTCTTAGTAATGAAGTTATAAATTTAATACATAAAGGCAAAATTGTTATTTCAATAAATGTAGTACATTGTGCCCGATGTAAGCCGCTTACGTAAATAATAAAGGAGCTCTTTACTCGTATTAAAACCTTTGCGGCTTACCAAGGCTGTATGAAAACTTTTCTAACGAATTACGTTTACGGATTGAAATATTTCATATAAATTTCAGTAAAGTTCCGACTTCAATTACGATTGCTTTGCCTAGCTAAAGTACTAAAATTTTCAAAAAGTTACGTAAACAAGGTGTTACTAATATTCCTATTGCTTCGAGCTTATTTGGAGGGGCCAAATAAGTTCGAAGCTTGCGCTAGGAGTGGGTACGACAATAGCCCAAGAGGGTCAGGATCGAGCCCGCGACTCTCGCGTTAACGGAGCGGAATCGTCTCTTCTACCGTTGAGCTAATTAGGCTTCAATTGTTTACCAATTGTGTCTATTTACGGACATTGAATAGTTATAACTCAAATAACTTGTAACGTATGCATAAAACTAATTTACACTAACGCAATGAAACGAAGTGAGTCACAAGTTTGCAATATATTTGAATGAAGCTAGCGTAACAAGCTTGCAACATTATCGGATAAAGTCAGCGTGTGACTAAGTTAGTTTCGTTGAATTCACGAAAGGACAGCAGAGAATCTTTAGACATTTTTTTTGTATGGAAGAGCCGATCCTTAGTTTAATGTTTATAGTAAGGAATATTTATGTATAAAAAGGCAGAACTTAAATATAAACAGCGTATACGATCACCCGTTTACATGTCACACAAAAGAATGATTGAAATAGTGCATTTTTATCAAAAAACCGTCACAAAACAGCATGTTTTGTTCAACCTCAAGCCTCATTACGAAATGCATCTGCGTCACCAAGAACTTTTAAGAGCTTTGAAGAGTAAAAAAATAATGTTTTCAACGTTCCAGAAACTTCAGTTGGAAACTCATAGACACGTATTTTTATTTTGTCGACCTCAAACAAATGGTACGTTCGTGTAGTGATTTTTTTTCCATTTGGCAGTGATAAAAGAATGTATTGTGTCAGAACTGTGTATGCTCCTACGTGTTTTTTTATCGAATGAATATATGAATACAGTATATAGGAATATAGATAGTATTTATTTATTTATGAACTATCCGTGCCCGAAGCTTCACTCGTGTGGTCTACAGAATTATTATTATTTTTTTGTTGCATTTCTCCTTATAACAACATCTATATGTTAGTGAAACTCCCGTCAAAATTGTTCATCGTTTTCATGATTCAATTATAGATTGTCGGAATAAGCTTCTTCTTCTTATCGAGTGGTTAGTGGCCAACCTAGTGTCAGAGTTGTTCAGGTCGGCCCGTATGGGCCACTGACTTGACTTATCGACTATTGTCAATTAGATAAGCGCCGGGACTGACTTTTCACGTGCCCTCCGAAGCTTGGACACGCTCAGCTGAAATACCACTATGCCATCACCCATCAACTGACTGACCGCGCCTAATGTTGCTTAACCGACTGATCATTCAGCCAGAATAAGCTGGCAAGTGGAAAGGCAGACGGGAATTTAAAAAAATTGTTTTACTATAAGTAACGTACTATAAGGTAATATATATTTATATGAATCCAGTAAAAATAACAGTATACGATATATTTTAAAATAACAGTATACAGACATTTAAATTTTATCTATTTGTATAAATATGGATATAAACTGTGATTTGGTTATATGTCTGTCGATCGGACTAGTAATTCCATATTAATAGTATGCAGATTTAATTTTGTTTTAAAATAACTCCTGTCCAAACCACAGACAGCTTTAAACATGGCCGCTACCAATGGAAAAATAAGCTGATTTTGATCTTAAGCTAAGATCAAATTAGATAATTAATAATAATAATAAATAACAATTATATCAAAATAATAAAATTTTGATTTATCTTCTAGTTTTGGCTATCAATTATAAATAATAATAATAACTTCTATTAGTCCCATATAATCTTCTTCATCCTAGTATTATTCGTGCTAGTTACCCAGGATCAGCTTATAGTCTTTTCCTGATATGCCGGGTTACTAGTTTTTGCAGAGCGATTGTCTTCTGACCTCCGCAACCCAAAGAGCGAACCAGTAACTTATTAGATAAGGACCAATTACCTATCAAGAGTTAACGATTATTATGAGATGTTATAACGACCGGGACCGACAGCTGAACGAGCTCTTTGAGGCATGGTGTGGACGTCCAAAAGGGCAATCACCCAGACCGAAAAAGATATTTATAACAAACATCTGTTCAAAACGGGATTATATAACGCCACAAAGGTCTTATTCGCATACAATAGTTTTCTACGTAGTCAGATTTCGTTGTAGAACAAAATGCTTTTATTAGTCTAACGGAAAATTAAATCATTTGAACTGTTTACTATTGTTAAATTTCTCAAATTAGTTATTACGCTTCAATACAATGTTACTAAGAAACTTGCTTCTGAAATTAATTAAAATGTCGATGGATGGCTTACTCTTCCGAGATTTAAATAATCAAGGATTCGAAGGAAATAGAAGGCAATTAAAATTAATGATTTATAATTTTGTTTGTCCTCCGATAACAGAATAATTTAAAGGTAGTTTATCTAGTATCCATTAGCAAAATCAAATTGACTAATAGGTATGATGACTTATTGTCAAATTGATCTTCCTTTTGAACATTTTAATATGTTATTGTAAGTATATGCTTTTAAATTAGTTTAAGTTATGAATCTCAGTTGTTTTATTACAGCACAAATACTAGCTTGACATGAATATTGTATATAACACGGGCAAAAGTTCGACTCCGCTTGGTTAACGCGAGATTTGACACCGTTGTGGCGTTGTGGGTAGCGAGTCTGCCTTAAGCTTCGACGGTTGCGGGTTCGATTCCCGCTCGGAGCAGATGTTTGTATTAATCGTACAGGCATGTTTTCCGGTCTGGTTGTGTTTATCCTTGTCATTGTGAATGTTTCCGGACCCCCGACACAGGATATAATTATCTTAATGGGGGCCGTTGAGTGTGTAGCGTTTATTTATTTATTTATTATTTACGGGTTCGATCCTGATCCTTTTGGCCTATTGTCGTACCCAGCACAAGCAATGCGCTTATTTGGATAGACAATAGAACAAACATACTCAGCTATTGCCCAGTATTCCAAACAAAGTACATATGTTTTCCAATAATCCGTCTGAAAATCCGAAATAGTCAGAGAGATGACGTAAAATTTTGGTTTTAATTCGTATTTTCTTATTCTAGCTGATGACTTGGAGACGTTGCTGGATGAAGTGGTGCGGGCGAGCAACCGTGGCGTGTCAGCATCGCGTAACGCTACCGGTGGACCGAACTGGAGTTTTGGACAGTCTTTGTTCTTCTCGTCCACGGTTGTTACAACCATTGGTGAGTTTATTTTTTATCACTACCGAAGATAAAAGAAACAGATAAATGTGACGTTTGTGAAAAGATTTTGTAGGATGGACAACATGTGCTTATGGAACAAAACTAAAATAGTTAAAAAAAATTAAATCATATTATGGATATTCGATTGGTCCAAATTATTTTGAGAATCAGCCATAATGGCAAAAGATTTATGTAAACTACTACATACTCGTGATTAGTTTCGTTCGTAAGTGATTCGTTTTTTTGGTATTGCTTTTTGTATGATTTGTGATTAGTGCTTAGATGGAATTAGATGAAAATAGTATAAAATATAATATAAAATTATATTATTATATATAAACATTGTTAATACAACATGAGAGTGGTTAAATTGTATTTTACTTCAATTTAACACCCAAGCCTGGTAAGGTTTTGTAGATAACACAAATACGGCCCTGCTCAATTCTTAAAACGGCCCTGCATAAGCAACATTTTCTGATAAGTATATTGAAAAATGGCTGATGAAATATTTTTATGAATATAATTATATTCCAATACAAAATATTCCATTTTATTTATTCTTTAAGGAAAAAGATCTGATTTTTCCCGAATTCGAAGGACCCGTAATAGGCGATGTATAGAGGTCTCATTTCGGTACCTAAATGTCATCTTAATTAAGATTGACGACGGACCGGTCCTTAGGGGAAATAGGGACGACAAGATTAGTTAACAAAAAGCCAAAATTATATATAAAAAATAAACTAGACCAAAGGAGACATGAATTACTGGATTTATTTTAATTTGAAACGCGAAAATAGAAATGAATTTGTATTCAATTATTAATGCTATTTCGTAATAGATAAGGTACAATTATTGAAACAAATATTTCAAAACGCATTTATTTTTTAAGCAATTTCAAAATTTTATTTTGAATTAAATGTTATGATTGGTTACAATAATTAATTCATTATTTTTAATAGATTTTATTATGATTATTTAATTTTAATAGATTTTATTATGATTATACATATTGATTTTTTCTCGCGGGTGGTGGTTTCATTCCAATGTTATGATCCACTTTTAAAAAAAAAATTACAGGTTTTTACAGGTTGCACAGTAATCTAGAGCATGGGCTGCTTTCAATGATTTGTATGTTCTATTGCTTTATATATTTTTTAAGATTAACGATAACGTGTTTATCTTTGACCAGGATATGGCCATGTCACACCACTATCCAGACCGGGGAAGTTATTCTGCATGATTTACGCTCTCCTTGGAATACCTCTGACGTTGGTATTGCTGTCAGCGCTTGTGGAACGCCTGCTTTTACCAGCAACCTCACTTCTGAGGTCTCTAAACGCAGCCCTGGGACACCTGTACCGGCCGTTCACGATTCGATTGGTGCATCTTGCGATTATAGGTGAGCTGACAGTTAACTTTTATGCAATCCTTTTTCGTTTGTAAAAATAATTCCAATCAAGCTATTATAATGATAAAGTTACTATTTCGGCTTGTTAATAATCGACTGAATAATGATTTCAATTTCATTACTTTATTAATTTCATATTGATCATAGACCTCTGAAATATAAAAGGGAACTTCTGAATCTATAACCACGATCCTTCCCACTTCGGAAATGTTTAGCACTTAAATTATTGAAACTATCGTGAGACATAATTAACTTAATGTAAAATTTAAACGGCTAACACTCACGTTCAATCGGTTCGCGACCGCGAACGTAACCCACTCACCCTGATGAAGGACCTCCGATGAGTCCGAAACTAGTCGGTACTTAAACCGATTGAATGTGAGTGTTTGCCGTTTAAATTTTACATACATTATGTTTAGCACTTGTCGTTTCACAGGTGTTGTTTCTATCAACCCTTAAGGGGTGAAAAAGGGGTTCAAAATTTGTATTAAAATCGTAATTCACGAGAACAAAGCGGCTGGCAGAAGCTCTATAAGATATACAGAAATTATAAAAACATTTACAACAAAATTTAAAAAATATGGGTCTTTATTTGTACTAACATTTGACTTCATCTAAATTCCAGTATCAATCCTCATCGTATTCTTCCTCCTGATACCGGCGGCTGTGTTCGATTCCCTCGAACCGGAGTGGGACTTCCTCGATTCGTTCTACTACTGCTTCATATCGCTCACAACCATCGGCCTCGGGGACTACATACCCGGTGACTATCCGGACCAACCCTACCGCCCTCTGTACAAAGTTGCTGCAACTTGTGAGTATTTTATAAACTTTAGTTTTTGATAATCCCTTGGGAACTCCACATTTTTTCAGAATAAAAGAAAAATATCCTATACATTAATCCAGGTAATAAGCTATGTGTGTGGCAAAGTTTCATCCAAATCCGTGATGTAGTTTTTTTCGTGAAAGACTAACAAACATCCATCCATCCATCCAAACTTTCACATTTATAATATTAGTGGGATAGTGGGATTATCTAATACGTAACTACTATTTGCGTATAAATTACATTTAAGTATAGTTCTTTAGTTTTATATCTTAGCTTATAGAATCGCAGTTAAGTTATAATATGATAATTTCGCTTTTCGCCTTTCGCGAACCACACTTTGGGAACTCCTATATTTCATTAATTTATTTGTGTCGCAGTAGTAGTAGGGCCATGCTTTTCCCAGCACAAAAAGGCCGACTCAACCGGGGAAGTACTGCCCTCTCAAAGAAAATTTGGGTAAAGTAAAATTACTAATTAGGTACTCTTGTGTTTCGTTCGATGATTGAGAGCGCCGGAGCGCCAATCTCTCATCCGGTCTGTATTTCCAAGCGTTCATAGGTCGCGGGGACAGCTTACCACCAGGCGGACCGTATGCTCGTTTGCCATCATGATATAAAAAAAAATACTAAACTGAGTGTGAAAAATAAACCAAAATAAGATTATGGTGATGATTTGATTGATGCTGAGTTGATGCCAAGGGTATGTCGACGGGACAGGTCATAGCAGAGATCTTCTTGTGTATACCTATTAAGTCATAGTTTGTAATGTTGCAAATTAATGTTACATACGTAGACTTAGGATATACTATAGATATTGATATTGGCAAAATGTCGCAGATTCGTTGGTGCCTTGGTGCCCCTTCCTAAATTTAACACCACCGTACGTTAACTTCATTCGGTTCATTTGTGCATATTATAACCGAATGAAGTTGCTAAGTTACCTGTTAAGGCAATAATTTCGATCGACCATATCTATTCTTTATAAATTAGTGGTTACATAATATGTATTATCGAAACATTATTCCCAACAATATGTACGTATTTTTTATAAAATAAAAAAAATACTACACAATATTCGAAAACCTAAATCGCTTATTATTAAACCATAAATCGATAATCGATGTAACATTGTTAAATATTGTAGTTACATTTTAATTTTTTTACTTCTGTATTTTTTCTGTTTTTTTTTTCATC
The DNA here is from genome assembly GCA_023373885.1 of Hestina assimilis. Classification (NCBI taxonomy): domain Eukaryota; kingdom Metazoa; phylum Arthropoda; class Insecta; order Lepidoptera; family Nymphalidae; genus Hestina; species Hestina assimilis. The sequence goes on from CM041751.1 coordinate 1,544,495, forward strand.
TGTATTGCGTTACATTTGACAGTTGTATATTAATGTTGCCATAACAAAACCAAGATTTCGGCGACTCTAAACGTTAATATTATAAAGAAATGTAAAGGCTAATAATATAATTATTGATCTTGTAATTTTTGTATTTACAGTCTACTTAATCGTCGGGCTGACCTTCTTGATGTTGACATTGACAGTATTCTACGACATACCGCAATTGAATCTCAGCACCGTATTCTCTTCAATGAAACTCGATGAGGATCCGGAGAAGATGCGCTTGAGCGGATCCGGTGTGATGGGGCCTGGTTACGGAATTGGTGGGCTGATGATGAGGGATGATTATCATCACCATGATCAGAGGCGCTCCGTTGTCCACATCAGACCACACTTAGATGACAGCCCAAGCCCCGAGGATACCACACCCGTCCATGCAAGGGATATCCGAGTACATTAAGAACCCTCGAATGACCTTTTAACTATTTGTTCCTATGGCTTGGTTCAATAGAAGTTTAGTAAACATAGAAGAGTCAAAATAGTTTCTTTTTCAAAGTCAAATAAAAAGTTTTATAATTTTTTTTTAATAGTAATCTATTGAAGCAGACCATAAACTATAACAGAGTAAAAACATACTTATGACGCATTTCAACAAATATCGATGTCTTATATTATTGGTGTTTAAAAAAAATAGTTGTGTTAGATAGAATTTTATTTGTAAAATGAGTGTTTAATAAATGTTTATCAATAAGGAATTAAGGTAGTAACACTTTTATGGATGGGGCTTGTTCGATTCAATATAATATATTCGTAGAGGTCTTAATTTTATAGGTGGACCTTGTGTAAAGGGATTGAGGCCCTGGTGAAAATAAGTTGATACATTTGATAATTATTACAATCAGCTGAAAAAAATTACAGGTCTTCAATTCAATTCTTGAATTTATTCCAATTTCTAATAAACACTCAACGCTAACATTTTTTATTATGCGTTTTATATGTACCCAAAAGAATATAATATTATTTTTAAAATATTTATCATGTGAATCTTCTTACTCTTTATTTTCATTTATTTCAAAAGTTTTTAAAAATCTCATACCATGGTGGCATATTTCTTGTGAATGCCGCTTTTAGTGGTGGCCTCGGCAATTACAAGCCCTATGTCCTCTTTTAAATGCGGCCCTGGCCCTTACGTGTCATTTCAAAAACTCGTACTTAGTTATCTCCGGAAAATACTTTATAAATATATGGAGTATTTACATTGATTAATATTCATCGCTAAAGAAACCTTTCAAATATTGCGTCCTTGAAGTTTTCAAAAACAACTTCTTGTAATTTCGTGTCAAGTAAAAAATATTATATTTTTCGCTGAACAAATCGAACTTAGTTCGTTAAAAAGACTGAGGAGGCTTTTTTAATTTTCTCACTTTTCTATAAACAAAGGATATAAAGAAAAACGAATTTCATAAATTTTTATATTAAAACAGACTGAAAAACATTTAGTCTGTGCTGTATACTATATCAGAAACTATTCCAATCGGGGACATATCAAATTTACCTTTAGAATATATTATACAATCACACTTATATATAAAAAAATCATTCAGTTTTAAAATAATCATTTACATAAGCCTTGATCTCATTAAAACAAAAAAATCATGATATACTACTATAAAATTTTGACAAACTTATTTGCTGTGTGAAAGACGACCAATAAAGGGAGATTTTAAAAGTAATTTGAATTTTGGTTCTTCATATTAAATTTTTTAAATTTTATGCGTACTCATAAAATCGGTGTCTAAAAGTTATATATAAAAATAAATGTTAATTTGTAAGTCGAACAAAGTTTAGTTCTCTAAGAAAACATTTCTAAGCGTTAACCTTAGTTACGCTTCTTCCTGTCAAAAAAAAATATTTAATACTTTGATCGCTATTTTGCCCGTTGCCAACTTCTTGTAAACCAACCACGCTCAATATTGGCTCACTTTTGTAAATGTAATTATTTGTTAAAGTTTTAAATCCTTTCAAAGTTAAAGTCTGTTTAGTATAAACAACATTTAACTGTATTGAAATCCTAAGCATTTTTTATTTTTATTTTTTAGAAATAATATAACAGCAATGACAACAGATGAGTGTAAAACTACATTTTTTCTACATTTTTTTCAAAGATAATATTTTCAATTGAAATCTATGACAATATATAAAAAAGCTTTTTCTGAGATATAATAGAATATATTTTATTTGAGAACTCTATTTAATTAATCTGTACTAGAAAATTAATGTTTGTTATATAAATCTATAGTTTATTGGAGCTCAATGTAGAAACATTCATTCATAAAATATAATTATATATTTATATGTAGAACAATGTAGAAACACATTTAGATCATGTTAAATCATTCCTAACATACAGTTTTATGAAACTGTAATATTTCAACATGTATAGTAGTTATATTTCACATGTTTTCAGAGACAATCAAATCGATAGTATTTAGCAATAATTTACAGGGACGAATCCATTATAAAAATTATATATAATATAACTTTATAGAAAAATATCTAATCAAAAAATATTTAGCGGAGTGTGTTGATGGTAGTTAGGTGACGCAAAATTATATGAAATAGATATAACTATTTATAAACTAGACTACACGTGTTAGATACTAGTATACAAATAACTATTGTAGTAAATATAGAGCGCCTTGATTCATGAGTCGTATGTGAAACATGTATTCTATTTAATGCAAAATATAAAAAATTTAAAAAAATGTTGTTTTAATTCGTTTAAAACATAATATTGATTTTAAACATGATAAACGTTATATCTTTTAATTATTATAAAATTATCCGGTTCGAAATTCCTCTCACTGAAAACTACATCGCAAGGTACAGAACAGTCCTACCAATGATTATAGAAGGCACTTAAAGAACAATTACCTTACAGATACAAGAAAGCTCAGTATTACACAGAAGGTAATAAAGAGAGCTATTCTCGTATTTAAAATTAAGTAATCGTACTGATTAAGACTGGATGCTGATCCTGGTGAACTAAAGTTACCAACATAGCCCAAAAGGTTCGAAAAATAAAAACTGGATATTCCCACGAACGATAAATATTATGCCGATAAAACTCTTAACGTAAAAATTCTACAATATATTTGTTTTTGATTTGGTAAGTGGTATTGAAGACATGGTAGCTGTGATCAATGTAATTGGTATTCGATTCGGTACTCGAAACTCTCTGAAATAGGTAGTCCCGTAAGGCGTACGGCCGGTACAGCAAGGCACTTCGCAGTAACAAAGATAAATGGTCCCAACTTTCCTAAGTTAATTAAGAAAACCCTTGGGATTTTTAAGGACTTTATATTTTTAGAGAATTTTGTCATGTGCAAAGAAAAATATACAACTATAGGTCAAACGAATTGCGTATGTATGCTTAAACTTAATTCATACAATATTTTATAAATAGGGATGATAAATTGTAATTCAGACCTAATTCTTGTTATTTTTCGGTGTTGGTAACACTGACAGTCTGACATTGAGTAATCATAGTAAATAGTAGCGATGCGACGAGTTGGATTTTTTTTGACTCGAGCTACTCGAGTTGGTATGGCCTTGAACTCGAATCGCAACTCGAGTTGACTCGACTCGGTGACTGACTCGCACCGAAACCAAGGCCTAAGCAGTAAACGAGTTGAATGAATGGACGAGTTGAATCACGCGCGTGACTTGTTAGGTATATAGCAACTCGAATCGACTCGGTGTTTTCAAATTTGTTACAACAATGTAACGTAGCGACGTAATTAAAATTATCATTCAGGCTCCCAGGAATACAGGTGTAAATAACTAAATATGTTATAAAAATAGTAATATAGGTATATGCAATTAAAAATACTTAATTATTATTGCAAAATTTTTATATTTTATAGGTACTTACTTATTATTCTTAACAAAGAACTCTCACGCTACACTTCTTTTATTAGGTGCCATTATAAAATTTAAAAAAGAAATATAGACACTGGTCAGTATAAATAACGTGGGCTAGCTTACTAATAAACAATAACATTTACGATTTAATATTCAAAAGCGAGTTGAACTACGCGCGCGAGTAACAACTACTAGGCTTGGGCATTTAAAGTTTTAAACGAAAAGTTAAAATTTAAAAAAGTCTACTTATCAAAATAATTACCAGTGCAATCAAGTGCGTCGTGGTCCATGCATAGTGAAAATTAAGGGTTCCGCAGCTTGGTGTTAAAAATTTTTAAAGACTTAAAAACAATAATGAATTTATATCTAACGCAAAAATAAGGTGATTTTAATACAAACTCCTGAACCCCCTTTTACAAACTTTGAATGTCATATTTATTTATATTGAATCAACAGCCTAAAAAATAAGTTTCAAGTTTCTAGCTCTAAAAATAACGATAACTTTCATACAGCTTAACAACCCATTACAGCCTTTTTTCTCATTAAATAGTAGCCTATTTCGTATAGGAGCTCTAGACTATCTGTGTAACAAATTTCATTTAAATCGGTTCAATAGTTTTTGCCATTTGGCTACGATACCCTAAAAAGCACACAAGTATGCTTTTATTAGTGTAGTCGATTTCGTTTGAACTTGACGGCCACTATGGTTGAAAAATAGTCCTATTTGTAATAGTTATAAGACACAATTTAAAAACGTTTAAGTATAAAAATAACATCTAAAATCATAATTGCGTTTGACAAGTTTACGAAGTATTTGTTTTAATAATGTTTTCATCAGGTACACTTAGTACTTGATGACTGGTTGGTTTATTGTTTAGCTAACTTTTATTGAATTTTTAACATAACATTAGCATGTTTTTCGTAGGCAACCATAGAGTTTGGATTTTCGACTTATTATTATATATTTCATTGAATATACCTATTTAAAAAATTGACTATGGGCCATATGTTTATCTTATAAACATATGGCCCATAGTCTTCAAGTAAAATAACTGTGATGGACGGATACGGATGGGAAGACAGACATAACGAGCATTTAACAATGATAATTATAAGGGTTCCTTTTTGCCACTTGGCTACGGAACCCTAAAAAGACAGCACAACATTGCATGTTTTCTCAATAATCATAAATATTTAATGTCCAATTTTAAACAAAGTTGTAACGATGAAGAAACTTCAACGACTAGCTAACTTTTATATAAAAAAAGCATTTCAATTGATATCTCTTTTAAAAGCACACTTAGAAAAATACGCGATGTCATAAAAAATATTAAACGTAACGGCTACGCATTCATTTCATTCAACTCGAATCGGAGATACTCAGCCAACTCGGTAGTCGCTAACTCGGCCATTTCTGACTCGACGCCGCCAACAATACAAGGCATGCGTCATACAACCCGAGTCGCGAATCACCGAGTCACGACCCGACCGCGCGAGCTGCGAACTCGCTCTGAACGTGGAGTAGGCGAATTGAGTATTTGATATTGTAGTGATCCGAGTTGGTTCGAGTTATTTAAAACTGGACTCGAGTTGACTCGTTTATTATTTGATTCGAGCTACTCGGGTCAAGTAACTCGAATCGCACATCGCTAGTAAATAGTAATTTCACATTTACCAAAACATAACCTATAGTTTGTACTTTCTATTGAAAATATAAATAATGAAACAAAGAAAGTTCAAACCAACATGATATGTAGTAGTATAAATAATAAAACAATATTATAAACCTGTATTTAATTATAGGCGGTAACCTATAAGTTTATTTCTACTCTGGAGGTTATGACCATAAGGTGTTATTTTAATTTTTGTATAGGAATTGAATATTGCGAGACTAGCATTACTAGCTGTTTACGCTAAAAAAGTGATAATGGAGACGCCGGTGTCAGCTTTTGCTGTATATAATAGTAATAAAAAAGTTTCCAGGAAGAGAAATCGCAAAAGAAATAGAAACAAACTGCCGGCGGATTTACCAAAAATGCTTACGAATGATATTGGAGAAGATACAATGAAAAATATAGGATTAAAGCTTAAACAAGATCAGAAAAAAAAGAAACAGTCGAAAAATATAACCAAGAAAAAATTACACAAGAAAAAAAGTCAAAAAGAAAATATAAAAAGAAAGAAAGGAAAACTATTGAGAAATTGGATACGAGTAATCTTAATTCTGACAGCGATGAAATTCCTGAACTGACATCTCCAGTTGTTCAAGAAATTGAAGAAATAAGCTTTGATGATGACAAGGCGTCTTCACACTCTAGCAATGACAGTTTTGAATTTACCCCTGTACAAACAGACAGTGCGGAAGAAGGGTTAAAAGTATTTAAATGGATGATTGCACCGTTTAGTCCAGAAGATTTTCTCAACCAAATATGGGAAAAGAAGCCCTTGCATATTGCTAGAAAAAAAACAAAATACTATAATGAAATTATTTCAACACCCGCTATTGATAAAATGTTGAGGACAGAAAACATACAATTTACTAAGAATATTGATATAACATCATACATCGATGGTAAAAGAGAGACTCATAACCCAGAAGGCAGAGCTCATCCACACTTAGTTTGGGACTTCTATTTGAACGGTAACAGTATCAGATTGTTGAACCCACAAACATATATATCACGGTTACATTTACTTAATGCAACTCTACAGGAATTCTTCACATGTTTCGTGGGAGCAAATGCTTATCTAACACCACCTGATAGTCAAGGATTTGCACCTCACTATGACGATATTGAAGCATTCATTTTACAGGCTGAAGGTAAGAAACATTGGCGTATTTATAAACCGAGAAACGAAACTGAGATTTTAGCTAGAACTTCATCAAAGAACTTCATCTGATGATGAAATAGGTGAACCTATTTTAGAAGTAACATTAGAAGCTGGTGATATGTTGTATTTTCCTCGAGGATATATACACCAAGGAGTCACTATAGATGAAGAGCATTCACTGCATGTAACAATCAGTATGTATCAAAAAAATGCTTGGGCTGACCTTTTCGAGAAGATGTTACCTGCAGCATTACAATTAGCCATTAATGAAAACATTGAACTGAGACAAGGGCTACCTTTTGATATTTTTGATAACTTTGGTTTGGTACACTCTGATTCTCATACTCCACGTAAAGCTGAAATAGAAGAGGTAATTAAAGGTCTTTTTAATAAAATTAAAGATTACTTGCCAATAGACGAGGCTGTTGATCAAATGTGTAAGAAATTCCAACAAGACGCTTTGCCACCTGTTTTAACAGATTTAGAGAAAGCTGTCACAGTGTATGGAGATACAGATGTGATGATAGAGAATGGTAAAGTTACGAATAGAGTTGAAATGGGCTTAGATACAAGAATAAGATTATTACGTAAGAATATCTTAAGAATGGTTTCAGAAGACCACATAAGGTTATACTATCATGCTGAAAATTCTTTAGAGTATCATGGAAATGAACTCCCATATTTAGAAATCGAAGAAGAAGTGGCACCAGCAATTGAAACCTTAATAAATTCTTACCCAGAATATGTATCTGTTGAAAACCTAGATGCGCCGACTGAAACAGAAAAATTGCAAATTGCTGATGCCCTTTGGAGCAGGGGACTAATTATGACAGAGTACCCTTTGGAAAATATAGACGATGATTGAAACCATTTGATTTTTTTGTGTTGAAGTCTTTTTAAAATAAATTGAATACAAAAATATGATTTATTATTTTCTTAAATAACAATCCAACTAGGCACCATCCATTAAATAAGTCACACGTAAGGGGACGGGAGGGAGTCGAATAAGTACATGACATTGGGTGACAAGTTTGTGCTAGGATTGGGGCCTCCATATTGTGATGTCACATCTCAAAATCTAATATTATTCACTTCTGTTTTACTCTAACTTCCAGATGTAAAGGTAAAAAAATTATGCCCATAAATATGGTTGTTATGTTGGACCATATAAAATTATTTTTTCTATTCCATAAGACATATCTATACCAAATTTCAAGTGGATACATTCTGTTGATTATTTTTTAATAATCCCATTGGAACCTAGCATTTTCCAGGATAAAAGTAACCAGTGTTAATCCAGAAACTAAAATCTGTGTGCAAAATTTATCCCCAAGTATGTTAAACCGGTTTTGCATGACAAACATTCATATTAATTGTAATTATATTATTAAGATTATAATGTTAGTTGGCATTTTAAAATTCTTCTTAATATACATTAATTTGCAAATAAATAAATGCTATTCACGGCCTAACAACACTCACCAGCCCCCATTAGAGTAGTTATATCCTGTGTCAGGTGTCCGGAAACACACAATGACAAGAACAATCACACCCAGACTGGAAAACATGCCTGTATGGTCAATACAAATATCTGTTCCGAGTGGCAATCAAACCCGCGCCCTGTGGCGCTAAAAGCAGGTATAAAATTTAGGTTAATAAAACGATAATACTTAGTAAAAATTTATTATCAAAAATGTATGAGTAATTGAGCACCTCATTCATTTTTTTAGTTTTATAACTTATTATCGGGTACACGAACATGATACTTATCCTAATGAATAACATTTATCTTTTAATATAAAAAGTTAATGGCAGGTTCAGATTTAAATATATTACTATTAAGGAATGTGTTAAGTATTAACCACGTCATTATTGCCTTTGATCTGTTATAATTACCAATCTTATTAATATTCCAAGCAGCCTCAGCAGTCATGGGGTTAAAGCACCTATTGAAGTTAAATATACAAGTTTTTTTTCTTATGAAATCAAATTTTTAACTTTACTTCTAAAGTGTATCTTATAAATGTTTAATACTAGAATAATTATTGCTATTTTTGGTTTCACCTTAGTTGATATAAACAGTGGTATTAGATTACTGCAATACTACAAGACTACATTTTTGCAACAAAAATATATTTTTCTTGAACATGTCTTGCGTAAAAGATAAATTACATGGACCATTTCTGAAACATATGGTTTTTTTTAAACATATAACCATATATTTGACAAGAATACTTTCTTGTGGACTCAATAATTGCTGGTATAAAAATACTATAAAACACATATTTGGATTACTTGTTTCTTGGAACAGTACTGTGCTAATTTGCTATCTAAACAATTCATCATTAAACTGACATATTATTTTTAAAAGACTTTCAAAACACAAATAATTATTTACTGAGTTCGATTTTTTTAAACTCATTGAGTTACTGGTTCACCCTTAGGGATACGGAGGTCAGATGACAATCGCTCTGTGTAAATTAATAACCTGTCAAGTCCAGACAATAGTAATAAGCAGACCGTTGGTTAAAATTTATATACTACTAGGAAGAAGAGGAACAGTTTTGTAAAACCTAAGGCATTAAAAACATTGGTCAGAAGGAAAAGCATCTAGTAAGACTGCCAATATTAATACAAGTGTCTTGTTAAAACTAGTCTTTACTTTATAAAATTAATAATGTTTTACTGAGTTCGATTTCATGTATGTAAAAGGCCAGTTATTATATTAGATAAGTGATTTATACTTAATAATGATATTGTGTTACAACTATGGCATTTTATGCTACAATTTCTCTGGCATTATTCTGGGCTTCCATGTGAGCTTTCGACGCACATTTAAATCTTTTCTTTACTTCATTGTTGAGCCCTTCCCTGTTTCTCGCAATTTCTATAGCATAGAATTGAACTCTTGGCACTAATATCGTATTTTGTTCTGAGTAGTCACCTTTGGTGTCTGCACGCAGTAAAGTGCCGAAGCTATAATCTTCAACAATATTTTTAAATTTTTCACAAAACATGCGCCATTTCGCTTTGTTGACGTTATTTTTAATTTCATCTTCTTTAATATAGGAAATGTTCAAGTCAGAAAAATCTTGCCTGAAATGAGTATAAATCAGATCATCGTGAGGTGTAAGACGAAGCCATCTCGTGTCTACAGAACATAAAACCTGTAAAAATATTAAATACTAAAATACGCATATTTTAATTAATATATGATTAGGTTACATTAAATTAATTATATCCTACATTAAAGTAAATATCACTGTGCTCCATAGCTCTAGCCGCCCACAGGTGTTCAAGGGTCTCATCGTTACTAAATTCTTCGGCTGGTCTAGTTAAAACGTCCTGAAATACATAAAATTATAGTACCGCATAATATGATTTACATTATATGCTAGATTTTACTATAACTGTATGTACTTGCCATAATAAACTAAATAACACGCTTTAATACAGCTGAACTATCAATAAAATAGCAATACAATTCAGATATATTTTAATAAATTTACGTAATTTCAGAAAAACCTTAAATTATAATTTCGAGTCGTAAAGATCGAGAAATCAGAGATTTTAGAATTCGATGAAGCTATAGATAATATAGATTACAGATTATGAAAAATTGAAAACAGATAAAACATTTGCAATGGTCTACTCTAGAGCCATAGATTCTATCTTATGATTTTTAGTTTTTTTTTGTATCCGAGGTTAGAGGGAGCAAACGGGCAAGAGGAAATAGGTATCTACAACACCGGAGGGCATGTACAGATGCGTCTATGGAATAACATGTGTGTTATAATTTAAACTTGTGAACTAAGTCGATTTTGTCGATAAGTCAAAGTAAAATAGTAAGATTTTAAATTTTTAAAAAAACCATCAATTTTTTCTATGTAGTGATTTGTGACGTTTGTAACGGATGATGGATCCATAGATACTAGAAAAATATATATTGGGAAAGCTATCTAATAAAATTACTAAAAATTATCTATCGCCATCAATGCTGGAACTACCGAATTTAAAACAGCGGATGTATGAACTTGTGAAAGCACGAGTAAGAATGGGGGGAAGAAATTGAGCAATTATTGAATACAAGGGTTTTATAGCCCTTACGCACATGATATTTTTTAATCCACAGTTGTAATAAATATCAGTAGACCAATCGAAGTGAGATACACCGATACAATCGAAGTGAGTGTATACCGCTACGAATTGTATTCAAGAAAAAGTCATCAGCCTATTCCTTTCTAAGAGGTCGGCAACACATCTGTACATGCCCTCCGGTGTTGTAAATGTTTCCTCTTGCCGTTTAAATATTGCAGACAGTTATTGTCAGTCTTTGGTTATTAGCATAGTCGTTATAAAAGTCGTTACTATTAGCATTTATATTGCATTCTTTGTGTTCATAATTTATTATTGTTATTAATATAACTGCATTTTAGTTTAATAATTCAAGATTTATTTTTTTACATTCTTAACACAAAAAATTATTTAATGTTTAGAAGCATATTAAAAAATAATAAATATATCGACTAATTAGAGATCTATTTATTTATTCATAGCAAGCAATGATTAATAAATTTAATATAATTAAATGGATTTTGGTTTACAATATTTTTATTTACAATAAAATATACATATATAATGTTTTATAATATTCACGTTTAATAAATAATTATTTTACTACCTATGAAGGTATTATTCTCTAGTTATAGCTATATAATATTTTGTAAGTTAAAAAGCGGTCTTTGTTGAATGAGACAGAAAATTAGGAATATTCTGAGCAAACTGAAACCAAAAATCTTCGGTCATCGTCGTTTCATCATCGTTAATATCTATGACTTCATTGGCGGAGAGAAAAAGAGGGTGGCGCATGCGCGTTAGGCCGACGCCATCTCTAAACTACTGTGCATAATACTTGTTGAAAGATTTCGATGACTTATGTGAATTTGTTTCGTGCTAATTTGTGACCAAAGCGTTAACCATGGAATTACTCTGTCGCGGGTGAAGTCAAGTGTATTTACGCGTTGTTTGATGACTGTATTATTCCAATCAGTGCCGTCGGCGGGGTCTCGCTCTTGCGGAAGTTTCTTAGCTATAGCAACGCATATTTTTTGCGGCTATCTCTGCCGCGCTCACTACATACCAAATTCATGAACGTTTATCGCCAGTATTACTAGTGGTAACTTTTAAACTTTATTTCCAGCTTTAAAACTCAAGTTTAGGGAAAAATAGGAAAAAACGGACAGAGTTGCTTCGCGGCGTTATTACGCGCGTACGCCTATACATAGACACAAGTTGTATTATGTATGAATTATTGTTTTGGGTCAAAGACATCTCGGTGTGCTGACTCGTAACAACAACAGTGTAAATACATTCTTTATGTTTCAGCTTTACCACGGTGAAGAAAGTGAGTTTTAAGTTGATATGAACTCTGCTTTAAAACCAGTGCTGCCCCAACCGGGGGTGCCTCAGCCTGGCGGGCAGTCCAGTCCCGCCAAAGGCAACGTAGCGAGCGCAAACCACGCGGTGGGATTGCCGCAGGGTGCTCAAAATTCTCTTCATCACGGTACCAACAATCTGGTCGGTCAAAATCTGGTTCATCACGCACCCGCGCCCCTTCCGCCGACGCACGCTGTGCCGTCCATGGCACCTGTATCGGCTAACATGGCCCAAATGGCACAAAACATGAGCCACCACGGAAACCTGTCGCACGTCACTCAAAACTCTATTACACCGACAAATATAGCTGCTAGCCCTAGTAAAAGTGCAAGCACAAGTGCACCCCTCAGCTTAGTGCAGGATAAAGCGAATGCATCCCAACCCCTAGCTTTAACTAGAACACCGGAGAAAAAAGAGCCAGATTCCACAGGCCAGGCCAATGGGACGATAGATTCACCAAAATCTGGATCTAGTGCTCCGGCTACATTGAAACCTCAAAATCCTGAGCCTAAACAAGAGAAACAAGATATTGCCAAAACATCACCAAGTACACCTAAGCCACCTGAAAAAGCAGCTAGTGCTCCAAGCACACCACAGAAACCTGAGGCTTCTATCCCTGTCAGTCAGATAGATGGTCCAGCACAACCTAAAGTAGCCACAGCCAATGAGCCCCCTGAGAAATCCCCATCAAAACCAACAGAGCTTAAACCAGCACCTGCAGCGGATGTAGCACCCACACAGAGTGATAACAAGCCTGTACCTGAATCGGCAAATGAGAATCAGAGTCAAGAAAAATCATCTACTCCACAGAAAGAGCCGGTGGAAAGTGCCAAACCAGAAGCCCCTAAAGAAGAGAAGAAAGAAGAAATTACAGAAAAACCAGCGTCAAGTTCAGAAGAAAAAAAAGATGAAAAACCAGATATAGTTAAACAGGAAGAACCAGAAAAGGCACAAAAAGATGATAAAGTTGAGGAGAAAAAGGTTGAGGCTAAAACACCTGCTAAGGCTGAGGTGAAGGTTACTCCAAAATCGACGTTAAAATTGGCTACAGTGACTCCTCCAATGAGGAAGAGGCGACAGGTCTCTGAAAAAGTGGATGGCCCAACACCAAATAAAAAACCAAATGAGGGTGACGGGACACCAGATACAAGGACTAAGAGAAATCGGACTAAGGTAAGAAAACTTTTTAGCTAAAACTTATCATAAAACTGACAAACAAAAACTTTTATTAGATTTGTAATGAGCATAATTTTAACTATTATGAGGTTAGGCGGCTTTAGATGCTGAAAAAATTACTTTATTGTGATTAAAAAAATGAGTTTACAATGATTAAAAAATTTGACTGTTAAATGTGAGATTACTATGAAACATTATTTTTATAGAATAATTGGTAATATTATGATGCACTAAAGCTTTGTTTATTATACCTAATATCAGCTAGGTAATATGTACATATTAGCAATTATTTTTAAGGCATTACTAATATTCCTATTGCCTCTCCAAATAAGCTGGAAGCTTGTGCTAGGAGTCGGTACAAAAATAGCCCAAGGGGGCTGGGATCGAAGTCGTGGATTGTGTTAACGGAACTGAGTCGGCCCTTTTACTGTTGAGTTATTGAGGCTTCTTCATTATCGAGAGTAGTATGTATGAATTTTTGATATTGTATTTTGTGGTAAAAGAACACTTCCCAAATCTAACTTTCAAAATCTTATTTAAAATTAAAACAAATAAACAAAAATCTCTCATTTTTTTTTGTTCTCACTTTACACAATATAACAAAAATAGTCTTTATACAATTTTTAGGGTTTCATACCCAAAGGGTGCAAAAAGAAACCTATTACTAAGCCTAATCTTTCTATCTGTCAGTGAGCTGTATCTCATGAACTGTAATAGGTAAAGATTTGATATTTTTCACAGAATGTATATTTCTGTTGCCACTACAACAAGAAGTACTAAAAATAAATATTCTACAATGGTGCAGAACCCTTATTATACAAGATTTAAGAATACCACTAAATAGTAAATAATAGAGATCAGTTTGATAATTTTATTTAAAGAACATTAGCAATGTTTTTTCAAGACGTTAGTCTCCTATTTTCCCTCGCAATAAGAGTGGGAATGACACTAACCCAAGTGGTTCAAGATCGAACCTACAACTCGCGTTAACAGAGCGGAGTCGGCCTTTTAATCTTTGAGCTATTGAGGCTTTATTTAAGTTTTATTTAAATGACTGAATCATTTATGTTCAACAAATTTAACAAGACCTCTAGAATCTATGATAAAGTATGAAAGATATGACTCAAGTTTTATGGAATGGTATTGTCTCCAGTTTGTAAACAAAAAACAGAAGTGGTTCTTAAATATAGATCTATTTTCATTGTTGAAGAAATGAATACAAAATAGGTAACATACTAGTACTCCTCACTTGTGCTATTCAAAAATTTTAACTGTTAACTTCACAGCAAAATTGACTTTAGTGCTAAAGATTTTACGCCCATAGTTCCTTGTACTACGTAGTTGTGACGTCAGAGGCCTACTACGGAATTTATTCTTACATTTATGTCGCTTCTAGTATTCAAGAGTTATAATATTTGTATTATCAACCATCATCGAAAGGTTTTCAATTCGTCCGTATTTAGGGTTCTCTACGATAAGGGTACTAACAGAACCCTGTTACTAAGCTTCCGCTATCCGCGCGCCCGTCCGTACGTCTTTCAGCGGGCTGTATCTCACGAACCGTTATAGGTAGAATGTTTGTCAGTACGTGTATTACTGTTGCTGCTATAGCATCAAATACTAAAAATAAAATTAAATTAAAAAATAAAAGACACATGATGTTTTTGATTTTTGAAACATTTTTGGAGGTGTGCTTTTCTTTGTCGTTGTGTATGTTTCCGGACCCCAGACACAGGATATCACTATCCTAATGGGGGCCGTTGAGTGTGTAGCGTTTATTATTATTATTAACATAATATTTAAAATACATATCATTTCAATAAAATCAAAGCACTAATTTAGAGTTGTGACGTCAGTTTGTGAGTTGTGTTTCCCTCAGAGAGCGGCGAATTTTCAGAGCTTTTATTTTTGAACGATGACATTATTAAGTGAAGTTAATGTATAAATTAAACGGCTCAAACTTACGTTCAATCGGTTTAAGTACTGACTAGTTTGGGACTCATCGGAGGGCCTTCATCACCAGCCTACTCACCCTTCTTAAATTAAGTTAAAGTTGTCTGACGATAGTTTTAATAATTTAATTATTAATTAAATTAAAATTTTGTCTTTTTTCATGGATCTTTAAAACGATTTATCTACGTGATTTCCAATTGTAATCGCACGGATTTCAAAATTACTGTCATGTTTTCCTATCGCCATTTTCCTGGAATAGCTTCCGTTCCAAACGCAAGGCTCATTGAAATCACGTCAAAATAGTAATAAATAACGTTTAAAGCAATTTATTGCTGGAATGAAAACCCGTGCATTACGATTTACAGTTCATGAGATGCTTTTGTGACGTTATCGATTTCTTAAAAAAACTTCGATAGATTCAATAAAACCATATAGACCAAAAAGTTTTTTTATGTCATGACAGTTGGCAAAAAAGCTTAGTGCCGTGGTTAGTGTGTTATTATTGTTCCCTCTGTTCCCTTCTTCTTTTCCCTTCTCATACCTTCCCTCTTGTTACTTGGGTTGGCAACGCGCATGTAATACTACAAGTATCGCGCGCGTTCATAGGTTGAGGTGATTGTCATGCGGACCGTATGCTTGTTTGCAAAACCGTCGTGAAATAAAAAAAAAGTGTGTGTACTTACACTTGTACACGCGTTAGAAGTTATACTTCTTTGGCGTAACAAGATAAAAATCTTTTCAAAAATTTTATCTTTCGCCTTATTCTACGTTTGTAGAAAAACGACACTAACAATAGAAACTAACAATAGAACTATAAGGGTTCCGTTTTTGCCATTTGGCTACGGAACCCTAAAAAAGACGCTCATAGCCGGGTGCGCTCACGGATCGGTAAATGATCGGTTAGGTAAGCAACTTTAGGCGCGGTCAGTCACTAGATAGGTGGTCGCATAGTGGTATTTCAACTGAGCTTCTCCGTGCATCGGAGGGCACGTAAAAGTCGGTCCCGGCTGTTATCAATTTGATAATAGTGCCGAAAAGTCAAGTCGGAGGCCTAAATCGGCGACCTGAACATGTTATACTAGGTTGGCCACTCGCCAATCAATAATAAGAACTCTAGATCAAAATTTTTCAATGAAGTGGTACGCGTACCCCTGGGGGCAAGGGTCAGTTAAGCGCCCTCGAAATCTCTTGACTAAGATAATTTATTTAATAAAAAAATCCAAAATATATTTTAATCGATCAGTGTAAATTTGCACCAAGTATTATATGTATATTATACGGGACACCGAGCGGAAAACTTCGCGTGACGATACTATTTGCTTGGTCGATTTGATCAATTCTATTTTTAACCGACTTCAAAAAACGGAGGAGGCTCTCAATTCGGTTGTATTTTATTGTTTGGTACCTCAGAAGTCTGAATTTTATGAACCGATTAGTATTTTTTCTTTAAATTCATGTTTTGTATGCTACTACTTTTCTAAGGCTGAAAAATTAAGGGATGAAATTTTATAGGTTCGAATTTTGATAATCTATGTTTTTATGCCACATGAATTTTTTTAAATATTACTAAATTGGCAAGCAAGCAAACGGCTTACCTAATGGTAACCAGCTGCCACAACCTATGAGCGCGTCCATCGGTTGGTGCCACTCACGCGCTGCCAACCTCGAGATATTGGTTCTTAAATCTCTTTTGCCCAGTAATTTCACTAGCTTACAGTGCTTTTCAAACCGGAACACAGTAATGCCTAAGACATACTACTTGGCAGTGGAATATTTGACACTGCGGTGGTACCTACCTAGCTGGCCTCTTGCAACAAAAGACCTACCACCAGTGTGACTAATTGCACTGTTGGAATAATAGCAGAGATTATCCCAACAACGGGCAATGGGGTCGTCACATTCCGACGCCGGAAAAGTAGTCTTCTAGTTAATAAAATGTATAATAATTATCAATAATATTATTTTCAATAATATTGGATTTTTTTCCAGGTCCAACTATACCAATCACCTACACCAGAAATTGTGATGGCTACCAAGTTGTCAGCTTCTGCTGGCAGATCAACACCGACCAAACCCAATGACGACAAACTTATTGTATTTTACAAGTAAGAAATAACTCTTTATAATGTCTCTTATTTCTTTTTCTTAATAATATAAATATCTGAAAAGAGTGAATAACATTGGGAATATATTACAAACAAGTATTTAATATATAAAATTCTCATGTCGCTGTGTTTGTTACCAAACTCCTCCGAAACAGCTGGGACGATTTTTATGAAATTTTGTGTGCATATTGGTTAGATTTGTGAGAATAGGTCAACATCTATTTTTCATACTCCTAAATGTTTAGGGCGATACCCCAATATTTAATTTTTTAGACAAAAATTTTTATTTTTATTTTTTTATTATGTGGCATTAAAAATACATAAAACCATAAGTTTTCACCTTTCTACCATCAACGCCTATTTTTTAATAGCGATATTAGTAATCCAAGAATTTTCACCGGGATCACTTCTGTTCACAATTAGACTCAGTTAGGCGTTGCTATCGGGTCCCAGATTTTTTTCGGGGCAAGACGACGTCTGCTGGGCCCGCTAGTAATAATGTATAATTTTGTTTCTAGAAATGAATATTTAGCTGTACGCAACGCTGAAGGGGGCTTCTACGTTTGTCAAGCGGTTCAAAACGTTTACAGAACGACAAGAAAGATCAAAATACGTTGGCTATCACAGGAGAAATCTGATCCCACGGGCGAGACTTATAAGCCTGACTTCTATGACGTCACAGGTATTTATATTAATTAATTTTAATTTACTATAGAAAGAGTCTTCATTTTCCTGATTTTTGATTTCACTATGTATTCACAGATATGGAGTGCGTGCTGACGACACTGTCGCTAGTGCGCGGCGGCGGCGGCACGCAGCTGCTGCGGGCGGGCGAGCGCGCGCGCGCCGCCTCCATCCTGGAGCGCGCGCTGCGGGCCGAGGACGACGGCGCGCACTGCCTGCAGCTCACCGAGGAACATCCCGACGGACGTGCGTACACACTCCCACACTCCCCTCTACACTCCCACACTGCCTCGCTCTCCTTTACACTCCCACACTCCCCTCTACACTCCCACACTCCCCTCTACACTCCCACACTGCCTCGCTCTCCTTTACACTCCCACACTCCCCTTTACACTCCTATACTCTTCTTACACTCCCAACCGCTCATTAAACTCTTACATTCCCCTTACACTCCCGCACTCCTTTCACATCTATTTACAGCTCCAAATGTACCAAGTCCAATTTACCCCACACACATTAAGTATAACTGTCAATACAAATATCTTCCCCGAGAGAGATTCAAACCCGCTACTTTTGCGTTTAAGGCAGATAGGTTGATGCAAGCCGCCGCGGAAAAAACACACCTATAATTAATCATAATCATAAAATACGTACCGTCTAATAGTTTAATGGCCAAAGTGACCTGTTACTTTTATGTGAGAGGGTAGTACTTCTTCGGTCGATTGGGCCCATTTATGCAGGGCAAAGCCCAACTGTACGACTAAATTATTCGTTTGCTACCCATATTCTCCACATGATACGTATAGATGGACAACTTTATCTTTAAAGTATATATTTAATTCCAGTGGACCTGTCTCTATACACGGACGAGTCACAGCTGGAGAAGAAGTCTCGCAAGCGGAACAGCTCTAAGAGTTCACCGAGCGACGCTACCGAGACTGCGGTATATATACACTAAAAACTTCTTGTTTATAACATTTTTCCCGGTACCTTCTAGTCTAAAAACTAGGGACTTGTCAGGATAAGAGTAATAAGCCGTATAGGTCACTAGTTTTTACACAGAGGGACTGTCATTAGACCTGCGCAGCCCTAAGGGTGAATTAGTATAACTCCCTCAATATAAGTTGAACCATGCGCAGTAACACGTTTTTGTGTCTCAACCGGATGCGGTATGAACGGGGCCGCGTAACCATAGTAACGCGGCGACGCTACACCCGATCAGTACATTCGCTCACGGCTGTTTTAGTTCTTTAAAAATAAATTATTAAAAATTAAATTAAATTAAATTGACGAAAGAATTTATAATACGAGTTGGGTATTTTGACAATAGTGATTCTGAATTGGATTCCTCAATTGACATAGAAGATCACACACAAGTCACATCTTACAAGTCAAGTCACAACTTCTGACCCGAGTTCTGGTGACATACCACTTAAAAATTATGTAGAAGGTGTCATCCCAATAAGTGACAGTGATTAAAAATGGACATTAACTATAATTTTTTATATATCTTTTTCTATGCTATTGATTTGTTTTATTATATGTAAATAATTAATAATGATAATGAATAAATAAGATATTATATTTAGAAGATACAATAACTAATATATAGATACAATAACTATTATATATTTGATATACCTCCTTTAAAAAATAGTTCGTATGATTTCTCCTTTAACCTGTCATTATACCATTATGATATAATAAACAATTTCTGAATAGAAGGAAGAGGCGACGCCTAGCAAAAAAGCTCGAACAACGCCAAAACGCAGTCCGAAAAGCGTCCGTAAAGCGAAAACAACGCCAAAACCTCAAAAACGAAAATCGTCAGGTAGTACGCCCACAGTGGCGAGCTCTAGCAAGGTAGGCATAGTACGACGGATATATAGAAATGTACGTATCCGCTGTCATCTAC
Source organism: Hestina assimilis (assembly GCA_023373885.1). Classification (NCBI taxonomy): domain Eukaryota; kingdom Metazoa; phylum Arthropoda; class Insecta; order Lepidoptera; family Nymphalidae; genus Hestina; species Hestina assimilis. The sequence goes on from CM041751.1 coordinate 1,564,502, forward strand.
TAAACACGTGAGCCGCCCCACGCCGACGTTTGCTCTGGGCCTTCGGACACAGACGGACATACATATCATTATAATGCAACAAACCGACAGACAATTTAAAAAATTTCAATCATTAATTATTGATTTTGTAATCAAGGCCATCATTAGTTATTGACTAGTATCATTAAAGTTTAACTATAAATAAGTTAATATTTGTCTGTATTTTTGTATAGAAATCATTGAATCGATTTTGAATAAACTCCGAAGTCCCAAAGAAATCAAACCGAGGTTGTTCGGGTGTGAATTGTTATGATTGAGTCGTTAGTTAGTGAATGTGAATTGAGTGATTCAAATGGATGGCTGTAATTTTAATGATAAATGCATGTTATATATAATGAGAATTAAGGTTACAGTTATTGCCAGTTATGATTGGGTCAAGGTATAATTATTTTCTTTATTTCACGAACCATTGCATATCATTTATCATTCATTAAAATCAATGAATAATGAAAGTGCATGCTATCAAAGAGCCGCATTTTAAGATGTATATGAAATATGGTGCTGCCAATTTTTAATGATAAATCAAATATTAATGATTATAAAAAAATATTGATCATTCCACCTTCATCAGTCATCGCTTGCTTTTTGTGTGTTTTGAAAATCAAAATTGTTTTTGTTTTTAATTATATTTTTTTGGTGATTTGCGAGTTTAATATATTTTTCTATATTTTATTTACTAGGAATCATTGCATGCATTGATGGAAGGAAAATGTTTTGTGATAGAAACACACCTGAGAAAATTAAAAAGATGCATGTATTGGAGGAAAATATAAATTTCAATTTGTTAAAATTAATTGTAAATGTGTTTCTATCTTAACTTCGAATTAGCTTGTTATTATAAAATATGTTTTAGTAACAAGTAAATAAAAACCATGTTTCGTGATTTGATTTCCGTAATAATTTTATAATAACAAGTGTTTTTAATGTGTGTTTTATTGGGAATTGGACAAAAGATAAATAAAATACATTTTCAAGATTTCAATATTTGTAAAAAAAAAATCTTCTGCCAGCGGCTTTGCCCGCGTTGAAAAACATAAATCTTACATATTTCCATACAAAATTTGAATGTCATATTTATTTATATCGAATCGACAGCCCAAAAAATAAGTTTCAAGCGTCTAGCTCTTAAAATGACGACACTTCCATACAACTTTTCATCCCCCCCTTTCAACCCTTTTTCACATTATAAGGTAGCCTATATCCTTTCCCAGGCTCTAGACTATCTGTGTACCAAATTTCATTCACACAGACAGACAGAGACAGAGCTACTTTCGCATTTATAATAGATGATTTAGTTTAACTTTTGTCCAATTTCGTTCTGTGTGTAAAATGTTAAAATGAATAATTGTTTAAAACAAAATATGACATGAACGAAAACTTTCAGACGGCGACGGCGTTAACGGAAAAGGGTAAAGCGAAAACGCCGACAAAGAGAACGCCAGTGAAGCCGACGAAGGACGCGCCCGTCGCGTCACGGACGCCGCGTCGCGCCGCGAAAGGTACATCGTGTCTTATTATTATTAATTACATGCCATTTTTTGAAATGTAACTTCTTTAGAATCGTTGTGATTTCAAACCAGATGCAACGGAAACAACGACAGGTAAGAGACACAAATACAAAATTGTGTAGGAAGAATGAGACAGAAATATACACACTATTTTATATTATCGGTCTCTTCTCTTTGCGCCATGCTTTAGTGAGCCAGAGCGAGAGAACAAATGTCGGTGTGTATGTATATATATATATGTATGCGGCTGCGTATTACAGCTTTTTAGTAAGAAGTCAGCGTGGTGTGTTATTATTTAACAGTGTTTGTGAATATTTTTATATCTTATTGTATATATATATTCATCTCATTCTTTTATCGATTCACTAGTTTCAATTCTCTCGTGTGTGAATCGCACACCTTTTTTTTTATTTCGTGACGGTTGATTAACAATATGGCCCCTCTGATGGTAAGGAGTCACCGTAACCTATGGACGCACGTGGTACTTGAAGTATCACATTCGCGTCGCCAATCCAAGGGAAAAGGTATAAGAAGGGAAAAAAGGAAGGTAGCAGAGACGGTGGGAGGTTGGAAGTCCGGCGCTTGCATGACTCTATGACCTATTGAATTAGTAAATGACGAAAGCCACTCCCGGTGACGCTGTCAAGGCCAGTAAGGCCAACAGCAATACATATTCAGAATAAATTGGATGAAAGTCCAAGATTAGAGTGGCGCCACTTTCTTGGTCCAAGATTTTTGAAAATTTTTTTTAGCAATACTTTTTCAAGGCATTACTAAAACTCCTATTGCCTCTTCAAATAAGCTCGTAACTTGCGCTGGAGGTCAGGATCGAACCCGCGACTCTCGCGTTAACGGGTCTGAGTCGACTCTTCTATCGTTGAGCTATTGAGGCTTCAAAATGGTGTTAAAAATACAGACAATATAGAAGAAAAATGATATTGTTTCAGAGAACAAACCAACCCCAGTAGTGCCAACTCCCTCCACGTCGACGGGGAAGACGGGCCGCTCGCGCCGACCGCTCAAGAAATAACACTACACGCGCCTCCCCTCCCCTCCCCGCGCCGGGGAGCTAACACACAGCTCTGACGCTGGCCGGGATTATAGATAGAGGATATATAACTTAACTTCGTCCTAGGTACATATTTGGGCCAAATTAAATTTGTTGTCGAAATCACAGTTATTATTGGGAGTAGGGTCGTCAAATATTTATATTTGAAATAAGTTTAGTGTTAGACTGCAAATTTTACGTGCCTTTTTGAAATGGTCATAATTTTCATAACAATAATAGAATTTAAAATGCTTCCGAATTGGGCCGGATGTGATCGAAAAATGCCAAACATATCCGAATGTTAGAGGACGCCGGGGAAAGAAAAGGAAAACCTACCTGTATATCCGCCTATACTGTTCGAGTAAATCTCTGTAAAGGCTGATACGATTTTGATGGCGTTTCCAGTGGACATAAAAACCAAATATTACTTGGATATGACCTTAACTGGTATATCGTGTGAGGGAGGGGGGGAGAGGGGGTTTGCAAGGCTATTTGCTGTGGAGGGATCGTATCCTCTATTCATAATATAAAGATCAGTGGCTTACAAACTTAATTGTTAAACATCTTGTTATTTATAGAAAATATCTATACATTTATTATAAAAAGTAACAAGTCTTTAAAAAACTTCAAAATCAATACTACTGGCTTGTGGCCGTGGCTACGCTCGCGGTAATAACTATTGTAAATAAGGCACATTTTACCACTTTCATGACAAAAAGTAGCCTTCTCCTACACAGTCCCATCTATTTCTATACCAAGATTATCAAAATTGATTTAGAAAACGTAACAGACCGACAGCCACCTCCATTTTTATAATATTAAAGATTTTTTTGAGATTCAAGATTTTTTAGAGTTGATTAATTTTTAAAATCTAAAGTAACCACTTTGCGAATTAAAACTATTGAACAGACAAAAGAGAGTAATAAATTAAGAATTGTTACATTTTGTAATATATGTATTGAATGTTATATAATAATATATGGTATAAATAATTCAGAGCAATATGAAACGATAACTTTAAAAATTATATAAGAATTTGTAAATCAATAATGGCTTCAACAAAAATACCTTTTTCTAATTTTTTTGTTTGGATTATTTACCTTTTATCTTTAAATAGGAAACTAAAAGGAAAAAAGAAGAAAAATTATTATCAGAGAAATTTTAATGTTTTTGTTGGTTGGGCAATTCAAATGTCTCCATTCATGTATGTGCCGAGCGACAGCCGTCCCCTGGACTTTTAAAAAATATAACTTTAGGAAACTGGTCCTATTAATATACTGATGTCCAGTTTTCGAGGTTCAGAAACGAATACTTTATTACTGTGACCTTAAGAAGGATCGTGGCCTCCGACACCAGAAGACGCCACTTATCACGGCCATGCACCACTGAAATTACACGCCAATTAAATGATTAAATAATGAAATTCAATCTATTTTATGTTGTTTCAAAAGAAAAAAAAGGTAAATAAATCCAAAAGATTTACGTAATCTGTTGATATTAATATTATTTTGACTTTATTACTGATAGAATCGAAATAAAAATTCAATTCTAATCTGTCTACAACACTGTTACTCCCATTTTATGTTTGAGACATGTTACTTAATATCAGTGAAAAATCATAAAAACAGGTTTGACGTAACTTGCATTATGTCTCCTAGGGACCATATATAAATTACGTTACACGTATTGGCGGTTGACGAAGTGTAACAAAGTGGGGAGGTCCTAAGTTTGGTAACATCACATTTCAAAATCTGAGTATTAAAACCTGAATTTTGAACTGTAAACGAAAATCTTAAAAATATTATTTAATTAAAAAAATTGGAATTTGCTTTTTTATGAATTTTTAATTAGGGTTAAAAAAATAATTTGCTCGTATCCAATGAATTACTGGTACGCCCTTTGAATTGTGGAGGTCAGACGGTAATTGCTGTATGTAAAATCTGAACCCGACCGTGGACCCTGACCCTGGGTAAATACCGGGAATAATGCTAGGAAGACGAAATAGGGTTCAAGAAATTCGTGTGACGTATTTTATGGATGGCCTTCTACATAGTACACAATGTTTTCTCCAGTGTTAAACCAATATGAAATATATATAAATGGGCTGTTAGCACATACATTTCTTGATATTTAGTTAAATTATCATATTGTATATATTATAGTGACAAATGCATTAAAATATAATTTGTAAGTTCTCTGTTCAACTGAAGCTTATTTTATGGGGTCGGCATAATGTATTACAGATAAAAAATCATCTATACGTTTGTTTTATAGATAGATTTAGACAACATTTCGAAAAAATAGTCTAACATTTTTTTTATGTAATTCTTTTTTTAACTTTATATAAAACCTTTTTGAAATGTTGTCTCGTTGTTTAAGTTATTAATGTGTGAAGTTAATAAGTACATAGATTATAAATAGCGCAAAAGTTGTCATGGGTTCCGTGCCTGTTTAAATCTTATCATAGAATTAAATATAGCAATTTAATAGATTATAAAATTTGTTTGTAAATTGATTCGTCAATTTTTAAGATCAGACATTTTTTGTGTAAAAATATGAGAGAGTGTAAGTGTTGGAGACCTTAAGATATTTTTTGTAAAATATCTAATATCAGTAACAACGATTTTACTGTTTAAGATTTAACATCACATAATTGACTTGTTAATGTGACGTGATGGTTTACTTCGATATATACTTTTTTATTAACAATTAACAGTCAAATGTAAATAATTAAAATAACAAAAAAATATCATATTATAATATAGGCTGATTGTTAGTGAGTGACTCAATTTTGTCGTAGTGAGAGTTTGAGTCCGGAGAGTTTTGGAGTCACACAGAACTCCGAATAAATTGAGCCACTCTCTAACTCAGGTTTAAGAAGTTATATATTTGAGTGAGGTGTTTTACCTCAGTAAGTGTTAAGGAATAGATAAATAAGTTTGATTTTTTTTATATAATATTAATTCTAAACTTTTCTAGATGGTTCGATTTTTTTTACGGAAATTATTGTATATTAGTACAAAAAAAAATGGTGAGAGTTATGGCGACGCTTCGGAAGTTATTTTGATATGACCTATGTTCATTTTTATGTGAATAAAATTCAAAGTTTTCGATCATCAATCTGGACCAATGATTCTAAAGATGGACTAGAGTGGAACTGTTACACATTTTAATGTCAAACGAGTCACTGCCTTTTGTAAAATGGTGTTTGTAGTTAAAACTTAATATAGATGAATTTATTTCATACAGAGTGCGTACAAAAACGATTCGAGAGAGAATTTAGTGAACGGATCGATATATCTTACGCACATTTAATGTATTTTTTTTATTTTTGTTACGTCACTAGTGTTCGTTAATCGGTTGTTAAACCTGAAAATGGTGAAAATTGGATGATAAACTAGCGCTATCAATGAAGTGGCTGGAACTAAAAAAAATTAAAACTGCGCCTGCGTATTTTTGGGGATAAGAAAGTGACCAATTGTAAGGTTTTTGTAGCGCATGCGCATGATGGTGTAATTTAGTTCCCAGCCAGTTGATTGGCGACGCTTCAATATTGAAGTAATTTTACGTCATATAGACCCGCAGTCCGGTTGTTAATGGAGCTCAGTGATTTCCATTTCGGACGTTGTTGTATCGAAGCTCGTGTGAGCGTGTGTGTGTGCAAATCTTAGGAGGGTTAAGTACATAAATGTAGGTGGTTTAAATAGATATAATTTCTAAAGAGAAGTAAGTTTAGAGTATAAATTATTGCGTGTGCATTTTCTGTTTGTTGGGGCGAATGTTGTTTGGTCCTCTGGTACAATAGCGTACATATTTTAGCGTTTTATACAAATAAAAGATATCATTCGAGAGTACTATTGTAACAGAAAGTCCACAAATTTATATGCAATTCAGAATAAATATAAATAATTTAAGGAAATATTCTTTGTTTTATTTTGATGACACTATACATCCTAATAGCCAGTAGTCGCAATGGTATGTTATTTTATGTAACTGGGAAGTTTACAAGAAAAATTGAAAATATTAATAAATTCAAGCAGCCTTATTAAATTTCCCATCTGAGATGATCACAGAACAATATACTCTACGAGCACAGGCATGATCCAAAATGGATTTCATAGAAGTTGCCATGGTTCCACGAATTGAATACGACCAAGGTGGATATTCTTCAAAAATATATAAATAGGAACTTTTTTGCTCCAAAGTCCACGAAATAAAAGTTTAATTTTAAGTAATAGTTTTACTACGTAATCTTTATTAAAAATAATTGCAAGTCAAATGCGTTATGGACCACACACAACCTAAAGGGTTCCGCAGCTTGGTTATGAAGAATCTTAAGCACTTTAAAAATAATAACGAATTAAAATCGAATGCAAAAATAAGTTGGTTTTTTCATAGTAATTATTAAAATTAATATCAAGAATGATAGGGAAAAAGCTATATGTATCTTTAAAACTATGGACCTATCTTCTTCAAAATAAAATATTTGAGAGTTCTTTTGATGTTTTATAAACTCTATTTTTTTCAGAATTTTAAATCCCAGTTCAAATTTTTTTAAAGGCGACAATTTTATTACTATCTCAACAAATACCGACTTAATACAAAAAACCAAAATCAAATCTCTTTATATATTTTGAAAGACCTATCCAAAGATACATCACGTTGCCATACGTTTATTATTTTTTCAACCTTCTGTTACATTTGTATGGACTACTCATCTTAATTTTTATATATCTTAGGATTTCATTACAAAGTTGTGTAGCGGTTCATATAAAACACTCATTTACTAAAATTCCTACAGATAGACGCGATAGTTTCCAAGTAAAATGCCTGTGACATACGGACATGACGAAATTATAAGGCTTCCGTTTTTGCCATTTGGCTACGGAACCATTCTGATGGAATTGTAGTTGTGACGTATTTTAATTAAAGGCACTTTGTATTGAGCACTTTTTTCGGTATGCAACCTATCCAACTAAAAATTCTATTATAGAGATAAGTAAAGCATAATCAAAACGAAGCTTTTATATTCAAAGATAGAATAATGACGTCTAGAAAGACGATGTCCTTTATTTTAATCATTTTGAATTATTAAGTTAAATAAATTTCTATAGAAATTTCAACAGTGTTAAATAAAATATAATAAAGTAAAGATTTCATTTATAAATATACATGTCCTAAAAAATTAGAGAAAACTTCACTAAAAAACTAAAAAAATCTGCATTTTTGTATTGATGAGAATAAAAAAAATATTAAGAGTTTTAATTTTTTTTATTGGTCTTAAATCTACGTTTACGAGGATTCCATTGCAGTGGCGGTGGTGGTGGTGGTCTCCTCAGTGTATTTGCCCTTATCAGCACGGAAGGCAGCCAATCTACCCTTCGCTCTGCGATCTAAGATGGCCTTGCGATCCTTGTTCATCTTTAGTTTCACAATTACACACTGAAAATAATGTTTTTAATGTAGTAATGGACACATAAATGAAGTTAATAAGTTATTGAAGTGTTAATCAGAGCCATGGAAGTGTTTCAGCAAGAACAATGTCAGTGATTACTTAGGTTGAACCGTTGTAAATCACAATGACAGAGTGTAAGTGATAATTTATCATCATATTTTAATTTATCTATCCAATTATATAATGAATAAATGATGCCTCAATAGCTTAACAGTTAAAGTGCCAATTCTGCTCCATTAACGCCATTGTTATGGGTTCGATCCTGACTCCGTCGGGCTATTGACGTACGCACTGTTAGCACAAGCTACAAACTTATTTAGAGGCAAAAAATAAAATTGATACATATTTATACAAATTAAAATAAAACATTTAGTTTAATACGAACCTTTGAGGGGTGAATGCCAACATATGCACTGGCACCGTTAGCCTTCTCTCTCTGAATTCTCTCAATGTAAACGACAAACTTTTTACGGTAAACTTGAACAACTTTGCCAACCTGCTGGCCTTTGTAGTGTCCTCGTACAACCTTAAATCAAATACAATAATATGTAAAGATATTAAAATAGTATTAAAAAACATTTTGCAATGTGATAGTTTGTGATAAAATTCAAAATAAATACTCAGGCAAAATAATCAGAGCCATAGTTTGAACCATGGTGTAGAATCGCCAACACCTTTAGGAGGCTTGGAAGAAAACCTTCCGAGCGCTCCTTCAAGTAGAGGCAAACATCTACAGTCTGTGAATGGTTTGTCGTCATCATTTTATTTTGCGCTGACCCCAATAATAATTTACAATAGTTAGATAGAATTTTTACAACAAAGATGCGTGCTAGACCCCAAGATAAGTGTAACATATTGAAATACAGGTTAACTCTTAGCATTACATGGTATTTATATTTAGTAAAAAATGTGTATAAAACCACATTGCTGTGAACTAAACAGCATTTATATTCTTTCGGCAGTCAATTAAAAATAAAGAATTCATTTTATAAAGAACTAATAATGAGACAAAACGTGGTAAAAATCCTTTTACGAATGAAATAATACTATTCTTTCTGTATAACAAAGCTTTCCTTGGACATTCTAAAAATTATAGAAATAAGTAGATGGTAGAAATATTACCTGAACTTCGTCGTCTTTGCGGATAGGCATAGACTTAACATTAAACTTTTGCCTCAGCTCCTTTGATAGAGGTGCAGACATAAGAACTCTTCTGATGTGGGAAGGGGCGCTAAAATGCCTCTTCCTGTTTTTCCTCCTGGAGGACGTTACCAGCTTATTGTACTTCATACTGGCTCTCTTCGCTGAAAATCCAAAAGAGCACGTTTTATTTCACTGTTTGGTACACTAGGTTATTGGTTTATGTGTGCTAAATGTCAAGTTGCCGCGGCGAATATTTATATCACAACAAATTAATATCCGTAAAATAATCATAATTTGAAAATACTATATATGTTAAGACTACTGCAGAAACTATTGAGAAATAGAATATCAGACGCTATCGTAGATTTTTACGGATTATTTCAACGTACCCGAAACAACACGGCAAAGACTCAAGTTAAAAAAGACATACAGATAATCAAATCGGAGACATATTATTCGAAAGTGTTGTCAGCTTAAAAAATATCTATAATACTATAAAATCGGAGACATATTATTCGAAAGTACGGAACAAAATTAATTTTCAGAATATTTTTAATAGCTTGATTTACTTTAAAAGCTTTTTTTGTTTTTGTACTTTTATAATATTTTTGTATTAAAATATTTAAACACTACGCGGTAACAGTATTCGAGTGAACTTGCATATAAGATAGTGGCGCCACTTATACAGGACACTTTCACAGATTAAAGCTTAAATTGACTGGTAATTTATTAAACCCCATTCTATTATACATTAATAATAAATTATCAATATAGGCAAAAGTGTATATTTATGATTTCATTTAATTGAAGTACCAATTAACGATTGTAAATTATTAAAAGCATTTAAAAACCTCATTTACCTGTATAAAAAGTCGTGTAGTTGATTACACTATAATTAATCGAATGATTATTATTATTATTTTTTTTGGTGTTTTTGCAACCTGTTTCATTCGAATATTTAGCAGCATGGTTAAGAATTTCTCAATAGTCATGGATAACAGTCCGTTCAGCAACGTATGCCCTTTATGTATAATATCCCTATAGGTCCCTTGGCGCCTTCCTTTTTAGCCTTTTGAACGCTGTATTCTCACTCATTAGGTGCATCGCTAGGATGTTTGGGTGGTTGTCTATCCGGGTTCTGTATGATATCATTGAATGTTTGATCTCTTCTTTCACTGTTCTTACTTTCAGGTCGTGGGGAAGTTATTGGTTTGTTACATACCAAGGAGCATTAGTAATTATCCTTAGCATTTTAGACTGGAACCTCTGGAGTGTTTCCAGATTTGAGTTGGATTCAAATAGAGTCCTAGGTATCTGGCTTCATTTGCTTGGGGTATCTGTACTCTGTTAAGCGACACAGGGGGACATGTTTCGCGGCGCGTCGTAAAGGTCACCTGTACTGACTTAGTTTCGTTTGCTATAATCCGCCAGGTAGTTAATCACTCTGTTATTCTGTGTAGGGAGCGTTGAAGCATGGAACTTGCTTGTGTCGGTTCCTCATGGGTGGCCAGGGCTGCTGTGTCATCAGCAAAAGTGCCAGTTACGACACCGTCGGTCATCGGCAAGTCCGAGGTAAAAATTAAATAGAGTATCGGGCCAAGCACACTTCCTTGTGGAACTCCTGCCTGAGCCCTGTGAAGTTTGGTTATGTCTTCTCTTTGCTTAACATAGAAAACTCTGTCAGTGAGATATGATTTTAAAAATATGTAATAGGTTGACGGGAGTTTGTTTTTTACTTTGTATAATAAGCCTTCGTGCCAAACTCATTTGCCCTCCGGCGTCATTTAAAAAAAAAAAAAAAAACTCTGTCAAAGGCCTGGGAAATATCTAGGAAAGCCGCACAGCAATATTTCTTGTTTTCGAAAGCTTTGTGGGTTTCTTCAACCACTCTATGCACCTGTTCTATCGTGCTATGTTTTTTTCTGAATCCACATTGGTGGTTAGGTATCATACCTATTTATTTTCTGCTATAACTGTACTTAATCGCTTTAAGAAGAGTATTTCCATAACTTTCGATAGAATGGGTAGTAAGCTGATTGGTCTGTAGGAGGACACGTCTTCTGGAGCTTCACCAGGTTTAAGGATCATTTTAATTTGAGCTACCTTCCATTGTTGTGGGAAAATGCCTCTGTTAAGTATGCAGTTAAAAAGCTGTGTCAAAAAGTTAATTCCTATTTCAGGTATTTCACGAAGTATTTTTGCAGTAATTTGATCTTATCCTGGGGCTTTATTTGGATTTAAATTTCTGATTGTGTCTATGACCTCTCGTTTTTTAATCCTTTCGATTGGCAGGTCAAGTTGATAGGGTTCATTTAAAGACTTAATGAGTTCATCAGTATTAAGATGCGATGCATTCTGACCAGGGTTTGGTACGAATACATCAGCAAGATGAGAAGCAAAGGTTTCGCCTTTTTCTAGGTCATTTTTTGCTCAGGACCCGTCCTTTCTGCGTATCGGCGGATTAGAGGAAATAGGTCGTTTAAGTTTTTGAGTTGTTTTCCAAAGGGAATTGTCACTAGCAGCCGTAGCATCTAAATTACGCAAGTGGTTCTATACATTTTCATTTCTTTCGTAGTGTAGTAGTTTTTTAAGTTTTGCTGTTAGGTAGTTCAACCGTGTTTTGTTCTCTGGGAATCTAGTTGTTTGCCACAATTTACGAGCCTGTCTTTTTTCGGCAACAAGTTCGCGAACGGGCTTTGAGCAGCTCGGTTCCGTGTACTTCTTATTATTTTGAATATTATTATTTTGATGGATAAAATTAATAATAACTTCAATCGTCGCCGTCCACCTATCCGAATTTATTTTCTTTTATGCGTGACGCGATGGATATCGTCCTTTAAAAGCTCATCGGTGGCTGACCTCACCAACTCAGCGACGGAACCATAATAAATAAGATATAATTATGCTCCAAACGTGGCTGACAGAACTCTGTTCCAAGTGAGAACGGGAACTAAGCGGGAGAAGGGGTTGAGGGGGCAGAACGGCCACCAGCATCAGGTGATTGAAACCACGTCGATAAAAATAAGTTTTTTTCAGTTTTGCAACAGTATTACTTATATTTAAGTATTTTTATCTATCCCCACTGATGCTTTTGATTGTGCATTGTGCAACACTTTGTTGCCTACTTTATTTTTTTTTAAAAAGCTATATATTATGCGGGGCTACTTATTTCCTAATTATTTACAATTAATACAATATATTGGTTAAATTTTTATTAAGTATATACTTAGCTTTTTAGTTTCAATGATAATGAATTAATTACTTGCAAAGTAATTTAATTATTTATCTTGATATTAGAGACAGTGGCGATTTACAAATTTTCAGGGCTGTAAGGTTTTTGACGCTCTTGGCTCTGGTTGATAGTGGGAAAAAGGAAATTCATCGGCAAATTTGTTGCAATAAAAAAATAAAAAATTCGGTCCCCTAATTTACCGTCCCAAAAATCTGCCGCCCTAGGGTCAATCCTGCTAAACCTGCTGGTAAATCTGTCACTGATAACAGAGCTTGGTTAATATTTCTAGCTGGGTTTATTGTTTAAATATATTTTTTGGAGTTGTAACCTTGCCCACGATTTTATTTTTCTAGACAAACTAGTTTCAATGGTTGCAAGAGTTCACTATCTCTTTGAATAGAACGTTATTCGTTCTATTCACTAGAATTTTAAAAATGTACCGAGCGCCAAACAAATTATTTATGTTGCTACGTGTGGAGCACATGTTTTCTTTTTTCATAAGATGAAATTTTTGAAGTGAAACTTCTTTAGAATTGTTGTGATTTCAAACCAGATGCAACGGAAAAAACGACAGGTAAGAGACACATATACAAAAATGTGTAGGAAGAATGAGACAGATATACATACTATTTTGTATTATCGGTCTCTCCTCTTTGCGCCATGCTTTAGTGAGCCAGAGCGAGAGAGCAAATGTCGGTGTGTATGTACATTGCACACTGTTTAAAACTTGCTTATATTTGAGCATTTAGAGTGTGTTAGTATATGTGAAAAGTACGTGGGCTAATACTACTGTACACTGTATGCGACTGCGTATTACAGCTTTTTAGTAAGAAGTCAGCGTGGTGTGTTATTATTTAACAGTGTTTGTGAATATTTTTATATCTTGTTATTTATATTCATCTCATTCTTTTGTCGATTTACTGAAGTTTCACTTCTATCGTGTGTGAACCACACTCACACCTTTTTTTGCTATTTTACTAAAACTTATTGAAATGAAACTTCTAATGCGACTTCCAACAAAGTTGCGTTAAATTTTAAATTCTACCCCTTCCTATTTTAATTTCCACATTAAGAAGTTTCACTTCTTCCGCGCGGAGGGACTCCAAGCACTCTTTTAGGTTTTCTTCGTTGCACCAATAAAAGACAAAGTCTCAGTACATGGCCCCAGTGCTGGCGTTAGGGCCACTGACACTACGGGCAAGAATATTGTGACGCCGACTCGCTGACGAGGAAATTAAATTCGATTTTGTTGCTGAACTAATGTGAACCCATATTTAGAATTGCATCTTTCCTTCATCGTTACACAGAGCTACAGTATGGACGTAGGAAGCTTTAACTCCTTTTTTTTTTCTTGTAGCGGTTAAAACATTGTAGACAGCCTTCTCGTAGGATCGACAGTGGCAAGACGGGCTCCCAGCCAGAAAGGTCCCCAGGTCAGAGGGCTGTGAGCACAGGATGATCCTAATATGTAACAAGAAGAAGCTAGGAAAAAGGAATTTTAATTTTACTGTTATTTTATATTCTTCTTATCGATTGGTTAGTGGTCAACCTAGTGTCAGAGTTGTTCAGGTCGCCCGTAGGCCTCTGACTTGACTTATCGACTGTTGTCAAATTGTCAACAGCCGGGACCGACTTATTACGTGCCCTCCGAAGCACGGAGACGCTCGGTTGAAATACCACTATGCGATCACCCATCTAGTGACTGACCGCGCCCAAAGTTGCTTAGCCTACCGATCGTTTACCGATCAGCGGGTGCACTCGGCTATGAGCGTCTCCGATTTATATTAAAACCAATATTTTATATTAAATTAAATAGCGCGATTTTATATTAAAACCAATATTGTGATATTATAAATATAAAAAAGCAGGCTCTGGGTACAAATAACGGTATTAATAGTAGGAAGGAAGAAGTATTTTTTTTATTTGAGTGTTGATTCAGAACCTCTATTTTATACATTTAATAGGGACTGTAGACCTCAGTATGTGGTATAAAATTTAACTTGCTAGGTGCACCCGTTCCAGTGGTGATACACGGACATATGTACTGATGGACAAGAGAGTTACCTTATAAGGGTTACTTTTTTATCTTTTGAGGTAAGGGACACTAAAAAGATATAAACAAATGTACGGCATATATGTTTATGATCATCGTGGTGTAAAAATATAAGTTTATAAATAAGGCGTGATAAACATTGACATAAATGTTTGATACCAATTTCATTCAAAATTATTCTCCATCTCCACATATTTTTTCAGAAATATTTTTTTTCAGGCAGACAGAAGTTCTACATAATAAAAATCTATACGAATAAAGGTTTTACTGTTCAACTTTTTACAATAAAGTTTAAGCTTGACGATCGCTCTGACTCAATTAAAACCAAGAACTGGGAGCTACCATGAACTTTTAGCCTTCTTCATCCTAGCATTATTCCCGGGTTTTTGTATGTACCCAGGGTCTGCTTATTACTCTTATCCGGATTTGACAGGTTACTAGTTTTTACACAGAACGATTGCCATCTGACCTCCGCAACCCTAAGGGCGAACCAGTAACTCATTGGATAAGAGCAATTTACTTATCAAGAGTTAACGATTATTATCAGATGTTATTGATAATAACCGGGACCGACAGCTTAACGTGCTCTCCGAGGCACGGTGGGGAGACCCACACGGACAAACGCCCTGACCGAGACAGAAATTTTAACAAGCATCTGCCCGAGCGGGAATCGAACCCGCAACCGTCGAGACTAAAGGCAGCCTCGCTACCCACAACGCCACAACGGTGTCATGAACTACCATGTACCAGTTTAGGTCGTCATTTAAATCTTTTTTTTTTTTTTTTAAAGAATATTAGCAATACTTTTTCAAGGCTTTACTATATTCCTATTGCCCCTCCAAATAAGCTCGAAGCTTGCGCTAGGAGTGGGTATTACAATAGCTCGAAGGGCTCGACAAAGGGGTTAGGATGGTACCCGCGACCCTCGCGTTAACTGAGCGGAGGCTTACGTATTCGGAACGTTCTTTTTATTTGCCTCGGTGGGCAAATTACTATTCCACCTGTTGGTAAGTGGCAGTGAAGTCTAAACGCCATGGCCGCTAATAAAATTGCGGAAGACAAATTGCACTAGCCACCCTCGCCTTGTATACTGCACTATGCCTCTTTACGCCTCGCTTAAAAGACTCTTGATTATAAAGGACCACGAATGCGAGTTATTAATTTCAGTTTTTAATTGTATACAATTGTGACTATTTTATGGACATGGAATGGGTTAAAATAGAATTACATCAAAAATAATTTTCGAGCGCCGGAGGCCCAACCTCCCATCTCCTCTGTAACCTTCCTTTTTTCCCTTTTCATGCCTTCCCTGCATGGCAGGCAGACTGTATGCTTGTTTGCCAACCGTCATTATAAAGAAAAGAAGAGTGTTCTCCCTAAACAAACTCTGAATGGAATCCATATGGGAAAGTATTCTGTCCCAAGCAGAAATGGTGGCGCACAGTACTGTCTGATATAAAATCGGTATGTCCTGGAACGCAGTCTTTATTTAAATAATTGTACTGTACGTGTGTAAAAAGGTTGGATCAATTTTGATGAAATTGTTTGTGTGTTCCAGTGGATTCGAGAATGGTTTAGATTCACAATTGGACCCGGTAGAGGGCGCTGCTATCGGGTCCCAGTTTTTTTTTAGTTATCGAGGCAGGACGTCTGCCCGGTCCGCTAGTCTATATATATAAAAGGAGAATACTTGACTGAGATAAAAACTGCCTAGTCTAAAAGCCATGGACTTAGAAAGCTACATTTTTACCGGTATTATTTTCACGACGTAAATAAGAAAGCATTTTTCGAAATTAAAACCAAAAACCACATTTTCCGAAAATCCACCTCTGAAAGGTTGAAATGGGAGCTTAAAGTTTGTATTAAAATCATTATACACCCAAGCGAAGCCGCTGGCAGAAGTTAGTAATTACATATGATCTTTTTCTTCAGAAGAAAATTAATATTCCTAATAAAGTCACTCCTAATAGTCGTAATAGTTTTCACATTTTGGTACGGATTTAAAAATGAAATCCATTTGCGTAAAATGGAGGTGTCTTTTGCAAAATATGTGAATATCATCATATTAATATTTTTATTGACACCGTTGTGGCATTGTGGGTAGTGAGTCTGCCTTAAGCCTCGACGGTTGCGGGTTCGATTCCCGCTCGGAGCAGATGTTTGTATTAATCGTACAGGCATGTTTTCCGGTCTGGTTGTGTTTGTCCTTGTCATTGTGAATGTTTCCGGACCCCCGACACAGGATATAATTATCCTAATGGGGGCCGTTGAGTGTGTAGCGTTTATTTATTTATTTATTTATTTAATATACTTGTAACATGATTTAATCGTTTTTGTGTGGTTTTAAAAATCCTTATCCCACGCGGGTAAAACCACGGTGAAGCTAATGTCTAACATAATTAAAAAACTTAGAAATTTCGAGATAACTTTTTAATAATATCAGTCGGTGATATGAAAATTTGCATTTTATTGTATAAGTTTTTAAGACTTACGGACGGTAAGTCAGCTAAGTGAGGCCATCCGCCATGGCTTATATAAGTAAAAGTGTATTTATAGATTGCTTTTGAATAGCATCTTGAGTTTCATAACTTCTTGAATTAAATCTCAGATGATTAAACAATAAAGAAGCTTAATTAATGTTTCCCGATAATTGTAAATTGCTTACGCAATTTTCTGACAATATACCGTTACCAGCAAGACGTATTGAACGTAAAATATATTAAAAATTAACTAAAAAGACACCTAAATAATTTCAAATAATGGAAAAATAGATTTAAAAAAATGTTCAATAAAAATGCTTGGGACTTATAGTTGTGTCCAATTCAGAAACCAAATCTAAAATTTGATCACATTGTGGCGCAGCGGTAGCGCACCTGCCTTAAGCGCCACGGGTCGCAGGTTCGATTACCGCTCGGGACAGATATTTGTTTTAACCATACAAACATGAATTCCGGTCTGAGTGTGTTTGTCTTTGTCCATGTGTATGTTTCCGGACCCCGACACAGGATATAACTATGCTAATAGAGGCTGTTGAGTGTGTAGAGTTTATTTATTTAAAATAATTATAATACAATTTGTAAACTTTCTATATTTGAAAAGAGTAATTCGATAGTTTCTTTTTTGTAGGTTATTCTCCGTAGAATCAACTTTCCGAACTGGCCGTATTGCGTGACGATTCGAAAGCACTTATTAAAAGCCTACTAGAATAAAAAAAAAATGTTTTTGAAATGTTTAACAGCCACGTAACATAGTTTAATTTAGCTCGTCAGAATCAACCCTTCCGTTCTTGGTCTACGGGATAACTCAAACAATAGAACAATATGAGAAGCAGTCACGCATTAAAGTTGGAAAAGCGTGTGGGTGTTTGTTTTGTGGTGACGAAGTCTCCGAGCGACCCTATGACCTCTGAGATGAGCCCAACCCGGCAAAATGCGTGGCCGAGAAAGTGGATCGTAGAGGTCTCTGGCGTACCTAACGCATGTCCGATTCTGCGCAATCCATACAAGTCGCCCGGGCCTGCCAGTGAATGGAGACGACGCGGAGGGTTCGCACGAAACTCGACCGCTACCCGGGGTATTGATATGAGTGACGTGCAGTGATATCGTGGTGTGATGGGACTTATGTGAACGGAGAGATGGCCGCGCGCTCCCCCGAGCCCGGCGACCACCGACCATGTGCGGAATCATAGGTGAGTCCTGGCCCTCAAGGTCACCCCGTAAACAATCCTGAACTCACGAACCCTAGCTCAGTCAGTACGAGATTTACGGGCGATGGCTGGGGCACCTCGTATTAACGTGTTGATTTTGTCTGTTTTAAATTCCGCTTTCACATTTAGATAATAGGTTTCTGTTAACTTTTGCTTCCTCCTGATTTTTAAGTGATATAAAAAAATTACAGCAGTTTTCAATACGTAGGCGATATATTTCTTTTCATAAAAGTTCTTTAATTTTAATATCCTGTAAATAAAATAAATTAATTAAAATAAATTATTTTAAATGTAAATAATTAATTAAACAGTATAGGAAAATTAGTTTCCTTAAATTTACATAAAAAATGAGAATGAATAATATCGTGTCGATGAATAGTTAATTATATATTTTTATATCATGTTATCTATGTTCAGATAAGGATATTAGCAACCTCGGGAAAATATTTATAATCTATTGAACGTTATTTCGTTTGTTCTCATTTTAATTTAATGTTTTTGTTTAATTTTTCAATTCAATTCTTAGGTCAATGGTTTCTAATTGTATTAAGTAAGCATCGATTTGTTTTATTATTATACTTCAAAAAAGTTACGTGTCATATTTACATTTTTTTATTCAGATAAAAATTACATTCTATAAGTAAAATCTTTATGAATAATGCCTAATTAATTTAAAATAAATAATTAAATAAATATAAAAATAGTAAAATATATATCAATAAAATATATATTTAAGACTACTATGAATAGCATTTTGTATAGAAAATGACCCTGTAAGGTATGGCCATAACATTATGATGGTGGTATTTTAAGAAAGTTAAAAGTGTCTATGGTAAATGAAATTGATGAAAAATAACGGCTCTATCTAATTTTATTATAAAATTGAGTATTAAGGTTTTAAAATGAGGTGCCCTTTGTCTTTTCAGAATTGTTTTATAAAATAAAAAATTATCAGCTTTAAAAAATAAATTAACAGCCAGAATAGCCATTTCTAAACCAATACCTGAATACTATTCCAAGTAAAAAAAAACACCTAAACAGTAAACATGCATGTGATCTAGGGCCATAACTGGTATTGGGAAATTTTAATGATACAAAATTATCTTGTCTCTCTATCAAATATTTGAATTATTAATTTCCAATTAACAAATTATTGTTTCGTTTTAATTTTATGTCGTATAATATTGTGATTCAATTTTCGACTTAACGAGGAGGATTACGAAATCGCCAATTAAAAAACACTCTTTCGTTATATAAACTGCTGAGTTAATTTTTTATACTTAAAATAAAGTTTCATCTCTTAAATTACTTTCAGTGAATTAACTTAATTCATGTACAGTTAAGAATCCTTGAATGAATATGCTTTATGACGAACAATGGGATGGTGACTAACTGGTAAATGGTATACCGGCGTCGGGACCTCAACTCAACTCAAAATATTCTTTATTCAAATAGGCTTTTAAGCACTTTCGAATCGTCAAATATACAGTCTGTTATGTCCGCCTAAGTGAAGCTACCGCCGATTCGGAAGGTAGATTCTGCAGAGAAGAAACGGCAAGAAACTCTACAGTTACTCTTTTCAAAAATAATCACATTACATTTGTCAAATGTACAATTAAGATATATATCCCGCATGAAACTCAACGTATATTAATTCCATGCCACATCATCTGCAATATATTCATTAACGGAATAATAAGCTTTATTTAGTAAACATCGTTTAATATAAGATTTAAATTTCAAAAGTGGTAGATTCAAAATAGTAACACCTGACGACACTATCGCCTGCTGTTTGGATAATCTGTGTCACAGCAGAGATTATTCCACCAGTGCAAACGGGCAGGTACCACCACAGTGTCAAATATTCTACCGACAAGCAGTAGTGCTTAGGCATTACTATGTTCCGAATTGAAGGGCACTGTAGACTAGTGAAATTACTGGGCAAAAGAGACTTAAGAACCGCTATCTCGACGTTGGCAACGCGTGAGTGGCACCTACTAATGGTGCTCCAACCGTTCATAGGCTACGGCAATCGCTTACCATCAGGTGGGCCGTATTTTTTTTTTTTTTTTTTTTTTTTTTTTTTTTTTTTTTTTTTTATATAAACGCCGGAGGGCAAATAACTCCACTCCACCTGATGGTAAGTGGAAGTGGAGTCCACACGCGAAGGTGGCTAATATGGTTGCAGAAGGCGAACTGTACTAGCCATCCTCGCCCTGCCTACCCGCAAGGTGCCTCTTCACGCCTCGTTTGAAGGACCCCAGGTTGTAACAATGAGGGAACACGTGTGCCGGTAAAGCATTCCATTTCTTTGAAGTGCGACAAAGAAATGAGTTGGCAAACTTCTTAGTTCGCGATGGCATTGATGCCACAGTTAGTCGGTGACATCGGAGACCGGCACGCGTAGTTCTTGAATGGAAGGGGGAAGGAGGGATGAGGGAAAATAATTCCTCTGAACACTCGCCGTGGTATAGTCTATAGAAATGATTTCTTGCCGACTTGTAACATAAAAAAATCTCTAGATTAAGACTAACCGTTAAAGGCTTAGACACCACTAAAATACCAGTGGTATCATGCACCGGCCGGCTAGATCAGGAAGAACTACATTCAGACAGAGGTCGAAGTGTAGCAGTATCCATACTATTGCGTTTTGGTCGATGAATGCAGAGCGTATTCCTTCTCCTTTCCTTTTATTTCCTTTCTCTGTACCCTCTTTCCTTATAGTTGGCAATGTGCTCGGAATGCTGCTTACAAAAACCTTGTAGGCGTCTGTAGTTTGCGGCGACAACACACCATCAAATGACTTGAAAATCATTGCTAATATTATATTAAAAAAGGTCTAATATTATCGGAATGTTTAAAAATTTAACGACCGCATTCGCTTGAATGGAAATAATATCTCTTGGGGGTAAAATGATTTTCCCCCCGACTTTGTTGACAAACTAAACCTGACTTTTAAAAGATATAAATTATTCATATACATATTTATTTCCTACTTTTCGATGTTTGGGACTCTTACTATTGCTGGATCTCATTCAAGAACCAAATTTTATATGAAAGAATACAATTGTAAAAAACATATATTTGAAAAGAGTAACTGTCGAGTTTCTTGTCGGTTCTTCTCGATGGAATAGAATCCTTCGAACCGTCGGTAGCGTTTGACTATTCAAAAGTACTTTTTAAAAGTCTACTTGAATAAAAATAATTTTGATTTTGATTTTGATTTTGGTAGTGATAAAGGCGTCGGGATGTGACGACCCCATCGCCCGCTGTTGGGATAACCTCTGTCACAACAGAGATTATTCCACCAGTGCAATCAGTCACACTGGTGGTAGGTCTTTGTTGCAAGAAGCCGGCTAGGTAGGTACCACCGCAGTGTCCAATATTCTGCCGCCAAATAGTAGTGCTTAGGCACTACTGTGTTCCAGTTTGAAGGGCATTGTACGCTAGTGAAATTACTGGGCGAACGAGATTTCAGAACTAATATCTCGAGGCTGGCAACGCGTGAGTGGCACCTACTAATGGTGCTGCAAGCGCTCATAGGCTGCGGCAGCCACTTACCATCAGGTGGGCCGTATGCTTGTTTGCCAACTTCTAACATAAAAAAAAAAAAAAAAAAAAAGTGCCTAGTGAATTGTTCAACGGGCTTACCATGAACTTTTAGTAAAAATTCTATTTCGATAAAATTCAATTCTGACAGTAAATTGGTTCAGATATTATTTTAATAAAGTATTAATATGACGTATAAATATATATGTCATGGTACGAAATAGCGATATAGCTCAGTTTAGGTCATCATTTGAATCGCAATAAGAGTTAATGGTAAGCCCCCTGATCGCACCTGAGATCTTACAACGAAGTTTCTCAAAGTATAAGAAATAATAACCCAAAAATATTCATATTAATTTCGTATCCTTTATTATTATTTTTCTTGGTGTTTCTTTTAGCAAAATCATTAGATACTAGTATTTGCCCGTGGCTTAGTCCTCGTATATAACTGTTGGTACATTTATTACAATAGAAATGACTTTTTAAGCTGTGCTAATTTTTTATGTTTTTATGTCCAATAGAGGTTCTATTGCGGTAAAGGAACCTGCAACCATTGTGCCGAAAGCTCGTCATTAAAAATAATATATATATATATACACACACACACACACACACATATATATGTATGTATATATATATTGTTAATCGTTCGTAACCAAAATAATATGACTATCGTGTTTTTATTATATTACTAGGATTATACACTTGAGATAATAACGTTTGTAATCAATCATTTTTGTCATGTGCGGCCGATAACATAAATAGAACGTAGGACATTTATAGGAATAATTAATTGATGATGGTATATTATTCGAAAAGTTTAGAACCTCTGACAAAAAAAGTGCAGTACCTCAAACGTCATATAAGTTATACAGTGTATAGCTCTCTCTCTCTCTCTCTCTCTCTCTCTCTCTCTTTCCGTTATATTTCACCTCTTTCTTCAAACGAAATATCCATAAATGTGACTCTTTTTTAAATTAAATTTCAGTCTCTATAAACGTAAAACAGTAAGTAAGGTAACAGCCTGTTAATGTCCTACAGCTGGACAAAACCCTCTTCTCGTCAAGGAGAAGGATTTAGAACTTAATCCACTACGCTGCTCCAATGCGGATTGGCGGATATACATGTCTGAGAATATCTACCAAGAAATGTAGGTTTCCTCACGATGTTTTTCTGAGAGTCGAGAGTTAGATCCTGACCCCTTGGGCTATTGTCGTACCCACTCCTAGCGCAAGCTTCGAACTTATTTGGAGTGGCAATAGGGATATTAGTAATGCCTTGTAAAAAGCATTGCTAATATTATTAAAAAAAAAATTAATTAAGAACTTAAAGGTGTTTGCCCGGATTTGAACCTACGGTTAAAGTCTACGTTTTGCGATCCACTGGGCCTTCTTGGTTTTGTTTGTATAATATATCTATATATATAAAAATGAATCCCTATATCCCTTGGTCACGCCGTCACGCGTGAACGGCTGGACCGATTTCACTATTTTTTTGTTGTGTTTGTTATTGTCAGGAGAAGGTTCTTATGACAGAAAATATTAAATATAAAGTAAATTTTAATTTTAACAGTAAATACCAGGTTTGTATGTAATCGACGGGCAGGGAAGTTCGTATGGAAAAAATGTATTACCTAATGTAGATAGTTTATAAGTGGAAGAACCAAGAACGGAATTAAAACTCCCACGGTAACGGGATAAACGGAACAATTTACTATGCACCCTACTGGACGAAGTCGGGGCGGGTCGCTAGTCTTTAATAAAAGAGGAAGCTTCTTAAAAACCTACGTGCTCCGAAATGGCATAAGCCGTCTCTGGATAAACATTTTTTAATTTATTGATAGCATCTACGTTTAAGGCGTCGGGATGTGACGACCCCATCGCCCGCTGTTGGGATAACCTCTGTCACAACAGACATTATTCCACCAGTGCAATCAGTCACACTGGTGGTAGGTCTTTTGTTGCAAGAGGCCGGCTAGGTAGGTACCACCGCAGTGTCAAATATTTTGCCGTCAAATAGTAGTGCTTAGGCACTACTGTGTTCCGGTTTGAAGGGCATTGTACGCTAGTGAAATTACTGGGCGAACGAGATTTAAGAACTAATATCTCGAGGTTGGCAACGCGTGAGTGGCACCTACTAATGGTGCTGCAAGCGCTCATAGGCTGCGGCAGCCACTTACCATCAGGTGGGCCGTATGCTTGTTTGCCAACTTCTAACATAAAAAAAAAGAACAATTATTATCTGATAAGAGCAACTCTTTAACCCTTCCATGACTCGGGGAGCATTCAGTCAGTCTCAGTTGTTATAAGCATACCCGTAGCATCTAATAACAATGCCTGCTCGGGCAGATGTTTGTATTGACCATACAGCCAGGTATTTCGGTCTGCGTGTTTGTCCTTGTCTCTATATATGTTTCTGGACCCCGACAGAAGATATAACTATCCTAATGGGGGCCGTTGAGTGAGAAGCGTTTTATTTTTGGACACTCAATAATGTAGTTACTGGTAAGCCGTCAAAGCGCGTCAGAGAAAAGACGGCATTACGCTCTGTGAACCTGTCATAGTGGGTTAGAGTTATAAGCAAATTCTGGTAAAACACCGTACATATGAGAGAAGAAGATGTTTTAACACAACTATTATTATTATACACAAGCTTAGCTCAGGATTATGCAAGCAAACCCATGGCGTCCCACTATAGCGTAATGCCGTTCGTTCGGTTTGAGTGGGTAGTACTTAGCTCGATTAGCAAGCACTACTTGTAGTGG
Source organism: Hestina assimilis (assembly GCA_023373885.1). Taxonomy (NCBI): domain Eukaryota; kingdom Metazoa; phylum Arthropoda; class Insecta; order Lepidoptera; family Nymphalidae; genus Hestina; species Hestina assimilis. Next base: position 1,588,999 of record CM041751.1, read on the forward strand.
TGCGCGTAAATGCGTTTAACGTTATAACCTTTACCAATTTAATCCGTCATTTCTCTGGGCTTAAGCAGGTTAACTTTATGAAAAACTTATTATAATCAACAATGCTTTTAATTTACGAGATAACAAAATAAATTGCACATCATTTTATCTACTTCGTCGGTATTCAACGATTCGTGTTTTATGTGGTACCACGACGGTTTTTGGTATGAGGAATACTGAAGTAACACTAACATCAATGTGACGCTTCGTTAGAATTAGATCTTGTCAAAATGTCAATTACTGTCGTTAGTTTATACACCGTATTAAATAGGCATCATACCATTCTATAGGCTCTATAGCAGTAGACATGCAAAACTCCGCCATTCACCTACTAATATTTATTGTTCCGTGAATCAATAATGTTTGAGAAAATAATGAGGTCCAATTTGGTAAAAATTTTATCACTACCACTTTTCATTTTATCAATATTTTTAATATAAAATTGTGGGTTTTCATAAGATTAATGACAGACGGAGTCGTGTCGATGAAAAAAAATATATTCACAAAGTTTTCTATTAAAAAATTCAAAGTAATTTCACGATATCTACATAAAGAATGATGGAAAATAAACGTATTTTCAGTGTAATTCAAAAGAAGAGCTGTCTATATCGTATATCGAATCATTTATTCAGATAGAAGATGAGATTTTTTTTATTGGAATACGTGAATATACCTCCGGGAAGCGAATCCGTGAAATGTGTATTGTTATAAAAGTAGGTCTCGCGGTGTATTTTTACATTCTGCTTTCGGCGTGAGATTACATATTATATATTACTTCATTTAATGCGAAGACACTATACAATTAAAAGCTCATGTTTCTGTAAAAAAATGCATAAATTTATTTCATGAAATTATTAATTTTATTAAATTAAATATTGAATACTAATTTTATATGAAAATGAGCAAATCCATTTAATAATTAATGTCATCCCTTAAAATAAAATTAATAATAATTTGAAGATTCAATAGCTCAACAGTCTAAAAGCCGACTCAACTCCGTTAATGCTAGAGTTGCTGGCTTAATTCTGAGCCCTTTGAGCTGTTGTTGTACTCATTCCCAGCGCAAGCTGCGAGCTTATTTGGAGGGGCAGTAGGAGTATTAGCAATGACTTGGAAAATATAGCAAATATTAAAAAAAAAAATTACATTACAATATTTTTAACAACAACTGGTAATCTTTAAAAGTTGCTTATATTGGGTTTTAAGATCCCATATTAATATTTGAGGGTGGTAAGCTTATGAAGCAAAGTTCTTGCCAGAAGTTGAGATATTATCTTCAAGTTTCAGTTTTGTTGAGAGAAATTCAATCCATTCTGCATACATATCCGTATAATATAAAGTACATATAATATAAAGCATAGTCCCTGGATGACCAAGCTTTGGTCGGTATTTTTTTTGGTCAATCGAAAAATATACTTAGATAATTAGATGTGTTAATATAGGGCTCCTATATTATAGGGACATGTTTTTCTCACAAAAGAAGGAACTTGAAAAGGGAAAAAATAACCGGACTGGATACATCATGACTCAACCGGGGTTTTCTGAAAACATGGATAAAATGACTGTTTCTTAAAATGCTTAGCTATATCGATTTCTCCCCTCCGTAACCCCTCGCATACTACATTTCATGAAAATCGTTGGAGCCATGTTCGAGACTCCGATTATATAAGATTTGCTCGTTTAAAGTTATTAGATAATGCCTCTTTTATGCAGACCTTGCATTGAGGGCTATCCGTAACACCTATTTACATACTAATTGATTGTTAAGTGGATAGTGTTCCATGAATTATATTACGTCCCATAGGCTGTAATTTGAATATTAACTATGTTACGTAAGAGAGAAGAAATGTTTAATAAAGGGGCCGATTAAAAAGAACAATAAAATAATTAGCAGTCAAGTGCGTTGTGGACCGGACCACGCACAGTTGAAACTAAAGAGCTTGGTTATGAAGAATCTTAAGACCTTTAAAAATAATAACTAATTAAAATCGACTGCAAAATTAAGTTGGTAATTTCATAGTAATTATTAAAAGTTATATGAAAAACAAAGTTATGGGAAAAACTTATATATCTCTTAAATTTGTTGACCTATCTTCTTCAAACCAAATATGGTGGAAATTTTATTTAATGTTCTATAAGCTCAAAATTTTCCAGAATTTTAAATCCCATAGGTCAAAAGTTAGAGGAGGTGACACAATTTTTATGACTTTAGGAGCTAATATCTCAGCAACTACTGACTTAATGAAAAAAGTCAAAATCAAATCTCCCTATCATTTTGAAAGACCTATCCAAAGATATCACACACGTTGACATATGTTGAAATTTTTTTTTCAACTTTTAGTTACATGTATGTTTTAAGATTTGATTACAGATTAGTTGTGCGGGTCATAGAATACACCTATTTAGTAAATTTCGTACAGATAGCCAATGGTCTCCGAGTAAAATGACTGTGACATACGGACGAACGGACGGACAGCAGCGATAATGCAACCAGTGCAATCAGTCGCACTGATGGTAGGACTTTTGTTGCAAGAGTCTGCCTAGGTAGGTACCACCGCAGTCTCAAAATTCTACCGCCAAGCAGTAGTGTCTTAGTCATTGTTGCTTCTGCAAATATTCCAGTTTGAAGGACACTGTAGGTTAGTGAAATTACTCAGCAAAGAAGATTTAAGAACCAATATCTAGAGGTTGGCAACGCGTGAGTGACACCTACAAATGGTGGTGGTGGTATGCTTGCTTGACAAATTAGTAATGTAAAAAAAAATCTTACTACATTTTTTTCGTTCTAGCTCCCATCAGCTCAAAGCGTATAAATAAGGAACTAACTTAAATTTAATTATTAAAGAAAATCAATTATTTCTGTGTATTATTAAACACTATGCCATGTATGTATATTCATGTATCTTTGCGGCTCATACAAATACCCAAAACTAAATGGGGTATATTCTTACGAAACTTATAGACAAAAAACACGACAAAATTATTTTACCGGACATTTTACTGAATTTACATCTGGACCAGTTCGTTCGAAGCTGCCTCGGATTGGGTCCGCGTTGAAGTTTATGCTGCACTAGGTAAATGAAGTTGGTTTTTTATTTTCTTGCTTTTCAAGGAACGCTTTTAGCTTGGTACGTAAATAGTGTTTGTAGAAACATAAAGATATGTTTAAATAAAATACAGCACTATTCATTTTTATATCAAATCAAACTTATTAAATGAGTAACTACTTTTAACACGCTTTTTTACCTTCATATTATGTGTATAACGGAAACTTTGAACATCATTTTGACCTCTTTCAAAACGTCGGATTAAATCAAAATTTTACATACTTATGACACCGTTGTGGCGTTGTGGGTAGGGAGTCTGCCTTAAGCCTCGACGGTTGCGGGTTCGATTCCCGCTCGGAGCATATGTTTGTATTAATCGTACAGGCATGTTTTCCGGTCTGGTTGTGTTTGTCCTTGTCATTGTGTATGTTTCCGGACCCCCGACACAGGATATAATTATCCTAATGGGGGCCGTTGAGTGTGTAGCGTTTATTTATTATCAAGGACCGATGACAATTCATTTATTTCTAAAAATTAAAAATTATAATCTAAAAATTAAAAATATACTAACAGATATGAGTAGAAGGATTATCATTTAGATAATGTCTTAAAAAGCATCCCATGATTTTGTTTTAAAATAAAATACATTTTTTTCTTATTTATTTATTCATTTTTAAATTGTCACTTCCAGCTGTGATTATAGTTCCGCTCATTACTAACAACTTTGTAGTAACTGAAGCATATTTGCTATGGTTTTAGCTAAGAACTAAGACGAATAACTAACGACACATGACTTATAACGAGGAACAACTACTCTTAACTTCGGACGCTCTTTACTTCTTTATTACCGAATTCTAACTAGTATTACATCGTACATAATTTACTAACTGGGAAATATAATATATATTTTTAAAGTATATTTTAGCAATGCTTTATAAGGCATTACTAATATTCCTATTGTCCTCCAAATAAGCTCGAAGCTTGCGCTAGGAGTGGCTACGATAATAGCCCCAAGGTGTCAGGATCGAACCTGCGTCTCTCGCGTTAACGGAGCGAAGCCAGGTCTTTACACCGTTGAGCTATTGAGGTTCTATATTCTCACGAATTACGAACCATAATAGGTTCCATCTATTACGGTTCGGTTATGGGTGAAATACAACCCGCTGACAGACGGACGGACGAAAGCTTAGTAATAGCGTTCCGTTGCTCCCCTTTGCGTACCTACCACAAAACTAATTATAATCCCAGTGTAAGGTTAAGTGTTCGTGTTCCCGTAAAATAATATTGAGGTGATCTTTTTAATTGGACACAGAACACTTTGGTATTGGTTAAGTGTCATTCAGAACTGTCGTCGCGTGTAATTGGCAATATTCATTGCGCGAATGAAATATTGTTTCGTTTCAAAACGAGACAAGTGTTAATACGCGTTTTATTTCGTTTGATAATTAGGGTTGATATTATAAAATGTTGATATTCAAGTGTTTCAAGATTTTGATTATATTTCTAGGCACATGGAGCTTAGCGTATAGTTATTGAAACTATTAATAACTTGGCGTAGAACTTAGACTAAGAATCTCATGTACGGAGCCATACCCTGTTACCGCTCTTGTAACCTTATTTCAAAGGAAATATAGCTATCTTAGTCTGTTGCTTGGAGGACTAATACGAGTAAAAGAAATAGATATATAGAAAGTTAGGCATCTTATTTTTTATTCCCTAAATGTCGATAATATTTTATACTCGGTCAAGACTGTCAATTGTATGCGTGTATTTGTCAATTGCATATGTAATTTGATTAAGACTATTGTTACTGATATATTGACACATGCATGCATGCACACAATGATAAAGTGACAATCACGCATTCACAGAATACGCAAAATATGGGCATGAGCACGCCTTTTCAGCTAATTTTCTTTCTATCTTCTTTCTCTTTCTACGGCTTAGAACGACAACAATTGATAATTTATTTAATTTATTATTGGGAAACATACAGTTATATAATAATACCTAAATGCCATAAAGCAATAAAATAGTTCACAAACCAATAAAGTTTCCACTGATCAATATGACAAATAAGAAGCAGATCGACACACTAACAAGAAAAGGAAATCACAAAAAATTAAAATATTAATAAATGTCATGATTTCTTAATTAATGAACAATAATTTTATAACTTTTATAAATGACAACACCACCTCGTATCTGATTGGCCAAAAAGAAAACAATGGCGGACGCGGGTTTCTTGTTGGCCAATCAGAGCCAAGGAAATATTGGCGGGAAAATAGGTTGAGATAGCGCGAAAAAAGGTGGGAAATGGGACTTGGGTTGAATTCGGGAGACGATACACAAGACTACTTTGAAATGATGAAACGATTAATGTACTAGCTATGACTACATTTATATTGGGAAAATAACGAGACGATTAATGTATTAGCCCTGACCTGATTTATGTAACGGATAATAAACGAAACTATTGTTGTACTAAGCACGGAGTTTAATTCATAAAATAATGATTATAAATCTATTGCAAAAATACAAAAATATACAGAAAAAAAAATTATTAATTCCGTTTAAATATTCAATAGCATACAATTTAATTAATTTAAGATAAATTTAATAATTGTTTAATAGCATTATTCTTAAAGAATGAGAGAGAGCATGAAAATATGTCAATATTACTCAAATTGATAATCTGTCATTCTAACGAAGCGTCACATCGCTGGCAGCACAACGGTTACTTCAATACTCACCATGCAGAAAACCGTCGTCGTACCGTTGAAATCCGACGCAGTAAATAAAGTGATATGCAATTTATTGTGTTACGTAGTAAAGTGATTAATAGTATTGTTGATTATAATAAGTTGTTCATAAAGTTAACCTACTTTAACTTTTATTTTAAAGGCTATCCTGAGCCAGATTTATTTAATAATTTTGGAGAACAGTAAAACAAATCGAGTTGCAAAAGACTAGATGTATTTAATTGTTAAAAAAATATTTTAGAAAAACTAATTTTATATAATTATAATAAAATAATAAACTAGCTTCTGTCAATGGCTTAAACCCACATTTCATCCGTTCAGGGATAGAATTTTAGAAAATATTGAGACACGTGATTCTTTATTTTTAATTGTTTACCAATTTGCAAAGTTTCATGCTCCTAGATTCAAAAATGACGGATCTCAATACAACGTTTCAACGCCTTTGTCACCCTTTGAAGGGTTAAATTTCGAAAAATCCTTTCGTAGTGCGCGTTTATGTCTTAAAAAAAGAGGTGTCAAGGGACACCCGGATGGAACGAAGTTCCTTTCGGTTAATTAGTGAAGGAATTATAATTATTATTTATTATGTACAAAAAACCTGTATACACTCAACAAAAAAATTAAAATAATAATCTAATAATCATACAATTTATGAGATTTCAGAACCCACGACGCAGAGTTGCGTAAGTCATTAATTCACTTGACTATATGCCTGAGCCAGACTCATTTATACTTCGAAGGCTAAAAACTTCAACTTATTACCCTTTAATCAGAACCCATATCAAACTATAGCATGTCCGTTCCGTCTAGCCCCCTTTCGCAACGCGCAATAGGGAACTTCGTTCCAACAAGATTATATATTATTAATGTTATTATGATAACAACCGTAAAGCTAACATATTCTCTGAGATACACACATAGTAAAAGCAATATCTATCTAGTGAAAGCAAGATTACTGTCGCTACCAAAGAACAGATGGTCAGTTTAATATTTCCTATTGTTATTCAGATAATAATTAACGAGGCAGTTGGAGTGGCTAGACACTTTAATTACACGCATTCAAAACTGGGTCACAAGGACGACATAACTTTAAATAGTTTTGAATTTGATATGTGTTTCCATCACATCATGAATAACATATCTATACCAATGATATGAAGCTGAAGAGTTTGTTTGTTTCGCTATCTAGAACTACTGGTCGGATTTGAAAAATTGTTTTCGCTTTTGATAGTACATTTTTGATTAAGGCTATATTACATCCGCCCTTAGAACGTCTAATACGAGGCCGAACCATGCCATCGAGAATGGAGGCTACGCTCCGAGCGCATTCTAGTTGATGGATGGAACCCGGCAGTGTGAGCGCGTCACGACGTGTGAACAAGGGACTTCGTCTTTGCCAGTCAAGACGGTGTTGTGTCCGTATTTGTGCATTATATGGAACATATTGTCTACTGTGATCTTATCATCAGGGTTTTGTAGGACTTGCTTAGAATGTCTTTCTTAGTCTGTTTATCTCATATCGTGTTAAGTTAGTAGCTGTGACTTAACTGTGGTTCGGAGGAAAAATGTAGCCAATTTGATATTAACAATTATATGATAAGTATTATTTGATAAGTCAAACCAAAACTTTATACGGGCGACCCGAATAGTTCTGAAACTAGGTTGGCCAGTAAGGAGAAGAATTATATCCATACATATATACAATAGGTAGGCTACTAATACATACCCGTTCTATATCTTTGAGATACGGAACCCTTAACACTTTATACGTTATATTTATGTATCTAGAGCATGTATTTATTACCAGTAACACGCTTTATTTAACAAATGACGTCACTCTGTCACCCCTCGGTACCTATAAATCTATATATTGATATCGTAAAGCGTCTCAAAGCGTCAACAGTTATCCCAGCGTGATATTCACAGTGTTAAGTCCGATCTTACCTTTGAGCTGACATGAAATTTTTATGACTCATATTTAAGGCTGTATACGTTGAGATATCGTCATGATTAAATGTCTCAAATAAAACTGAACGATGTATCGGAACATTTTTGCGGTTACAACTGACAAATTGTTTAACTTTATCAGATTCAAGTTTTTATCAACTAGCATTTTTTATGGGTCCTAAACCCACCTGATGCGGCTGTCGTAGCCTATTGATGCTTGCACCATCATTCATTTAAATGTCACTTAGCGTTGCCAACCTCCAAATCTTGTCTCTCGACACTATGTGCCAGCGGTCAGTGCCAAGGGGCGAAAGATCACCCCCCTGCGCATTCATCGCAAGCGCGCACAACAGTCTGGGTCACCCCGACTGCCCTTTCCCGATCCTGCTCACCCATCTTCTTCTGGATAATGATGGTCTCGCAGAAGGTAACTACAGCCTTCCACGCCAAATCTCAGTCTAGCAACGTTGACACTACTGCCGGCAGCGATAGTTTTCGCCCGATCGTTTCAAAGAGGACTCTACGGTCAGCGTCCCACACGGGAAACCCTCCAGGGTGTGCTGTCCGGAATCCCGATCACCAGTACAGTGGTAGCACAACTCTCAACCGATCTTAGACAAGTGTAAATTGTATTAATTCTTCTTCTTCCTAGCATTTTCCCGGTATTTTTATCTAGCCAGGGTTTGCTTATTACTCTTATCTGCATTTGACCGCTTATTAGTTTTTTCACAGAGCGATTGCCATCTAACCTCCGCAACCCAAAGGGCGAACCAGTAACTATAAGAGTAATTTACTTATTAAGAATTAACGATTATTATCAGATGTTATGTGAAAGCAACCGGGACCAACAGCTTAACGTGCTCTCCGAGGCACGATGGGAGACCCACAAGGACGAACGCCCATACCGAAATAGATATTTGTAAGATCAATGCAAACAACTATCCGAGCGCGAATCGAGACCGCAACCGTTGAGGCTAAAGGCACAAGAATCACTACCCACAACGCTACAACGGTGTCATAAACTGTTTTAATTATACATAGTTAATTAACCCAATTAAAATATGCATATCTTAAGATAAAAATAATTTAAAAGCATCACTCACTTTCATGTATAAATAAGTGACCCTCACTTCATATGGAGGGGGAATTAAATGTAAATTCATACGAGAACAAATCTTGAATTTTCCATGAGATCCTTTTGTAAGTGAAAGTGTTGCTTATGATACGGTGATATGATATTCACTCTGAACCCGTGTGGGGGCTTTTAATGATTTAACTTGGGCTGTTTGTAGTTTTGTTAGCCTTTGGCGGTTTTTCGATGTGGGTTGAATTAACAATTGTATTTTGTCCATTTGTAACTTTTCCTAAATATTATAATCATGGGCGATTACTTAGACAAAGAACACTGTAATATGTTGAGCTGTATTCTTCTTCTTGCTAACATTATTGCCAGTATTGAACCAGGGTCTGCTTATACTCTTATCCTAATTTGACGGGTCTAGATAATACCACGGAAACCTATTTTTCGGAGATACATTATATCTTATATGTTAATCAATTTTATAAGCTAAATTAATTCTTTCTTTCTTTCTTTCTATCTTTCTTTCTTTCTTTCTATCCTTCTTTCTTTCTTTCTTTCTTTCTTTCTTTCTATCTTTCTTTCTTTCTTTCTTTCTATCTATCTTTCTTTCTATCTATCTTTCTTTCTTTCTTTCTTTCTTTCTTTCTTTCTTTCTTTCTTTCTTTCTTTCTTTCTTTCTTTCTTTCTTTCTTTCTTTCTTTCTTTCTTTCTTTCTTTCTTTCTTTCTTTCTTTCTGTACATGTACATTCAAATATCTCCAGTAGTTTTTCCATGAAAGAAAAAAAAAACATCCATCCATTCAAACATGCATTCATATTTGGACGTATAAGCATTACCATGTCACACGAATGTCATTTCGAGAAAACCGCGTTTGAAAATTTTGAACAACTTGCTTTATATGATTTTTTTATGTATTGGTCAAGTTTTTGGCAATTTCAAGATTTATGTAAGTTATTTTACTTATTTTCACAAAAATAAGCATACAAACTGCATATTTCGTATATAATATAACCCAAAACGTTTAAAATGATACATAAATTGCATGGTAAAAAAATGGCTTTTTTAAAGCTTAATACCCTACATATATTAAAGAAAACTGTTCTTCAGCCATTTACCAACATTTCCGCATATATAACTCAGTTTTTTCAATTTTGTCATGTCAACCCACATGGTATTTCTATTACTTATTTGCGTCCATTTATAACATTACAAAAGTAAGATTGAGTAGGATTACTAGTTTCGCTGTTTAGTTTTCGTGAGGCTCGTTCATTTAGTTCCTTAATTTTTTTGAATTTTCCTGTAGGTCTAATTAAAAAAGGAAAATGTACATTTATGACTAAAGATAGATCATAAATTATATACTTTAATGAGAAACTGTGGTAAGAGCAAAAATAAATCAGTTGGTTAGCCTTGCGGCACCAATCCATTGTAGAGTGGACATCAGAAAAAAAAATTATAAAGGACTAGGAGTAAAGATTGTCGACGAACTAGTTCGTATAGTTCACCTAATGGAGCGCATTTCCCACTGAAGTCGTTCACGAACTACCCAAACCGCGTCTGGATGCAATATAGAACTTGCGCTTCAAACATCTGGAGGAGGAGGGAATATATTGACGCAGAAAAAATTAAATGATAGTTACAATTTTTTTAATAGAAAAATATGAAAAAGACAATTTTTTTGATTAATTCGTATAACTCAAGTTCAATAATGTTTTATACTTAGCTTGAAATGGCGCTTTAGCGATGTTCTCTTTTTGGTCACGACTTTTTTCTTTAGAAACTCTTAAGTCGCTTTTTTGTTAATAAATTCAATAGGCTTAGGAATGTTTTGAAAGCGGTTCCTTTATATAAATAATCTGTTTTATACCTCAATATATTTGTATATTTATAAAATAAACAACTTTTACAGCCTGAAAAGCAGAGTAGTGTTGCTTTTAAAAAAACAGAATTTGATGTCAAAAGAGCTGTTTATTTTCTACTCTTTGTAAGTATTTATTACATAATTTATTAAAATTTTGCTGGTGGCATGGCTAAAATTCTGGCTCGGTTAGTTACCACCGTACATTGGTTGAAAAAAAAACGTAAATTGACTGCTCGTCAGGCGCGTTTCGAGGTCATAACCAGTCGTAACTTAAGGGGCGGCAACGCTTCCGACATAAAAAAAATCTTTCACATAAGTTAATGAGCAATATCTTTCTTTATTCTGTAGTAGCTATCATCATTCAATCCAATATACTTGACCAGTTATTCCCACAATTCGTGCCGTATCTACTTCACGATATAATTGATCGTTTCATAAATATTGAATATTTATTTTCCACAAAACGAGTAAGCGAGTGAAATTGCTTAATAGATTAGATTGGAGCTGTAATTGAGCATTAAATGATAGTAAGTAATAGTAATAGCAGAGATGGATTTCCAAGACACGGCGTCCTTTTCCAGATGTATTCTTATAAATGTGAAAGAAAGAGAGGGTGGATGGATGGATGGGTGGATGCTTCTTACTCTTTCACGCAAAAATTACTGTACGATATTGATGAGATATGGCGCACATGTACTTGAGTATCTGGATTAACACATAAGGTACTATTATCCCGGAAAAATATAAGGTTATTGAGGGAATAACATAAATTTAAATTTAGCGTAGATATGTCTTTTGGAATATCAAAATCGCTTTTAGAAAGTCATCTGTCATAAGGATTACATTAAAATGAGCGAAGCCGTGGGCACAATTAGGCTTCTATAGTTTTTTTAGTAACTTTTTCAATTATTTTTATGTACATATTTATATATTACAAAAGAAATAATTTGCTGGTTTGGTTCTGAAAATTGCATAACCATTTTTAGGACAAAAAAATATAAGAATAGTTTCCAAGAAATGTTTATCCGCCTTAGCACCATTGAGATTTTGTACAAAGAAAATTATAGAAATCTGAATAATAAAGTACTAGTTCTGGCATATTCCCGTGACCTTGTCGTTGCTATTGTGACTTATGAGTCACGAGCGGCTCGAGCAAGTATTAGTGTCGTTTATTCACTTGGTTTACCATTGCTGTATGACCTATTCAATATCCGGAGCAAGTTAAAGTATTAATGTAATGTGAAACTTACGATATCGTCGTGCTCTGCGTATGTAGTCACAACTTGGGTAGGAGAAATCTAGCTGCAAGGTGACTACAATACGGCTACACGGGTATAGTAATTAAAAAGTGACTTGTGACATTTTTAGTACCTTAGATTAAAATTTTTGGCAAGGCGAAGTGGTAGCGAAACTGCGTCAAGCGCCACAGGACGAGGTTTCGATTGCCACTCAGGCCAGTTGTTTGTATTGACCATACAGGCATGTGTTCCGGTCTGGGTGTGTTTATCCTTGTCGTTGTGTGTTTTCCCGAACCCCCGACACAGGATATAACTATCCTAATGGTGGACGTTGAGTGTTTGCTAAGAATTTTAATCCCTAAGTAAGTCTAAAATGAAATAAAATGTAAAACTGTAAGTAAAAGACTTAATGTTTGTTTTGTATAATGATCTTGCTAATGTTTATCAATAATTGAATCCGGGTGAACAATTCACCGTTTCCATTTCAGCTTGTTTAAAATTCCATGAAGGCACCTGATTTACGAGCGATCATTGTAACATAAAATTTAGTTTGGATTTAAATTGGTTTCAAAATTATTATTTTGTTCGACGCCTCTGTTGTTTTATCGTTATTATATTAAATGATTTCGTATTTAGTGTTCAGAATTTTGTTAAATGATTTCATATTAAACGGCTATTAGGTGGCTACAGTTTGGATAATAATTGCTACTTATTTGAAACTAGCGTTTGCTCGTGGTTTTTATTTAAAATTTTGCAATTTATTCATATCAGTAGGCCGAGTGGTTACGATGGAAGACAATCTAAGACCTATTTGTACTTTCGGGAACAATATTAAGCAATATTTTTATGATGATCGGTTGAGCAGTTAAGGCCTGAAAGCGTCACAAACGAAATAACTAAACAACCAAAAAAACTCACATACGTCATTAGCCACTGTCACATGACGACGTACACCTCGTCTGTATGATGTCACATTGGATTAGTTTTACTAGCACAAAGTGAAACTATCTATGTGCCTCTATCTCAAAAAAGAAATGCTAATTTTATCAGCTTCGGGTCTGACAAAATAGCGCCAATAAACGCCAAATGTATGATTTTTTTTGTCATGACGGTTGGCAAACAAGCATACTGTTCGCCTGATGGTAAGCAGTCACTGCAACCTATGAACGCTTGCGATACTTGGCATCAGATTCACGATCCCAACCCAACTGATAGGAGAGAAGGGATGAGAAGGTATTAAAGGGCACGAAGAGAAGGGATGGGCCACCAGTTTTTTTTATGTCATGACGGTTGGCAAACAAGCATACGATCCGCCTAATGGTAAGCAGTCAACGCAACCTATGAATGCTTGCGATACTTGAAGTATCATTAGCACATTGCCAACCCAAGGAACAGGAGGGACGGGATGAGAAGGGGATAAAAGGAAGGGAACAGAGGGGTGGGAGATTGGGTCTCCGGCGCTCTCACTCATCGCACGAAACGCAACAGTACCTAGTGATACTGTTACTTGACGCCGATTTTCTGTGAGAGGGTAGTACTTCCCCGGTCGCGCCGGCTCTTTTGTGGTGAGAGAAACATGGCTCTACTACCGTATAGTATCAGGTGAAGTACTTGTTAAGTTTTCTGAGATTTTCTAATTTTCGTCACAGAGAAAAAAATGCAATAGAAAGCTTATAAGAAAATGCAATCGTTAAAGTCGTTCTCATGTTATGGCATGATCATGGGATATATATATATATATAGATTCATTTTTATATATAGATAGCAACATGTAATACCATTAGAAGGTATTATTAAAAATGTCTATAAATCATACATACATTTACATTCACACACAATCGTGCACAAATGCAAACACCTTTGTATATAATCGTTTCAAGAAAACTTTTCGTCATTTCACTTTAAACTCGCTCGGTATCCATTTTGTAGACGTATTTCAAAGTAATCTTAGTAGAAGTTTAAGGGGCGACCTTAACTGTAAACTGGTTCGTGTTATGTTATAGGTGTAATATTTCTTTGGTGTATGGTATTTCGAATTATTTGCATGTGTCGAGAGTTGAGTGTTTGGTGTTAGAAGTTGCGTAATGCTATTTGAGTGTTAGTGTATACTGGTGATAGATCTTTTCTTGCCTATTAGCCTCGACGGTTGAGTGTTCCATTCTCGCTCCGGCAGATGGGCTCCGGCAGCTTGTGGGTCTCCCCACCTTGCCTCGGAGAGCACGTTAAGCTGTCGGTCCCATTTGTTATCACATAACATCTGATGATAATCGTTAACCCTTAATAGATAATTTGCTCTTACTTTTAGTAACTGGTTTACCCTTAGGGTAATGGTAGGCAGATGGCAATCGCTCAAAAAAATTCAATTCTGTTACAGCTGTTTCAGCCATTTTATAATCTAACTATTCCAAACGAATTCTTTCGTTCGCGTTTCCGTTTCTCGCAGCAGATGTTTGTATTGACCATGCAGGCATGTTTTCCGGTCTAGGTGTGTTTGTCCTTGTGGGTCTCTCCACCGTGCCTCGGAGCGCACGTTAAGCTGTCGGTATCGGTTGTTATCACATAACATCTGATAATAATCGTTAACTCTTGATAAGTAAATTGCTCTTAGCCAATGAGTTACTAGTTCGCCCTTAGGGTTGCGGAGGTCAGATGGCAATCGCTCCGTGTAAAAACTAGTAACCTGTCAAATCTGGACAAGAGTAATAAGCAGACCCTGGGTAAATACTCATATATTACCGGGAATAATGCTAGAAAAAAGGTGTTTGTCCTTGTCAGTATGTTTCTAGACTCCCAATACATCCTGTATTGACTATCCTAATGGGGGCCGTTGAATGTGTAGTGTTGATGCTAAGCGATCACTGCCGGCCATTAACATATGCAACACCAGAGGGTATGCAGATACGTTGCTGACTTTTAAGGAAAGAATAGGCTTTTCTCTTGAAGGTTTCCATGTAGTATCGTTTCGGAAAGAACGCCGGTGGAAGTTGGTTTCACAGTTTGAAATTGGAGGACCAACATGGTGTTACGGGAATTTTATATGTATAGAGATATAAAAATATGTATAAGTTGAATATATTTTGTTATTCTCGTGATGTTATCAGGCGGTTTAAGCCTGATGACGCGACGAACTATATTGGTCAACCGATTGATTTATGGTGCAATTTCAGCTCTAGATATTGTGATATCTTATTATGGTCCAGAGAGCTTTAGCTACTAATAGAATACTATGTGGGCCACGCGGTTTTACTCGCGTGAAATTTTCATAATTGGATTGCTCAGTTGGGAGAAGACCGGGTAGCACCTTAATCGTTGACTGAGTATTTTGTATATTAAAATGCTTAAATATTGTTTAAAAAAATGCTAAAATAATGTTTATAATTTTGACACCCCTTTTAATGTAATTTAAACTTTTAGTGATGGAATTTACAATGAGGTAAAAATAAAAGTTGTAAAATATAAAAAAAAAATTATAAGCAATTAAAAAAAAAACATTTAAGTAAAATTCTTTCGTCGAAGCGGTAACCTCAGTGAATAACTAAAAAGACCCCTTTCCCATCAGTCTGCAAATTAGTTTTCTGAACATACTTTATTACTTAGCTTCGTACACTGGTGAGATAAGGCTTCATGCAAACTTACCGTTTATAATATAAAGTCATTTTTTTTATGATACTAAGTTGGCAAGCAAGCACACGGCCCACCTGATAGTAAGCGGTTGTCGTAGCCTATGAGCGCTTGCAACACCATTACAAGGCACCACTCAAGCGTTGCCAACCTCAAGATATTGGGTTTTAAATCTCCATTGACCAGTAATTTCACTAGACTACAGTACTCTTCAAACCGGAACACAGCAATGCCAAAGACACTACTGCTTTACGATGGAATATATGACACTGTGGTGGAACTACTACGTACTACCTAGCTGGCCTCTTGCAATAGAAAGACCTGCCACCAGTGTGGCTGATTGCGATGGTGGAATAAATAATGTCTGCTGTTACCGAGATTATCTCAACAGCGGGCGATGGGGTCGTCACGTCCCGACGCCAGATAATTGTTTCCTGCAAGCTTACGGTTTAAAAGATAAAGCAACGTAATCTATTTGTGTCCCGCTGTTAGGTAGTTATTAATATCCTTCGAGAAAGATTTAATAAACTATGCGTTTAATTTAACTTTACTAAAGTAGTGTGCAATTTTTAGTCGACTAGAAAAAGGATCTATCACCTCGTCTAAATGTATGTGTTCTTTGTTGTTTTGAAATGTTTATATTTACCGGCAACCACTGTATCCACTGCACGAAATGTTCGCGTAGCATTCAGCTGGCTAAGCAGCTTTAGGCGCTGTCAGCCTCTGGATGGGTGACTGCATAGTGATGTTTCAATTAGAGGAAGTACTTTCTGTACTGTTCGTGAGGGATATAAAAATTACTTTTAGGCGGTCTTCCGCCATAATATGACGACGTTGTGGCGCAGCGCTAGCGAGCCTACCGTAAACGCCGAGTAGATGGTTATTTACCAAACCTGCATGTATTGTAGTCTGGGTGTATTTGTCCTTGTCATTTTGTATGTTTCCGGACTCTCGACACGGGATATTAATATCCAAATGGTAGCGTTTATTCATTTATTTATATTAACCTGAGTAAAAAGCCGAACGCAAAAGCACCTATAATATAAATAAACAGTAAGTGAAAATTAGCGATCTTATGTTTGCTAAGAAACGCACCGTCAGTGGAAGCCTTACGTTTTTAAGCGAGAGTTATAGGAAAAAAATTGAAGCTTTAACGATTCACTTAAAAAGCTGACATTATCATCGCATTCTCATCCTTATTGTTCAGACAATAAGAACCAAAACTCCGATTGTCTGTTACGTATCACCGAAACCACAAAGGGAGCGCGATAAAGCCACGATATAAAAAGGCCTTATAATTTTTAATGGAAATGACTTCATGTTTTCTGAAAACTCGTCATCCATGTTGAGATTTTCCATGAAATGAATCAATCTCGTTTACGCGTCCCAACGTAGGATGTTCTTGGTATTGTTAATGAATTTTCCTAGAACTAATTTCATAGTTAAAGTTAAAGTTTTTTTTACGTCAAGTAAAGAAAAATAATGTTATAATAACTGTTGGGATAACCTCTGTCACAACAGAGATTATTCCACCAGTGCAATCAGTCACACTGGTGGTAGGTCTTTTGTTGCTAGAGGCCGGCTAGGTAGGTACCACCGCAGTGTCCAATATTCTGCCGCCAAATAGTAGTGTTTAGGCACTACTGTGTTCCGGTTTGAAGGGCACTGTACGCTAGTGAAATTACTGGGCGAACGAGATTTAAGAACTAATATCTCGAGGTTGGCAACGCGCGAGTGGCACCTACTAATGGTGCTGCAAGCGCTCATAGGCTGCGGCAGCCACTTACCATCAGGTGGGCCGTATGCTTGTTTGCCAACTTCTAACATAAAAAAAAAAAAATTACTGTTGTCTATGTTTGAAGGAGGGGATAACTAAAGGAAAAGATAGGAAATGGTGGGGTTTGATCATTCGGCACTTCTACTTATCAATTAAACTTAACGGCCCATTCATGCTGAAAACAGCAAGGCTTTACTTCAAAGACCATGGACAGGATTTTTTGTGTCATGACGTTTTTAGCAAACAAGTATATGGTATGCCTGATGGTAAGCAGTCAGCGCTTGCAATACTTGAAATATAACATACGTACCACCTAAGAGATAGGAGAAAAGAGATAAGAAGAGAAAAATGATGAGGGCAGATGGGGTGGGAGATTGGGCCTCCGGCACTCACTCATCACACGAAACGCAATATTACTTATATTGTTACGTTAAGCTAATTTTCTGTGAGAACTGGAATAACATTGAAAGTCGATAATTTTTTTAAATTGAAAATTTCACTTCAAGTCTCTTGTACGAGGGATAAAAGTGTCTGATTCTCTCCCAGCAAGATGACACTAATTAACTTTACCTCCTGGTAACCTCGCAACCGTATGGCTATCCCTCCTACCACTGACTAAAAGCCATCATATGTGTCATCATAGGAAAAAAATCGTATACGCACCACGGGTAAAAAGTAGGACATTGCCACCCGCGACTGTCGCGATCAAATCGCGGGTGAGAATGCCTTACTTTTCTTCCTCAGTGCGTAAAGTACTATTTTATCGTTTAACTCTTCCATTAAGTTTCTTAAAGATCAAAATGGAATCCACTTTGAAATTTAGAACTCGAATTGCACTAAATTCCAATTAGACGCCTTTGACAGATCGTAACTTTATATAATAATGAAAGTTCGACCCAACTTAGTTGTTAGGGAAACTGCGCCTATCTTTAGAAGTTAAATGAGATAGAAGATTTACTTCTTAGGAAAGAAAGGGAGGAAAAAAAATAGCCTTATATTATATGGTATATGCCAATTCTAAGATATTTATGTTTTTAATAAAGAATATTAGCAATGCCTTTTCAAGTCATTACTAACACTCCTATTGTTCTCTAAAGAAGCTTGCTAGGAGTGGGTACAACCATACCCTAAGTGGGTCTGGATCGAACCCGCAGCTCTAGCGTCAACTGTGTGGAGTCGGCGCTTTAACCGTTGAGCTATTGGCTTTTAATTACTATGCTATATTAACATTATTTACAAATAATTACAACTTTAATAATCCTGTCCAAATGTATGGTAATAATAATAATAAACACTTTGTTGTACACTAAAAAACAAAACAAATAGACACACAAACATGTAGAGAAAAGAACAAAAATAATGTACAATTGGCGATCTTATCACTAACAAGCAGTGAGGCTTTTCGGGAGGGATATTCTTCAAACTAATACAACTTTTAAAATCAGTTTATAAATAACGCAGCTATGAATAAAAAAAACAAACGAAATATAATTCAACTGAATTGAAAACCTCTTGATTTTTTGAAATCTGTGTAAAATTAAAGCTAATGAATAATACAATATATTTTTAATTAAATGGCGTATATCTAAATCAGCCCTCAAAGGTACTCATATTACAAAATCCCTTATCTTATTTTAAGAGGGTAAAGGTACCCTTTTCATTTAAAAATAAAACTGCGCGCGTCAGCTTAATCAGAGCCAACCCGACGCCGCTCTACTTACCTGAGAGTAATGTACTGTGATAGGTCGACTTATATATAGATAAGTGTAGTCTATAGATATATATGTGTTGGTGCATGACGAAGTATAGAAACTATTTAATACGTTGAATTAGAAAGATCTTATTGTAACGAAGCGTCACGTTGATAGTTACTTCAAAATTTCAACATACAGAAAATTATTGCCGTACCGCATATAAAAAGACGAGTCGTTGAAATCCGACGTAGTAGTTACAGTGCTGCGCAATTTATTGTGTTATTAAAGGGATTAAAAGCATTGTTGATAACATACAATAAGTTGTTCATAATGTTAACCTACTTGGATGAAATTGTTGAAGGCTATCCTTAGCTTAGTTTGTTTCCAAATGAATACTGATAAAATCTCGGGAGTGGTTTTATATGTATGTACTAGAATTATTCTTGCTGCTTCGTAGAGATTTATTTAAATGTCTCTGCTCACGGTTTAAACAGCATGAATAACCAGATTATATTGGGAACCTTTAATTTTTTTTTATGAAAGTAGGGCCCAACGGGCATGAGGCTCACCTGATGCTAAGCGATCACCGCTGCCCATGAACATCTGCAACACTAGACGGCATGCAGGTGCGTTGCCGACCTTTAAGAAAGGAATACGCTCTTCTCTTGAAGGCATATAATACTATGCCAATACGACCTGGACAAATAACGAAATAAATATAAATATTTAAATGGAATTTAAAACCAAAAAAATTATAATTACTTTCCTATACAATTTTTCATGCCCTATTTCGCCCTTTTCTGGTTTTGTTTCCATGACAAAAATATCCTATAACCGTCTCTATGATCTCTATTTATAGTAAAATTCATCAAAATTGGCTCAACGGTTTATGGGTGAAAACGTTATAAACAAACTTTCTCGAAACTTTCTCGATTTGCTTTCGCCTTTATAATATTAGTAAGGGTTTTTATGTTTAAGTGAAGTACATAGACAAAATTTTAAACATAAATCAAATTGCCCTTCTCCAGACCTTGCTAAATATTGAGAAGTCCACGAATAAAATACACTGTCTATGACATTCTGGAATAAAAAATATCCTATGTTTTAATTCAGGCAATAATTATAGTAATAGTCCAGGATCCAGGGTCCATTTTTGCACTTGATTATTATCAAGCTAATTTTCCGTGAGTAGCTCCATTTTGATGAGACAACCAGCAATTTCCTCAAACTCAAACTCTCGATTGAGGAATGGAATGTGTGCTATTTACAGAAAATTAGCTTAATAGTAATCACGTACAAAAATGACCTCTGGGTCCTGGACTGTAATAATTTATTGCCAGAAAATATTTTCAAATTTATAAATATGTACACAAAAAAAAACAACCTATCCCACAAACTTGCACATTTATAATATTTGGAGGATTTTGAACTATATAACTATCAAGAAAATACTAAAACCGCCCACCTAAAGTAGTATTTTACCTCATAATACTACGCCTATGACATAACCCTATTATAGTATATCATAGATGATATTTTTAGTACTTAAAGGGCTAGAGAAAATAGAAGCGTTCCTATTTCTCTGGTGCAGTGAATATTCGATGTTATAATTATGTCAATAGCATTTAATATCGTTGTCAATGTGTGACGTAACGGTACGCTAGCATTTTTTTCTACTTACTTGCCTCCCTTCCTATAGTAACTCCATCGCACGTTAAGCTGTGTTGATTAATTATTTATTTGCACTACTTTGACTGGCCTTAGTTACACCACTCAATAAGATAGATTTTTTTTAATCTTCGAAATAAAACTGATCTTCTTTCATGAGTCAAGTGCATTCATACTTATTGTAGCGAGAGTTGTGCACTGTTTGGTATTCGTATTTCTTGAGTACAGTTTCACTAGACTAAAGAAATATCTAAGTTATGCCGTACACATAGAAATCTTAAGTAATAATGCAGCCAAGCTGTCAAAGCTGTCACTACAACAAACGCAGAGCACGACGATATCGTAAGTTTCACATTACATTACTACTTTCCCTTGTACCGCTCCGGATATTGAATAGCTAATTCAGCAATGGTAAGGAAAGTGAATAAACGACACTAATGCATGCTCGCACCGCACGTGACTCATAAGTCACAATTGAGGCAACAAAATAGCGTAGATTAGCGACTTCTAGTATCTTATTATTAAGATTTCCATGGCCGTATGGTATTACAATGTGTTTGTGCATTGCTTTACCGGATTAGGGATGAAATTGCCCGGCGCATTTTGTACTCACATTTTTTTTTTTATGTTACAAGTTGGCAAACAAGCATACGACCCACCTGATGGTAAGTGGTTGCCGTAGCCTATTAGCGCTTGCAGCACCATTAGTAGGTGCCATGCAGCACCATTAGTAGGCTCACGCGTTGCCAACCTCGAGATATTGGTTCTTAAATCTCCTCTGCCCAGTAATTTCACTAGCGTACAGTGCCTTTCAAACCAGAATACAGTAAAGCCTAAGCACTACTATGTGGCGGCACAATATTTGTCACTGCAGTGGTACCTACCTAGCCGGCCTCTTGCGACAAAAGACCTACCACCAGTGTGACTGATTGCACTGGTGGAATAATCCCTGCTGTGACAGGGGTCATCCCAACAGCGGGCGATGGGGTCGTCACATCCCGACGCCGGCAACATTGTATGGACAACTCATCTTGGGCTTCTGGTAGTAACATAAATAGACAATAGTAAAATATCACTAACCCTAACCGTCCTTTATGGACACTTAGATTATGTAGATCGTCACTTAGCGGCCCGACTTTGATAGGCATTATTTTATGAATATGTAAATTCATTCATGTTCCTTCAACGGTTTCGCTTTTGTATACGGAAGGGTTGTTAGAATTTATGAATGTTATATAGAGTCGGTTAAGAATGAATGAAATTTGAAATGAATGATTGAGGAAATCTTATTTATTTATTTATATACACTTTATTGCACAATGTGCGCAAAAGGCGAGCTTAATGCTAATAGCATTTTTTGCCAGCTAACCTAAGACGTGGAAGAAAGAAAGTGGGTAGGCGTGCAAAAAAAAAAAAAGTAATAAAATATTACAAAAACATTTGAATATTAATAACAATACAATACATAAAATAATAGTAATAAATAAATTAAATATATATACATATAGATATATATATAGATATATATAGATATATATATATGACAATGTTGGGCATTTAATTGCTAACTTATCATAGCTCTAAGGCCATCGACAGAGTATGTTGCTTAAGTTTCGTGGCGTGTCGTGACACGCCAGACGGATATCATTTTCATACATTTAATTTAGTTAGTGCCATATTTTTATGTCACGACTGTCGTGTCGTGTCACGACGTGTTCTGTCGTGGCTCATCAGACGTGTCGTCGATTGGTCTAGAGCGATCGTCGTCGTCGACGTCACACAACACAACAGGCAAATGTGTAATAACCCTTATTCTCTGTCTGCTCCACAGATATAAAGCTACCTAGATACCGCTATGACCACGTCTGTGATTATGTTAACGTTGAGGTCATCACTAAATGGCTGGGGTGTACGTTTAAACTATAAGATAAATGACAAGCCCGTTTTTTATACCGTTTAATTTAACGTGTGGTATCTAGTCAACTCTAAATCGGTGGTCTACGCCGTAGACGTAGTATAGCTTTGCCTACAGATTTATATCGCTACAATTTTTTTTTTTTATAAATATACGCTACACACTCAACGGCCCCATTAAGATAGTTATATCCTGTGTCGGGGGTCCGGAAACACATACAAAGACAAGGACAAATACACCCAGACCGGAAAATATGCTTGCATGGTCAATACAAACATATTATGCTCCGAGCGGGAATCGAACCCGCGACCTGTGGCGTTTATGGCAGGTTCGCTACCGCTGCGCCACAACGTCGTCAAATTATTTTGTGTGTTCATATGTAAAAAAAAAACAACTAAAATATTACACTAAACTGTAATCCTATGATCAAAAATTGGGTATTTTTTAAAATACATATATAATTAAACATAAAATAATAAATAAACGCTACACACTCAACGGCCACTAAATTAGGATAGTTATATCCTGTGTCCGAAAACACTATACACAATGACAACGATAAACACCTTGACCGGAAAACATGCCTGTATGGTCAATACAAACATCTGCTCCGAGCGGGAATCGTACCCGCGACCTATGCCGCTTGGGGCCGGTTCGCTACCACAGCGCCTCAACGTCGTCTTACCTTGACACTTTTCCTTAATTCACAAGAACTAGGAATGAAGGATGCTACGTTGTCAGACATATGGACGCTACTAAGCAACACCATGTCAACCCACACGAATGTCATTTCAAGAAAAACGCGTTTGAACATTTTGAACAACTTGCTTTATATGATTTTTTATTTTATTTATTGGTCAAGTTTATGGCAATTTCAGACTTATGTAAGTTATTTTACTTATTTTCACAAAAAATAAGTATACAAACTGCACATTTCGTAGATAATATAACCCAAAACGTTTAAAAATACATAAATTGCATGATTGAAAAAGTGGCTTTTTTAGAAGTTTCAAAGCTTAAAACCCTACAAATATTAAAGAAAAATGTTCTTCAGCCATTTACCAACACTTCTGCATATATAACTCAGTTTTTTCAATTTTGTGGGTTGACATGGTATTGCTTATTTGCGTCCATATATAGAAGCTATTTTTTACTCTTACTAGTGCTCCGAGAAATAGAATAAGATAGATAAATCTTTTTTGAAATATCGTTACAATAACGTCAGCTTGATATGGGTTCATTTCTCTGTTTACGTTACAGCTCTTTAGGGACGCGTACCATGTGTATCACGTCATGCGTGTCAAAACGTTTGCGCCATGTTGTCAGTACGTGCTATTCCTTAATAATGATATAACTCACGGAATATCAGTTGAACCAAAATGGCGATCGTCCGCGCAGATACAGTCATGGACAAAAATGTTAGACTAATGCTTAGTGGTTGCCCGGGAAATTCAAACTTTTTAAAGGAAAAAGAACGTGATTCCGTTTTATTTAAATATTTTTTTATAAAGTTTGAAAATGGAATTAAGTATTTAATTATTTCATTTTCTAAATTCAAATCAATAATTATGCTAACATAGTATAAAACAAATAATTAGTTTAGAAAAAAGGTCGTTAGATGCTATTAAATGTAACAAAAACTTAAAAAAGCTGTCGACGAGTGTTCTTAAAGGTCGGATTGCAACTGAGAGGGGGCTAGCGTCGATTGTCCCACACTTCGATTGAGACCCAAAAATGTTTTACTGCGCATTTAAGGTCTTAGTTCGACTTATATAGTAATGTTAAAAGTCGCTAATTAGTTACGAAACACGTGTTACCAAATAAGCACAAAACTTGCGCTAGAAGTCGGTACGATAGAAGCCCAATAGAGTCAGGATTGAACCCGCGACTCGACCGACCGTTGAGCTATTGATGAATATACTCACAATTTTATCCTTCAAGGTATCTATTTGATGAATTTTAAACAAAAAAAAAATCGCCCATATTGATATTTATTAATAAGCTATCAGTGGGCTGTCCGTGGCGTTGCGCACGGCAATGCAAATCTCCATAGAGACTTTAGAAAGTAAGAAAGTATCCATAGAAAGTTTTGAAAGTATTTAAAGCGTTTATTGCAAAACTATTTCAATCAACCAATCCGCCCTCGAAATCCCTTGATCAGACAGGCTTGTATTTATAGGGGTAGCGGTGACCAACTGACTAAGAACAGAAGTCCTAAGTATATCCTTGAAAACTACGAAGATGAGGTCACCGTAGACAATGCTCCATACACACACTCTCAGGTCAGGTGACTAATCTCCTGCGAAACGATTAGTCACCGGCTCCTTCGGTGATGCTTTCGACTCGACTCTTCATAGTCAAGGTATAAAACAAATAATTTTGATACAGTAATCGTGGGTACTAAGCACTTGTATATACAAGTGAAGCGTTTCAATCTGTAACTCCGGTATCCTTGATCAAATATTGGCGAAATTTATATGGGACCCTATCCAGAATTTTGTAGAGCCTTGCTGTTTTGATCAAGAAATGGGCTACTTCGACCGAGGATACACCATCCCACAATATACCGTCGTGAAGTAACCGTATTCTTACTGTTGCGTTTGGTTAGATGATAGGGAGGCCCGAGCCCGCACAAGATTAATCTTTCCTTTTATTTTTCGTCTCTCTCTCTCTCCTTTTTATATCAGAGGAAAACGGGCAGAAGGCTCACTAACTTGTTATACTCTGATTGATCTCGAAACGCGGCTGACGAGCAGTCACTTTGCGAGTTTTTCAACAACGTACGGTTGTAACTAACTAACTAACTAGGCGGGCCTTTTAAGCCCTAACCTCCTTGTTAGTTCGGAATCACGCCTTCTTTTTAAAGTTCCCTAAAAGTAAAAGTTGGTGCCATGTACATGAAATGTAAACGTTTTGATCACATGTTTTGCTTGTCGTCAGATGTGGTGGAATATGAAATGGGAAAAATGTATTCGCAAACGTAGAGCTTAAAATAGTGGAATTTAAAATTTATCAGAAATATTGCATATTCGTCTAGACAGTACAGGTTATTTCATGTCTGGGTATTTGCATTCGTTACTTTTCTAATACAAATATTTCGACAATATGGGAAAAATTTAGTAAGTTTTGTCTTAGGAGTTTTTTTATGTGAGAGGGGCAACAGGCAGGAGGCTCACCTGATGTTAAGCGATCACCGCCGTCCATGAACATCTGCAACACCAGAAGGGATGCAGGCGCGTTGCTGACCTTTAAGGGAAGAATACGCTCTTCTCTTGAAGGTTCCTAAGTCGTATCGGTTCGGAAAGACCGCCGGCGGAAGTTGCTTCCACAGAGTGGTTGAGGTCAAGTCGAGGAAGTACGATTACTTTTATCTCTGTGTGAGAGGGTAGTACTGCTCCTGTTGAGCCCATCTACAGGGACATGGCTGTACTTATTAAAATTATTGCTTCTTGTTATTATTATCCAGGCGTCGGGACGTGACGACCCCATCGCTCGATGTTGGGATAACCTCTGTCACAGCAGAGAATATTCCAGCAGTGCAATCAGTCACAATGGTGGTAGGTCTTTTGTTGCAAGACCTACCTAGCCGGCTGGTACCACCGCAGTATCAAATAGTACCGCTAAACAGGTGTGGTTAGACATTGCTGTGTTCCAATTTGAAGGGCACTGTAAGCTATTGACATAACTAGGCAAAAGAGATTTAAGATTCAATATCGCGAGGTTAGCACCGCGTGAGTGGCACCTACTAATGGTGCTGCAAGCGCTCATA
The DNA here is from genome assembly GCA_023373885.1 of Hestina assimilis. Lineage (NCBI taxonomy): Eukaryota > Metazoa > Arthropoda > Insecta > Lepidoptera > Nymphalidae > Hestina > Hestina assimilis. The sequence continues at coordinate 1,615,418 of CM041751.1, forward strand.
GACTACGGCAACCACTTACCATCAGGTGGGGCGTATGCTTGTTTGCCAACTTGTAACATAAAAAAAACCCTTGAATTTTATTACAGCATATTTAAATGCTGTCATTTATATCTTTTATTTTTAAAATTAACATAATGTAAATATCCCCTACGATACGATAATATAAAACTCTCTCCAGTGTATAATTAACTAGAACCACTGGCGTCGTCAGACAATTTTATACTCAAATTACTTATCGTTAAAATTGACTTTCAATGAGAATGAAAAATATCGTATTAAATCGCTGCGCTACGATAAATTCGATTCATCAAAGAAAATGGGAAAAATTCTAGGAACGAAGTGTCAAAGAGAAACCGGAGCTCGGTGGACGTGTTTCCCCTTCATTTTCTAATTTATACAAAAAAAAAAAAACGTTCCTGTACTTAAGATAACATTTTTTAAAAGTTTGTATATATTTCAAACCGTATTTTTTACTTTGTTTTGTGTGGCAATAACAAACGAATAGTTTTAAGCATTCTCAAGTGTAAGTCTAATTGGTGTGCCACGCGCTCTGTATTAATAAATAAATAAATAATAAATAAATAAACGCTACACACTCAACGGCCCCCATTAGGATAGTAATATCCTGTGTCGGGGGTCCGGAAACATTCACAATGACAAGGACAAATACACCCAGACCAGAAAATATGCTTGCATGGTCAATACAAACATATTATGCTCCGAGCGGGAATCGAACCCCGCGACCTGTGGCGTTTAAGGCAGGTTCGCTACCGCTGCGCCACAACGTCGTCAAAACCGATATTGCACCGATGTTACGGATGTAATACAGAGCGTGTACTTATCACATAACATCCAGATGTATTATATAATAAGAATATTCTGGAATTATATTTATTTACTTATTTTTTAGAACTTAAGAAATAGCCACCCTTAACCGTAGCCTGACCCTGAAAGAAACAACTTAAGAATGATAACGAGAATCACATTCTCAATGAGAACCATTTGGGTTACAATTTTTACGACTTTAAGAGCTATTATCTCAACAACTACTGACTTCATGAAAAAAGTCAAAATCATACCCCCTTATCATTTTAAAAGACCTATCCAAAGATACCTCACACGTTGGCATACGTTGAATTTTTTCAACACTCAGTTACATGTATGGACTGCTACCCTTAATTCTTATATATTTTACGATTTCTTTACAAAATCGTTGTGCGGTTCATAGAACACACCTATTTTGTGAATTTCGTATAGATTGAGCCAATGGTCTCCGAGTAAAATGACTGTGACATACGGACGGACGGACGGACAGACGGACATGACAAAACTATAAGGGTTTTTGCCATTTGGCTACGGAACCCTAAAAAGAACAAACGTTTAGATTTGAGCTTCTAATTGGTTATAGAATACGCGTTAAACTGTAAAAATAACTGGGTAAAATATAATAATATAATGTGGAATTTACGATATCATCAAACTCCGCATGTGTAGTAGTGACAGCATGGGTGGGAGAAATCTAAGTAGTAAGGCTTTAATAAAGCATTGCTAATATTCTTTTATAAAAAAATCTGCATATCTTGAAATAAATTACAATTCGCAGCTTAGCAGCGTGATGGAACAATCTCCTGATCCTATTCCATATAAGGAGTGGAGGCATTTGCCTTTTTTTTGTACCATGACGGTTAGGAAACAAGCATATAGTCCGCGTGATGTTAAGCAGTCACCGCAACCTAAAAATGTTTGCCCTACATGGACGCAAATAAGCAATACCATGTCAACCCACAAAATTGAAAAAACTGAGTTATATATGCAGAAGTGTTGGTAAATGGCTGAAGAACATTTTTCTTTAATATTTGTAGGGCTTTAAGCTTTAAAACTTCTAAAAAAAACAATTTTTAATCATGCAATTTAGGTATTACGTTAAACGTTTTGGGTTATATTATATACGAAATATGCAGTTTGTATACTTATATTTTTGTGAAAATAAGTAAAATAACTTACATAAATCTGAAATTGCCAAAAACTTGACCAATACATAAAAAAATCATATAAAGCAAGTTGTTCAAAATTTTCATACGCGTTTTTCTCGAAATGACATTCGTGTGGGTTGACATGGTATTGCTTATTTGCGTCCACATAAAGTATCACATTGGCTTTGCCAACTCAAGGAATAAGAGGGATGCGATAAGGAAGCAAGCAGAGGGGGTCTCACTCGTCGTACGAAACGCAATACTCCTCTGTTACTTTACTTACGTTTGTGAGTACTTCCCAGGCCGAGTCGGCCATCTTTGCTGAGAGACGCATAGCTCTACTACTAAATAACACTACAAACTCTACTATTTCTAAATAATACGCAATAAATAAATAAATAAGCGGTGCACACTCAACGGCCCCCATTAGGATAGTAATATCCTGTATCGGGGGTCCGGAAACATTCACAATGACAAGGACAAACTTACACCCAGACCGGAAAATATGTTTGCATGGTCAATACAAACATATTATGCTCCGAGCGGAAATCGAAGCCGCGACCTGTGGCGTTTAAGGCAGGTTCGCTACTGCTGCGCCACAACGTCATCAACGTCGCAATAATATAGATGTTTAGGTAATTTTCTATGTATGATTGTTGTTGTTTAATTGAGTTCTACAACTCTGCTATTATTATGTAATCGGTAGGCTGTAGGTTAGATTAATTACCAACGCGTACATAATGTAATACTTAGAAGCTATTTAATAGGAATTATGTATTCTACATAAGGCTAAGTTTCATGCGTATCGACTACTTAGAATTAGTTATACGTGGGAGGGAATTTAAGTGATATATAGTGGCTTTTAGAATTATTAAATATATCAGGTAAGTGTTTGTCTTTTTGCCTGTGCTAAATATAATTGCAGTTGAACATTAATTGATGAAAATTCTTCTTCTTCTTGTTCTTATTAAGCAGACTCACTAACAGCATATAACAGCGGCCGTCTGCTTTTTCCCCATAATAATGTAGTTGTGGCTGGGGTGGCATAAGAAGATGGTAACATCATTGGCGACGAAGAGGTCTCCAACACCCTCGACCTTCTTCAACTGCGTCGTGAGATTTCTGCCCTCAGCGCCTTCTAACGACTGTATCATGGCGAGTGTTCAGAGGAATTATTCTCCCTCATACTCCCCTCCCCTTTCCATGCTAGAAGTACGCGTGCTGGTCTCCGGTGTCACCGTCTAACTGTGGCATCAATTCCTTCGCGAACAAAAAGTTTGCGAATTCTTTTCTTTGTCGTACTTCTAAAAAGGCTCACCGGCTCACATGTTCCCCCGTCCTATAATCTGGGCTCCTTTAAAGGCGTCGGGATGTGACGACCCCATCGCCCGCTGTTGGGATAACCTCTGTCACAGCAGAGATTATTCCACCAGTGCAATCAGTCACACTGGTGGTAGGTCTTTTGTTGCAAGAGGCCGGCTAGGTAGGTACCACCGCAGTGTCCAATATTCTGCCGCCAAATAGTAGTGCTTAGGCACTACTGTGTTCCAGTTTGAAGGGCACTGTACGCTAGTGAAATTACTGGGCGAACGAGATTTAAGAACTAATATCTCGAGGTTGGCAACGCGTGAGTGGCACCTACTAATGGTGCTGCAAGCGCTCATAGGCTACGGCAACCACTTACCATCAGGTGGGCCATACGGCCCACTTGATGGTAAGTGGCTTGTTTGCCAACCTCTAACATAAAAAAAAAAAAAAACGAGGCGTGAAGAGGTATCTTGCGGGTAGGCAGGGTGAGGGTGGCTAGAGCGATTGTATTCCGCAACTGTGTTAGCCACCTTCGCGTTTAGACGTTACTTCCACTTACCATCAGGTGGAGTAGAGTCATCTGTCCTACTTATCAAATTAAAAATAAATAAAAATAACGTCACGGGGACCCACGAAAACCTCCTCTGTGTTTGACCTAAGTGAGTGTGACAGGTTACAGAGTCTCTCGCAAAACGAGTCAGTGCCTAACCTGATAAATAAAAAATAATCATTAGGTCTGTCTGAGGGCATAATTAAGGTCAGTTGGCGAACCTTATGTTGTCTTAGGCATCATTCTGCATTGCAATAAAGAATAGAAAAAAGAGGAAATAAGAGGAAGAAATGAAAGGAGACGGGAGGGCTTTGACCTCAATCGCTCACCAATGTAGAACAATATGCAACAATATGGATACTGGAAACAGTTTTTCTGAAAGGAAGGCTCTATTACTAGTATACCCTACTTAAAATGAAATACATTTTCCTTATTTTTAAGGGAAATTTATAAACTACAACATCAATCCAAGTAATACCTTAAGACCACTAGTTTATTTTTATTTTAGAAATGTAACATATATTTTTCAGACAATACAAAATAAGAACAAAAACATTCCATTCCAAAGTAATATTCGTTGGTTTCCTTCCAACAACTAATCCTTAAAGACTTTCAACGTGAAAAGAGTGGCGTAGTAGTTTTTGGGGTTCCGTACACAACGGAATGCTATTGCTCTTCGCTGTCCGTCCGACGGTCCATACAAGTCCATAGGTTGAAATTTTACAGAATGTATATCTGTTATCACTACAGCAAAAAATAAAAAAATCAGCCATACAATAGACGATATTTATGGCCTTTTTTGCTGTTACTCGGGAACTTTTAAGGCTTTTGGTTATGACGTTTTGGCGTATTGGTATCGAACCTGCCTTAAACGTCACAGGTCGTGGGTTCGATTCCCGCTCGGAGCACATGTTTGTATTGACCATATAGTCATGTTTTCCAGTCTGGGTGTGTTTGTCATTGACATTGTGTATGTTTCTGGACACAGGATATAACTATCCTAATGGAGGACGTTGTGTCTGTAGCGTTTTTGGAACGAAGTTCCTTATCGCGCGTTGTGAAAGGGGCTAGACGGAAAAAATTCTTACGAAAAGTTGTCACGACACTTTTTGCTATAGTAAGCTATTGTAAGCTGTGCGGCGTCGCATGTTTCTCTGTCTGTCTCTCTCTCTCTTATAGAAAGCAAGCCAGATATTTTCATTTCTATTTCGCATTGAACAGTGTGGTGTCGCGACGATTATTTTTGTTGAGTGTATACAGGTTTTTGTAAATAATAAATAATGTTAATAATAAAAAAATATTATTATAACTTAAAAAAAATAAATTTTATTACAATTCCTTCACTAATTAATCGAAAGGAACTTCGTTCCATCCGGGTGTCCCTTGACACCTCTCAAGTTTTTTTATATAAAATTATAACTGTAATATATTTTTAAATATATTTATAAAAAGTTTTATTTTATTTCTGTGGTCACTAAAATTAATGTGTATAGGGAATACAAGAAACTTGATATTTTTATTCTACCGTAATACGGAACCCTTTGTGTGCGAGTCCGATACGAACTAGCTGGTTTTTTTTCTCTCCTATTTCAGTTGAGACAAAACGAATCCAATTTTCCAATAGACAACGGCCGCGGCCCGTAAATGTGAATAAGAACCAATATAAATTCTCAGCGGACGCGATTCGAATCGCTCCACGGGTGTCATGGACTTTATATGTAAATATGTGTATAGAAACGTATGTTTATAAAGGTCCTTGATACATATATATCGCCTTTAGAACGAAAACGACGTCACTCAAGAAGGAGTTTTAAAATATTGACACCTGCACAATCTTTCGTATATTATATTTTCTTGGTTTACGTCAGTTATTTAGATTCAGATTTTAGTTTTTTAAATTGTTGTGTTTCGTTTTAAGGGTGCGTTATATGTGTGTCCTTTTCTATATATATACATATTACAGTTTATTTTATGTTACAATATAGATGAAAGAGATTGTAGTCGGTGATGTAAAGTAAAGCTGTTGATTTCCGCCGTATCGGACTAACCTGATAATAAGCGGTTGACGTAGCATATGAGCGCTTACGATACAATTCTTTTGTAGGTGTAATTCACGCGTTTACAAACTCGAGACATTGGTTATTAAATCTCTTTTAGCCCGTAATTTCACTAGCTACAGTGCCATTTAAACCGAAACACTGATCTTTACGGTAGAATAAATGACACTGCGGTGGTACCTACCTAGCCGGCCACGGGCAAAAAAGCCTACAAAATAATTATATATTTTAGTTAAGTCTGTAAATTGCAATTAAGTTAGTCATCAATTCTGAATCGGGAAATCTTTTATAAGTCATATTAAAGTCCTAAAAAGTAAAATACTTTTCATAGCTTCAATATGCAAGATACGCCATAAAATAGTCAATCTTAGCTCCGAAACGGGAATCCAGTCCGATATCAATCACTCCAGTCGGCAATCGTAAACTTCGATCAGCGATTTACGGCCAGAGACAATTTACGAGGCCATATTGCTTGGCGGTCACAAAACGGTAAATGAAATATCCATTACATTCCCGGAGTAAGGCTGATGGTTCATTGGTTTTATAGTACGAGTCTAAGATGGCTATAATTAATTCATATTGTTCTAGAATATTTTGCTTTATTAACTTTATGTTAAAGATGGCAAACAAAAATAATCCTCCTCGATTATCTGATGTTAAGCGACTATCCATGAACAACTGCACAGTGACATGCAGGATGCAACTGTTTATACGCTGGCTGACCTCGGAACGCGGCTGACAAGCTGTCACTTCACGAGTTTTATCACCAACGTGTATGGTGTTAGCTAACTAGGCGCGCCTTTTAAGCCCTACTTGTCTTATCATTTCTACCACAACATGCAACGATACGTTAACGTAACATAAAGCACGAGATGAATTTGAAACACAAATTAAGCACATGAAAACCCATATTCCTAATGAACGCCCGGATTTGAACCCGTGACCTTTGGCTAAAAAAAATATATATATATATATATATATAAAATTAATATATTGTTCGCAGTTGTAGCAGTTTTGGGTGCGGTCGGTCGCTAGATGGGTGATCGCATATTGATATTTCAACTGAGCATCTCCGCGCTTAAGAGAGCACGTAAAAAGTCGGTCCCGGCGGGTGTCAATTGATAGTAGTCAAGAAGTCAAGTCAGATAATTTAAGCTAACTTAATAAGGCTCAAAAGCTCAATGGTTAAAGTGTGATTCCGCTCTGTTAACGCGAGAAATGCGGGTTTGAGCCTGACCCCCTTCGGCTGTTGTCGTACCACTCCTATCGCAAGCAACGAGCTTAGTTGAAGCGGCAAGAGAAGTATTATTAATGACTTGTAAAAATATTTCTAATATTCTTTTTTTAAAGAATTTAAGAAATGAATTAAATAAATTTTAAATTAAAAAAACTTAAAAAAATATAGCTTCACTTCGCGCTACATAAAACTATGAATAATGAAAAGATAGGCTAAATACCCTTGTTTTGACAAACTGTTTTATGTTGGACATTTGGCAGTACTGATGCTGATTCCACAAGTTTGTCATATAAATGGAAATATTATGATAATGCTATATAATAACCATTGATAGATATTTAGTGTCCTACTATCATGCTAATAAGCATTTACGACAGCTTTGTACTGTTATATTGTTACATATCAGATGACTTAGAACGTTTTTTACAACACTTCTAATCTTTTTTATGACGGTTGGCACACATTATAGGGTACGCCAGATGGTAATCTATCAAGGTAACTTATAAAAGCGCGTGATACTTGAAGTATCACACGTTGCCAACCCAAGCGGTAGTATAGTATGGGAGATTGGACCTCCGGCGTTCTCAATCATCGCACGAAACGCAAAAGTACCTTATCTTATCGATTGGTTAGTGGTCAACCTAGTGTCACAGTTGTCCAGGTCGCCCGTAGGCCTCTGACTTGACTTATCGACTGTTGTCTAATTGTCAACAGCCGGGACCGACTTTTACGTGCCCTCCGAAGCACGGAGACGCTCGGTTGGAATACCACTATGCGATCACCCATCTAGTTACTGACCGCGCCTAAAGTTGCTTAACCTACCGATCGTTTACCGATCAGCGGGTGCACTCGGCTATGAGCGTCTCGCAAAAGTACCTACTGGTAGGTACTGTTCCTTTACCCCTATTTTCTGTGAGAGGGTCTTCAACGGTCGAGCAATCCGATTTATGCAGGAAGGAACATGGCTCTACTGTTTTAAAAGGACCTTTTTGTTTTAGAATATAAATAAATAATGAATAAATAAACGCTACACACTCAACGGCCCCATTAGGATAGTGACATCCTGTGTCGGGGTCCGGAAACACATACAAGAACAAGGACAAATACGACCATGCCGGAAAATATGCTTGCATGGTCAATACGAACATATATGCGCCGAGCGTTAATCAAACCCGCGACCTGTGGCGTTTAGGGCAGGTTCGCTACCGCTGCGCCACAACGTCGTCAATATAACTGAGATAAAAAAAGTTTTTTCTATCTTATAATCAGTTTAAATTTTTAATCAATTTATTTAAAAAAATTGAGTAGGTAATTTTGTAGTATTCATAAATTGCTCCAGTGTTAAGTCAAGAATAACCATTTTATAATCAATATTGTCTGAAGGATCTCTACCCTTAAATATAATTTAAATTTCAAATCTATGTCTCCGCACAGGGTCTCCTAGTGAGATATCCAGGGTAACTCAATCACATCAAGCTATCCCCTTTAATTTCAAAATCATAAGTGTAAGATATTATTGTGAAACAAATTTTGTAATAGTAAGTAAATAAAAAGTTATTATTATTATTATCTATAAACGTTTGTGAGATACTGCCCGCTTGCAGATGGGCGGACAGCAGAGGCTTGATAATATTTTTCCGTTGGCACTTATTGTTTTGTTTAGTTTGTCCCTAATACAAATTTTCACGCCCTATTTAACCTTCTTAAAGTTTTTTCATTGCAACAGAAAGTAGTAAAAATTACTTAAAATTAGTTCAGCAGTTTAGACGTGAAAGCATAACAGAGATTATGTAACATTCAGTTTCAAAAGTATTTCTCAATTTGAAACCTAATATAACCAGAAACCTTCGAGATCATCTTCAAGGCTGTAATACCCTACCCGTAATTAACCCTGACACGGTAATAAATATAAGGCCAGTCAGTGATAATGGCTGACCGTAAAATTGCAAAATACACGTCATAATCCGGGAACCGTTCGAGGAATTTTAATTAAAATTCGTACACGTGCCTCATTTACCTTGTAGTACAAAAGACGGGGGCGTAATTAGTGTATTATTCGAAACTGAGTATTCCATCACAAATATAATAATTTTATCGTGTTATACGCTTGGAGAGCAAAATAATTTAACAGATCAATTAAGCTGACATCTCTGTGTTCTTTGTGTAATGGATTTGCTTTATTATAGGGATTATTTTAACATTGCTTCGTTTGGATAGACTTGGATGGATTTTAATCTGGGCATAGCACGCTTTCGGTATGATGCTATTTTTCTTTGTGACTTGAACTAGAATCGTAACTGCGAATACTTATGGTAGCAAAGTGTTTATTAAAATCAAGTGAAGTAAAGGAAAAACTTGTTTTTGAGTTAACAAAAAGTATAAAGAGACATTGCACTTCATGATATAAATAAGAAAGTAATGGTCTTTATTAAAAAAGCGATTGCACTTGACGGACCCCTTGGCAGAAATAGTAGATTAGTCTGGAATTAAAACGGAATATAAAAATGAATTACCGTAATTTATCTGAATACTTATCACTAACATTAGTTGCCTCCTGCCCTATACGCCCAGTCGTTGACTGCTGTCTCATAACGAAACCATAATCCTACCTCCACGCTATAAAATAATGTACCCTTGCGTAGTACCAGTTCAAAGGGAAGTATGAATCTCTTACTTTGATATTTATAGAGCTAAAGGGAAAAGAAAATTATTTGACATTCTTTTGTTTTTAGTTCGATGATGACTCTAATTCGGATTCAAAATGACCCCTATATTTTTTGATATCGTTCTCCAACTTTTCTCAAATTACTTCACATGGTGATCGATGGCGCTACAACAGATCTGGTTGACTATATATGGAAGTTTGGAGACGTTTTTGCGTTTGTAATAGTTGTATGTATAATAAACGAAATTGCACTGCATTCGGAACGAACGACTAATGGTAAAGTGCGAGGTACAGAAGGCTTACCATTAACTCTTATTGCGATTGAAATGACAACCTAAACTGAGCTACATCGCTATTTCGTATCATGATATATATATTTATAAGTCATGCTCATATAAAATTGATTCGATTTACTGTTAAAATTGAATTGGATCGAAATTAAGCGCACTGGTTTATTTTGAGTTTACTCAATGTGTGTACATTACTACAAACGCAAAAACATCTCTAAGCTGATTTGTCTATATTAATTTATATTATTGTATTTTGGAGATCAGTCACAGTAAGTTTGGGAGGGACGCTAGGTATATTATAGTCAAAGTTATATAGCACGAATTGAGGGATCATGTTTCCCCATTATCTCAAGGGATTGTAAGGAAGTTCGTAATATGTATGGAGGTTTATCTATATATATTAATGGCTTCTGAAACTCCCCAGTAACAGTTTAAGGTTTTAAGCTGATGAGAGTTATATAATAGATTTGGAAGGTATACTTCTTAAGTACGTACAGAAGTGGTGTATGAAGGCGTTTTCTATTGCCCTAAGAGCTAGCGGCTCATTCGACTAACCGTATTCCAACAATGGTACAATTTTTTTAAAATAATGCTATATAATCGATCAATTGAGAAAGTACCATTCTCGCAGACTTCTCACAGTTTCGTCGTCATCACTACACTTCCACGAGGTTCCAATTTTAATACTACCTGTTTTACAATCGTTAAGCGAAAAGAAATTACAACCACTTTGAGGGTTGTAAGTATATGTCAGCAGTTTTCATAAACTTAACACTTGCGATACTTGCAGTATCACATGCATCTTGCCAACCTGAGGGATATGAGGGAAGAGAAAAAAGGAAGGGAGCAAAGGGGGTGGGAGATTGGGCCTCCGACGTTCTCTCTCACTCATCGCACGAAACGCAACAGTACCTATTAATACTGTTACTTTACGCCTATCCTTTGTCGAGGCAGCCCATTTGTGCTGTGAAGCATGGCTCTACTAAATGTCAAATAATATTAGCTATTAAAAAAGTAATCATATCATAATAAACTTAAGATAGTATTTCAAATCTACAAATAAAAATGGAATGGTTAAAACTCGGAACCTAGAGTTCATAGCAAACAGACAAACTCACAAACTCTGATATTAGCTTAGTAAGCACCGGCCTCATGTGTAGCACTCGTAGCTACTGGCGCGAGTTACCACTGTAGTTTGAAACTTATTTTATAGAATTCCTGCATATTTTCTGTTTGATTTCAAGTTGTATTTTTTTTTCAAAACTTATTTTTTTTTATCTTATTTTGTTAATTAATTGACGTACTCTAAATAGCTTCTGCCAGCGGCTTCGCTATCGGCTGAATATTAACGATTTGAATACAAACTTTAAGCCCCATTTCACTCCTTCAGTAGTGGAATTTCAGAACGTGCAATCAGTCACACTGGTGGTAGGTCTTTTGTTGCAAGAGGCCGGCTAGGTAGGTACCACCGCAGTGTCCAATATTCTGCCGCCAAATAGTAGTGTTTAGGCACTACTGTGTTCCGGTTTGAAGGGCATTGTACGCTAGTGAAATTACTGGGCGAACGAGATTTAAGAACTAATATCTCGAGGTTGGCAACGCGTGAGTGGCACCTACTAATGGTGCTGCAAGCGCTCATAGGCTGCGGCAGCCACTTACCATCAGGTGGGCCGTATGCTTGTTTGCCAACTTCTAACATAAAATAAAAAAAAAAAAACGTGTTAGAACACGTGTTTTTATACAAGTAATAATTAGCCTATAACCAAAATTTCGTGCTTTTAGTTTTCAAAATGACGTACTTCCATACGAAAATTTCAACCCCTTTTAACCCCTTAAGGGTTGAATTTCAAAAATAACTTTAAGAAAGTACTTTTTTAAGTAAGTTTACTCGTTTACTATCTCAAAACAACCCCTGTGAAAAAACAGTTTTCTAGGTCCAAGCGATTAGGCTGGTCGCTGATATGTTAGTCAGATCTGCCTTCATCTCTTCTTACTATATATATATAGATTTATGTAATGTCAAAATATAACCACATATGTGTGCTCATCTGAGTATACAAGTCAAAATATAAATGAAGTAATGAGAAATATTTACAAAGAACTTCATTAAGAATTTACTGTATACAGTAATCTCTTAACGGTAACGAACAGAGTCTTAACAAGTAGGACGTGCCACTCAAGGGAATTTACTCTGGAGCATCGTATCGAAATTCATTTACTTTTCAGACGAGCTATTTTACACAGATAAATAAAATCTTACCCCGGAGACGTTGTTTTATCGTGTGGGCAGTCCCTTCCCACCCATCTTAATACAACCTACGCGAATGTTCTAATTTATCGTCCTGTTCAACCAGAGCGAGGCTGATAATCCGGAGATATACATATTATATGCCTACTTCGTTTCATAACGAATGAGCATGGGGTGGGGTGGCACGGGGTAGCTAAAAGTGGCAATGGGTGGCAAAGGGTGATAAAGGGTGGTAAGTGTCAAGGGATAATAAATGAAACTGATGGTGAAAAAGGAAATATAGGAACTCCTTTCCTACTGCGCATCCCACGACACATATCCCTTTTTGTGTTTTTTTGTGTCAGATACAATGGTACTTATATTTGTGTTTGTTTCTGGGTAGTTTGTATTTGATTAAGTATTTAAGTATTCATGTAAGCCCAAATTGTTAATCTGCAAACACCAAAAGTGGGCTAAAGCTACACTTTAGTTTTTAATAAATTTCAGAGAATGTGTTAAAGGTTAAAGCAGCTTGACACCCACACATTGTCTTTTATCTAAGTATAATCATGAGCCAATAAATGGTATTATAGAGAATTATTTTAATCCTTCTTGAATTAAAAATGAATTATTACTGGTGGTAGGCCTTATATTGCGCTTGGTCGGTTAGATTATCAATGGAGTTCAGTTATTATACCATAAAGCGTTATACTGATTTTCGGTTAGAAGGAAGTCGTAGCTGAAATTACTGGGCAAAGGTGATTTAAGGACCAATATTTTGAGCCTATCAACGTGTGCGTGACACCTATTTTTGTTTACATAAAAACCGAAATACTAATGCCAAAGACACTACGCTTTGCGGTAGAATATTTGATACAGCGGTGGTACCTACCTAGCCGGCCTCTGGCGACGTACCACCAATGTGATTGATAACACTGGTGGAATAATCTCTTTTGTGGCGGAAATTACCCCAACAGCGGGCGATGGCCTCACTTGAAGACTTTACGAGGATAACTTTGAAAAACAGATTTTCTTTGTTCCCTTACTCAAGAAAATACCCCAATAAATAACTAACACATGTGATATAATCAGACGTGTGTTCATAACTTATAACAAACAGAACTATATATTTAGTAAGTTTGTGTGTATTCATCCTTAAATCAATCCCCATTTGCCGGTCCTGTGACAAACAAACTCTCTCTGCTCAGCGGAGTGTTAGAGATCAATTCGATTCAGTCAACAAATAGGCTGTGCCTACTGTGAATCTCTCTCAAGCAATTCAGAACCTTATCCGCATCGATAGCTACACTTTATATATTACATAGTACACGTGATGTAATGTAGATTCATTTTCGTTTGCACGATTTGATACGATTTTATCCTGTTAAATTTAATAGATATGAACGAGCATGTTTTAGTAGGTGCTTCTATTGAATGTGTAATTCATTTAAAATATATGTGTTATATACTTACATATACATTTACGTATACATATACATTACATGGCACGTACATATAGGGATTGCTTTACGTCTTTTTCTTTAGTGTTATTCCCGGTATTAGCGTCTGCTTCTTACTCTTATCCGGATTTAACAGGTTACTAGTTATTACATAGAGCGATTGCCATCTGATCTCCGTAACCCTAAGAGTTAACCAGTAACTCATTAAATCGAAATTTTGCATACTCATCACAGAGCGATGACAGTTTAGTAATTTAAGAAATAAATAAATAAATAATAAATAAACGCATCACACTCAACGGCCCCCATTAGGATAGTAATATCCTGTGTCGGGGGTCCGGAAACATTCACAATGACAAGGACAAATACACCCAGACCGGAAAATCTGCGTTTAAGGCAGGTTCGCTACCGCTGCGCCACATCGTCGTCAAAATCCAATTTGAATTGAAAACTTTAAAAAAATAATAAATTAAAATTAAGAATATAAGAAAAAAAAATATTTTTACACTATTCTTAATTCAAATTCATTAAAATTTATTTTTCATTTTTTAGTTTGGTTTTCATAAAATCGTGTGTGTTTTTAGTTTTTTTTAACTATTGCTTATTTTAATATAAAAGTATCTTCAATTCTAATCTATAGTGCAATGAAGTTTGTACTAAAATCTTGATCCATTATCGCGCGATAGCTGAATATTTGTCACAGCCAAATTGTCGGGTAGAAATAATTTACTAGCCTGCACTTACACATATATATAGATTAATTATATACTATGGACTGACTCTTCCATACAGACAAAATGTCACTGACTCGTTGGAACACCTTCTATAAATTAAAGTGTCTGTTTGTAATTCCAAATTAACAGTCTATACCTACGGTGCTTACATAAACAAAATTGATTGTTGACTGTCTGTCTGTATATACCGACAAATCTCTAAAACAGATGGACCCATTTTAATAATTTATGCTACTTTTATTTTAGAAAAAGAATTAGGTTCCCGTGCAACAAAGAAAAATTGGTACACCACGTGAGTGGAGTCGCGGGTGCAACTAGTATACAATGAAGTTGTTTTTATGGAAAGGTCACATCATAATACGTCACATAATCTGAAAAAAGGAAAAATTATCAACAAAGCTCAGAGGTCCATTGACGCGACTGCTGGGATAGATAACGTTTATGCCCTTAGGTAATACGTCCAACGAGAAAGTCCTCTACGTCGACGAAATTTTAATTAAAAGAAGACATAGCAATTACGTCGTGTAACGTTACCATAGTTTTTTTTTTCGCTTCGCCCATTCGTGTAATTATCTTCGGGGCCTTAATTACAATTAATAAAACGGTTTTCGTGAATTTGATCTTTGTTCAGCCATTTTGTTTTGTTAAAATTAATTGTTTGTAGCTTGTCGACACCGTTGTGTCGTTGCGGGTAGCGAGTCTGCCTTTAGTCTCGACGGTTGCGGGTTCGATTGCCGCGCGGGCAGATGTTCGTTATAAATATCTGCGTTGGTCTGGGTGTTTGTCTTTGTGGGTCCCCCCACCGTGCCCCGGAGTGCGCGTTAAGCTGTCGGTCCCGGTTGTTATCACAATATAACATCTGATAATGATCGTTAACTCTTAGTAGGTAAATTGCTCTTATACAATGAGTTACTGGCTCATCCTTAGGGTTACGAAGGGCAGACAGCAATCTCTATGTAAAAACTAGTAATGTGTCCAATCCGAGTAAGAGTAATAAGCGGACCCTGGGTGAACCGGTGACCCGGGTAACCGGGAATAATGCTAGGACGAAGAAGAATTGTTGGTAGCTTGGTTGCAAATAAAATTAAGTGTTTTTTGTTTCTAATGTTGTTTTTAGGGTTCCGTAGGTGGCAAAAACGGAACCTATAGTTTCATCATGTCCGTCTGTCAGTCCGTCCGTCCGTATGTCACAGTCATTTTACTCGGATACCATTGGCTCTATCTATACGAAATTTACTAAATAGGTGTAATCACAACGATTTTGTAATGAAATCTTAAAATATATAAGAATTAAGGGTAGCAGTCCATACATGTAACTGAGTTTTGGAAAAAAAAGTTCAACGTATGTCAACGTGTGAGATATCTTTCAAAATGATAAGGAGGTTCGATTTTGACTTTTTCATTAAGTCAGTAGTTGTTGAGATATTAGCTCCTAAAGTCAAAAAATTTGTGCCCTCTAACTTTTAAACTATGGGATTTAAAATTCTAAAAAAAATTGAAGTTGTAGGACGTCAAATTAAAGAATATAGGTCTACAAATTTAAGAGATATATAAGTTTTTCCCATAACTTTGTTTTTCATATAACATATAACAATATTTCATTTTAATAATTAATATGAAATTACCAACTTATTTTTGCAGTCGATTTTAATTCTTTATTATTTTTAAAGGCCTAAAGATTCTTCATAACCAAGCTGCGGAAACCTTTAGTTTCAACTGTGCGTGGTCCACAACGCACTTGAATGCGAAAATTTTTTTTTATAAAGTATAGTATTATTGCAACTATTTTCAGGACAACTCTTGTGATACTTTTTAGGGTTCCGTTTTTTCCATTTGGCTACGGAACCCTAAAAAGTATCACAAGCGTTGATAGGCTGCTTACCATCAGGCGGACCGTATGCTTGTTTGCCAACCGTCATGAAGAAACCAGGGGTGTAGAAGGCTGTATCTTTATATTTTATTAAATATAATTAACAAGAAAATATTATGATTGTACAATGATCACAAATTGTTTTAGTAGCAGATGAAACGATGGATAAAAAAAGTGTGGCAAACCTTAAATGGTTTTGTCAAGAAGCCTTCATTTATAATTTGCATCCCTCAGTTCACGCGGAGCTGAATCGGAAACGCTATTACGATTGCACCGGAGATACAAACGTAATCTCCCGTCTTAACTTTCATATCAGATTATTGGTTGTTTGGTCTTAAGCCTAGCATTTCTAGCGCTTCACGGTGTATTGTTGATCTGTTTTTTTTTTCAATCATTTGATTGGGAATAGAATTCAGTTTATCGTTTTTGGGACGTTCTTATTGCGCGTTACCCGCTGTGAGCGTGTGGATAGGAGCGAGACCCAGAATAAACAAATAAATAAACATAAACTCTGCACACTCAACGGCCCCCATTAGGATAGTAATATCCTGTGTCGGGGTTCCGGAAACATTCACAATGACAAGGACAAATACACGCAGACCGGAAAATATGCTTGCATGGTCAATACAAAAATATTATGCTCCGAGCGGGAATCGAAACCGCGACCTGTGGCGTTTAAGGCAGGTTCGCTACCGCTACGCCACAACGTCGTTAAAGGGATTGGAGGGGAGTCGTCAGAAGAGAGTAAGTCTTTAAAATTATTTTTTTTTTCTTCTATTTATGTCTTAGTACTTTTACATCTATTTCTTTTATGTTACCACACAAGTTGGGATAACCTCTGTCACAGCAGAGATTATTCCACCAGTGCAATCAGTCACACTGGTGGTAGGTCTTTTGTTGAAAGAGGCCGGCTAGGTAGGTACCACCGCAGTGTCCAATATTCTGCCGCCAAATAGTAGTGTTTAGGCACTACTGTGTTCAGGTTTGAAGGGCATTGTACGCTAGTGAAATTACTGGGCGAACGAGATTTAAGAACTAATATCTCGAGGTTGGCACCGCGCGAGTGGCACCTACTAATGGTGCTGCAAGCGCTCATAGGCTGCGGCAGCCACTTACCATCAGGTGGGCCGTATGCTTGTTTGCCAACTTCTAACATAAAAAAAAAAAAAAAAAGTAAGCATACGTCGCACTAGATGGTAAGCCGTTACCGTAGCGCATGTTATGTTCCTAAATCTGTTTTGCCTAATACTTTCATTAGCTACAACGTCCTTCGTATAATAACTGATACTGCGGTGATACCTGTCTAGCGGGCTTCTCGCAATAACAGTCCTACCATCAGTAATAATTTGACAATTAAAAAATACATAAAAAGATATAACCCTCTGAGTTTCCTTTGCCGGCTCTTCTCAGGTTTTAGAGGTTTACATTTAGAACTGAGCCGGTGGTAGATCAAATCAAATCAAATCAAAATTACTTACTGACTGACATTCAACAAATAAAGTGTAATAAAATATAAAATAAAATATTTGAATTTGAATTTACAAGATTTTAGTCTTTCGTATAATAAAATCGATTAAATTTCTATCATTTTCAATACAGAACGTAAAATGCTGCCCGTCCATACACTTCAAGGAGCTCCCTCAGAAAATATCGTATAGGGCTCTTCATATTAAATTCAATATCGCGATTGTCAGCGAAACTTATTGAATGTAAAATATAATAGAATATGTGCACGATACCCGGCGAAATCGTTTATAACTTTCGAGAAAAATCCGTGATATGACTGTTTGGAAATCGAAAGGTTTTTGACGGAAAACTTCTATTGAGATGGTGTGAATTAGATTTTATGAAACGAAGAGGAGTTATCGATTAGAAAAATTACGATCAATCTCACTCAATCTTTTTTCCCACTTTCATAGTGATTCTCTTACACACTTCATTGACCAGAATACAGAATGTCCTTTTTCCCAATTCATTTCCACCGCATATGACGTCACACTAGGTTTTTTTCAAACACTCTGATAATGACAAACAAGAATATTCCCACTGGTAAAAGCAACGAAACGAAGTTAGTCACACCCTTTATTCAATTATTTTCCCTGAGAAATTTTGATAGTATCAAAGGGCCTGTTCATATTCATATGATATGTCTTTTGTTGCATTCCTAAATGGTGCTCGTAACATTTTCATCGTCTTTTAAGACGCTTCGTAAAAAGATAGTTTTTTTTTTTTTTTTTTTTTTTTTTTTTTTTTTTTTTTTTTTTCAGGATCAGGTCAGGATCGTACCCTCGACTCTCGTGTTAACGGAGTGAAGTCGGCCCTTCTACCGTTGAGCTATTGAGGCTTGATAAAAAGATAGTTGCTCTGTCAATACTAATAGCGAGCCGTTGGCCGTTGCTCGAGATTAAATTTTCAATTACAGCTGACATCCCTGCACTGTGTGTAGAACGGCAATATATCTATCTCATTCCGCGTTTGATCCTCATCTCTTTCTAACAGGGTCTTACAGATTATATTATTGCGAAGAGAAAATTAATTCTGTAATCATTACGTGAAGACAAAAGACAACTGCAACTGCTTGTCGGATTTCTTCGCTCGTCGTAACGTAAATTTATGCCTCATAACAAACATTAGGGGTGGAACAGACGAGTACCACGTTGAATCGAGGGGTAGATAATTTTATTAAAGTTAAGACCAGCTTTTTATATGAGCGTATAAGCTCGTTTTTTGATGCGGGTATAGGTTTATAAGCTTGTATCCACACCTAATAACGATTAAATTATTAAAACTATCGTGAGACATTATTTAATTTAATGCAAAACCTAAACGGCTAAAATTCACGTTCAATCGGTTTAGGTACCTATCATCGTACACTATCATTAGGGAGCATCTGACACTGCGGTGGTACCTACCTCTTGCAATAAAAGTCCTACCAATTATAATACCAGCGAAAGTTGTTTCATAGTCTTCAAAATATAATAACTACTGGATTAATTTAAATACGATTTCCAAGGTTCATTTGCTGAGTCGGAAGCTAGCGAATAAGGCACGTTTCATCCAGCTGTGACTCCGAGTTACTGTGACATGAAATGAAAAATTAGCGAATCCGCGGTCGTGAACAGCTTACTTGATATTGAATTAATGGAGAATAGTCTCCGACGCGTCTTTTGTTATTTCCTTAAAAACTTTTTTAATCTATAAAAATAAATAAAATTGAAGTGTCTGTTTGTAATTTCAAATTAATAGTTTTTTTACTAAATGCACATGTATATACGGTACTTACATAAAAAATCAATTTTTAAAATTTTTCGATGTCTGGCCGATTTTCACAGGCTGATGTTATAAGGAGTAACTTATGCTACTTTTATTTAAGTGAAAGAAATCGGGTTCCGTGTAATGCAAGCCGCGGGTGCAACTAGTACTTTTAATATTTGTAACATTTTTCGTAGTAATTACCGAAAATAAAATGTGTATAACATACATAAACAAATAATAAATAAATAAACGCAACACACTGAACGGCCCCCATTAGGATAGTTATATCCTGTGTCAGGGGTCCGGAAACATACACAATGACAAGGATAAACACACCCAGACCGGAACATATGGCTGTATGATCAATACAAACATCTGCCCCGAGCGGGAGTCGAACCCGTGACCTGGGCCCTTAAGGCAGGTTGCCTACCGCTACGCCACAAATGTTATGTCAGTTAGCGTTTCGAGACGAAAATATGTATGAAATACTTATTATGACCTAATATTGTGAAATTGTTTAATGTGTAGTTAGTTATGTGTGTTCCAGTATGGCCCCGATCTGGGAAGTTTTACTTTATTATTTTTCTTTGATCCTCAGCAGCGGCTGCATCCGTACGGTTTTTTTCATGGGATTAATGCCATCAATTGAATCCTAAACTCTCTAACCATCATTGCAAAGTATGTTCCAATGTGGTCACACTTCGCGCTGATGGTAAGGGTGTGGTGGTTAGGAAAAAATCTTTGAATATCTAGAAATTTTTCTCTGAATTCCTTAGGCGTTTTTCGCGTGTAAGCCTGAAATCAAAATATTAAATAAGAGATTTTGGATTTGATACTTTTCAAAAAAGTATTATCTAATATTTTAATGTATTTTCATCAATTTATTCATGAGAAAAAAAAGAAACCAACTCGTCAAAAGAAACTATTTAAAGTAGCCTCCTAACATAAGGGTACTTTGTTTCATATAAGGGCGCTGTCTGTTTTTCCAGCAGACATAAAGTACTGTATACACTAAATAAATAAATCGTAACCTTTTATTTTAATTTTTACAACGCTGTGAATAGTTTTATTATAAGTTGTTTTATCATCTGTAATAACCATGTTATTACAGATAGAGATTACAGAGATTATTTATTATAATTTATTACAGAGATTCCAAAATGGCTTCCTAGTTTGCAGCGTAGTATACTACGAATAAATATTACTATGCAAAATTACATTTATCAATTAATTTAAATTATTTTTATATCACATACCTATATTTCATTTTTATTTACCAATGGGTGTGGTTGCGCAAAATAATCATAATATTTCGCTAATGTCACGTACAAGATTCCAGACATCTTCGACAAATTTTATTAATTGATTATTAATCCCTATTTGGTAAATAGCTCTTACGTAAAATCCACTTATGTATCTACATCATCAAAATCTCAATGAACCAATTAATAACGCAAGCGTTATTTTCCTTGAACTTAAACGGTGCAATAAATTTGCATATCTTATAGTACTAAATATATAACGCTGTCAGCTGTCGCCGCGATTAAAATCAAGAGTGTACACCTTGGCTTACACGCTAGGGAATGCCCTCTCGGAAATTAGGTCACAATGGT
Source organism: Hestina assimilis (assembly GCA_023373885.1). NCBI lineage: Eukaryota > Metazoa > Arthropoda > Insecta > Lepidoptera > Nymphalidae > Hestina > Hestina assimilis. The sequence continues at coordinate 1,636,657 of CM041751.1, forward strand.
CGAGGTCAGACCGTCGGCGCGATTGGATTGCAACATTTATCGTTTTTGAAACTGACATAGCATTTAAGATACATACGATTTTTACTATAGATTAAAAAAGTTTTCACATAACATTTATATGGTCAAACTTCGATTTCGGTGGAAATTAGGGAAACGGTTTACAAAAAACTGTTGATTTACCTACATACCGGCTAGTGGATTTATATATATATATATATATATAAGAAGCCTCAATAGCTCAACGGTAGAAGGGCCGACTTCGTTTTGTTAACGCGAGAGTCGCGGGTTCGATCCTGACCCCATTGGGCTATTGTCGTACCCACTCCTAGCGCAAGCTTCGAGCCTTTTGGGAGGGGCAATAGGAATATTATTAATGCCTTGGAAAAGCATTGCTAATATTCTTTAAAAAAATAAAATAAAAAAAGCCTTCCTCAAAAGATGTTGCTCACAGCAATTTTTTGTGGTTATGTTACAGTCCTGTAGACTTTAATATTGACTTATCGACTATTATCATATATTACCTGAATGATCGAGCTTTACTCGGTTTTTTTTTTGGTTCATCGAGAAATATACTTAGCAACGATTGAGATGCGTTGATAAAGGCCTCCCCATAATGGTTTAATAGTTCGTCTGGACTCGAACCGGGAATAACATCCATAAGACGACATTCTCTCAAAATAAATCCTGCCCGTATTGATTTTTTAGTTTCAAGAAATTCGTCGGAGATTATATATACAAGAATATAGAGACGCTCTTTTGAAATTTACGATCACCAATCTGTTGAATCACCGCACTTTTTTCGACGAGTGAAAGCCCGGTTATTTGTAGAACATATCATAATTTATCATCAACAGTCCTTCACACGTGGTTTATTTACAGGATTACAGAGATATATACATGTCGACTATCTACAGAGTGAACTTAAACAAGGTTACGAACTGTAATCGAATTTTGGTTGTAGTTTTAGCCGCAAACGTGCCGAAACAATACTCAAAACTCTTAGTTTGCACCCAAAGTTTTGGGCCGACCAAACGCGAAATCGCTTTTTACGACCCACGACTTTTACATTTAATATTCTTTTTATTATACACATTTAAGTTTTTGTAACTAAATTAATTTATGTTTTTGATGTAAGACTTATTAATTGTAGTAAGAAAGTATTATCTTTTACGGTTTTTGAGATACTGCAAAGAGCGTCAAAAATATCAAGTTTCTTGTATGATCACCGTACTTTAAAATTATTGTATTTATTTTTAGTTGACTCATTCTACGAATCCGTAACATATCACAAGCACTGAGGTGGTTTTAAGTAAGCATGTATGTAGTTAACATACATGCTTACTTAAAATTTGGTTGGTAGTTTGAGACAGACACGGAATCCGAGGCCAAATTTTGTGGGTCGAATCTGTATATAAATCTCGGTCGGTTATGAAAAAATCTATAAAGCCCGAACGATTCAAGGCAATGGAGCTGCCGGGTCGATGAAAATAATAAAAAAATACTGAGCCATGTTATTAGAATGGAAATTTATCAAAAGTCTGACCGCATACTCTTCATACAATGTTTTAGAAAGGAATTGTTAATTAAAATTTTTCGCGTTCAACCAAAATAAACTATGCGCTCTAGCGTGTTGTTCTACGATGTTATTTTTTTATTACGTATGCTAACATGTGTATGTATGTAACAGTGTACATTAAAGTTGGCACAAATATCATCCATTAAATAAAAAAAACAGTTGAGCATCTTAAACAATAAAAAAAATGTGCGGTCAGGAACGAAGTTCCTTACGTTTCTTCAACTCCGAATATAATTTGAAATGAAATATGTATATTTCAATAGGTTATATGATGAAAAGAGACAGGGACAGAGAGAGGGAGATACAGAGAGTTGTGCATCCGGCTAGTTTTCACTCGCTCGTGTGTTTATTTGCTTGTAGTAGGCTCGATACACACACGAACAGACACACAGCATACGTATATCGTTACGTGACGATTTCTACTAAATCGCAATACCCGTAAGCTATGTTAAGTAACTTCGTTCCAATAACAAAGGTAATTTATGTTAATATTGTTTTTGACAATCATCGCAGTGGTTCTGAAACTGAACAAAGAGCTGATCGCAATTTTGATTCCCAGTCGGGTTTAGAATCGTTTTGTATGTATGAAATGATTTAGGCAAAAGATAACCGTAATTAATTTAATCAACAATTCTTTTAATCACTTTATTATATAAACATAACAAATTGTACAGCACTTTAATGCGTCGGATTTCAAAGATTCGTCCTATATGCGGTATGATGATTATTTTTAACATGATGAAATATTGCAGTAACCATCGCGCTACGAATCGCGCTTAGAATAACAGCTTTTCAATTATTGTGGTTCTAAACCTGTATAGCTGTAGTATCTAGAAACTCCGCCATGCTCATACAATATAGATTGTACCGTTTAATGCTAAGGCCTGGCTGTTAATAAAAAGTAATTAGTTAAATAAAACGTGTTTCATTTCGTTTCGTTTCGTTTCGCTCCGCCCTGAAATTCACTCAACTGAACGAAGATAAAACGTCTAACATTTACAGTATATTTTAAATTTTACTTATAACTAACTTAATAGCAGGATCGGTTGGTTACTGATCATCATAGATAGGGTACCGTTATTTCTTATTTTTTTAAATACTGAAGATAATTTTTTTACTAAGATAAGATAGATTAGATTTCGTAATTGGAACTTTGAAAATGAAAATGTGTTATTTATTTTTAATAAGTTATAAATGTCTTTTTATTAGTTCTCTAATATGTGTCTCAACAAATTAGTTCTCTTTCTTCAACATTCTAGAAATTTACTGAAAAAACATGCACACAATAAAATAGCCTGATAAAATGTTAACCACCTCTTTTTCCGAGTTGTAAGTAATTTTTCACATTAATCCAGCTCCTAAGAACAATTGTTCATTGTATTGAGAAAACAAACCAGACTTTAATGAATAAACCTTGTTCGTATACCAAACCACATTGTACCAGCACCCAATATCACCCTTATCGCGATGGGCTAAGGTCGAATATCGCCTAAATTCTTAGTTATAGCTGTGTATATATCCTTTAGCGTAGATCAGTGTAGAGTTATTTGCTTTGGTTCGCGTTTTCGCTGTAACTTAATTGTGAACTATATGTTAGTTTACTAACAAGCGGGTTGGATTTTGACGAAGAAAAATTCACTTAAAGATATTTCATTATCCTTTGGTTATACGTTTTCAACATATACGTTGTTTTTACATTTCATTTATTAAATAGTACGATCGGGATAGATATTTGTAATGATCTTGCAAATATCTTCTTCAGTCTGAACGTTTGTTCTATGGACCACCTTACGTTCCCGTTCATTATCTTCTAGTATCTGATAAAAATCTTTAACTCTTGATAGGTAATTTGCTCTTATCGAATGAGTTACTGGTTCGCCCTTAGGGTTGCGGAGGTCAGATGGCAATCGCTCCTCGTAAAAACTAGTAACCTGTCAAATCCGGATAAGAGTAATAAGCAGACCCTGGGTACATAAAATACCGGGAATAATGCTAGGATGAAGAAGATTCATTTGAAACACTGACGTGAGTGGGGGATGCGAAAGAGGTCGGGAGTTTGTTGTATTTTGAATGGAGTCCGACGCTGACGCTCATTGAACGAAATGCAATGGCACGGATATTGCTACTTCACGTCGACCGTTCAGAGAGTATAAATTCACCGCTTACTGGTGAATTTATGCTGAAAATAATACCCGATAGCAGCGCCCTCTAACTGAGTCTAATTATGAACAGAAGTGGCACTGGTGAAAATTATTGAATTACTAATATCATTATTAAAATTAGGGGTTGATCAATAATTTTGGGTTGTATGTATTTTTTACATTTAATGCCACAACATAAAAAATTAAAAATGAAAATTGTCTAAAAAAATTCTTATCACTTACGGATATAAAAAATAGATAACAATCAATTCTGAATATACATATAACACTTCATCAAAATAGATCAAGTGTTTTGGGAAGAGTATGCTAGCTAAAACTGTGACACGAGAATTTTATATGTTAGATATACTCAGAATATTCATATCCGAGTATGCACAGAACAAAATATAACTTATAATCTAAATTTCGAGTGAAGCTTGTTAGTTATACACCTCATTCAAACCGAACAGTTTTTTCCGTGACCTAAAAAGGAAATTTATTTTAAAGTTCGTAAATAGAGTTCACATGAATGGATATTTTCTCCGCTAGGAAATTAGGTCGGCGGTGTCATGTTACGTTGTCAAAACCGAGATCGATTGTGGGTAAACGCGTGTCTAACTATTAGCAGTTCCGTGAGTAATAGAAAAAATATTATTATGGTGCGTATGGACGTTGTGGCGCAGTGGTAACCTTAAGCCTTAAGCGCCACAAGTAGTGGGTTCAATTCTCGTTCAGAGCTGATGTTTGTATTGTGTACGTGGGTGTGTTTGTCCTGGTCATTGTGTATGTTTCCGGACCCCCGACACAAGATATAACTATCCTAATTGAGGCCGTTCAGTTATTTGTTTAATATAAATTTATAAATAATATAAAATGTTATAAGTTTGGGAGAGGTTTTATTGATGAAAAGTGTCCTCGTTCGAGCATTTTAACTAGTTTTTTTAGAAATTGTAATTTAGTTGTAAACAAAAAAGCCAAGATGGGCCAGTGGATCGAAAACGTAGACTTTAACTTATGGTCGCGGGATCAAATCATCATTTACAAGTGCTTAATTGGTAAGTGGTTGTCGTAGCCTATGAGCGCTTGCAGCACCATTAGTAGGTGCCACTCACGCGTTGCCAACCTCGAGATATTAGTTCTTAAATCTCGTCCGCCCAGTAATTTCACTAGCGTATAATGCCCTTCAAACCGGAAAACAGTAGTGCCTAAGCACTACTATTTGGTGGCTGGCAACCTAGCCGGCCTCTTGCAACAAAAGACCTACCACCAGAGCGACTAATTGCACTGGTGGAATAATCTCTGCTGTGACAGAGGTTATCCCAACATCGTTTTGAGTTTCAAATTTGTCTCGTGCTTAATTAACGGCGAAGGAAAACATCGTGATGAAACCTGCATGTCGTGGAATAAATTCTAAGACATGTATATAAAGGAGGCTTAAAAAAAGGCCCACCTAGTTAGCTAGCACCATTCTTGGGTGCAACTCGTGAAGTGACTGCTTGTTGCGTTTCGAGGTCAGCCAGGATATAACATATTGTATCCTAAAAGGGTGGCAACGCACATGCATGCTTTTTGGTGTTGCAGATGTTCGTTGGCTGCTGTAAACGCTTAAAATTAGGTGAGACCCCTGCCTCTTTACCTTCTGTGATATATAAATAAAAAAAAGTATTTTTGTCACAAAATTAATGATAATTAAAGTGACCTTACTTTGATTATAACTTCGTAATTACTGTCAAGAAACTTTCTAAATGAATTTCAGTGTTAAAGGCTGTAAAATGTAAGTACATTCTGGAACTTTCATCGCGTAGTGTCCTCTAATGCAAGTGACCTGAATTGCATTAGAATTACAATGTAGGCGACGTCGTAGCTCCTTCCTGTAGCTGTGTGCTACGATCGTAGCCAGATGTCGTAGCTAAGCGCTACGATATTCGTAGTTCGCAGACGTCAAATGGACGCAAATAAGCAATACCATGTCAACCCACAAAATTGAAAAAACTGAGTTATATATGCAGAAGTATTGGTAAATGGCTGGAGAACATTTTTCTTTAATATTTGTAGGGTTTTAAGCTTTAAAACTTCTAAACAAGCCATTTTTTCAATCATGCAATTTATGTATTTTTAAACATTTTGGGTATATTATATACGAAATATGCAGTTTGTATACTTATTTTTGTGAAAATAAGTAAAATAACTAACATAAATCTGAAATTGCCAAAACCTTGACCAATCCATAAAAAATCATATAAAGTAAGTTGTTCAAAATTTTCAAACGCGTTTTTCTCGAAATGACATTCGTGTGGGTTGACATGGTATTAATTATTTGGGTCCAAATAAGGTTTTATATTTATTTTTCGATATTAATTTGAGAAAGGTTTTTCTAACGTCGTAGTAGATAGAGCCAAGCTTCAGCCACCGAATGGGACTCGACCGGGGAAGTACTACCCTCTCATAGGAAATCGGCGTAAAGAAACAAGTTTCATGGAGTTAGAGCGCTGGCTCAATCTCCCACCTCCTCTGCTCCCTTCCTAATTCCCTTTTTATCCTATCCCTTGGGGGACAACGCGCATCATACTTCAAGTATCCGAAGCGTTCATAGGTTGTGGTGACTGCTTACCATCAGGCGGACCGTATGCTTTATTATATATCATACTTTATATACATACCAGCGGCCCGCTCCGGCTTCGCACGGGTATAAAATATATAGCCTATGTCATTCACTAAAAAAATGATTAAAATCGATTCAGTAGTTTTGATTTATTCATTACTGCCCGTGGCCCGCACGCGTTAAATGTTATTATTTACGACATCATTAGAAACCTCAATTTTTTTTCCCACTATCTATATACATATAAATCTTCCTCTTCAATCACTCTATCTATTAAAAAAACCGCATCAAAATCCGTTGCGTAGTTTTAAAGAGTTAAGCATACATAGGGACAGAGAAAACGACTTTGTTTTATACTATGTAGTGATACAGTATTATTCGCTACCAATAATAAAAAGCCCAGTAATAGCGATGACCTAAGTCGTTTAAATTTTAAAACAATCTACAAAAATATGAAGCAAAGACAAATATTGCAAATAAATATTCATTAAAAATGATCATTTTTATTAAATTGCTCACAATCGCGTATAATTTTATGGTTTTATAATGTTGACATTCAGAATATTTTTTATACAAAAATTGTAACGATTTTTTTATTTTAATCTTTATATAACAGATGATCACACTTAGACTGAGTTTCCAACGGGTTTTTCGTATCAAACAATTTCCATTTTCTTATTATATATGAAGCCTCTTGTGTATGTATATAATTATTTAGTTTAGCAACCGTCGTGAAAACAAGAAAACGTCAAATTATAATGTTATATATATACTTCCTTTCCCTCTAACTTATTAAAAGGAAAGCGAGCAAAGTAAATATATTAACATAATTTTATGCTGTAGTAATAAATATTTTTTCCTTAATGTTGTCCCTAGACAGACGATATCTCCATAATTCAGACCCGATAAAGCTTTTGTAACTGATTTATTCATAAAATTTTATAAAGTCGGAACATTTATCAACCGACTTCAAACGGGTCTCTCTCTCTATTGGTCTCAATTAAATTAAATTATGGATAAAAATAGAAAATAAGGACTTTGGCCCTCTGTCCATTAAACCCCTAGAACGAAACAAAACGTATACACTACATACTTAATAGATTCCGTTGTGGCATTGTGGGTAGCGAGTCTGCCTTGCTGGTTCGATTCCCGCTCGAGCAGATGTTTGCATTGATCTTACTAATATCTGTTTCGGTCTGGGCGTTTCTTCTTGTGGGTCTCCCCACCGTGCCTCGAAGAGCACGATAAGCTGCCGGTCCCGATTGTTATCATAACATCTGATAATAATCGTTAGCTTTTGATAAGTAAATTGCTCTCATCCAATGAGTTACTGGTTCGCCCTTAGGGTTGCGGAGGTCAGATGGTACGCTCAGTGTTAAAACTAGTAACCAATATCATAGATTTTAAATAAAGATAACTATATATATTTGTTTTTATAATTTATTTAAATAAAATGTTGTTTATAATAAGGTATTATATTTTTAAAACTAAATTTTACATGAATTATTCAAACGTAAAATATTCGGAATGTAATTGATTATGCTGGACGATTTAAATATATATATATTCATATCCGAGCTATAGGCTATATAAAATAAATTGTTATTTACAAATTATTTATTCAAAATGCAATCTGAATATTGATAGCAGCTTTGTAAACTATCATATTTAATAAAATAACCACTGTGTTTTAAACTGTAGTTGAATTTTTCAATCTGTAGGCTTACCTTTAATTTATTGTGTCCTTATAATCCTACTTAGTAAAGAAAATTTGTATGTTTGGATGTTCAGATGTTTGTAACTGAAGCATGCAAAAATGGTTTAACGGATTTGAATGAAATTTGGCACAGATAAAGAATTCGTCGCACGGCTTAACGTGGATTACTTTAATGAAGGAAAAATGTTAGGTTCCCGTTAAATAGGGAATAAAATTTTTGTATCGGGTACCTTTTCAATAAAAGGTAATAAAGGTGTCTCATTACAAAAAGTTATTCACGGGCGAAGACGCAGGTACTAATATAATATATTGTGGCTTTATCGTGTTTATGTTGTTTGTACTGTATCTGGACAGTAGGTCGAATTACGCTACCTGTCATGTTAAAGGGAGTGTTACAACTTATCTTAAAATAAATATTTGCAAAAAATAGTGAAGCGGTTGAATTTGATATTATGATCTATCAGCTGATGAAATGAAATCAAAAGTATACTATATTTACTTTTTATGTAAGAGGCAGGAAGCTCATCTGATGTTAAGCGATCACCGCCGCCCATGAACATCTGCAACACCAGAAGGCGTGCAGGTGCGTTACCGACCTTTATGGAAAGAATAGGCTCAAAATAAAAAAATCTTAGCGATTATGTTTCTGCATCTTATAAAATCTAAATGTACCGCCGTATTTATAGATAATTTTAATAATGTTCAGTCCATGTAAACATAAAAAGGTTGTAAACACTTTGATCAGCAGAGCATTATGATTGAAAATTCTATATAATTTACAGCCTTATCCCTAAAGTACAAAGGCTATTTTTCTCTGGCAAAGAAAACCGTTTATCTTTCGTAAGCCATTTTTTTTATCGTATTCACTAGATGTGCTCGCGGCTCTGCTCGCATTACTGTAGATTTTCCTACCTCTACTGTAGATTTTTCGACCTAGCACTCTTTCGGTATAAAAGTATCTTTTATGTTAATCCAGGTAATAAGCAAAAATACATAGGCAGTGTGGCAAATTCTGTCCAAATCTGTTCAGAAGTTTTTGCATGAACAAGCAATAATCCATAAAAAATCCATCCATTCTCACATTTTTACGTCTATACTTTTATAGTATTAGTAAGATTGATTTTGATAGTTTTACAAGGAATAAAAAGCTAATTTTTTACTTAAAACCAATTTTATATTTCTTCCTTATTATATACCTGTATCGGATGTATTCGTACATTTAAAATATTACTGAAAAAATGATTGGTAACATATATTTTATATTTTTGGAAACTAATTAGAATTGTCTGTTTGTTTGCCTGTAAAACCCAAGCTACATACGTTTCATTTTAATTCTTTGAAATAACCGACAGTACAATTAGGTTTCTGTATATTAAGTTAATCTTTAGTTGAGCAGAGTAACGAGCAAAGGTTGACAATATATTGACGCAGTGACTTCATTAAATATAGTAGCAAATTTCATTTTTTTTATAAAGATAAAAAGAACTGGATGTCATCGTGTGACACGGAAGATTGAAAATCTAGGCTTTTCATTTGTTCGAATATAGAGCGTACGTAATAATTATAACGTGGAATAACACCAGCCTCCTTTGTCTTTGAGAACTTAATAGATAATACAGACTTCATCGTGCAGTGATATTTCCTGAATGTTCAAGATTAAACCGGTTCACTCCGGTATTAACCGGTTCCCGTCGGTTAGAACAAGCCTTTATGCAAAGGACGGCTTTGTACCGAAATATAGCTGGAATTAATTAATTTTCTTTGCGTTTTATGATTTAATTAAATCTTCTATTATAAACAACGTAGCCGTTATGAATTGGTTATATCATATTTTAATTAATTAGCTGAATTTTAAAAAAAATTAAGAGATATTATTAACGCTATATACAACAGCTCCCATTAGGATAGTGATATCATCTGTTTGTGGTCCGGAAACACACTAGGACGAGGACAAAAATACACAACCTTAAACACACGCACGATGTATAGACAATAGCACTAGCTACCCGCTAGAATACTAGCAATCACTAGTCAATACAAACATCTGCCCCGAGCTGGAATCGAACCTGCGACTTATATACTTATTGCTAGTGTTAAAATTTAAAATGATGCTTTACTTCGTGAGATTATTTGACAAGAGGCTTCGTAAACAGTTGACTGATGTTGATGTTGGTTAAAATAAAGTAGTTAAATTTTTTTTCTAAAATTTTGTTGTTAGTCTTATTGACCTTAACAGCGTCACGAGAGGTTGAATACTGAGACCCGGCAGTCAAAAAGGGGACAGCTTTAGCAAGGGCTCAGATGCGGACCCTGTTTTAATAGATCTCTTATCTTTATAGCATTGACAGGGAATAAGCTCCATATTGGTATTTAGGATCCCATTTTAGAAATGACTGACTGTTACTACTGTATTATATTTGTAAATTGTTTTAGTTTGTTAAAGAACAATTTCGTATATTTTTAAATAATTTGTATTACTACCTAAGAATGCCATTAGTCTTTAAGTATTAGTAATTTTTTTTAATGTGACTAAGTTGGCAAGCAAGCATACGAGCCATCTGATGGTAAGCGGTTGTCGTAATGTCGTATGACCGCTTGCTATACATTAATTGTAGGTGTCACTCACGCGTTGCCACCTTCAAGATAGCTACAGTGTCCTTCAAACCGAAACACAGTGTAGCGACATACTGCTTTACAATAGAACTGATGCTGCGGTAATACCTACCTAGCCGATCTCTTACAATAAAAGGCCTTCGACTAGTAATTTCGATCAGTTGTGAAATTTAAACCGGCTCTTAAAAGGAATAAATAAGTTAATTCTACATAATCATATCTTCTCATTAAAATTTTCTCGAACCGAAAAATTTTTATGTAAAATTTTTGTCTGTGTTTTTTGTAATATTTTTTGAATTCCATGTTTTAAGGTATCGTGATTAAAAGCAAAATCAAATTTATGTTTATTCTATTAGACTTAAAACGTACTTTCCGTCAATCGCTACGTGACGTGACGTTTCCGAGCGGTTCGAGAAGAACCTGCAAGAAACTCGAAATTTCTGTTTTCTAGTATAAATGGAATGTGTACTTATAATAAATATGAATAGGCACGTTTAAGTTTTGGATTCTAAATATAATCTTAGCTTTGTTGTTTTACCACAATAATATTGAGTTGTTGAGTTGAGTGTGCAGCGTTTATTTATTTATTTATTTATTTATTTATTTATATAACAATGCAAAATAATCGAGCTATAGATAGTTGCATAACGATTTGAATTCCATTTCCTGACGCTATGTTTCCGTTGCAGCGGACATTTTAACAGTGGTGATTTTAAATGCACAGGTCGTTTTTAGTTAGTCAGTCGTTTAAATGTCATATATGTACTATAAATGCCATGCTTCTCCTAGCACAAATTGGCCGTTTCGACCGGGGAAGTACTACCCTCTCATAAAAGGTTGGCGTAAAGTAACAGTACTGCTGCGTTTTGTGCGATGAGTGAGAGCGCCGGTGGCCCAATCTACCATTCCCTCAGCTCCTTTCTTTTTATCCCTTCCTTCTTTAAGTTTTTTTTTGTATGTTATAAGTTGGCAAACAAGCATACGGCCAACCTGATGGTAAGTGGTGCCGTAGCCTATGATCGCTTGCAGCACCATAAGTAGGTGCCACTCACGCGTTGCCAAACTCGAGATATTGGTTCTTAAATCTCATCTGCCCAGTAATTTCACTAGCGTACAATGCCCTTCAAACCGGAACACAGTAATGCCTAAGCACTACTATTTGGCGGCAGAATATTTGACCTACCTAACCGGCCTCTTGCAAAAAAAGTCCTACCACCAGTGTGAATGATTGCACTGTTGTGACAGAGATTATCCCAACAGCGGGCGATGGGGTCGTCACATCCCGACGCCGGTAAAGTTGGCAGCACTCATGTGATACTTCAGTTACAGCAAGCGTTCATACGTGACGGTGACTGTTTACCAACAGACGGACCGTATGCTTGTTTGCCAACCGTCATAACATAAATAAGTACCGATCACATAAATAAACTTATGAGTTTATTCTATATACTATTCATAGAGTAATGTATAAATTGATAATCAAAGTTTTGCTCAAGTTTAATATCTTGTACAATTTTACCCAAGGGTAAACAAAGAGGTACTGCTATGTGCCTCCGGCAATGTAATGTTGTCGTTAATTATGAATTTCTGCGGTCGTGTGGATTGTACTAGACGAAATACTCCACCTGATAGTAACTCAGAATAGAGTTCAAACGTTCGGACTGTAGCCGTCCTTGATTGTCGTATCATATTATAACAATGTTATACGTACACATTGCACAATATGCACTACATGTTCCCACACTAGTTTACAATAATATCTCTATTCTCTTTTCGCTCGGAGCATAATGTTTGTATTGACCATGCAAGCATGTCTTCCGGTCTGGGTTTATTTGTCCTTGTCTTTGCGTGTGTTTCTGGATCCCCGACACAGGATATCACTATCCTAATTATAATGTGATGATATGTGTGTCCTAATTATGATGTGTGCTTGAGTCTAAAACAGTTTGTACTAATATTGTTCTGCACAAACATAGACTAATAGTTGTGCTAATAGTAATCAAACAGCTAACCGTATACCATGTGTAAGCCTTCGTTTAAACATATTAGTGACTTAATCGATCGCTTTGTATACTATTGCGTTGTTTGTTGTTACCAAAGTTTCCTTTATTGGGTATACTGAGCATTGTAAACTGTTTGATTATATTGTTGGTATGTTGTTAGAGTAAAGGTACTGACACACATGCGTTGGGATGTGACGACCACATCGCCCGCTGTTGGGATAACCTCGGTCACAGCAGAGATTATTCCACCAGTGCAATCAGTCACACTGGTGGTACGTCTTTTGTTGCAAAAGGCCGGCTAGGTAGGTATCACCGCAGTGTCAAATATTCTGCCGCGAAACAGTAGTGCTTAGGCATTACTGTGTTCCGGTTTGAAGGGCACTGTATGCTAGTGAAATTACTGGGCAAAGGAGATTTAAGAACTAAAGTGCTGCAAGCGCTCATAGGCTACGGCACCACTTACCATCTGGTGGGCCGTATGCTTGTTTGCCGACTTATAACATAAAAAAAACTGTCATGCTCTGCAACTGTTCACATTATCTAGCAATAAGCATACAAGTTTTCAGCATACACATTAATACAATCGATACTACCTACTACTTACTAGAACTCTCACGACCACCTTCCAACCGCACCTTAAGTAGCATGCTCGAAAATCAAATGTGGATTTTTGAGCAAGCTCGAAAAAAGCGTGCTTATTACTATCCACGCTTAGACACACATGCTACTAAGTAGCAATTGCTCACAAATAGCATGCATTCGTGCTAGTAAAGAGCATATACCCTTACTGTGTCATTGGTATTAGAACATAATAATATGTCGTTCATACATATTACCAAACGCTGCACATTCAACGGCCCCAATTATGATACTTATATCCTGTGTCGGGAGTCCGAAAACTAAAATATAATTTTCATTTATTTAAGTTTTCCGTCAGACTATATTATTAATACACAACGACAAGGACAAGCACACCCAGACCGGAACACATGCCTGTAAGGTCAATACAAACTTCCGCTCCGAGCGGGAATCAAATCCGCGACTTATTGTTAAGGCAGGTTCGCTACAGCCGCACCACAAAGTCGTCAAAACATATTATAAAGTGTTTATTTTTCGTTTTTGATTATTGGAATTTGGAGTATTTACCAAAATCCTATAGGCAACGATGCAAAATTTCTGTACTTGAAAGATTCTGGGTATAGAAGAAATTGACACTGTATTTGTTGTGTCATTATATTATATTAACTTATTGTGCCGTTTGCAGTAGAAACACATGGGACATAGAGCATCAGTGCAAAACAATGTCTAAGAGATATTACACCCCGTCTCAGTGCCTCCACGCGTGTAGGGGGTGGTTCATTTTTCGCCGAAAGAATCGGGATTCCAATTCATCGGGGAAATGCAGCTTGCATTCTTGCCACCATTCCCCGTGGACATGTCTTGTACAGTTGTCATAATTTGCATATACAGTTAGTATTAAACTATAAATATGTTGTAATATTGGTTATAAATCACTACATAGTATAAAACAAAGTCGCTTTCTCTGTCCCTATGTATGCTTAAATCTTTAAAACTACGCAACGGATTTTGATGCGGTTTTTTTAATAGATAGAGCGATTGAAAAGGAAGGTTTATATGTATAGTAACATCCAGTAAATAGTGGAGAAAAAATATTTTTTTGAGGTTTCTAATGTGATAATAAATCAAAACTACTGGATCGATTTTAATCATTTTTTCAGTGAATGACATAGGCTAAATATTTTATACCCGTGCGAAGCCGGAGCGGGCCGCTAGTAAAGGATGAAAAAATTAAAGCACGTCAGAATTGAAAACCAATTTTGAATCGCATGTAAATAATTAACTAATTACAATAAAATAATAAAAAGACTGGAGAAGGACAGTCAAGACAGTCAATAAAGCTCAGTTAAAAATTAAATAAATAAATACATATATAATTTGCACTTTCATGAAACTTAAACACGTGTTGTGTGTGCGAAGCCTCAATAGCTCAACGGTAGAAGGGCCGACTTCGCTCCGTTAACGCGAGAGTCGAGGGTTCGATCCTGACGCCTTTAGGCTACTGTCGTACCCACTCTTAGCGCAAGCTTCGAGCTTATTTGGAGGGCAATAGGAATATTAGTAATGCCTTGAAAAAGCATTGCTAATATTCTATTAAAAAAAAAAAAAAACTAGAAACATGTTAACCAACCAACATGCGCGACTAATAGAGGTTCTATTCATATTTTATTGGTAGCTTTGAGAGCTTCAACCTGTGAATTTCTTGTGACGCTCATGGGCGAGCATCTTAAAATTTCATAACGCGCCTAAAGGAGTATATCTTCAAAAAACTTATATACCTCATAAATTAATAGTTTTGTGTATTTATTGACTTAGCGGTCGTAAGCCGTGCAATTACATTAGCCGATGTTCAGATGTTTTCGTGCGAGTCCTAATTAATTACAGTCAGTTATTAGCCCGGAGTTGGACGCTCGCCAACCGACTCGTGGCTTATATATCCCGTATTGAAATTGTGTCCGTAACATATAATCACCGTTTTGGCGTTGTGGGTAGCGAGTCTGCCTTTAGTCTCGACGGTTGCAGGTTCTTTTTTTTTTTTTTTTTTTATTCAACATAAAAAGCATTACACTTATTTGTTGAAAGTCAGATTCTACCACCGGCTCCAAAATGGAAAAACCTCTACCTGAGAAGAACCGGCGAAACAAACTCAGGGGGTTTTATCTTTTTTTTTAATATGTATTTTTTTTTTTGAACTGATATTAGTTTACATATTATAATCACTGAAAAGCCTGGAGTGACTGTCTCATTCCCAAGGCATGGTGTCCTCAAGGTATTCACTAATTTTATAATAGCCTTTACCACACAAACGTTCTTTGACCTTTTTTTAAATTTATTTAAAGAAAGTTTCTGAACGCTTTCTGGGATCCTATTGTAAAACCGTATACAGTTACCCTTAAAAGAGTTACTAATTTTATGCAGTCTAGTAACTGGCATTGTTAATTTATGTTTGTTCCTAGTGTTGATGTTATGATTATCACTACATTTTGTAAATTCATTGATGTTCTTATGTACATACATAACATTTTCTAAAATGTATTGAGAAGCAACAGTCAATACATTAATTTCTTTAAATTTCTCCTTTAAGGAATCTTTACAACCAAGATTGTAAATTGCACGAATAGCTCGCTTTTGCAGCACAAAAATTGTATTTACATCAGCCGCGTTACCCCAAAGTAAAATTCCATATGACATAATGCTATGGAAGTAACTAAAATAAACTAGTTTGGCTGTTTCTACATCTGTTAATTGTCGAATTTTTCTTACTGCGAATGCTGCCGAACTAAGTCTATTCGCCAATTTAGCAATATGGGGCCCCATTGTAGTTTAGAATCTACAGTTATTCCAAGAAAAACTGTAGACTCCATAACTTCTAATACTTCTCTATTCAATATTACATTAGACTGAACTTGTCTCACATTGGGCATTGAAAATTTTATGCATTTATTTTTTTTACTATTCAAAAGTAAGTTATTGACACTGAACCAATGAAGTACCTTAGAAAGAGCATTGTTTACTTCGTCGTAATTAATACTATGTCTTTTAAGGTTAAAAATAAAAGAAGTGTCGTCAGCAAACAATACTATTTCTTGTGCTCCTTCCACAAAATATGGTAAATCGTTAATGTAAACAAGAAAGAGAAATGGGCCGAGAATGGAGCCCTGTGGGACTCCCATATTTACATTTGTACCTGAAGATCTTTTACTGTTTACGTCGACCTTCATAATTCTATATTGCAAGTAAGAAATAAGAAGATCGAGCGCAGTGTCACGTATACCATAGTGCTTCAACTTCCTGAGTAACGTCTCGTGTTGTACGCAGTCAAAAGCCTTAGATAAATCACAAAAAATACCAAGTGCATCCCGTGACTCCTCCCAGGCATCATAAATATTAGAAAGAAGTTTGATACCTGCGTCAGACGTCGAGCGACCCTTGGTAAAACCAAATTGATTTTTATGCATTAATTTATATTTATTAAAATGCAACAGCATCTGATTTAACATTATTTTCTCAAAAATTTTACTAAGAGTCGATAACACCGATATGGGTCTAAAGTTAGATGGATCTGACGCACAGCCAGACTTAAATAACGGTATCACTTTGCTATATTTCATTAAGTCAGGAAATATTCCACACTTGACACAATCATTAAATATGGTCGCGAGATACGGTGCAATAAGATCTATAATTGAGCTTATTACTCGATTCCCACTCGGTCAGATGTTTGTTAAAATTTATGTTTCGTTCTGGGCGTTTGTACGTGTGGCTCTCCGCATTGTACCTCGGAGAGCACGTTAAGCTGTCGGTCCCGATTGTTATCATAACAAACATAAGTAAATTACTCTTATCCAATGAGTTACCGGTTCGGCCTTAAGGTTGCGGAGGTCAGGTGGCAATCGCTCCGTAAGAACTAGTAACTTTTTTAGAAATTTACAATCAAATAAACCGATTTCAACATTTGACATTAAAAACTAACCTCGATTAAAATATTGGATATTTTTTATGTCAGGAAATGTTCGGTTCCCGTGGGATTATGAAAAAACTACACAAACGTAAACGAAATCGCGGCCACAGCTAGTAAAGAAAAAACTGTGTGGTTTTAAGAAACCACGACGCATTAGGGTATTAAAATTCTGTTCTTTATCTTAATTGAAAAAAAAAATATACATAACTATAATCAAAATAATTATTAAAAAAAATCATATAAACGAAGACAAACTAAAAACACGCAAGCATACATGCGAACAAATATACCTTCATGGTTCGCCGGCTATAATTCGACATGGCGAAGACAAATAAAAAAATGTAGTTGATATGGACGCAAATAAGCAGTACCATGTCAACCCACAAAATTGAAAAAACTGAGTTATATATATGCAGAAGTGTTGGTTATATTGTAATATTTGTAGGGTTTTAAGCTTTAAAACTTCTAAAAAGCCATTTTTTCAATCATGAAATTTATGTATTTTTAAACGTTTTGGGTTATATTATATACGAAATATGCAGTTTTTATACTTATTTTATTTTGTGAAAATAAGTAAAATAACTTACATAAATTTGAAATTGTTGCCAAAAACTTGACCAATACAGCAAGTTGTTCAAAATTATCAAACGCGTTTTTCTCGAAATGACATTCGTTTGGGTTGACATGGTATTGCTTATTTGCGTCCATATAATAATTTTCATTTCAGTAAATAGAAACTAAACCTCAAATAACCCAAAAAAATAATAACGAATAAAATTAACCTTTTACGTTGTACATTCAGAGATGGCCGCAAAACCCTCTTTCGAGCGGTCGTTAAAAGAATGAGTGGTGGCTTGACTTAAAATATTCCACCAAAAATCCATTTCAACATTTAAGATTAATCTTTTGAGAGAGTCAAATGAACAATGGTCTTGTTTAATTCAGCTTCTTGTAATAACAAGGGAAGTACGTGGGCTGTGCCTTATTGAGATCGCTTTGCCGAGAATACTATTAGAATTTAGTTTAAAATACAGATCTAATTAAAAGGATATATCTTAATGAATTGATGATTCTTGCGATGTTTAATTACTAGTGGTTTGTCGATTGAGTGGATTTTTTAACCACAAATAAATCCAATTTAATTTCGAATAGTTCTGAATGAATTTCAATCATGTTGAGTCATGCCGGTAGAATTTCACCACCGCGACAAACTAAAACTCTAAATTCCATCCATACCACCTCGATGTCTGGAAATCCACAACAGACCGATTTAGAAGATATTTCAAGAACATTACAAGGTCTTCATGTCCCGACGCCAGATTTACATATATTACTAAAAAAATCACTCTGAGCCACGGTGGGGAGCCCCACAAGGACAATCGCAAAAATTTTAAATTAAGATCAATACAAAACATCTTCCCCGAGCGGGAATCGAACTCGCAAGGCAGGCTCGATACCGAGCGTTACTACGGTGTCAGTTAATGATCCTCTACAAGTATAAGTAAATCATTCTCGTATTACACACTTAGATACATATCGTGTGTAGTATATCTCTGAATATTGTACAGTCTCCTTTGTCTTTGAGCACAGTAATAATAAATTACTCACACACGTCACTGTGCTGGCGATATTTCCTGAATATTCTAGATATTCCGGATTGCGCCGGAACGAACCGGTTTACACCGGTTATATATGAACACGATGACACAGAAGATAGTAGAGACAAATAGGTTAACATCAATCACTTAGAAAGAGACTCACGTTGCAATGGATTTTTTGAAGTCGACAGCCTAAGATGCGTGTGAATCTCTTAATAGCGAGGACACACTGTTCGTTCGAAACTGGATTCTCGAGGTCAACATGGTCAAGGGCCTCAATGTACTGGTTGTTAGCCTAAGGTATATTTTTATTGTATTTCAATTTATTTCATATTATAATAGAGGCTTATTATTATTAATCATTTCAAACAAGAATATATTTAAAGCCTCAAAATATAACGCAGCCTACAAGTCACTATAAAAAATCCAAAGCTCGAAACAATTTGCGAAAAAGGGTTTCACAAAAGCCATGTATCCAAGATTATAAAAATAATTTGACGACGTTGTGGCGCAGCGGTAGCGAACCTGCCTTAAATGCCACAGGTCGCGGGTTCGATTCCCGCTCGGAGCATAATATGTTTGTATTGACCATGCAAGCATATTTTCCGATCTGGTTGTATTAGTCCTTGTCATTGTGAATGTTTCCGGACCCCCGACACAGGATATTACTATCCTAATGGGGGCCGTTGAGTTTGCAGCGTATATTTATTATTATTTATTTCATTTTGTGTTACTTATTTAAAAATAAATAAAAACTAAAACATAAACTACAACCGAAGACCGTGGGTTCAAATTCAAGCGAGCACCTGAGTTTTCAACTGCCCAATTTGTGTTTAAAATTTATCTGTCAAGGAAAACATCGTGAGATATGCCGTAAGAGAAATTCTAAGACATGTATATACAAAAGTTAGCTGTAGTCTCTTGCTGGTGGTAAGTCTAAAATACCGCTTGGTTAGCTACGTTACCCGTACGTTGAGAATCATTTATGGTTGGCAGCGTACTTGCATGCCCTATAATGTTGCAGATGTTAATGGGCGGCCGTAATCAATTAGCCTCAGTAATAGGTGGGCCTCCTGCCCTTTGTCTCTCTAAAAATGTACTAAATGCATATAAAAATAACAATAAACATTAAGCGCTACACACTCAACGGCTCCCAATTGGATAGTTATTTCCTGTGTCTCGGAACACACACAGGGACAAACACAAACACACCCATACCGGAACACATGCCTATAAGGATAAAACAAAGCTGTGGCGCCTAACACAGATTCGGAAAGAAGAAATCTAGTGATTTTAAAAACACTAAAACACCTTTTATAGAAACTCATCTTCGAAAAATGTATCCTAATCGAACAACCTCATTTTTAATCTACGATCAAGTAAAACCTCGTAACCGTAATGTTATTCAGGAAACACCTTTATTGCCGATTCTAGCAGGGCGGACGTGCCTTTGAATATTCAGCGCTTGGTAACATTCCATAAATTTTATATTTCGCAGCCCGACACAGATCGTACCGTAGTGTAGATTTATCATCCTAGGACATACTCTTTTGTATGTGCGGTAAATATAAAATGCATTCAATGTTTTTCGTTGTTTAGCTGAAATTGTATTTTATAAATACAAATTTATAAAATGCTAGTCATTTTTTGGCCGCGGCTACGACCGCGTGATATTTAATAATAATAAGGCATCTTTTTGAAAAAGCAGTATATAGTTGTCCTTCACATTTTTAGTATGCTTCAATAGTCTGGATAATAATAATAATTAATCTGGATGCAATAAAATTTCAGAATGTTTATTGGAAGCACATTTACTCTATAAAGGAATATTTTTCCGATATCAATGCTCGGGACTCTCCATCAGAAGATCTGAGATTTCGATCTCAATCAGGAAAGTAATTTGGTAACAATTATAATGAAATTGTAAACTTCAAGTTGAAAAGGCTAACTATCGAGTTTCTTGTCGGTTTTTCTCGGTAGTATCAACCTTCGGTTACGCTTAACGAATCAAAAGTACTTTTAAAAATGTATTTCAATAAAAGTAATTTTGATTCAGATTTTTGTTAATTTATAAAGCTTGACTAGTTTTAATAAAATGTTAACACGAAACATAATATACTACTTTTAATCCGTCAGTGATATCCGAATAATGAATACAAGTATTCACATTTATTAGCATCGGGGAAGGTTGGCCGTAAACCGCGGACGTTAAATGCTTTAACCACTGTTTGTATAATACAGTCGAGTAATTTTCGTGGAATATTAAAACGGCGAGCCCGTGCAGTTACATCCCAGAAATTTTAATTGTTCTCGTGTTTTAGAGCGTAATTTTTGATGTTATGAGAAGTGGAGTGTTGCGAATATTTTTTAATTTGTCTTGATTAATCTGAAAATTTACGTGCTATAAGCCTGTAGTGCTTTTTTACTTCATGACGATTGGCAAACAAACATAAGGTCTGCCATACTTGAAGTATGACAGGCGCGTTGCCAACCCAAGGATAGGAGGAATAGGCTACAGATGGGGTAGGAAATTGGGACTCCGGCATTCTCATTCATCGCACGAAACGCAACAGAATGATACTGTAACTTGACGACGATTTTCTGTGAGAGGATAGTTCCACGTTCGAGCCGGCCCATTTGTGCAGAGAAAAGCATGGCTTAACTTCTACAATTTTTTTTGGTTCTATTTACTTTTAATAGTTTTTTGTTTTATATTGCTTTGTTTTTTATTTTTATCTGGTCTTTTAATTTTTTCTTGAATACCTTTATCCAGTTAAAATTAAAATTTGTTATGTATTCAAAACAATTTAAGCATATTAAAAATTCATAACCGGCTATTACCGGCACAAACCAGATTAAATGTTGGCCGATTTCATTCTCTTTCGGGGCAAATTATATAATATTTTAATATTGAACATACATGTTTTGAGCATCACAGGGTTGATATACATCATCGGACATTATAATTTAAATGACCCTTGAATATTAATAATGTAAATTTGTAGCAATTTTTTAACTCGATTCATAACGAGTATGTTTTGTTGTATACTAATTTTGACAAATAAAACAATATCCTTTTTCGAATAGTTTTGTCCAGATATTTTAATATCGTTCGATGTATGTACGAAGCTGAAAAGTCTGTCCATATTGCAGTATATATTTGTATCCAGTTTGGAGTGTAACAGCTTTCTTCTACACTCATTACTTAAACATTTTAATTATAAAATACTTGTATTATACTTAACACTTTGAGGTGTTAAAGGTTTTATTTTTATGTAGACGTATTTTTGTGAACCTGCCTTAAGCGCCACAGGTCGCGGGTTCGATTCCCGCTCGGGGCTGATGTTTGTATTGACCATACAGGCACGTGTGTCGATCTGAGTGTGTTTGTTCTTGTGCTTGTGTATGTTTCTCCATTGAGTGTGTTTTTTTATGTTACAAGTTGGCAAACAAAAACATACGGCCCACCTGATGGTAAGTGGTGGCCGAAGTCTAAGAGCGCTTGCAGCACCATTAGCAGGCATCTCCTCTGCCCAGTAATGCCTAAGCACTGCTATTTGGCGGCAGAATACCTACCTAGCTGGCATTTTGCAACAAAAGACCTACCACCAGTGTGACTGACAGAGATTATCCTAAAAGCGGGTGATGGGGTCGTCGCATCCCTACGCCGGTAAAAATCATTTATTAATTATTGATTATTTTGTTTGTTGCAGCCGGATCCGCTCTCGGTCGGCGAACGAGCCGCGGCGGAGCGGGGGCCGCGGGCTCGCCGAGTTGACGTCATGCCCATCGCTTCCAACGAATCAGCCAACTTCACAGACCTGGTGTTCGACTCCAACCTCCCAGCCAGCCCCTTCAGTCTCGCCCAGAAGATCGTCATCGCAATCATCGCCAGCGTCCTCTCCGTGCTCACAGTCGTCGGCAACTCCATGGTCATGATCAGCTTTAAGATCGACAAGCAACTACAAACAATCAGCAATTACTTCCTGTTCTCCCTCGCGGTTGCCGATTTCGCCGTCGGTTTGATCTCAATGCCGTTGTTCACAATGTTCACAATATACGGATATTGGCCGCTTGGGCCACACATTTGCGATACATGGCTAGCGTTGGACTATCTAGCTTCGAACGCATCAGTTTTAAATCTTTTAATTATAAGTTTTGATAGGTATTTTAGTGTAACGCGGCCGCTTACGTACAGAGCGAAAAGGACTACACGCCGCGCCACTGTGATGATAGGTGGTGCGTGGGGTTTCAGTTTAGTATTGTGGCCTCCTTGGATCTACGCTTGGCCGTATATTGATGGGGAGAGAAAGGTCCCCCCTAACGAGTGTTATATCCAGTTCATAGAGACGAATCAGTTTATTACGTTTGGGACGGCAATCGCTGCGTTTTATGTGCCAGTGACGGTTATGTGTATATTGTATTACAAGATATGGAGAGAAACGAAGAAAAGACAAAAGGATCTACCGAATCTTCAAGGGGGGAAGAAACATGATTCGTCGAAACGATCGAATTCCAGGTGAGTATTTTATAATTATAGTTAAATGAGCCCACTGGGTACTGTAGTGTCCGATGAGTGAGAGAGTCGCCAATCTGTTTCCTTCCTTTTTTTTTATGTTAGAAGTTGGCAAACAAGCATACGGCCCACCTGATGGTAAGTGGCTGCCGCAGCCTATGAGCGCTTGCAGCACCATTAGTAGGTGCCACTCGCGCGTTGCCAACCTCGAGATATTAGTTCTTAAATCTCGTTCGCCCAGTAATTTCACTAGCGTACAGTGTCCTTCAAACCGGAACACAGTAGTGCCTAAGCACTACTATTTGGCGGCAGAATATTGGACACTGCGGTGGTACCTACCTAGCCGGCCTCTTGCAACAAAAGACCTACCACCAGTGTGACTGATTGCACTGGTGGAATAATCTCTGTTGTGACAGAGGTTATCCCAACAGCGGGCGATGGGGTCGTCACATTCCTTTTTCCTTTTCCCTTTGTTGGCAACACACATATGATACTTCAAGTATCGCAAGCGTTCAAAGACTGCGGTGAATGCTTACCATCAGTCGGGCCGTATGCTTGTTGCCAACCGTCAGGACATAATAAGAATTAGGAAAGACTGGCCTGCCTGACAATAAGAGTATTATTACAGGTATAGAATGGACGCAAATAAACAATACCATGTCAACCCACACGAATGTCATTTCGAGAAAAACGCGTTTGAAAATTTTGAACAACTTGCTTTATATGAATTTTTTTATGTATTGGTCAAGCTTTTGGCGATTTCAAGATTTATGTAAGTTATTTTACTTATTTTCACAAAAATAAGTATACAAACTGCATATTTCGTATATACTATAACCCAAATAAATTGCATGATTAAAAATGGCTTTTTTTAGAAGTTTTAAAGCTTAAAACCCTACAAAAATATTAAAGAAAAATTTTCTTCAGCCATTTACCTACACTTCTGCATATATAACTCAGTTTTTTCAATTTTATGGGTTGACATTGTATTGCTTATTTGCTTCCACATAATGCTGTACCTAAAAGTTTATAGAGGGAGGGGGGTTTATTAAGGAACGTTGTGGCGCAGCAGTAGCGAACCTGCCTTAAGCTCCAGGTCGCGGGTTGTTTTTATTAACCATACAGGCATGTTTTCCGGTTTGGGTGTGATTGTCCTTGTCATTGTGTAAGTTTCCGGACACCCGACACAGTATATAACTATTGTAATCGCCGCCAAAAAGAGTAAGGTGCTTTATCGAATAACCTTTCAGTTCCTTTTGATAGCGATCGAGAGTTTTTATTCCCGAAGTGCCGCTGGCGAAGTTGCAAAACTTAATTGCGGGCGCGCAAAATCATTACTTACAATCTGCAAGTTTAGGAATGGCCACAAAAACTTCTACTGTAATTTTGTTTTCCGTCCCTTTATCTCGCCGCCACCCGAGTTTTCACTCTTCTCCCCAACTTTAAGGTTCACTTTCGATCGTTGTTTTCTATTTATTTCCACAGTTTTCAGCGGAACAGTCCCGCCTTAAGCCTGTAAAAGTAGAATAACGATAGTTTTTCTCGAAGTTTTTGCACATTTCTCTTAATATAAGTAAACTATTCAACATTTTGTTTTGTTTTATGTGAAAACCTTTATGTTATATACACTTGCACGTTTATCTAATACCTTTAAACGAGCAATTCTTGTCTAAATGTATATATACAATCTGGATCTCGGAAACGGCTCTAATGATTTTCATGACATTTAGTATGCAGGGGGTTTCTGGAGCGATAAACCGATCTAGCTAGGATTAATTTTTTGAAAATATCGTTTTATCCGTGTTTTCAGACAATGAAAATTCCAATTCGTGAAAGTATGACATTCCTGACGACATTCTTCCTGACATATTTTTGCGAGTAAACTAGCAAGCTTAACTAAAGTTACATATTTCATAATTATGTAATTCGTGTCTAAATAATTCTAAGGTCCAAAAAACACGATTTAAAGAAAAAAAAAATACGGAGCAAATTTCGCTCTTCCAGGTACTAATTAAATTTAAATCTACTTCTTTTCAAAATATGTAACTTACAATCATAGAAATAATATAAGAACAAGAACAATCACTTGTAATTTAATGTTAAATAAATTCATACTTTATAGCTAAATATTTAAGTTCAATTTTCAATACTTCATATTAAAACGAAAATTTGTTCGAGAAAGAGACACACAAAAAAGTAGCTGTGTCCCTTTCCCACAGGTTGCCCTTACAAAAAAATAATTTGATAAGGTGGTAGCTACACAACTTCCGAATATATTTATAAATGTTGTGACTTAACGAAAGTCTTTTATAATAAATAACAATATGTTACTAAATTATTAGTTTTGATTGTAATATAATAAGCCTTTAAATACACCATTTTCGGTTAAATGACTTTAAATAAAGGAAATATTAATACTATTCTGACAAAATAACAGTTCACACAGTTCAAAATTTACCAACAAATTGGCGTTATTTTGGTTGCTATAGTAACGTCAAATTTTCAAATCATAGACTGGACTCTTCAAAGCCTTTTTTAATTGATTTTTCTTAGAAAAATGGTGAACAAATGCGTTATACCTGATTGTAAGAATGAATCTTATACAGGTTGTGATAAATCTTTCCACCTGTAAGTAATTTTGTTTTATAAGAACTTTGAACTTAACATAGCAGAGTCACCCTAGACTATGCTATGTTAAGTTCAAAGACGATTCTTGAATTTTTTATCAATTGTATTTAATTTAAAATTTAAAAATAAAGTTATGTTATCTTTGTTTTAGTGATAAAATATTATTTTCAGATTTCCTCGTCACGAGGAAAGAAAAAAGAATGGATAAAAATAAATATAATGTTATATTTTCCGACTTACATGCCACTACTATAATACACTGGCTAATTCTAATAAAAATAATAATATTCCAATAAAATAATATATTGGCTCTAATTTAAATATATTAATAGTATGAAATCAAGATGATTCTAAGTTTATATTTTGCCTTCAATTATTAAAAATTATGGTGTTTCGATTAGATAGGGACAAAGCCACCATTTGGAACCTCTCTTTTGACACAGAAATGTTGCTTCAGTGAGCTTTCTTGTTCTTATATTAATTCCATGCTTACAATTACATCAAAAACAAGCGGTTCAAATAAGTCATAGGTTTAATATAATCCAACTAGCTTCTGCCAGTGACTTCCCCGACGTGGATTACAGTTTCAATACAAACTTTGAACCCCCATTTAACCTCTTCAGGGATGGAATTTTAGAAAATGTTTAAACACGTGTTTTTTCATTTTCAATTGTTTATCGAATGGATAAGTTTCATACTTCTAGATTAAAAAATGACTGACCTCTCCTGAAACTGTCAATCCCCTTCGCACCTCTTCAGGGGGGATTTTAGAAAACGGTGAGATACATGTATCTTCTCAAACTTTTAACTTAAAAACAAAGTTCCTAGTAGATTCTAGTTTTGAAAAATGACGGACATCCTCTACAAACTTTCAACCCCTTTTTTACCCTCTTAAGGGTCACATTGGTGGTAGGTCTTTTGTTGCAAGAGGCCGGCTAGGTAGGTACCACCGCAGTGTCCAATATTCTGCCGCCAAATAGTAGTGTTTAGGCACTACTGTGTTCCGGTTTGAAGGGCATTATACGCTAGTGAAATTACTGGGCGAACGAGATTTAAGAACTAATATCTCGAGGTTGGCAACGCGTGAGTGGCACCTACTAATGGTGCTGCAAGCGCTCATAGGCTGCGGCAGCCACTTACCATCAGGTGGGCCGTATGCTTGTTTGCCAACTTCTAACATAAAAAAAAAAAAATTCAAAAATCGTTTCTTATAGTGCTCGTTGGCTTTTTAAAATAGACCCCTGTGAAAAAAAATAACAGCTTTCTAGGTCCAAAGGTTAAGGCTGGGCGGTGAAATGTCAGTCAGGATATCTCCTTTTATATATATATAGATTACGTAATTGATAAAAACCGCGAACGCATACGGTCACCCACCCATAGACTAATCGAGCCTAAAGCTGCTTACTGAACAGTGAGCGCATCTGGCTTACCGTCTTTGATAAATGAATTATTTACGCCTTATTTACTAGCTAAGTGGCTGATAAACTTTTTCGTGTAGAAGTTTTTAAGCTGTTAAGGGTGTTTCAGACAATCGTTTTCTTTTGGAGCGTATACGGTCGTTTCGTAACTTTTACAAGCGCGCTTCATTTCGCGTTTCAAAAAGCCGAGCGCACGAACACGGCGATAGTGAGTGTCACAAACATATTATTAAAAAAATGATTACGTGCAAGTACGAGCTTATAGCCTTACACGTGCGTCGACGCGCATACGAGTTGCGCGTGTGGTAAAAGGGTATAGGATAGACCGGCCGTGTCGCTTTTTTGCTCGACTTGGCGGGGCCTCTGCCGCAACACGGCCGGTCTATCCTATATATAACTTCGTTGTGGATAAAACTAATAGCCTGAATTTTCAGTAACCAAGCAAGCATTGTACACGGTATATTTCAAATTTAATTTAATTTGAACCAGAAGTTTAATAAATTGAATTTAAATTTAAATTTTTGAATTTTATTAAAACAAATATAATACACCTAAAACTCAACGATACATTCTCTTAATTGAAACCGTATTAAAACAACACTGGTGTTTTCTCTTCGAAAAATCGCTTTGATATGTTAATCGAGTCCCTCCAATTAACGGGATCGATATTTTAAACACGTATCGAATGTAAATTTAATCAAACTTAAAATAACAAAATGGCGGATTAGTTACTAATATAATGAAATATAGTTAAACTGTCCTCAGATTTCTGCTTACTTCACATTGTGTTACGCGGCAATAAAAGATGGTAAAATTTATAGAGGTATTTATTGTAACGGTAGAATAATTGTTATACAATAAAAAAATTTAATTCTTAAATATAATAGGTTATATAAAAAAAATGCCAGCTAAACTCATCGGTGGGTCACTAGAGATATTTTAAAGCTTAAGGATTGGTTTTCAAAATAATTAAAAATAGGGCGCCACTGTCAAGAACAATGTATAATATGGGTTGACAGTCCCATTTAAATTTAATACGTTATAGTAAATATTACTATAATCCAAAAGAAAAGTCCGTTATTAATAATATTTAAACTAAAATTTGAAATGTCACCGTCCTGTGAGTGAGAATCAAGAAGATCGCGATGCCACGTGGTCACCACCGGCCACGTGCAGACCGCAACCACCTCGACGCCTCGAGCACGCCGAGCGCCGGGCAGTCCAGCACTGGAACTGAAGAGACGGCCCGCGCGGTAGAAGCTACTCGCACAGCACGATGCAGCCTTCCAGGAAGAAGAGTCCTCGCCGACTGACGAACACCCTCAGTAATGAAGATGAGCCCCTTATAATAACAATGAAGATGAGCTCCTTCGATGTAATATGCCTCGGGAACAGATGCCCCGAAGTGAAAATATGCGCCCCCGGTTGCAAGGTGCGCTCCCACGGAAAAAGATGTCCCCGGTGGGAAAAACAAGGCCCTCCGTAGAAAAATAAGGCCCTCGGTAGAAAAACAAGGCCCTCTGATTACACACGAGGCCCTCAGTGGACAAACAAGGCCCTCACTTGACAAACAAGGCCCTCGGTAGACAAACAAGGCCCTCCGTAGACACCTCCTGGAAACGAGAAACACACATGGGTTAAAAACAGTACACCTGGTACCCACGTTGCTTCCCGAATCCCCACAATAACTCAAACTTTTAATAAATTATAAACAAACACTATTATTTGGGTTTAAGACCCAGAAAACAATATGAAACGACATACTATCACTAAGGTCTGCACTGGTTCTAATAAGAAAGCAAATAAATACCTTTTGGAGGAAAAAGACCCCGCTTACAACTGGCAGGCCTATGTCAACTCCTGCGCCTCCAGTGAAACGAAGTCAAGCACCCTACCGCGTGGTGGACAGACCCACGGCAGTCCCCAGCACGTGGTCGACACACACACGGATGTGCACTATAATTATACAATAGGAAAGGTTCAAAGCAAAAATAATGAAATTGCCAAACACATCACTTTGGAGTAGTACAGTAAATATGCAAAACTTACGAAAGGTAGTAACGAAACGGCTTCAGGCCAAGGTGTCGTTGGCACGTGGATGATGCTTGAGGTTTATTGTACCGCACTACGACTATATGGGCAACTGTCGGCAACTATAGCTCAGCTGATGAGCTGCGCACGACGATGCCGACAGGAGACCCAAGGTGAAAATGTTGCAAAAATAGTGCAAAAAGGTCGAATGAGCCCGGGCCAGGGTATTTATACCCTCGCCACGACCGGAAGCCCCACCAAACAAAACACAAAACGAAGCTTTTCGAAAACTAGCGGAAACCGGCAGAAAACAAAGCATTTGCATAGATTAATTACAAAATATTAATCAAAACAAATACAGATGACAACGACCTGTCAAACTCCTACGCATCGACAATGACGATCATTGTCACCTGGAACGAAACGTTCTAAAATAAAAAGTAATATAACAATTTAATTTTGAAAAATTATTAAATTAATATTTTAATTATTAGTTTTAATTATTTTAATTAATTTAGATATTTAATTATGATTGTTATGTTTAATAACGGTAGGGTAGGGATAAAAAAATATAATAACGCGACTCCTGCGCAATGGCAAGATGTCAGGTGTCAAACGTCAAGTGCATTGACCTACTTGTTGTTTGTTTTGATAAAAAAAGTAAAACGGAAATTTTTATGTAACAATTGAAATATATTTTTCTAATGTCCTGGACAATGTAGCGAACCTGACATAAGCGCAAAAGCTCACGGTTTCGATTACCGCTGGGGCAGATGTTTGTATTGACCATACAGGCATGTTTTCCGATCTGGGTGTGTTTGTTCTTGTCAATGTGTATGTTTCCGGAAACAGGATATAACTATCCTAAGACTTCACACCATAAATTCAAGAATTTCATATTACGGATAGAGATATAATTCATCCTTAAGTATTCTCCATTATAAGCAACCTTGGTTACAATAAATGAAATGATAAAACCCGATAACCTTGTAACGTAGTGTTAACGACAAATTCCCTCACGACGATCTTTCACTCGCACGTATCTAATAAAAATACCTAGCGTGTAAGAGCTTTTAAAAATTTCAGCGACCTCACGCTCAGGGCCTTATCCCCAAAGCCTCAAGAAGCGAGAGACTTAATTCAAAGATACAGACAAGATTTACCGTGCCGTATGTAAGTTTATGTTTTATTTAACATGTGAATTTTATTGTGCCTAAACGATTTGTTTTGATAATGGTGTTTGAATTTCGAATGTCAGAATTAAAAGAATTTACGTTTCGGTTTTTTTCACACGTATTTTGTGTACATATAATAATTTTTTTTAATTAGGATTGTTTCATTGTAACCTAACATATGACAAATAAAGCTTAGGGTACATAATAAAAATTTCAAAATATTCCGTATAAATTTGTACACATTGTTAAAGTAATGTCGAGCAATTATTTATTATTATTGTATTATAGCTTCTTCCCGCCGCTTCCCCTGCGTGAATAATGAGTTTTGATGAGGAATCTTTAAAACAATGTAGAAATAATTTGTTACCCCTACAGTCTTTCATCCCTTATTTCATTCCTTTCAAGTTTTTTTTCTCAGCAAAAGCAAGCAAACTCACTTTTTCATTTATAATATTGATAGGATATGTTATTTTAAGTGTCAACGGGTTATATCTTTTAATACCTAAATTCCGAAGCTTTTTAAACACTTCTTAAAATCATATTTCATAGAATCTTCTTAACTTGGTGGGTTAATATTTTCGACATACGTGTACAAAACACTTGTAAAATATGTGGCAATCTCATACTTGTCGTGGTATTAAACCTCATGTAATATTCACGTGTAGTGGGTCGGTTTATTAAACTCGCTACTAGGGTCGAAACATGAGAAGGGTTGAAATTATACCATAGAAACAGATGGTGCTAATGAAAATAGAAGGGGAAAATGCGAATGTAATACAGAAACTAAGTTATTATGGAAGTTGCTTATGTAAATCTGGTTTTGCATTTTCTTTTACCTTACTAAGTTGGCAAGCAAGCATACGGTTTTTTTATATACATTTTTTTAAGTTAAAAGTTGGCAAACAAGCATACGGCCCACCTGATGGTAAGCGGTTGTCGTAGCCTATGAGCACGCGCAACACCATTAGTAGGTGCCACTCACGCGTTGCCAGCCTCGGGAAATTGGTTTTGAAATCTCGTCTGCCCATTAATTTCACTAGCCTACAGTGCCCTTTAAATCGGAAGACGTTATGCTTGGCTGTAGAATATTTGACACTGCGGTGGTACCTACCTAACCGGTCTCTTGCAACAAAAGACCTACCACCAGTGTGATTATATAGCTACTGGGCCGATTCGTTCGCGTCTATGTAGTTTTTACGCAGGACCGTCTACGATACGCAACCCTAAGGGTGAACCAGTAACTCATTGGATAAGACCAATCTACTTATCAAGAGTTAACGATTATGATCAGATATGATAACAAACGGGACCGTTAGCTTAACGTGCTCTCCAAAGCATGGAGGGGAGATCCAAAAGGACAAACACCCAGATATCTATAACAAACATCTGCTGCGAGCGGGTATCGAACACGCAGCCGTCAAAAAATTATTAGGTTCCTGCGAGATTATCAAAAAGACTACTTTAACGCGAGGCGCCCCGGGAACAGCTGATATAATAATAAAAATTAATAAATAAAAAAGCCTTTATTTCATATCTTTATTTTACATTTCAAATATTGTTAGGTTTAAATTAAATTATTAAAACTATCGTGAGACATAATTAACTTAATGTAGAATTTAAACGGCTAACACTCACTTTCAATCGGTTTAAGTACCGACTAGTTTCGGACTCATCAGAGGTCCTTTATCAGGGTGAGTGGGCTACGTTCGCGGTCGCAACCCGTCTCGCACTCTCACTCGTCAGTGCGATTGAACGTGAGTGTTAGCCGTTTAACTTCTACATTAAGTTGTTAGGTTTTGTTAGTATTTTCCTTAGTATCTAGATGTTCTGGTTAATTCTGGCTATTTCTTTTAACCCACCTTCT
Source organism: Hestina assimilis (assembly GCA_023373885.1). NCBI lineage: Eukaryota > Metazoa > Arthropoda > Insecta > Lepidoptera > Nymphalidae > Hestina > Hestina assimilis. The sequence goes on from CM041751.1 coordinate 1,669,079, forward strand.
TTTCAGTCTCCCAACTCTTATTTTTCCAGTTGGCCTTTTCAAAATTGTTGTTTGGATTGGTCACCTGCTGTCTATGTATCGTAATACATGGCCAATAAAAGCTTATATAATATGAAAGTTATAAAAAAGATAATTCTAAAAGTTCAAATATTTTTCAATGTTATACTCAATACAAAGATGGCATCGGAAAACTGCCATACGATATTTCAAAGTTCCGCTCACAGTCCGCTGTGTGAAGAATTGTTTGTTTGTATTGTTTTCACACAAGGAACTGTTCCGTGGAGATAAAACTTTTCAATACTTTCAGTAAAAGAGCCACTAGAATATGTTTTTAAATTAAAAAAATTATATTTAAAATAAAACAACATTTAATTATTTAAACGCTACACACTCAATGGTCTTCAGGATAATGATACCCTGTGTAGGAACCGGAAATACACACAACTGCTAGTATAAACTCACTAGACCGAAAAATATGCTTGTATGGTCTTTCGAGTTTTTTTTTTCTCAACAAAACACCTATAGCTTTTCCATGATCCCATCCATATCTAAACAAAAAAATATTATAATCAGTTGAGTGCTTTAGGCGTAATAACGTCACAAATAAACATACTTTTGCATATTACCTTTTATACCTAAATTCAGAAGCTTTTAATTACGTTTAAATTTGATCGAATCTCCTTAACCCACCCAGGTTAATATTTTCGACATACGCGTACAAACAATACTTGTAAAATATGTGGTAACCGGAAATACACACAACGACAAGCACAAACACACCTAGACCAGAAAACATGCTTGTATGGTCAATATAATCATTTCTTGAAGTATTATGCCGCTTTGTCCCTGAATAAAATGACTACGGCTTCTATGCTTTTAGATAGAACCAACGTTGGTTTAATTTACGAAGGTGCACCAGCGAGTCTTTGACATTTGGTCTAAATGACATGTACAAATAAATATTATTAACAAGAATCAAATATAATTAGTGTCAAAATCATGGACACTTTTAGGTCCTTTCCTTATACGTACTTTCCGTCGTCAAATGGTAAAAAGGAACCCTTTTAAGATCTGATCACTGTCCGTGTGTCACCACCGATTTTCTAACACGACCTAGCAAGTTCAAATTTATTATACAGATTTAACGCCAATTAAGATAGACTTCTGAGTTGCACAAACAACTCATATAATTCGGAGGTCTAGCTTAGTTGGCATTAACTTCAAATAAGGTAAATAAATAAAACTGTGCTATTGTGTAAAAGAAAATATTTACTATAAATTATGGTACAGCACCCTTCGTACGCAAGTCTGACTCGCGCTTGTCCGATTTTTTTAGCAATAAAAAGTAATAATTCTCGATTCTCTAATGTTTTTCAAAAGGTTAACCATCCGTTGAACGCTAAAGTAATAGCCGTTACTATTTCGAATGTCAGTATTATGAGACGCTAAGTTATTTCAATTCTCAGAAGAAGCCGGTTGCAGAATCGTAAGTGATAAATAATCTATTAGTCATAGTCGACCATAATCTCATGGCTGTCTGCCAACGATAGGCCACAGTTGAACTCATTATGAGCCATTTAGCCGCTAGTCCACAGTACAATGGCCACTTGAATGGAAAGATGTCGTGAAATTGATTATCAAGGTCAATTTAAGTTCGTCACTTGTTGTTTTTTTAAGCTGCAAGATCAAGGATAAGTTTCAGCAAATCAAATTTTCAGGAAAAAAATCGTAACTAATATATTTTTTAATTTAATTTAATTTTAATTTTGGACGCCCTTGTGGTGTAGCGGTAGCAAATATGCCTTATAAGCGCCACAGGTCCGCTCGGAGCAGATTTGTGTATTGACATACAGGTATATTTTTATTTATATACACTTTACTGCACAATGTGCGCAAAAGGCAAGCTTAATGCTAATAGCATTTTCTGCCAGCTAACCTAATACGTGGAAGAAAGAAAGTGGGTAGGCGTGCAAAAAAAAACAAGTATTAAAATAAATATATATAAATATAAATATTACAAAAACATTTGAATATAAGGACAAAATACACATATTACAAATATAACAGTGAGAATATATATAAATAAATATATTTATGTGAAGACTTTTGAAATGTATAGGTCTTTGACTCGTCGTTTAAATGCCATTCGTGAAGTCGATTTTCGTATTTCCTCGGGCAAGTTGTTCCAAAGACATAAATCCTGTCCGATGTAAAGGCATCGAGAGCAGGATTTATTATTAATTATGTTATTCAATTAACTAAAATGCATTCTATAAGTAAAACATCTTTTTAGCTGACCAGGCTTCGGACGCATTAATAACGATTTTAATATAAACTTTGAACCCCCATATCACCACTTCAAAGGTACAATTTTAGGAAATATTAAAATACCTGTTTCTTTATCTTTAATTGTTCGCTAAAAAACAAAGTTTCATACTTCTAGTTCCCTACCCTCTTTTCGCCCCCTTAAGGATCGAGATTCGAAAAATCCTTTCTTGTTTACATTTTAAAACCAACACTTGTGAAAAAATCTGCTTCCTAGATGCAAGGGTTTATATATGTATACTAGCGGCCCGCTCCGGCTTAGCACGGGTATAAACGGGTATTTATTCATTACTGCCCGTGGCCCACGGGTAATAAATAGTAATAAGTAATAAGTTAAATTATTAACGACATCACATTAGAAACCTCAAAAATAACAGTTTTTTTTTTCTACACTATTTAGTGGATGTTATTATACATATAAACTTTCCTCTTCAATCACTCTATCTATTAAAAACCGCATCAAAATCCGTTGCGTAGTTTTAAAGATTTAAGCATACATAGGGACAGAGGAAGCGACTTTGTTTTATACTATGTAGTGAATGTAGATGATTAGTAGTAGGTACATAATTTGATTAAAATATATTAATAAAAAAATAATGACCTGGGAAGAGGTAAGGTTTTATGTTTACATTATTCAAAGTATTTATAATAATTTCGTAATTTTTTTCACGTTTTTTTTCATTTGCGAAAATACTAATTGATTTTTATATTATTTTAACTAATTTCTTCAAACTCACAAATAGACGGTCTGCTTAAAATACAATTTTGGTATATTTGACACTTACTTACTTTTCCTGAAGAGGCTCGAATGATTGATGAAATAAGTTTTTAAGGTGTACTAAATATTTAGAGAGGCGTTTGTTTGTGCGAAGGTAGCTGGCGTAGTGTTGATCGAAGACTGCAGAGTCAAACGGGCCACAGACCACAGCCACCGGTGTCTGTCAAGCGCTAATTCCTTTGGTACAGTGCAAACGAAGGTGGTCTGCGGTCGCTTTGCATCCTTGTTCCTGATACGCACCGCAAAGGTCTGGAATACCAAACCGATCTCGGTCTTCCCAACCACCTACAATATAGGTACCTTCAAATATAGAGTGAATAGGCATCTTCAAGGCAAGCGCGCTACACCTTAGGCTGTATCACCACTACACATCAGGTGTGTTAACAGTCAAGCGCTGGTCTATGCATTAAAAAAAAATCTTACGATGAAGTCCGAGATTGAGCCTAGTATGTTTTATGGAATTTGAAGACAGGTTTCCTTTTTACGGAGTTACGGAGATAATACTTTACATTGAAAGTGACATACCTAGATGCTTTATTGTTTTATAATTTTTAGAGATATTTTTTTGAGATGCACAGACTAAGTAACAATATGAAAATAATTTTTATATTATTTTCTTAATACTAGATAAAGTTATTTTCAACTACAATAATAAAATTCGTGACCGGCTCTGTAAAAATACCATTTTTATATTAAAATCTGTGACATGAAAACATCGTTCTTTTTTTATTAATATCGCTGTGACAGAAAATGATTTATTATCGGCCCCGTCATCGCGAGATTTAATCGAATCTAAAAAATGGCAACACTCATATTTTTCTCTTTCCCCCAGTACGTCTTTTTGTCAATTTCCTTGTTTTCAAAATTCATTTAGTACTAGCTACTCGTCCTGGATTGTCTAGTTTAATGCGTATTTACGAAGTCTTATATTTACTGGTGTTTGTATGAATGTCTTTTTGATGGGCAACAACTGCCCATCCATTAAAGACCTTCGGTTCGAGGTTCTGGCGTTTCACTGTGTATGTATGGGTCATACTATTAATTTAAAAGATTATGTTTTGTGACTGTTTTTATAAAAAACATAACTCCTTTAGGTGCCAGCATGATCTTGTGGCTAAGAAAAATTGACGCGAATTACGTATAAATAATTGCTAAGTATACTAGCAAACTTAATAAAATTTATTTCTTAACCTATTACGTGTTAAAAATAATATAAATATAAAATAATTATGGTATGGTTAAGTGCGTGGTATAGGCCACGCACAGTGATAACTAAAGGGTTCCAAGGCAGGTTGATTATGAAGAATCTTTAGAACTTACTAAATTGACGAATTAAAATCGCCCGCAAAAAAAAGTTGGTAATTCTATAGTAATTATTAAAAGTAATGTGAAAAACAAAGTTCAGCGTAAAACTCATATATCTCTAAAATTTGTAGACTTATCTTTTTCAAATTAAAAAGTTTTAAGCATTAATAATCAAACCTCCTTATTATTTAACCCTAAAGAAGGCGAAGAAAAGGTTTAAAAATTGAAAAACATGTATGATTTTATTTTGCTACAAACTAAATTATCTATCTAGAGATATAATATTATTTGTGTCAAACAAATCCATTTGAACATATCATTCACGTTCATTCATTCATTTACTATTGTATACCGCTTCATACAACAGAACTATATATTTCCCTCTCTTTAGAACGCTTTGAATCGCTGTCATACTCTAGTCGATACCATCACGGGCCGTTGTGAAGCAAGGAAGGATATGTCAAGTGAGAACGCATTATGTCCATGTCATGCTCGTGAAAGGGAAAGATATACGTCTTTGTGTTGCGTCTCGATTGTGCCAGTTTCATATGCAGTAAGGAAACCGCCTTTACGAATATGTCGCCCTGGTACTCTTGCATTCACTTTCTTCCGTAATATCTTTTGTTTTGGGATTGAAATAAAAAAAAATGTTGTTTGATTTTAAGTGTTTCATCATCATTTTAAGTGTTTATAAGGACTATCTACAAAGTGACAGATCGCTGTAAAAAATTACTAGCATTCAGTACTTATATAGGTACTTTTAGTTAAATACTTGGCTCTTATACCACCATCCTTTTCCACCCTTACCACCTCGATGTCTGGAAAACTGCAACAGCGCGATTTAGAATAAGTTTACTTCCTCGCACAACCTTCTGTGGAACCAACTTCAGCCGGTGGTTTTGCCGATATGACCTGGAAACCTTCAAGAGAAAACCCTATTGTTTCCTTAAGGGTTGGCAACGCACCTACATACCCTCTGGTACTGCACATATTCATGGGCGGCGGTGGTCGCTTAACATCAGGCGAGCCACGTGTCCGCCTGCTTTCTCTTACATAAAAAAATACAGTGTGCTTTCAACCACACGATTGAAAATTAGTCAACGAGTAAAGACTTAATCTCTCTGCCTGTCCGCCCGTCCGTCCGTCCGTCAGTCCGTCGATCGGTCGGTTGGTCGGTCGGTCTGTCTGCCTGTCTTCAGTAAATCGACAAAGGAATGAGATGATAATATAAAATAGTATATATATTTCTGTCTCATTCATTCCTACACATTTTTGTATTTGTGTCTCTTACCTGTCGTTTTTTCCGTTGCATACGGTTTGAAATCACAACGATTCTAAAGAAGTTTCACGTCAAAAAAAAACCAAAACAGCAAAGGCCATCTATTCTATTTTCGTATCCACTCCACACATTTACAAATGTGTTTAAGGTTGTATCTCTAATGTCTGAAAAGCGTTGCTTTACAAGAAAAAGGCTTACACACCAGAAAATGTCGGATAGATATTTGTTTTGTTGTATCAATATTTGCGACAAATGTTTGTGCTGCGTTCAAGACCGGCCACTCAAAACGAGTTACAAATATTTGAATGGAGACCCGATATACACCTAATATTATACATTTCGATTTGAAAGGTAAGTATTTACTTGTATCATCTAACAGTCGATTATTTTTAGCTTTTTGAGAAAGAAGAAAAGTTTGCATTCATGCAATGCATGCAATGCATTCGGGTGATTTTTTGTGTATATAATGCAATATATAAGACGTAATTCGATTTTAACGATTCTTGTTTTGAAGAGCATAGTGTGCTAATTGTGTATATGATTTGGTAAATGGCTCTACAGCTAGGGAATAATACTGTTCGCGGATTTGGAAATAAACACCTGATGGCTCTAAATAAGACTTTATTGGGATCTTCTAGATCACACAACAGAACCTCACAGGTCCAAATCACAGGTCTATCGCAGTCCAAAAGAATACCCGAGGTCACTGGTTTTCGCACTTAGTCACTTGTATCGCTTGTAGTTTCTTCGCTCATTGCTCAGAACTGAATGCCTCAGTCGACGTGCCGGGCCGCTTATATGTTGCGGAACACGGGTTCGAGAACGGAGTGTTATACAGCACCTTTCGAGAACACATATTCCTCAAACAGACAGAAATGGTAGCAAGCAATTTTGAACCCTAATTCCCGGTGATAAAATTCACCGTAACAATACAATATATCTAATTACTAAGCTATCACTGCATTCATATTATATTCATGGAACTGGGAATTTCCACATATCACAGATATCGTCCTATCTTAAGTGTATTGGCTTATTAAATAAAAACTAACGCCGACGTTGTGGCGCAGCGGTAGTGAACCTGCCTTAAACGCCACAGGTCGCGGGTTCGATTCCCGCTCGGAGCATAATATGTTTGTATTGACCATGCAAGCATATTTTCCGGTCTGGGTGTATTTGTTCTTGTCACAGGATACTACTATCCTAATGGGGGCCGTTGAGTGTGCAATGTTTATTTATTTATTTACTAACGTATTGATAATAAACTTTAAGCCTCAGTGGTAGAAGGGCCGACTTCGTTAACGGGAGGGTAAAAAGATTCTGAGCCCTTGGTTTACTGTCGTACCCACTGCTACCCCAATAACAGTAATAGTAATGAATTGAAATGGTATTACTAATATTCTTAAAAAAACCCAAACCTTTGAGAAAATGGCAACAACTAGAAACCAGTCACCCTGAAATGGAAAATATTATACGGGTATACAATCCACTTATTAACAATAGCCATTCGGTACAGCTGAGTCAACAATTTTGTTAGTTCACTGTAAATATACAGGGTACATTTGTCTGAGTAAAAGTATCGTTTTGAGTGAGGGTTTCTAATTACAAATCAGGTACATTTTAAGTGACTGATTAAAACTACGTATTTCTCGTTTTTTTTTATTTAACCTTAAACTTTTTTGAAGTTACAGTCAAAAGCTTACTAGTTTTTAAGCTTTTTATTACTACCCTCTCACAGAAAAAAGACGCAAAGTAACAGAGTACTGTTGAGTTGAGATGAGTGAGAACTCTGGAGGCCCAGTCTTCCGCCCCCCCTGTTTCCTCCCTTTTTCAATATTCATCCCTTCTCTCATATCCCTTGGGTTGGCAACGCGCTTGCGTCTGCTTATCATCAGGCGGATCGTATGCTTGTTTGCCAACAATCATGAAATAAAAAAAAACTTATCTGTTAAGCGACTTGTAAATTTATTTATATCGAAACAAAATCATTGTTTGCAGGCTAAGGACTACATGTGTATTTCAGAAAGAAAAACTGTTAGAAAATGGTAAGGTAGAAAGAAATAGAATATGGGTTTTGACGTCTCTACTAAAGAAGGCTCTACTACGCATAAATATAAAAGCAGACGGAACAATATTTCACATTAAATAACAATGTCGCGTCGCGCTCACACCGTCGTATCGTATAGAATGCGCTCGGAGCGCTGCCTCCATCTCCGATGACGTCCACCGCCGTGGTTTGGCTTCGCAGGAGGCACCCTAAAGACGGAATCAAAGTTGAGCCCCCGTGAGGGCTGTCCCTTTATCACGGCTGAGTCTCAGTACTCGGCCCCCCTGCCCGGTGACTCTGTCAAGGCCAGTAGGGCCAACAGCAATACACATTCCGAAAAAAAAAAAATTAAATAACAGTTGCTTCAACAATATGATTCGTAAATATTAGAGATAAAATAAAAATAGATTAAAAGGTTTTTGTGCAGGAATATCCGAATAGAATAAATAAATGTAAATTGTCCTGTCAGAACGGTCGATGTAATCTGACAAGCGCGTTGTATTTTACGAAAAACAAGTCGGATTCTCTATGACGATTTTCGCGAAAACAACTCATAAATTTAGCAATTAAATACACCTGTCAAAACACGCTGCTGATTCGCAGCTTATTTACAAAGGGATTCAATTATACGATGGCAAAATTTTATCTCGAGAGCTATGAAAAGTATATAGATAAGAGTGTAATTGGCAAAGTATCAAGAAGTTTCATTGTTTTGGACAGGGAAAGTAATCATCTTTCTACCATATTTGGACGCAAATAAGCAATACCATGTCATAGAAGTGTTGGTAAATGGCTGAAGAACGTTTTTCTTTGATGTTTGTAGGGTTTTAAGCTTTAAAACTTCTAAAAAGCCATTTTTTAATCATGCAATTTATGTATTATTTTAAACGTTTTGGGTTATATTATATACTAAATATGCAGTTTGTATGCTTATTTTATGCGAAAATAAGTAAAATAACTTACAAACATCTTGAAATTGCCAAAAACTTGACCAATACATAAAAAAATCATATAAAGCAAGTTGTTCAAAATCTTCAAACGCGTTTTTCTCGAAATGACATTTGTGTGGGTCGACATGGTATTGCTTATATGCTTCTCTCAGCGTAAAAGGGCCGGTTCGACCGGTGAAGAACATCGGCATCGAGTAACAGTATCATTAGGTACTGTTGCGTTTCGCGCGATGAGTGAGAGCGCCGGAGGCCCAATCTCCCACCCCCTCTGTTCCCTTCCTTTTTTCCCCTTCTCACCCCGTCCCTCCTGTTCCTTGGGTTGGCATCGCGCTTGTGATACTTCAAGTATCGCAAGCGTTCATAGGTTACGGTGACGGCTTACCATCAGGCGGACCGTATGCTTGTTTGCAAACCGTCATGACATAAAAAATACATCTTTTTGATGAAATTGTGATATTTGAGAATTTTTTTTAATAACCGGTTTTATGAGTGCCCGCAGTACAAAGACGAGTTTCTTTATATTGTTCTGTAAATGAAAACAACTTGTAAGAACCTGCAAATAACCGGACCCTATCGTAAAAATAACATTTCCAACAAAAGCGCAAAACAGCGTAGCTAAAACATACGTACCTCATCTGAAAACCGTTTCCACATTGAAAAAACAACCATTCGACACAAAAAGACGTAAAAACCAATCAGGTCCAAACGAAAATAAGCTCTAATATGCTATGAATACAGAATCAAATCGCCTGTTCCTCAACACACTTAGGACTTAAGAACCGACTGAAGCGAAATAAGCACTCTCGTAGATTTCTATCTGTTGCATCGACTGAAGAATCATAACAGCTTCTTCGAGAAGAACTATTATGACTCGTCTTGGATGAGAATTAAAGTTTATTTTCCTTTGTCGTTATCTTGAGTAGACGTCGGGTATACGTTTATTGCAAGGGCTGTCCTTCGAATTTAAATCTTATAAATGGTTAGAAGTGCATTATAGTAAAATGCGAGTTGCTTCGACGGCAAATAGCTACTTACTAGCGATGTGACTTTTATTAAGAAATTTTGAGGTACTACTTGAAGAATCTTCGTAATATTAAGCATACTATTATTACTTGCTGGGGTTCGACGATTATATTAAAACACCTGATGGCTCTAAATGAGACTGTAATGAGATCTTCAAGATCATAGAACAAAACTTCACAAATCAAAGGTGAATCGTAGTCCGGAAGGATAGCCGAGGTCACTACTTTTCGCACTTGATCACTTGTATCGCGATTATACGCAATGCAAAGAAAGAGACAGAGAGAGTAGCGATTTCAAACCTTGTGTCCCTGGTAATAGGTTTCTCTGTAACATTATTTTATAAATATGTAATATATTCTCAAACCGACGGTAAAATCAAGGGGAAACACCTCCAAAGTAATCATGGTTTTAAATTTATCTTCCCTTAAAAGATGAACCTAAAACAGGAGATATTTTTTATGTTATAAGTTGGCAAACAAGCATACGGTCCACCTGATGGCAAGTGATTGCCGTAGCCTATAAGCGCTTGCTGCACCATTAGTAGGTGCCACTCACGCGTTGCCAACCTCAAGATATTAGTTCTTAAATCTCCTCTGCCCAGTAATTTCACTAACGTACAATACCCTTCAAACCGGAACACAGTAATGCCTACTATTTGGCGGCAGAATATTTGACACTGCGGTGGTACCTACCTAGCCGGCCTCTTGCAACAAAAGACCTACCACCAGTGTGGCTGATTACACTGGTGGAAAAATCTCTGCTGTGACAGAGATTATCCCAACAGCGGGCGATGGGGTCGTCACTTCCCGACGCCGGTTAGTTAAGACCAATATCTCGAGGTGGCAACTCGTGAGTGACATCTACTATTGGTGTTGTAAGCGCTCAAGGACTACGACAGCCGCTAACCACCAGGTTACGAGCAGAGCGCTGGTGCCAGAGGCACAGCTCATCATATTAGCAGGTTGTATAAGATTTGATAGAAATATCTATTGTTTCAAATTTTATAACGATAAACCATAACAATAAACTAAGTACTATTGTGAGAGACATGAAGGGATGCCGTGCCAACTGTCTGTCGAAACGTCACTCTTAAGCATCAGAAGCGGACATAGGTATTTTTCTTAGTGTGATGATAGTTCTATTAATTATATCAATTACTAAGGGCCTAGTCGGTATGCAACTATACGCTAAAATCAAGAGAGGTTGGGTCGGACCGTATAGCGCGAGCCGACGGTCCGTACACCAAGACGCAATCGTTACAAATGTGTTAAGATACTACGCTGCATGACTATTTATAGATGATACTGACAATTAACTAACATATTTTATAGTTCCTTAAATGCAAGTTGAACCAAAATGGCCGCTTCTGCCTGTTGTACCTGACAATCATGGACAAAAATGTCAGACAAAATTATTGATTTCGTCTTATTTAAATAGATTTTTTATAAAGTGGGAACGGAATTAAGTATATAATATAGTTATTATTTCTTCTAAATTCAATTAATTATTTATTCATTTTCGTTATTAATTACTTAATTAGAATAAAACAAATAAATAGTATATACAAAAAAAAAGTTAATGTACATTTTTATCACTGTCACTTATTGGGATGACACCTTATCTTCTCAAATAAAATTAAATGTTTACACATCTGAATTTTTAAATGTAATATTTAAATTTTTTTGTAAAAAACTAAAAGAACCGTGAGCGAGTGTACTAATGGGGTCTAGCGTCGCCGCGTTGCTATAGTTACGCGGCCCCCTTCATACCGCTTACTGTTGAGGCCCAAAAACGTGTTACTGCGCATGGTTCGACTTACATTTAACAGACTATAATATCTAATTACCGCCGTTTGGGTGTAGTTGACATCTAATATAAAGCAAAATGTGTGGACTATGCTGTCCGTGCGTAACTATCTACACTTGTTGTACGAAGATTTGTTAAAATGGTCCATGTCTTAGCAGCAACTACATACGGTGTCTAAGCACTACCTGCCATGTGCTTAATCGGTATAATCTTCTTATCGAGTGGTTTAGTGGCCAACCTAGTGTCAGGGTTGTTCAGGTCGCCCGTAGGCTTCTGACTTGACTTATCGACTGTTGTCATTAATAACAGCCGGGACCGACTTTTTTACGTACCCTCCGAAGCACGGAAACGCTCAGTTCAAATAACACTATGCGGTCACCCATCTAGTGACTGACCGCGCCTGAAGTTGCTTAACTGACCGATCGTTTACCGTTCAGTGGGCGCACTCGGCTATGAGCGTCTCAAATGTATGTATAATGTAAATATAAAATAAAATAAATAATATATAACTACTCCTGGCTCTATGTAGTATATGCAAAGGTTCACCAACTCTGGGGATGGCTAAAGTAACTCGTATCTTCTAAAGTTTCTCTCTAATCTAAAGTCTTAGATTTATGGCACTAGTTAGTTTATCACGTCATTAATCTGTATTAATGGCATTTATAAGGGGATATATACATTTAGTTTTTTAGGGTACGAACCGTAATATGCGGGAGAGTTTAAATTTTCACAGAATGTGTCTTTCTATTGCCGCTACAACAAAAAGTAAAAGATTAAACAAAATGTAATAATAAAGGGTTCCCCATACAAGAAACTTGAGGTAAAATGAAATTATAAATAAATAAACGATACACACTCAACGGCCCCCATTAGGATAGTGATATCCTGTGTCGGCGGTCCGGAAACATATACAAGGACAAAGACAAATGCACCCAGACCGGAAAATATGCCTGCATGGTCAACATATGCTCCGAGCGGGAATCGAACCTGCGACACGTGGCGTTTAAGGCAGGCTGCGCTACAACGTCGTCTATTAAAATCGCTATTCATGCGTGCGGCTGGCTATTCGTACTGACAGAAGTAACTTATAAAAAAAATAACTTTAATACATTTGTCGGTCATAACAAATGTATTAACGTGAGTGAAGCCGTGGGTACAACTTGTTACATATAAACTAAATAGAAATTATTAGTATGTTTGAACACAAACTCAAGCACAAAATATTTTTTATTCAAATAGGCACTTAGGCACTTTTGAAAAAAAAAAACAAAAACCGACTTCAACCAAAGCTATAAGACTACAGGTACATAAAACCAATGTGAATACACTTCATTCATTGCTGGTGAAAGAGATAGAATATACGACAATTAGTGTGAGGGAAAGCGAAGGACAAATAAAACACAATGCAATCCGAATGTCTCCAGTGCAGGAGTAATCTGCAGACGATTTGGACTGCAGCAATTTCCACTTTGAAAATTGATGGTCTTTGGTATAAGTTATAAGAAATAACTTTAACTAACTAAACATATGTATAATAAATCACAATAAAAAACGTAATAATAAGGTACTCGAATTTGCATATCCACAAGGCTTGTCGCCGCAATTGTGACTTATTAGCCATGAGCGGTCTGTGCATGCATTAGATTCGTTGATTCAGTTTCATTACCATTGCTGTTTACAGTAATATAAGCTACTCAATATCCAGAGCGTTTGTAGCAATGTAATTTGAAGCTCACGGTATCGTCGTGCTCTACATATGTAGTACACAGTATAGGTAGGAGAAATCCAGCGGCAAGGCGATGACACGTGTTTCGAAAGTAATAAGCGACTTTTAACACTTCTAGTACCTTATATTAAGATTTCTACTCGTGACTAAAGTACTTTTCTTCATAAAATAATAATGGCAAATGTCATAAAACAAGAATTAAAACTCTATGCGAATTAAATATTAATAGTATTATTTATTACTAGCGACCCGCTCCGGCTTGGCCCGGGTATAAAATAGCCTATGTCATTCACTGAAAAAATGATTAAAATCGATCCAGTAGTTTTGATTTATCCATTACTGCCCGTGGCCCGCACGCGTTAAATGTAATGATTTACGACATCACATTAGAAACCTCAAAAATTAAATTTATTTTTCTCCACTATTTTTATACATATAAACCTTCCTCTTAAATCACTCTATCTATTAAAAAAACGCATCAAAATCCGTTGCGTAATTTTAAATATTTAAGCATACATAGGGACAGAGAAAGCGGCTTTTTTATACTATGCAGTGAAGGACTTATAAGTAAAATCGCTGTCGGCTATACTTTATACCATAGTCAAAATCGCCTGCAGACTGGCTTAATGCCAACTTCTACTCCTCGTCCATCTCGCCTTATATGTTTTTGATTAACCCTTACCTAATGCATCTCTAGTGGCTATGATTTAATATCTATTACTAATAAAATATGCATTTATAAGTTATCACTGACGCCATTAGAAAATTATTGATAACGAGCGACCAGCCCGACTTTGTCCGGGTACATAATAATAATAATATTCTTTATTGTACACATATAAAACAAGAAAACAAAAAAGTTTTACATGACACCGTTGTGGCGTTGTGGGTAGAGATGTCTGCCTTTAGTCTCGACGGTTGCGGGTTCGATCCCCGCTCGGGCAGATGTTTGTTAAAATTTCTGTCTCTGTCTGGGCGTTTGTCCGTGGGTCTCCCCACCGTGCCACGCCCCACGTTAAGCTGTCGGTCCCGGTTGTTGTCACATAACATCTGATAATAATTGTTAACTCTTGATAAGTAAATTGCTCTTATCCAATGAGTTACTGGTTCGCCCTTAGGGTTGCGGAGGTAAGATGGCAATCGCTTCGTGTAAAAACCAGTAACCTGTCAAATCCGGATAAGAGTAATAAGCAGACCCTGGGTAAAATAAAATACCGGGTATAATGGTAGGACGAAGAAAAAAAAAAGTTTTACATGGCTAAAACATTATTTAATATTTAGTATAATATGCACAATCAGGTGGCCTTATTGCTAAAGAGCAACCTGTGCCAGGCAACCTAAGAGAATAGAGATAATAATAAACCAAATTTAGGAAGGTTACATAGTAAATTGTTATTTCGTTGATCCCTTCCCGTGGGGATTTTGATCTCGTTCTTAGGTCTTCTATTTATATACTACTAGCGGCCCGCTCCGGCTTCGCACGGGTATAAAATATATAGCCTATGTCATTCACAGAAAAAATTATTAAAATCGATCCAGTAGTTGTAATTTATTCATTACTGCCCGTGGCCCGCACGCGTTAAATTTGGAGTAAAACAATTCCCCTTTCCAGAAACCCCAAAAATAACAGTATTTCTGCACTATTTAATGGATGTTATTATACATATAAATCTTCCTCTTCAATCACTCTATCTATTCAAAAACCGCATCAAAATCCGTTGCGTAGTTTTAAAGATTTAAGCATACATAGGGATATAGGAACAGAGAAAGCGACTTTGTTTTATACTATGTAGTGATATACCTGCATACAAACATTAGGTAGTAGAAATTATTCCACACTAACTTTCCGATCACATTGACGCTGTTTTCATGGTAATTTTCATCCCGTATATGTGGATTGGTTTGACAATAACACGAAGAATAAACAAAGAATTATCCATTTTTTTGCTGTTGTTCTAATGATATGTGTATATCTACAATTGTACATTTATACGATACATTTTTATTTATATAGATAGATTAAATACTCATATCAAGTTACGATTGCGCTACCAATTTTGCACCAGGGCTGACTGACGTATGATGAGAAGATAAGAGACCTCTTTACTCCTAAAGTCCTTGCCTTTTTGTCTATCTAGGTGATGTTTTTATTAATTTAATTGTATTTTCTTGTTTTCTGACGGATTAAAGTAATGCTACGTTTAATTATGAGTGTTTCAGTATTTTTTTTAAAAAGAAGAAACTATTAGTTTTGAAAAACCTTTGTTTCGTAGTTTGTATTGTTTAATGAAATAAAATAAACATTTTTAAAATAATGATATGATTTTTTACATAATTCACAATCATAATCCGTTCAATTTTAAGGAGCCAACTTGACCATCTATGTAAAGTAAGAGATTTTGCATCAACTTAAATTTGGTGTTCAAGTGCCCTCAAGACGAGGCTACTCGGGCATATCGGCCTGGCATCGGGCCTGGCATCTGGTGACGCTGTCCCTATACTGGGTCCGATGCCAGATCCGCCTAGTAGAGAGAGCAATTCAAAGCGTTCTATTCTACTCATCAACACTAGTGAAACTGTTACTTGCACGACTAATCCCAGAAAGCGTTCAGAAACTTTCTATAAATAAATTTAAAAAAAAGAACGTTTGTGTGGTAAAGGTTATTATAAAATTGGTGAATACCTTGAAGACACCACGCCTTGGGAATAAGACAGTCATTCCAGACTTTTCAGAGATTATAATATGTAACCCAATATCACTTTAAAAATACAAAAAAAAAAGATAAAACCCCTGAGTTTGTTTCGCCGGTTCTTCTCAGGTAGAGGTTTAATTTTGGAGCCGGTGGTAGAATCTGACTTTCAACAAATAAGTGTAATGCTTTTTTGTTGACTAAAAATATTTGATTTGATTTGATAATAGTGACTTGCAATTTAGAAACGATGACTTTACATTTATCACTACTTATTAAGAATTGATTATTGTAATTTTCGTTTATTCAATAAAACAGGCTTCACGTCTACAGAGCTATATTACCGACTGACATCCATAATGGCGGATGCAGCCGCCTTGCGATATAATTCTTAGTACCCTCATACAACAATTATCTGTGCAGCGACGAGACCCGAGAGGTGGATGGTCGAGCGAGGTCAGAGTCTGGCGACGCAGACTCCGTGTACCACGTGAGAGGCGCATTGCACGACACACGCTGGAGAGAACACCAGGTAGTGAACATTTATTTATATTCGTAATCATAGTATATTTTATAAAACACTAGCGGGCCCGGCAGACGTTGCCCTGCGCCGTGTCCTGCAAATGAAAAAACCTGGGACCCGATAGCCGCACCCCCTACTGAGTTCGATTGTTAATCTAAACCGGAACCTATCGGAATACACACAAAAAAATCATCAAAATCGGTCATGGGTTCAATTCCCGCTAGGAGCAAATATCTGTATTGACCATACAGGTACATTTTCCGATCTGAGTGTGATAGTCCTTGTCATTTTATGTTTGCGGACTCCCGACACAGTATATCTAATGCGGGCCATTGAGTGTGTAATGTTTATTTATTTATATTTTTTCCTCAAAAAAATCGAAGGAATAATTAGAAAATAAGCTAAATTATATACTTTAATTATCTTCATAAATGAAAGAATAATTTAATAATTTCAAGATCGAAATGTGACTTTAATTTCCTCCTCAAAATTTCAAAATAATCAAAACACAGAGTAAAAATTATAGTAGTCTAAAATGAAACACTCTAAAGTAAGGCTTTAGACTGTCATTGCCGTGATATATTCGATGTTACGAGTATTTCTGTAATATTAGGCGAAGTACTCACCGAGCGGCTTGGAACCGCGTCCGTCGCGGCGGAGAAACAGCTATTTATTTCTAAGCTTACAAGACCGGAGGTCTGTTCTGTTGCGGTTGTGGTTGCGGGCCGCAAACTTGGCGTGCGATTATCGCAACAGAATGGGTTATTTATATAATTACGTAATACGACCGCGTTATTCTACTGGTTGTTATTTTTATCATATCTGCAATCTAAAGAAACCAACATGTTTTTATGCGAGTCTAGCGAGTCTGCCTTTACACTCGACGGTTGCGGGTTCGATTACAGCTCGGACAGCAGATGTTTGCATTGATCTTACAAATATCTATTTCGTGCCTCGGAGAGCACCTTAAGCTATCAGTCACGGTTAACAATCATAATATAACAATCGTTAACACTTGATAAGTAAATTGCTCTTATCCAAAGAGTTACTGGTTCGCCCTTAGTATTACGAAAGTCAGGCGGTAATCGATCTGTGTAAAAACTAGTAAACCTATCAAATCCAGACAAGAGTAATAAGCATACCCTGGGTAAATACTCGTATAATACTCGAATAATGCTAGAAAGAAGAAGCAATGTACAGAAACCGTGGGTCCATAAACGCGGCGGGCGCGAGTGAAAACCGCTTCGTGAGTTCATAGCCTTACTCGTTCTATATTTTGTATGTACGCCATACATTGGACCATTGGCACAGCTGCTACCAATTTGCCAATGTCGAAGTTTCGACAGCAAGTTTCTCCTTCGAACGATAAATTAATTTTATTTTATATGACTCGCGATTTAATGCCGGAAGTTTAATTTGAATTATTTAAACTGTTTATTTGTTTGTTTTTATTTAATTATTTACTTTATATCATTTCTTATTTATGGTTATTCACAAATATTTAATTTTATTCCAGGTTTTTTTATCGCTAAAGTAAAAAAAAAATGAGTTGACATTTCGGGCATGGAAAAATATTACTAAAAGTTATCCGAGGAAGCCAGTTTCTCGTAGCGTCTAACTCATCATAACTACTACTACCCTAATATCTATTAAATTACTACTTCTGCGTCTTCGTTCTAGCATTATTCCCGGTATTTTATTACCCAGGGTCTACTCTTATCCGGACTTGACACGGAGGTCCGTTTTTATACGGAGCGATTGCCATCTGACCTCCGCGACCCTAAGGGCGAACCAGTAACTCATTGGATGAGAGCAGTTTATTTATCAAGAGTGAACGATTATTATCAGATTTTATGTGATAACAACTCATTAAACAACATCTATTAAAATACTACTACTAACCTAATTAATGTCTATTAAAAAAAACTACTACTAACCTAATATCTATTAATATAGATGTATTAGTAGAGCCTTTATTACACACGGCGGTGAATTAGCCCAAATACCCAAAACTTCTGTGCCCTTCACAAGTCTACAAGACTAAAATACTACTGTAATGCTTTTAGATTTTTATGGTACTGGGTTATTCACTTAATACTATTCATTAAGTGATTTACAATTTTGAAAAAGTTGATGACGAAACAATAAAATCAAAAAACAGCAACGAAATTTATTAATTTTATAAAACTTAAAGAGGCTCTGCTGCACTCTGGTACCTGGTGTTAAAAACTGGAAATTTGTTTTATTAGCTTCTTTCTCTCTCTATATTTATACATCTCTCCTTCTAACTCCCAAGTTAAGAATTTGTCTATATCTGTTTGATAACTTGGAATTCAGCTATAAATCTCACCTGCGGTTCATTTAAATCCGTATAGTACAACTGGAGATTGTTTCATTTCTTTGAAATTACTAGGTCTTTTACATATTTTAATACTTACATAAATTTATATGTAAGTCAAAGTTACATAATAAATAAATTTGGGAAAACTCAAAATAAACTCAAAATATTCTTTATTCAAATAGGCTTTTAAGCGCTTTTGAAATGGAAATATAAGGGAAGTTATGGTACATACATCTTTTTACGACTATTTATTTTGCGATCGACACGACTCTTATTATAATGATGTTAGGATTATATTCAAATGGGGCAATACATTTTAGTTTAGGTTTCCGAGTTGGCCATAGTCCAACAGACGTAAATGCTGCCGGAACGTTAGGCAAATGACAGTGAGATTGAGCCTCCGTTTCTCGGTTCTCGTTGGCAACTGACTTTGTTATCTGATCGCCAAGGTGTGTGTCTAAGTATCTTAATTTGTCCCTTTTCCTAGAGTTATATAGAATCGACGCCAGGAAATTTTCCAGTCTACTTATCTGTAAGGCTTGATTCTGGCAGATTACCAAGTTTTAGTAACTATTGGTAGATGCACAGGCTATTCAAAACATGTGTTTCTTTATTTAATGAAAGAGTGAATTACGTACCTACATTAAATATTGGTTAAATCTTTTGGATCTTTTGTAAAATTGTGAACTTACTCAAGTATTCTGCTTTTAGGCAGGAGCGCGTCGCCCTAAGCGAGGCTGGGCGGCTGTCAGGGACTGGTGTGTTGCTTGGTGGCATTCAGGGCGAGAAGATTTAGAGGATACGGAACAGGAAGAGGAACCGTCGGATCCTGGGTATGGGACACCGGTTTCCGTTGAAACGCCCCTTCAGAGTTCTGTATCAAGGTAATGCTCTAGTTTAAAAATAGCACTAAAAATATTTTAAGTCAGTTATTTTTAAAATGATTTGTAGTTGCAAACTTGCCTATAATTTCATGAGCTGAATTATTATTTTATATATTTTCACTTATGGATGTTTTTGTTGTCATAGATGTACGTCGCTTAACGTCATAAGAGACCCATACGCTGGGCGCGGTGGATCTGGAGGTTCGAGCGTAGCAGATGGGGGAACATCGCCTCTTAGGCGTAACTTTGACCCACCTGGCCCTATACCAGCTGCTAGAGACAGTCGTTCACTACCGCCAAATACAAGAATAAATGCATCTGCCTCACCAGCACCTAAATCAGCGTCTGCTGATTCTGTCTACACAATTCTTATCAGATTACCTGACGCAGATTCAGAAAGACCTAGCATTAAAATGATTACCGAAGAGTCACCACCAACGAATACACGAGCTCATTATCGACCGCCGGCTAGAGGTGATTCAGAATTAAATTTACATCCAGCAGGCCATCCAGCCTTAACTAGAAGAACTTCACATATACAAGATGTTCGAATTCCTCTGAATGCCAAAATTATTCCTAAGCAATTGGCTGGTAAAGGAATAACATCAAAGCAACCGAAGAAAAAGAAGACCCAAGAGAAGAAACAAGAGACGAAAGCGGCAAAAACGCTTTCTGCTATTCTTCTTTCTTTTATCCTCACCTGGACGCCTTACAATATCCTGGTGCTGCTCAAACCCCTCACTGCATGTACTAAGTGTATCCCAGAAGAACTTTGGTCCTTTTTCTATGCTCTGTGTTATATAAACTCTACGATAAATCCTGTATGCTATGCTCTATGCAATGCAACATTTAGAAGAACGTATGTTAGAATTTTGACTTGTAAGTGGCATAACAGAAATAGAGAAGCTATGACTAGGGGAGTGTATAATTAGTGTCGGTATGGATTTCATAAATTTAGAAGAAGTATGAACTAAGACAAAGTATCACAGCAATGACGGACGATGAAATTTTCTGATACCAAAATAATTTATTGCCCGATTTTGGTATCCAACAAAACGAGTTTGAAAAATCTACCAAGTTCAAGCGTTTGAAGTACATCTCAGATAATATCAAACGATTTGGTTGGCTTGATTTCTATTTACATCGTTTTTTATATTCTAAATTGTCTGAAGATTGAAAATAGAAAGAAGACTTTACTTCAAGCTCTTCATTTTTATCGTGTTCCTTGAGATACTTAAATCGCTCCTTTGCGTGTTCAATGACTTAACTTGGTATGGTATCTGTTTCTGCACTTTCTTTTTAGACAAAGTGTAAGTGCTCTCGAAACGTTTTAACCCATTTGTATCCAGTGTTTTAAAAATACCCTGGATTTATTTTAAAACAAAGCAATCGATTATGTTTCGTTAGTGAGTTGATGTCCCGTCCATTGTAATATTTTTTTATATTTCTTATTGTATTAGCATCTTTGAATGTTTTACTTTATTAGTATTTCGTTTTTTAGTCTTCTGTTGTAAGAAGATCAATGTTTAAAAGAAGGTCTAGAGAATGTATTCCGCTATAAGAGATGAGTAGTGTAGTTTAGGGAAGTCGCGACAAACGTGAAAAAATAGTAGTTTCTAAACTTGTTCTAAGAAATTTCTCTAGTGAAACATTCTAATGGTGTTCTGATAAAGTGTGAGCTTGTAGGATTAAAATCTACGAATTTAGTGCATGAAAAATTTTCATTTCTAAAGCATTCCATTTTAATTGTCAATGTTGTATATATATTTTTTGCAATAACCCTTTACTATTTACGCGAAAAAATGTATGTATAAATCTTTTTTAACGACCAACGTCCTATTCATTAAGTTCGAAGTTATGTGAGAGTCATGTATATTGTATAATATAATTTATCTGTGGAAGTATTCGTGACTTTAGACTAATTTTCGCTTTTTAATTCTAACTTTTTAATATTTTTCTATTATTGAAATGATTGTTAAATTCATGTTTATCGGAAAAACAAAAATGTATTTGTTGCATAAAATATTATATTATTTAATCAAATAATAAATAACGAAGTTTTATCAATTTTCTGGTTAGTATTTTGGGCTGTTAGTACTCTGTTAGGTGCTATGTATAATGGACCCTTCATTCAGATAATATATGTAAGACGAAATGACGGTCTTTCGTAAATTTAGTGATAACACAACGAAACGAAGCTAGTCACATGGTGATTTCACTGTGCACAATATATATAACGAAATGAAAGCAGTGTATAACTAACTTCGTTCCGTTGCGGTGGTGTTGAATTTTTTAAGACTATCAACGAGTCTTTGACAGTTTGTCTGATTGAGGGTGTGTCCATTGTATACAGTAAGTCTATGGTTATAGTACATTTTTGAACTAATTCTTTATCTTCTAGTAAGCTAAATACAACGACAATGAAAATTCGATGTAAACTCTAGTGTATTGTAACGACTTTTTAATAAAAATCTCAGTGATGCCACACCTATGAGATATATTTGACTATTTTGTAATTTGTTGTGATAAAATACCAAAAATATAAATAAAATTATTATACTGTGACTGAAAATATATTTCAAAATCACAAACACAAAACCGAAACGCGTTTTATTCTTTCGAAAATTGAAAATCGATAAGAATAGCATACGTCTTTAGCTATGTCGGCCATTTTGATTATTAATTATGATAAAGTAATAAATATTTAAAAACCTGTTTTTGATCTGGTATTAAATTATTGATATATAAAAAATAATTGTGTACCTAAAATTAAAAATGAAATTGCTATAGACAATAGTAAAGATAATTGTATTTTCAGTCACAGATAATAAAAAATAACCATAGATTTTATCGTGTCAAGTAGATTAAATAAAATAAATTTAATACTTATATATTCTAAATGTGTGTGTTAATTATAATGATGTAAATATTAAATAATTCAATATGATCACATTTATATTCGAGTATAAAATAATTCATTATATATTACTTATATACATACATTTAATTAATATATAAATATATCGGTGTCGTCAAACGTTCCTTTGTCAATGATATTTTATTAAAATATTCTATGCGTAGATTTAGATATATTATATCGAATTAAATAATAATATTAAGATTTGAAGAGTTTTATACGAATAAGGTGAATTACGCATTTTGTGCCTTCATACATTTATTATATAAGTTTTATGATAGTTTGATTTTTTTTGTATTAAAATTTTCGTACCGGTAAATAGTGGAAATGTTGTTTTCATTAAGAAAGAAAAAAAGTTCAAATTACATTAGGAGTTACAGTAAGAAAATGTGAGGATTTTGGTGGTGGTAGAATCTGATTTGTAAGAATTAATGTATTACGCTTTTTACCATTAAAATAATTTAATTGTAGTAGTAGAGCCATACTATTTACTGGAAAGTACATAGGATCTCACAGAAAATCGGCGTAAAGTAACAGAGCACTATAGCAGAGTACGTTTCGTGCGATGAGTGAGAGCGCCGGAGGCCCTATCTCCCACCCCTCAGGTCCCTTCCTTATTTCTCTTCTCATCACTTCCTTCCTATCCTTTGGGTTGGCAACACGCATGTGACACTTCAAGTAACGCAAGCGTTCATAGGTTGCGGTGACCGTCATGATATAAAAAAAAAATATTGAAAAAAAAGGCAAAGATGACCAAAATAGTGATGAAAAGTGCTTCATAACTGAACACCAAAACAACAAAATTCTTGCGATTTCAACAAAGATTAAAATAAACGAAAACAGAACCAACCAAGTTTTAATCCTTCAACGTTTTTCATTCCACGGTCTCAAAAAATGCTATCAATTTTGTATGATAATTATGTGGTAAAATATGGCTCCATTTGAATATAGGGGTGGAGAGTTTCCCCCAAGAATATAGATAGCTCCGTACGCTGTATCATTCAAAACGCATTTGAAACCAATATTTTATCGATCAGCATTGGAAAGAGGCTAACGGTAAATGTTTTAAAGCGATCATAAATTGATCTATCATGACAGGAATGAATAAACAAATTGTATTTAATATTTGCTCTCCCACAGTAACGATCCTTGGTACAGTGATAATTGACTTACGACCAGTTTCAATAAGCAATCTCAATACAATTTAACCGTACTGAGATTGCATTTGTGTTGAAGCCTTATCGTTTGGGGCCGTCCAGTAATCACGTGATGTTTTTCTTAGCAAATTTTTAACCCCCTCCCCTTGGTAAAGTGAAACTATTATTAAAGGAATGGTTTAATCATACGTTGGTTTCATCAAGCCGCCTGAGCCGCTTGAGCCGCCTCACACTTCACCCCGATTTTTGGTTTAGAAATTGCGCGTTTGACGAAAAATACACGTGATATCATACTCCTCCAACTCTCTCCCTTGAGATATTTCGTAATTTTTGCTTATTCCCCGCCCCCTTCAAGCCTCACGTAATTAATGAACGGTCCCTTTGATTCCAAACAATCTAAAAATGCGATCTACTGATCGATTTCTACCAATTTGATGTTGTAACCGGCCATTATGCAACTTTGACGGAGTTGATCTAAGGTTGCAGATTACAATTATTATACAGGTTACAGGTTATAATTATTATTCGTTGCGATATTTTTGGTACTAAACGTCTTCGTTTAAACGTTTTTATATAGATAGCTTTCATTGACATTTAAGAAAAGCGTTCTATTTTTATTTATCTTTACTTAGTTATAGTTTAAAAACAAACCAAAAAATATATTTTTCCATACGATGTAATATAAGCGGTTTACCTGAAAAAGTTTATTTCTTTTTTTTGGATTATTAATGGTGAAAATGCGTAATTCAACGAGTACATTCACATTTTTAAGAGATCAAAAATTATTACAAATAAATATTAATATTAAATTTAGATTATAATTTAGTAGGACGCTTTCAACTTTTTATTGTGAAATTTCATTTTACATGCCATTTTGCTTTTACGTCGTACGAAATTTCAGCGAAGAAAATACGTTTGAAGAGTTAGGAACAATACATTTTTCTCCCTCACTACAGATTGATCGAAAATTTTAAAAAAGAAAATTATAGCGAGTCGGCTTTTTGTTTAGTTTCAATTAATTTACGATATAGATTCCATGCCAATTAATTTTAATCTAAAACCCAAAAAAAACAATTCAGCTAATTTCGTACAAATATAATATTAACCCTATAAAATTATTCTAAATTCTATAATTCTAAATCTGTTATGACTAGACGAAAGAAATCATAACGGGATGAAATCTTTTAATCCTCTAATATTTTTTATGAAGGTTAAAAGGAATGACCTGACGACTTTTCGTTTTTAATTTGTAATAAATTTTGATCCTATAATTTAAATCCTATTCGTATTATCAATGCGCACAGTAAGATATCTAGTTATATAAAATTATATTTTACGTGAACGTCTTAGAAATATTTAAATTAAACTCTTTGTAGGTATTTTGTAGTTGTATCGATGTTACGGCTAAAGTGGTCGTTTTGTCTATTCTTAATTTTCCTCCACTTAAACTACAGTGATATTTTTAAACGATTTATATTTGTAATATTTATAATGTACAAATATACATAAAATCGATAGAATTTTGTAAAATCGCAGCACTAGTATATAAAATTTATCATGATGTACCGTTACTTAAAAACCGAATGGTCAGACATTTTTATATTTCGCACTAAATCCAGAATGAAAGGCACAAAGTAATTTTTACTACGGCCATAGTAATATTGTTGTCAAACCATGTCGTCCATTGTTGTTGGCATACTTGTGGTAGGCATTTTATTGCAAGAATACATAGGCCTTTTATTGCACCACATACATATATGTGTTTTGGTTTGAATACCACTGGAGATGCAAGACTCAATATGTCGAGGCTGGCATCATGTTTCAACCTCCAAAGATGGTAGTCCGTATGCTTGCCAACTTAGTTACTAAAAAAAAAGAAATGCCCATCAAAGAATTATCCAAGCTATAGATTAAAATTCCTTTTACAAAAACTACGATATTATGCAAAATCTCATTTTTGGTCACAATTGAAATCAGCCATCATTGGAAATTTAGCCGCAACATCGACACGTGTACGATTTTGAAGCTAATCAAATTAAAATTGTATTTATAGTAGTTGTCCTGTATTTGCAAGCAATATTGAAATTATCATTCCAACTTTTCATAAAATGATAAGAACCAGAATCCCCTGACGCTTTAAAACCGTACACCATTCGAATCCATGTAAATAATTCTAGATATCACGAATTCATTATAATACAAGTATAGAAATGTTTTATGTTAGTGAATGCTGTTAAAATAACTTTCCTAATGAAACGAATTGTGCAACGTGAGAAGTATCAAGTAATAATATTTATTTTATTCAAACAGATTGTTAATTCCGGCTGTGATCATTAATTTATTGGCTTAATATATTATATCTATAAACTTAATGTATCTATGACAGACTCTTTTCTATGGACATAGTGTCAAATTCTCGCTGGTGCTTCTTCATAAGTACAACACTTAGTGCCTTTTTACATGTGTGACGGGGCCGGGTATCCGATAGCGAAATGTATGAGCATCTATGGCAGCTTTCACACGTACCGGAGTAATTTTACTCGGCAAGCGGCACGTGAGAACAGGCAATAACGCAACGGAACGAAGTTAGTCACGCTAACTTCACTCGCACTCACGTTATCTCGCAAGCTTGTGACTTACTTCGTTTCGTTAGGAGCACCAGCGAGTCAGTATGTAATGGTATATTGTAAGTCTATGCGTACATCATATTTATTATCATTATTAAATAAAAAAGGGATTTATGAATTACCAAAGAATATATAAGAAAACCTTTTTTGCATACTTTATATAAAAATAAGAGGCAAATATATTCTGGTTATGGATTAAAACCAGATGTTGTACCGCCATTATAGGGATGCCAAACGCACGTGGAATACGTAATGGACTTCATGATTATCGATATGGTGGAAATGTCGGAGATATCGATAATCTAACGTTCGTCTAATACGACTATCCATTGAAATGTTACTTATTTTTGGATTAGCGGGCATTTGTCCGATCACGTAATTTTATTCTTTGTTGGTTCTTTGGTTTGGTGATTTCAAGTTTGTGGGGTCGTGTTTTATAGGCGATATAGATTTTTGCTGATTCCTCCTCCTCACGTCGTGTTCCTCATTACTGAGGGTCGTGATTCCCCTGATGAAAAACTTTATCTTGAATAATATGTCGCCATTTTATTCGATCTTTGGCCACGTGGAGCGCGTCATGGAATTTAGAGCTCACCACGGAGCGTATTTGGTCAGACCATCGGATCGGGCTTCGACCTCTTGAGCGTCTGCCGTCGACCTTGCCAGTAACTATGAGTTGTTCTAGGTTGTGGCCATCCTTTCTCGCGATGTGACCAAAAAACTTTGCTGATTATTTTACCATAAAATGCTATCAGAGAAGGGTTGCGACGCCTCCCCATGACGTCCCAAGCCTAGGCTGGAAACAGACGCACGCAGGAGGTGACGGATTCAATTTAAGCCCCGCGCGGACTGACAATCTTTTACCTACCGACTCGGCCAAACTTGGTGACGCTGTTGAGACTACTAGGGCCATAAGCAATAGACACTCCAAAAAAAAAGCTGTTGCGAACGCCATGAACTTGGATTTAGCTGTTACACTGCATTGATATTCAAAAAATAAAATTGCGTTCTCTTACTTTTGCAAGCACCAATATAACTTTTCAATGGGCTATAGAAATAAAAGTTTCTCTACATTACATACATCTAGCTTAATTAAATTATTGAAATTTAGTTTTGAAATAAACAAAATGAAACTGTTCTGTGGCAAAAACATTTTATAAAATAAATATTTTAAAATTCACCTGTATTAAATAAAATGTAATATTATACTGTAATTAATACTCTTGTTTTCCTTAGCTTAGGAGTGCGTGAAATTGTTTTACAGCGGGTTTAATTTTTAACAAAAATAGCATTTTGGAACTTTGTTAATATTATTATGTAATATACTCTATAGACTTACTTTATATTAGGGACAGGCCCTTCCATAGACTAAATGTGCTCAGTCGTACATTCAACACCATCGCAATCGAATGAAGTTAGTCACAAGCTGACTTTTTTCGGTTATATTGCAAGCTTCTAACTTATTTCGTTTCATTAGGTTTAGTACTAGCGATATTGCTATTTTGCTATCGTTGTATTTACGTTTAGCACCAGCGGGACTGCTATTTTGCTATTTTATCGTAGACTAATTATATATGGACAGACTATTTCGTTATGAAAAATTGTGCATAGATTCGACGATGGTCCTTCGTAAATTCGCACTAAACGAAACGAAATTACTCACAAGCTTTCAATATATTCTAATGAAGTTAGCGTGTGACTAACTTTGTTTCGTTGCGTTAGTGCGAATTTACAAAAGGGCACCAACGAAACTGGACATTTGTTCTGCATGGAAGGGCTGCTCCTAAGTTTATGGTAAATCAATAATTGTCCATAGTATATAATAAATCTATATATATGCTGAAAAATGGAGGCTGGTATTTCCTTCGCCATTTCCCCGTACATAATATTGTTATAATAATTATTTGACTTCATCAATGTTATTAACTTACTAAATATTTGTGAAATTAATATGTAAATAATATTGTATCTATATGTGTATTGAGATAATATTCATAACTAATAAGAGTTTATTTATTTTAATTCAAAAAGGACATTATATTTATAATCATCAAAAGCGTGTTTATTCAGAGTTTATTAATAACAGATAATATAGCAATAACTTAGTGCTATTGTAAAATCTTTGAAGTAAAAATTTCTTTAGCAGCGATGAGTGATTTTTGGTAATGTTAAACGTATTGATTCGTCACGCGTTACGTCAGAATTAAGAAAAACAGAGATGGATATACTCGTATTTCCGTAAGTACCTATGGGTCGGGTCAAAGTAAACTGGTGGAAAGCAAAATATATATAAAGTTCCTGATATATACCATTTTAGAAATACCTCTTTGTATTCGTCTTGTCATAGTTGCTTATATTAATAAAGTTTATACTTTTTTTGATTTCGCTTCCATCCACTAATATAGCGTTTGAATCTGTTAGCATCCTCAAAATATGCATTAGCATTTTCAGTGCGTTTGACAGAACATAAAAACGTTAGTAAATGCTATTATATTTGAAGTTGATGATTATAAATTTAAACTGTCCTTTATAGTTTTGTAGGTTTTATTTGAAATAATCATAATCGCAGGTCGATGTAATTTTTATGATAAAAAAATAAGGTAAATTAAGGTTTCAATATACTTTAAACTTAACAATCCCACTATTAATCAAGATTGATAAAAAAAGTAACAATATATAAATTATTTAAATTAAAACAAGGGATAAAATGAACTGAGAAACTTTATTAATTAACAAAATATCGTAATTGTAGCATTTTAAATTTAATGTAATTGTAATTTTCAAATGAAAATGACAAACGAAGTCTTGTGCCAAAATCAGATGCCAAGATGCAAGTATAAACCATATACTAATTGTGTTGTCGCTTTAGTTAAATCAAGTTATTATTTATGTAAGTTTTTGTTGAAAGAAAGTTGAACAAAATTTTTAAATGCTCACTTTCTATAATTTATTTGTATATATCATAACATTTTTTTGCTGGTGGTAGGGGTTAAATGCCAGTGTGGTTAGCTCCCATCCCACCGCACGTTGGTGTAAAAACTCGTGAAGGGACTGCTATCCCGGACTAAATAAAAAAACCCTTATCGCACCTTCAAGACGATTATGACTCATACATTAAATTAATTATTGGGAAATGGCTTATGGTAAACTCTCTTACCAGCAGATTTTTTGTAATTTTTTAGAAAGTTTCACCTATTTGTAGTGTAAATTATTTTATAGTTGACATTTAATCCTAAGATGCGCGTTAAACGCATGAATGATGCTATTAAAAAGCTAAATAGCACTAAATTATTAATTTCTTTCTAACTGCTATTTTTTTACGTCTTTATGATCAAAAATTTATTTTTTTAAATGAGCCGTTATCGTCTTTAAGATGTTAATATAATTATATTCATTATAAACATTTGTTTACAATTATTTGTACAATTTATTTTGCCAATAATACAGAACGTATTATAGACAATTTTAATTGTAATGTTACGATGTTATGATATAGTTTATGCTTATTACTATTTTACAGTGTCGGATAAGGGCGTGGGCCCTGTATCAAATTCAAGTATGGAGGGGTATGCTATAGGTTTAAGTATTAAATTATATGAAATATTAAATACTTGAATTTCAAACAGGTCAGACTTTATGTAGAGCTGATTATAGAGCCAATTCAATTTTTTTTTTACGTATGACATTTAGTGTTTTATTTTTGTTAACGCAATTATCAAGTAGTGATTATAATTGTCTTAGTCGGAAAGCGTGTTTCACGTATTTGACACGTCTAGTAAATTCAATATAGTTTTACTCAAAAAAAATTACGCTCATGCGGAGGTGGGTTTGGTTTGGCCCTATACAAAAAAAGTCAATGCTATTATATATTATAGCAATTGCTATTTTCGTGACTAATCCGGCACTGCTACTTCATTTGAATATGAATTTGTTGTGCCAATTGCTGTATTCTCTAGAACCCAGATGTATTGGGTATTGGAAGATGCGTTTTATGTATACAATTTCCTTTTCATTGTATATTATCGCTTTGTCATAAAATAGCTATGAAATATTTTTGTGCCAACAAAATTGTCTATCATTTCAATGTGATTGCTGTGCCAACGTTGGCTCTTGTATAATGTAATATAAATGTTTAAACCAATATTGGTCAAAATTTTTACATGGCTTTGTACCGATTTTTTAGAAATAATTTTTTATTTGTGTCACAATCAAAGACGTACGAACACTATGGCGTTTTGATGTAAAATTATAGAGTAATGTGAAAATTTTGACATATTATCTTATCCAATACATTTGTTAAAGTGTGCGGTCGCCTTTAAAACCGAATGTTCAACGAATCCAAAAATTGTAAATAATTAAAATTTTATTAAATTTTCTAGAATATTTTTTTTAAATAGTTCTCGTAAATGTCGTGTAGTTGAATGCCGAAGTAAAAATATGTGATAATTATTTATTGAATCCAAATGTAAAACAGATTAAATAAAAAAAGTGTATGCATGAGACGAGTCTATACAAAATTTATGATAAATCGTGTCTATGGTAATTTTATTATAATCTATGTACAAGTTTAGTATTCCACGTATTAATCAATAAATAAATGTGTCTTTTATAAGTTATTTTAAAGATTACTCCATGTTTTTGTATAACCAAAGACAATAAAAATTTAACTAAACAGTGTTATTTTCTGGTTGCCGTGGATATCAAATACACATAATAATAAATAATTATATATACAGATAATAAATTCTAAAAGTAATCATGGGCGTAGCCAGCAGTTGGCCTAGGGAGGGCAGTATCCTAATTTAGGTTTCCGAGGGAGGCAAAATGAATTAAATAGTTTCAAAAGGCATTATATTCGTACATTTCGCAAGGTCCAGCTACCCAGCGAACCCTAGGATATATATAGCCTATGTCAGGGGCCGCGGTTGTATGCACTAAACTAATTTTAAGTATTCTTTTATTATGAGAAACAGATAATACTCTTTATAAATAGTTTTAAAGTTGTTTTTTTTTATTTCATGACAGTTGGCAAACAGGCATACGGTCCACATGTTGCTAAACAGTCACCGTAACTTATGAGCGCTTGCGATACTTGAAGTATCACATGGCAGTTGCTAACCCAAAGGATAGGAGGGAAGAGATAAGAAGGAAAAAAGAAAGGGCGCAGAGAGGAGGGGAGGTTAGGCCTCCGGCGCTCTCACTCATCGCATAAAACACAACAGTACTCTGTTAATTTGCACCTGTGGGAGGGAAATTTCTCCTTCAGTTATTATGTTTTGAATTCATGAAATGCCCTAGACAGTGTTAACCTAAGAGCTACTTACTTTACATATAAGCACGAAGACTTTTTTATACCAATTTTCCTTACATAATAATAATAATATTTATAATAAATAAACGCTACACACTCAATGGCCCACATTAGGACAGTTATATCCTGTGTCGTGGGTCCTGAAACACACACAATAACAACGGCAAACACACCCAGACCGATTTTTTATGTTACAAGTTGGCAAGCAAGCATACGGCCCACTCGATGGTAAGCGGTTGCCGTAGCTTATGAGCTCTTGCATCACCATTAATAGGTGCCAACCTCGAGAACATTGATTCTTAAATCCTCTGCCCAGTAATTTCACTAGTCTACAGTGACCTTCAAACCGGAACACAGTAATGCCTAAGCACCACTGTTTGGCGGTAGAATATTTGACACTGCGGTGGTACCTACCTATTATTACATATATTCTCCGGTCGAGCTGGTCCATTTGTGCTGGATAATTATTAACGAATATATAATAAAAATAAAATCCATTATTGCATAATAAGATGATACAGGTAATTATGATGAAAACAAAAAAAAATACAGTGTGCTTTAGACCACACGATTGAAGTGAAACTTCTTTATTAAATCTACAAAAGAATGAGATGAATATATATTATATAAAAGAGTATGTATATTTCTGTCTCATTAATTCCTACACATTTTTGTATTTGTGTCTCTTACCTGTCGTTTTTTCCGTTGCATCCGGTTTGAAGTCAAAACGATTCTAAAGTAGTTTCACTTCAAAAAGGAAATCAGAAATATCATTTTCTTATTATCAACTTTGCTCAAAGCTCAGCTATATGCCGCAATATCACGTCAAAGCTCCACACGGCGCTGATTTTCATCATGTACCTATTTTAAGTATGTGCCGTGCAGTTATTATTTAATGTTTAACTTAAACAAAATACAATCAAAATCAAAATCAAAATTATTTTTATTCCAGTAGACTTTTAAAAAGTACTTTTCAATAGTCAAACGCTACTGACGGTTCGGAAGGTTGATTCTATCGAGAAGAACCGACAAGAAACTCGACAGTTACTCTCTTACAATAGGTTTTATATGCTACGATTAACAAAGAAAAAATAAAGTTATAATAATGTTATACGAATACAAAATACGAAATAAAAATAATCTTCTTATCTTATCGATTGGTTAGTGGTCAACCTAGTGTCAGAGTTGTTCAGGTCGCCCGTAGGCCTCTGACTTGACTTATCGACTGTTGTCAAATTATCAACAGCCGGGACAGACTTTTTACGTGCCCACCGAAGCACGGAGACGCTCGGTTGAAATACCACTATGCGATCACCCATCTAGCGACTGACCGAGCCTAAAGTTGCTTAACCTACCGATCGTTTACCGATCAGTGGGTGCACTCGGCTATGAGCGTCTCATTAAAAAAATAATATTAATAAACTAAACTAAAAAAAGAGAAAAAATTACGTCAAAATACCGATAAAAGTTTCCGTCTACTCGATATCATTAGACAAATCGTTTATTAACATCGTTAGGTTATCGGAATACCATTACGAGTTAAATCAGTGGCAATTTATCGTAAAAGTTCATAAATCAGTCTACATTAAAATTTAATTAGAAACCCGTAGCTGGGAGACTAGGAACTGGTCCACAGATAGGTCAACTATCATTATTCTGACGTAATATTTAACAAGTTTAAAAGTTTTGCAGCGGTAGCGAACCAGCCTTAACCGCCACAGGTCGCGGGTTCGATTCCCATTCGGAGTTTGTATTGATCATACAGGCATGTTTCCGATCTAGGTGTGTTGGTCTTTGTCTTTGTGTATGTTTCATGACGCCGATTTTCTATGGGAAGGTAGTACTTCCCCCGTCGATTTGTACTTAGAAGAGCATTTATACAATAATTTTTTATTGTATATATATAGTGTGTGTAAGCTGGTGTATGGCTGGTGTTATCTCTTGATTCAAAGATTACAGTAATGTACCAAGTTCCATCAATAAATCCAAAGATCTAAGACAAACATCTCATAACTATAAGAAAACTTTGCTTCTTTTAATCAATTCCTGATTTACCTCACTTTGGGCAACGCTAATAAATTGACTTTTTTTTTTTTTTTTTTATGTTAGAAGTTGGCAAACAAGCATACGGCCCACCTGATGGTAAGTGGCTGCCGCAGCCTATGAGCGCTTGCAGCACCATTAGTAGGTGCTACTCACGCGTTGCCAACCTCGAGATATTAGTTCTTAAATCTCGTTCGCCCAGTAATTTCACTAGCGTACAATGCCCTTCAAACCGGAACACAGTAGTGCCTAAACACTACTATTTGGCGGCAGAATATTGGACACTGTGGTGGTACCTACCTAGCCGGCCTCTTGCAACAAAAGACCTACCACCAGTGTGACTGATTGCACTGGTGGAATAATCTCTGTTGTGACAGAGGTTATCCCAACAGCGGGCGATGGCGACTTGTTTTTGTCTTCTCTATATTTCTTTAAAGTGAATGGTTATTTTTATAGGTTTTAACACCGCTCTGACGTTGTGGGTAGCAACTCTGCAACAAGTATCTTTTTCGGTCTGGGCATTATTGTCACCACTTTACCCCGGAGAGCACTTTAAGCTATTATCCAATGAACTACTGGTTTGTCCTTCCGGAGGTCAGATGGCAATCGCTCTGTGTAAAAACTAGTAACCTGTCAAATCAGGACAAGAGTAATAAGCAGACCCTGGGTAAATACTCGTATAATACCGGGAATAATGCTAGGAAGAAGAAAGCTATTTCCTCAGTTCAGCTTTTTACCAGCTAAGAATAAGAGTAATATTTTTGTGGTGTTTTTTCAGTCTGTCCAAGCAGTTTTATTGGTTTTATTAAATGAGCTTCCGTTTGCATTCGATTTAAGAGTGGTAATAGAACAATCTTTTTAAGAATAAGCAAAGAAGTTCTAACCAATGACAATGAAGTTACCATCTTCTCGTCAAAGATCACATAATCCGGTTCTCCTCCCTAGGCAGAGTAATTAGCAGCAGATTTCCTTCCCGTCAACAAGCGCTAGGAGCATTATACGCGTATTAGTGTATAATTATGATGGCCTATAGGGAAGAAAAAAAATGGACCTTCAAGTTTGGACCTCCGGCGACCAAAGCACGACAATACGAAAGCTATTTACGTCACGAGACGACTTATTATTGCCGAAAACGGTAAGGCTGTTATTATACACTAATATAAATAATAATTAATAGTTTTATGTGTAATTGTTGACAATTGAGACTGTCCGTTAATGGTAAGCAGTCGTTACAACCTATTAACGCACGCGATACTTGAAGTATCACATGCGCGTTGCCAAGGGGATAGGAGTGAAGGAATGAGAAAGGAAATAATTAGCAGTCAAGTGCGTTGTGGACCACGCACCGTTGAAACTAAAGGGTTCCGCAGCTTGGTTATGAAGAATCTTAAGGCCTTTAAAAATAATAACGAATTAAAATCGACTGCAAAAATAAGTTGGTAATTTCATAGTAATTAATAAAAGTTATATGAAAAACAAAGTTATGGTAAAAACTTATATATCTCTTAAATTTGTAGACCTATCTTCCTCAAACCAAATGTGAATGAAATTTTATTTTATGTACAACAAATTACAAGCTCAAATTTTTCCATAATTTTAAATCCATTTACCAACACTTCTGCATATATAACTCAGTTTTTCAATTTTGTGGGTTGACATCGTATTGCTTATTGGCGTCCATTTGAAGTTATCTATTTAATCGCGCACAATGGACTGAAGTTCGGGCATTAAACGTGAGGGTGGTTCATCCTAAGAGCTCTCGAGCTCAACACTTTATGCCTTTATCCGCCGTTTGGGATGAAATGCTCTTTTAGAATCTAACACTACCGACGCTTACGAATCCTTTTAGCCATTTTAAATATTCAAGGGTTTTTTTATGTAGTTATATGTGTACAAAAACTAACCGTTTTATTTTTTTCAACCGACTTCAAAAAAGGAGGAGATTCTCAATTCGTCTGTATTTTTTTATGTCTGTTACCACATAAGTTTCGACTGGGTGAGCCAATTTTGATGATTGTTATTTTAATTTAATAAATAAACATCAAAAAAAAAAACTTCTGTTGTAGAAAATATTTATTATTTTCTAGATCGGTGCTAAGTAAAACATCGCCACATGTGGCATGGCATGATGCGACTTTCATAAACATTGCTGTTACTAATTGCGCCCGCGGAACTGGCTCGCGTGGTGTACCGATTTTTCTTTACTGCACGGAACCGTAATCCTTTTTTTAAACCTCCGTCTTCTCCACCACCTACTATCTGGGTACCTTCTAATTATGAGTGAATAGGCATCTTCACTCATTGTATACTTGTCACTTCCCATCGGGGGACTACCATGAACTATTAACTATTGCAATTCAAATAAATTCGTTAGTAAAACGATTCCAATTGTATATGGTAACGTGACGTATATATATAGGACTATAGGTATGTTATGGTACGAAATACCGATCCAGCTCAGTTTAGATCCTTGAATCGCAATAAGAGTTCATGGTAGGTCCCCATTTTTTTACCTTGTGAAATGCATTTACGCGCAGCACTACAAGTAGTGGTAGTGTGGGACTCACCGCTCTTCGAGCTAAGTAATACCCACTAAAACCCTACGAAACTTGCCCCATAGTGCGATGCCACGGGTTTGCTTGCATAATCAACCGTAACGCCCCGGCGCCGATCGTCAATGCAATGAGCCCTAGAGCCCCTATGTTAGGCCCCCGGTGTGACAACAATCAAGTTTTAACTTTTACTTAAAAAAAAATTACGAAAACAAAATTACAAAAGAGGTCATCATATTAGTAATTATGTATATAAAATTGCATGTATGGTAGTAATTATAAATCGAAATTATTGCGAATCGGCGGAAAATAATTAAATTCCTGCATTAATATTTGTTATGAAATAGTTCGACCGAACATAATTTGATACTTTACAATTACGGCAGGTATCATAATTATAATTTTACATTATTAATTTTGATAAGTATATAAAATATATAGGTACATATATTTCATTAATTCAATTAATTTTTTGGGTATATGTTGTATGCACGACACCACGTTTCAGTTATGGTTATACATGAGATCTCACAACTTTTTGTAGAACTGCGTTACGAGACCTGGATTTTTTTTTATTTGATGTTTTTAATATCACATCTTATTGTAGGACAGCACCTTTCTTTTATTTTTTTCTTACCTTTACA
Source organism: Hestina assimilis (assembly GCA_023373885.1). NCBI lineage: Eukaryota > Metazoa > Arthropoda > Insecta > Lepidoptera > Nymphalidae > Hestina > Hestina assimilis. Next base: position 1,706,007 of record CM041751.1, read on the forward strand.
GGCATGGACCATATGGCCATGTTTTTCGGTCTGGGTGTTTTGTCCTTGTCATTCTGTATATATTTGCGGATCCCCGACACAATAGATAACTATCCTAATAAGACCATTTAGTGTGTAGCGTGAATTTATTTATTTTCAAGTCTGTAAGACCGCTAGAAATCCCTTAAAATTTTGATGCTCTTTGAGTGACTTCTATGCGTAATGGAACCCGCGACCTGAGACGATGCAGGTAGGCTCACTGCATCTGCGCCACAGCGCTATTTTTTAGTAATAATAAATAAATTGTACAGTACCCTGTACATATTTATATACCAAGCGACGAAGTGTAAACTCCACTAACTCCCTAAGCCGCTAACAGCACAGAAAGCGTCGAAACGAATTAAATTTCATCTAAAAACAAATCCGAGTTGACTGTCTTTTAGCGCAGCTGCACTTAATGGCGCATTTAAGTAAGATAAAATACACGCTCTAGACTAATACTCTAGTAATAACGTTTCAAAATATTCTCTCATTACTTTATATACTTCGATATTGTACAGAATATAATGATCTTATATTATATCGAATCCTAAGTATCACTACTAAGCTTTAGGGTTCCGTAGCCAACTGGCAAAAACGCAACCCTTACAGTTTCGTCATGTCCGTCTGTCCGTCTGTCCCTGCGTATGTCACAGTTATTTTACTCGGAGTCTACTGGCTCTATATATATGCGAAATATGGTAAATAGGTGTATTCTATGAACCGCTACAGGGTTTTATAGTGAAATTAAGAGGCTTAAGCGTCAAAGCATAACAGATAGACAGCTACTTTCGCATTTATAATATAAGTAGGAATTTCTCGAGCTTTGGGTATATAAATAAAAGATAATTCGGATACTATATTAATGGACGCAGATAAGCAATACCATGGCAACCCACACGAGAGAATGTCATTTGGAGAAAAATGCGTTTGAAAATTTTGAACAACTTGCTTTATATGATTTTTTTAATTTATTGGTCAAGTTTTTGGCACTTTCAGATTTATATAAGTTATTTTACTTATTTTCACAAAAACAAGTATACAAACTGCATATTTCGTATATAATATAACCCAAAACGTTTAAAAATACATAAATTGCATGATTGAAAAAATGGCTTTTTAGAAGTTTTAAAGCTTAAAACCCTACAAATATTAAAGAAAAATGTTCTTCAGCCATTTACCAACACTTCTACATATATAACTCAGTTTTTTCAATTTTGTCGGTTGACATGGTATTGCTTATTTGCGTCCATTTACTAACACACAATCTATCAAAGTGGGTTCCGGGGAGGGATCAATTGACGTAGTAAATTGCGCCACATGAGCCCGGAGATAAATCCATTTAACTGTAAATTGGAAGAAATTTATTTATCCACTGCGCTCAGCTTGCTATTCCTACATGCAATTTACTTATGAGAAAAAATTGAGACTCTCATGGGTAACCTATTAAGAAGAAATGGATAAAGTGTTTGTTGGCGAACGTTGTGCCGTATTGACGTGAGTCTTCCTTTAGCCTCGACGGTCGTGGGTTTGATTCCCGCTCAGATGCATTGATCTTTCAAATTTCTGTTTCGGTCTGGAATGGATAAAGTGTTGATTGGCGACCGTTGTGCCGTATTGATGGCGAGCCTTCCTTTAGCCTCGACGGTCGTGGGTGCTTCCCGCTCAGATGCATTGATCTTTCGAATTTCGGTTTCGGTCTGGGCGTTTGTCCTTATGTGTCTCCCCACCGTGAAATTACTGGGCAAATGAGATTTGAGAACCAATACCTCGAGGTCAGGAACGCGTGAGTGAAACTAATAAGTCTACGAAAATCGATTACCATCAGGTGGGTCGTATGCTTGCTTGACAACTTAGCCACATAAATAAACGAAGATGAAACTGTTGAAATCGCATTTCCAATTGAAGAGAATTGAAAACTAACCGTAACATCTCAAAATCCACAGTTAAAATTTAATCAAGTTATGATCGATCCAGTGCCGAGATGTTTCCCGGTTTTAATTGCTTTTTCAATTAGAGCCTCCACGATCTTCAGCTCACATCCACGTAATGGACTCGGCAAAGACTATTTTAATTACTATGCTCATATGAAAATGTATTTTTTCCTACCTTGATGAAAAGTTCGCTTTTAGTCCCTGGTACGAGAGAAAAGTGCCCGATCTTCTACCGGCAAGATGACACTAATTACCTCACTTTACGTCCCGGTAACCTAGCAACCGTATGTTTATCCCTTGTTGCGTGAGAATGTCTCACTTTTCTGCCTAGGTGCGTAATGTACTAATTACTTTGTGTGTATATGTGTGTATGTGTGTTTTAGAAACCTTTACAGATATATCAATATCCCAATAGATGCTTCTAGTGTGTGTTTTTTTACACGACGGTTACAGACTACCGTTTGTTACTCGTTAGATAAGCCTGTTTTTCGAAGCGCGTATGAATAGGTGCGTATAGGCGCTTTTACCTCCCACACAACTCGTACGAGCGTTGGCGCTCCTATGAGCTCGAATAAGTGCCCGATATTTTTTTAATAACATGCTACTGACACTCGCAATCATATACGCTCGAAAAAAACCCTAGTCTGAATAACGCTCTTAAGTACCTATATGTTTTCAGCATGAATAAATATGAATTTAGAAGTACTACCCTCTCACAGAATAACGATTTGAAGTAGCAGTGTTCGAGTTGCTATTCGTTTGATCAGTGACTGACGGAGGCCCCAAACATATCCTACAGAATGTAGTCATTCATGTATTATGAGTTCCTTTTATATATAAAGGCTAAGAATAGCCTTTATCAATTTAATCTATCATTTCTGTAGGTTTAAGTAAGTTAACTTTATGGACAACTAATTATAATCAACAATGATTTTAATCACTTTACTAGATAACACAATAAATTGCACAGTACTTTTACTAAAGCGACAGATTACAACGATTCGTCTTATGTGGTACGACGACGGCTTTCTGCATGATGAATATTAAAGTAACCATCGCGCTACCATCAATGCGACGCTTGTTTAGATTGCCAATTATTGTCGTTCTAATCCAATGTATTAAATAGGTTCTGTAGCTGAAGTCACGTGACACTCCGCCATGCCACTGCATATAATTTACCTTAATGAGAAAGATATGGTCTATATGTGTATCTCTCTCACTTACCTACCAGTGTGACAGATTATCCCAACAGTGAGCGATGGGGTCGTCACGTCCCGACGCCTTATGTCTTTTCGATCTTATGTCTTTATTCATTATAATTATGCAGTGAATTCTATATAATATCGCTGGAACGATTATGTCACAAAGGACCTGAGTAAAAGCCGATGGGCGTGAAGTGGTGCAGGACCGTAATAAGTGGCGTCTTCTGGTGTCGGCGGCCTGTATCCTCTTTGGGTCACTGAGCCAGCGTAGTAAGTGAATATAATTCTGTGTTGCTATATATGCCATTTTTAGGGTTCCGTTCCTCCAGAGGTAAAAAAGAAACCCTTATAACATCACTCTCTTTTCCGTCTGTCCGTCCGAGTGCCACCTCGTGTCTGAGGAACGGGTGGACCTAGTAAGTCGAAATTTATACCATATACTTAGGTTTGTAGTCCCTATTAGGTGTATAAAAATCAAGGTCCTACGTCAATACGATAAAAAGATATGGGTAAATTTAGAATTTCACAAAAACTTGTATGTTTTTAACCAAAATTTACCTCAATGTATTCGTAATGCTCATACAATTTAGAGTTCTAGCTTAACTGACCCAATCTAAAATAAGGGAACTAAATTTAGGGAATGTATTGAAACACACAAATGTGGAAATGATACTGTTTATTTAATTATGAAGTCACCAATTATATAGTCTTACAACTATAGGTTATATACTTACACTTTCACACTATAAAGGTAAATAAATAAAATTGTGTAATACTGTGAAAGCAAATAACAGAAAATATTTATTATAGATAATGGTACGCATCTTCGTGCGTGAGTCCGACTAGCACTTACCTGATTTTTTTAAACAAAACTGAATTCAAAAACATATATGAATGCACTGTCTGTTTGATTTATTCTTTGCAATGGCTCAATGGCAAAACGTTCAGACGGTCATAATTCTATTTGACATCGAGATAGTAAGTACACCTGGTAACTCTTTCAACATTCTGAATGTAGTATAAGTACATTTATTCGTTTTCTTTTCCATTCATTTTTCCCTATTTACTAATTGGATTTGCTATGTTAGTTGAAATTGGAAATCTTTATTGTTCAGAGTTGAGATATTTTTATATATTCAGGACTTCCAGTTTTTTTTTGGTTATCAGGTTTTGCCAATTTTCTTTTTCTAACTTAATGTTTTTTGAAAAAGTTGTCACTAAAACCACTTAGCATACTAATGCTAAGCTAATATATCAATAAAGAAGTAATATTTATAAAAAAAAGTAATATATTTAACCTACGTTGACGAAAATTTTGTTAAGCAACATTTTGTCCCTGGTACTTAAATTAACTTTTTATCGTAGAAAAAAAAAACGTATACTATCTACTTTCCCCCCTATGTGCATAATTTACTATTCTATAAAAGCTTAAGTGTATTTTATAAAAGAAAGAAGAATGATGAAAAAAATAATAGAAATTGAGCTGCGAATAGTTTTATTCTTTGACCAATCAATAAGTTCCATTAAACTGTTCAAATACTTCGTCCCATAAGATAAGTTTGAATTTTCGATTAGTGGTTGCCGTAGCCGTGTCCGCCGTAACTTCCATGTCCGTGACCGTATCCTGCATATCCTAGCCCGTATCCTCCGTATCCCAAACCATATCCTCCATGTCCTAGTCCGTATCCATAACTACCCAAATTGTAGCTAGCTACTGGCACAGTTTTGAGGATGGGTGCGGTGATAATAGGGGCGACTGCTACGCTCTTTACCACTGGTATGGGGGCTGCTTTAATGACATTGGCGGTTGAGATGGCTGCTGGGGCCACGATCGGTGCTGTGTAGATGGGTGCAGCAATAGCTGAAAAAATTGTTTTTAGTAAAGAATACATCTTAAAACCTGATACTATTATTTTCGTACTTCAAAACAGAGAAAATCGTATTCACAAAAACGAATTAATTCATTTTATTGTCATGACGGTTGGCAAACAAGCATAAGGCCCGCCTGATGGGAAGCAATCACATGTGTCGGGAGTCCAAAAGCACACATCCGAAACATCTCCTCCGAGCGGGAATTGACCCCGCGGCCTTTGGCACTTAACGAAGGTTTCTTAAATTGTTGTTAAAGATTTAATAATAATACAAATATATGTAGATATAATTGGAGGTACCATAACCGTGTCCGCCATAACCACCATATCCGCTATATCCACCATATCCGCCATATCCGCCATATCCACCATATCCACCATATCCACCATATCCACCATATCCGAGGGAGCCAAAGCCGTGAGCGCTGGCAGCGACGGCCAACAGGCAAACCAACTAAAAAAAAAAAAAAAAAAATTGGTAATAAATTCTTATTATTAAAACAAATTTTCTTCCTCTTCCTAGCATTAATCCCGGAATTTTTTCGACAGAGTCTGCTTATTACTCATATTCAGATTTGACAGGTTACTAGTTTTTACACAGAGCGATTGCCATCTGACCTCCGAAACCCTAATGGCGACCCAGTAACTCATTGGGTAAGAGCAAATTACATATCAAGAGTTAACGATAATTATTAGATGTCATGATAACAACCGGGACCGACAGCTTAACGTGCTTCCGAGGCACGGTGGTGAGACCCATAACGACAACGCCCAGACCGAGACAGACATTTATAACATCAAATATCTGCCCCGAATGGGAATCGAACCCGCGACCGTAAAAACTTAAGGCAGGCTCAGTAAGTCAGTCGGTCTCAGGCTTAAAGTCAGATTAAAATATACTAAAATGCAATCTTCTTCTTATCGATTGGTTAGTGGTCAACCTAGTATCAGAGTTGTTCAGGTCGCCTGTAGGCCTCTGACTTGACTTATCGACTGTTGTCTAATTGTCAACAGCCGGGACCGACTTTTACGTGCCCTCCGAAGCAAGGAGACGCTCGGTTGAAATACCACTATGCGATCACCCATCTAGTGACTGACCGCGCCTAAAGTTGCTTAACCTACCGATCGTTTACCGATCAGCGGGTGTACTCGGCTATGAGCGTCCCACTAAAATGCAATAATCTATACTAATATTATAAATGTGAAAGTTCGGATGGGTGGATAGATGTTTGTTAATCTTTCGCACAAAAACTACTGCACGGATTAGGATAAAATTTGCTACACAAATACTTTATTACCTGGATTATCACATAGGATACTTTTTATACCGGAAAAAATGTTACGATTATAAAAAAAAAGATTAAAGCGAGAGGTACCGCGGGAACTGCTAGGCATTCAAAAATGCATATTCATTAATAACGATTTTGTTTGTAAATAACCAAACTAATTTGTAAATAAAATACTCACATTGATGTAGGTGTTCATAATGTTTGATATCTTCAGACGAAGTGTACCGATTCGTTCAAATTATAGCCTATTTATACTAGACGACTTCCTTCGTTAATTCTTCAACGGAATCGCGTAGCTTGCGTTTGGGCATATTGCATTAGCCCATTAAAATAGTTATTACTATCCTTGAACATTGTTTTTTTTTTTTTTGTAATAGCTGTGCTGTTGCCATTTGGACGCAAATAAGCAATACCATGTCAACCCACAAAATTGAAAAAACTGAGTTATATATGCAGAAGTGTTGGTAAATGGCTGAAGAACATTTTTCTGTAATATTTGTAGGGTTTTAAGCTTTAAAACTTCTAAAAAGCCATTTTTTAAAATGCATTTTATGTATTATATTAAATGTTTTAGATTATATTATATACGAAATATACATTATGTATACTTATTTTTGTGGAAATAAGTAAAATAACTTACATAAATCTGAAATTGCCAAAAACTTGACCAATACATAAAAAATTCATATAAAGCAAGTTGTTCAAAATTTTCAAACGCGTTTTTTCGAAATGACATTCGTGTGGGTTGACATGGTAGATAGATAGAATAATCTTTATTGTACACCACTTTAAATACAGCAGGAGTTACAATAACTTATTATAATTACGTATGTACAGGTAGGCGCTCTTATCGCTATGTAGCGATCTCTTCCAGACAACCTGGCTTCAGATGAAATGAGCAAAGAGAGGGTAGGTGGTGCTACTTCACACAGATAAAAATATAAATACATTACTAATACCATGCTACATATATACATAAAACTAACAAGATATTTATACAAATATAATATACTAAATTTAATATATACATATACTATGGTATTGCTTATTTGCGTCCATTTAATGTGATTTAAATGATATTGTATCAAAATGTTTTTTTTCTGTGTCTTATTTATTTTTGTGTTAGCTATTTGGAAAAATTTATTAATATAGAATATTGTATTCCGGTGGTGATGGACACCGTTGTGCCATATTGGTAGCGAGTCTGCCTTTAGCCTCGGCAGTTGTTGGTTTGATTCCCGCTCGAGCAGATGTTTTTTGGTCTAAGTGTTTGTCCTTGTGGGTCACCGCATCGTCTTCGGAGAGCACGTTAAGCTGTCGGTCCCGGTTGTTATCACAAAACATCTGATAATAATTGATAACTCTTGATGGGTAATTTCTAATCCAATCAGTTATTGGTTCACAATTAGGGTTGCAGAGGTCAGATGTATCGCTCTGTGTAAAAACTAGTAACCTGTTAATTCCGGACAAGAGTAATAAGCAGACTCTAGGAAGCAGAAGATTATTATTTCAACCAACGTATAATAACACTCGTATAAAACCGGAAATAATGATAGAAAAAAGAACATTTATTGATAGACGTTACTATCGGTATCACACAAATTACTGTTTTTCTTTAAGCTGCTTAGTTCTAATAGAAATTGGAATTCTAACTTAAATCTTACGTCGCAATGGCAAATTCTATTAATTTGACTTCAATAAAAATATGAAGAGTGTCAAAAATCAAGAACATGATATAGGGTAGCAAAACTGTTTGTACAGTATTTTTAACGATATTCAAAAAAAAATTAGCATTACTGTTCAAGGCATTACTAAATTCCTATTGCCACTCCAAATAAGCTCGTAGCTTGTTCTATGAGTGCGTACGACAATAGCACAAGTGGGTCTGGATCGAGCCCAAAGCTCTCGCGTTAAGGAAGTGAAGTCGGCCTTCTACCGTTAAGCTATTGAGGCAACAACTTATATAAAATAATTTGGTATTATTGATCATTTATAAAATGGCACTTCCAAACTAAATGGAGATTTTTAGAAAGAAGTAGAGAAGTAAACCTACTGAATGGATAACCTTAGTCTTAGTGAATATCAATGGATTATATATACATGTTTTGACACCGTTGTGGCGTTGTGGGTAGCGAGTCTGCCTTAAGCCTCGACGGTTGCGGGTTCGATTCCCGCTCGGAGCAGATGTTTGAATTAATCGTACAGGCATGTTTTCCGGTCTGGTTGTGTTTGTCCTTGTCATTGTGAATGTTGCCGGACCCCCGACACAGGATATAATTATACTAATGGGGGCCGTTGAGTGTGTAACGTTTATTTATTTTTATTTATTTATGTCAAAATCGTAGCACGATATTTTATAGAAATAAAAATTGATAAAAGATAACAAATAGTATTTATTCCGTCAGAGAAAAACGGGCAAGTTGGAAGAGAAACAGCTGAGGGCTTACCATTAACTTTTAAACAAATCTATTTCTATCCAATTCAATTTTGGCAAATTTGGCATATAAAATCTGAATCGATTTACTGTGAGAATTGAATTGGATTGATTTGGTCGTCATTTGAATCGCAATAAGAGTTCGTGGTCAGCCCCCTAGTGAAACAAGTGGATTGATTAAAACTAATCAAATAATATTTAATTTTAATTTTATTAGAAAACCTAGATATTATCCACAATAACTAAAGAATACATTGATTAAAAACATAGCTAAACTGTGAAGTTATCTGTTTATCATCAACCCCACTTCACACGTAAACTCTCAAATAAGGTTGCCACTGTAAATTATAATGATAATCCATATTACGTTATTTAAGAATGAAATGGGCAAAACAAGGTCTTAAAGTATAAGCCAAGACCTGGAATTTATAATTTATAAGCTAAGGAGCTAGATCAAGTCCCAAATGTCTTAAGTGCTTTAAAAGGTTTTTTGTCAGCGTCAAAATAATAAAGATACCGAATATTAAGAAACCATTTTTATGTCGTATCATAATTATTAGAGTAGCATCTTAATGTATATCCATTAGATCAAATCAAATATTTATTTATTCAACACAAAAAGCATAACACTTATTTTTTGAAAGTCAGATTCTACCACCGGCTCCAAAATTTAACCTCTATCTGAGAAGATTCGGCGAAACAAACTTAGGGGTTATATCTTTTTTATGTATTTTTAAGTAGTATTGTTTTACATATTATAATCACTGAAATGCCTTCAGTGACTGACTGTCTCGTTTCCAAGGCGTGATGTCCTCAAGATATTCACCAATTTTATTATAGCCTTTACTACACAAACGTTCCTTGACCTTTTTTTAAATTTATTAATAGAAAGTTTCTGAACGGTTTCTGGGATCCTATTGTAAAACCGTATATAGTTACATCAATCAATCAATAATAATAATAAACGCTACGCACTCAACAACTGTAATTTCCTGTGTCGGAGTTCGGGAAACATACAAGTAACAAAAACAAACACATCCAGACCGGAAAACATGCCTGTATGGTCAATACAAACATCTTCTAGCGGGAATCGAACCCATGACCTGTGGTGCTTAAGGCAAGTCGACGTCAATAGCATTGAACCAATTTTTTGTAAGACCCTAGTACCTAGAATAATATTATATGGAACATTTAGATGGAGGATTTATAATAGGACTTCTGATTACGATGCCTTCAGTCTTTTCCGCGTTCGTCAGAAATGTTTACAAACCAAATGTTATGATCTTTATATATCAAATTCTGAAAATAAGATCCAGAAATGTAGTAAATTTTTTTGGTCGTTTGTCAGAACAAAAAAGAGTTCTTCCTGTATCCCTGAGTTTATGCATCTTAATGAAACCACGGCATTTAGTGGTAATGAAATTTGTTCTCTTTTTAGTGGTTATTTTGAATCTGTTTATGAGTCACCTTCACTACTTAATACTAATATTCTTAAAATTATCCCCAATACAAATAATCTTGCTAGTATAGGATCTATTTCGCTATCACCTGATATTGTACACAAGTACCTGAGTAAGCTGGATGTAAATAAGGGGTATGGACCTGACGGTTTGCCTCCTGTTTTTTTGAAAAAGTGTCAGGATTGTCTTTCTTTTCCCATTTACTTATTATTCAAAAAATCTATAAGCAGTGGTACGATGCCGCAAATATGGAAAAAAAGTTTCGTGGTACCCATTTTCAAATCAGGTGATAAGCATAATGTGAAAAATTACAGACCCATATCTAAATTAAATACAATTGCAAAACTTTTTGAGAAAATTGTTTATGACAGTATTTTTCCCATCTTAAGATCTATTATGATTCCTCAGCAGCACGGTTTCATGAATAAGAAATCCACGGATTCTAATTTATGTGAATTTGTTCATCAGATTAGTGTTGCAATGGATGCAGGATTTCAGGTGGACGTAGTGTATACCGACTATTCAAAGGCCTTTGACAAAATCAGTCATGCCATCTTGATTCGGAAAATTGAAGAGCTCGGTATACACGGCGACCTCCTTCGTTGGCTTACCTCCTACCTCAGGGAACGAAGCCAAGCTGTTACAATTAAAGGTTATTGCTCTACATTCGTGCCTGTTACTTCAGGTGTACCCCAGGGATCTCACCTCGGACCTCTTTTATTTAATTTATTTGTTAATGATATTGCTGGAGTATTTAAAAACTCTTCAATTTTTCTCTACGCCGATGACATGAAGCTGCTTAAAGTAATAAGTAAACCATCCGATTGCAATTTACTACAGGATGATTTGAATAAGTTGTGTGAATATTGCAGTGATAATCTCTTACATCTTAACAGTAAAAAATGTAATGTCATATCATTTTCCCGCAAAAAAAATATCATTAACTTCAATTATGTCCTAAATAATAACATTGTTAAACGGGTTTCCGAGGTGAGAGATTTGGGCGTTTACCTTGACTCTAAGTTAACCTTCAATATTCACTATAGACATGTAACTGAAAAAGCCTATCGTCTGCTTGGTTTCGTTCTCAGAGTCTGCAGGGACTTTAAAAATATTTCTACTTTGATTCTCCTTTTTAATTCAATCGTTCGTCCTGTTTTAGAATATGGTTCTGTCATTTGGAATCCTCAGTACAATGTTCACATCCAAGAAATAGAGAAAATTCAACAAAAATTTTTAAAGCACTTAAAGTTCAGATGTTCCATTCTAGGTCAAGACATTCCTGATTTAGTCTCTTTGGAACGGCGTCGTAAGGCTAAGGACCAAATATTTTTGGTTAAATTGCTACAAGGTATTATTGATTCTCCATTTTTACTCAGTTGTCTTAATTTTCGATGTCCCAGACAATCGTCGCGTAATAAATCCTTATTTCAACTATATGTTACCCGCACTAAATATGCACAAAATGCCTTCATTTATCGTTCATGTTCTAAATACAATAATGATTTCAATTCAATCGATTATTTTACAGGATCCATACAGAATTTAATTAAACAAATAAATGAAATTGTCTTAAATTCATAATTTAAATTTGTGTTCATATATACCTATATTTTAATTAATTGCATTGTAATAATAATAATAATACTGTATTTTATCATTGTTAATATAATTTAATTTCAATTATTTTCTTAGTGTTATATAATTTTAACTTTTATAGCTCGCACTGTATGAATGATTTACTCGTGGAAACTTTGTTGGTCGATGTTTTAGTTTTATGTTCATTTTTATATTGTATTTACTTGTACTGTTTGTTTCCCTAATAAAATAAAAAAATAAAATAAAAAAAAAAAAAAATAAACATCGTGAGAAAACCTGCATGTTATAGTAGAAATTGTAAGACATGTTTATCTACCACTTTTAATGGTGTTTCTACGCTAGTGGTGGGGCTTAAAACCCCAACTGGTTAGCTACCTAGTGGTAGTGGTGGTAGGGTAGGGAAATACTTGTAAAGTGACTGATCGTCAGACACGTTTTGTGCTCAGTCAGTGTATAGCCAGTAGCATTCTAAAGGGAGGCAGTGCAAGGGCTAGTGAAGTAGGCCTTCTGCAACTGTACCTTCACGTTTGGACTCTAAAGTAAAGTCTTCCACCCTCCCGGGATCATCGAAATAGTTACAATAATAAATGAAATATAGAATGCTTGTGCTATATTTTGGGGGTTCTTTTATGGAGTCGTCCGAAAGCAAAATCGCTAATATAGAATTTCACAATTTGATCCTGAATTACTATATTAGCTTATTCGAGAACGCTAAATGTCAATGTGTGTTCTTATTGATTGTTTTACTGATTTCTACAAAATCAGTAGTAGTACTTCTCATATAAGCTGTGGAGATTATTATCTGAAACTAACTTTTGTAACAGGTTTTTGAGTGGAGACCGCGGTCCGGCAAATGTAGCGTAGGACGTCCTTTGACTAAGCGAAGATCTTGACAAGATTGCTGGCATAAGCTGGATGAGAGTTGCCGAGTAGGACAGAACGATGTTGTTGATGATGATGATGATGATGATGATATATTCAGCATCTTTCTTAGTGATTAACTCCGTTTTTTTAATATTTTTGTGTTAGATGAACATTTCTAGTAAGAAGTTAATGATCGCGTGGAATGCAAGGTACGACAAAAAATAACATTTGAAGAGAAATAGTTGTAACCGCCTGAAGATCTCAAGTTAAGGATATTTTATTTTATATTAGAAGACAAACGACAACTGGTGGTAGGTCTTTTGTTGCAAGAGGCCGGCTAGGTAGGTATCCGGTAGGTACCACCGCAATGTCCAATATTCTGCCGCCAAATAGTAGTGCTTAGGCACTACTGTGTTCCGGTTTGAAGGGCATTGTACGCTAGTGAAATTACTGGGCGAACGAGATTTAAGAACTAATATCTCGAGGTTGGCAACGCGCGAGTGGCACCTACTAATGGTGCTGCAAGCGCTCATAGGCTGCGGCAGCCACTTACCATCAGGTGGGCCGTATGCTTGTTTGCCAACTTCTAACATAAAAAAAAAGACATTATTCACCAGTTAAATGAAGTTCATTGTTGGTTTAAAATATTAGGAATTTTGGAAGTTTTCCCTGCCTCCATTTTTGCGTTAAAGTGGAGACTAATAAAAAATATATATATAGTGTTGCGAATGTTTTATTCAGTGTCATGAAAAGTTAAGAAGTTACATTGAGATTTTTAGGTATTTCGTCTGAAGGGAAGGCCTTAAACTTTAAGTTTAATGACTGCCATAGCCATAGCCAAGACCTCTGCCATTGCTTCCATAGCCGTAACTTCTGTAGCCACCATATCCTCCATGTCCAAGTCCGTATCCTCCATATCCTCCAATGTTTCCTCCATATCCGCCACTGTATCCTCCATGTCCGCCACTGTATCCTCCATATCCGCCACTGTAGCCTCCATATCCTCCACTGTATCCTCCATATCCTCCAAGATTTCCTAGACTGTAGCTAGATACGGTTTTAAGAACAGGTGTTTTGATGACTGGGGCGACTGCAACGGTCTTTATCACAGGTACAGCGACTGTTTTGATTATGGGAGCGGTGTAGATAGGAGCAGATACACCTGTAAAATTGTCATAGTTAGTAAATAAATTATGTTCTAGCTCCTAAGATAATCTGTATCGGACTTCCAAGACCGTATAAAAATGAAAATAAAATATTTCTTACGATATCCAGCACCATATCCTCCGTATCCGCTATATCCTCCGTATCCGCCATAGCCGCCATAACTGCCCGAACCGCCATAACTGCCCGAGCCGCCATAACTGCCCGAGCCGCCATAACTGCCCGAGCCGCCATAACTGCCCGAGCCGCCATAACTGCCCGAGCCGCCATAACTGCCATATCCGCTATGACCGCTATAGCCGAAGCCATTAGCGCTGGCAGCGACGGCCAACAGGCAAGCCAACTGAAATCATTATACATAAAATTACCGTGATCTAATAAAAAATACAGATTAAAAGAATTTACATTGTTTTTATTTAAGTCATTAGTAATATTTAAATTTCTTCTCTAAACTAAGCCTGTAGCTTGTGATAGGAGTTTGTGGGTGGAACCTCGTACTTTAGAATTGCAAGTCGGCCCTTCTACCGATGAGCTATTGAAGCTATGACAAAATAAAATTATTACCTTTATAGAAACCTATTTTGAAATTTGAAATATGTAGTGTTAAAGGGACTCCAAGTTGTCCGACGACGATGTCGAAAATAGAATGAAGTTGAGTGGTAGAGGAAGGCTGACCACCATGTGGGATACATAGCCAGGAAAAGAGAGGAACTATAAAATTAAATTATATAAATATAATACATTTCTAATGGGTCTATGCACAGAAAGAGAGAGAGAGAGAGAGAGAGAGTTGTTTTATGTGACGATTTCCTCTAAATTACACTACCTGTAAGCGTTAAGGAACTTCATCCAAAAAATTACTAATATCTGTATTATTCACACACGTTCCCATTACAACCACAAAAGTAAAAGTCACGCTTTACAAGACACAAAACTATTGTGCAATTATGATCAAAACTTGAATTATTTAATAATAAAATACTCACAGCAATGTAGGTGTTCATTATGTTTGATTTCTTCAGACGAAGTGTAAGGATTCGTTCAAATCATTGGTTATTTATACCGAACGGTTTCCTCCGTCAATTTTTCAGCGGAATCGTGTAACATGCGCATGCGCATATATGGAATAGCGTCATGATCCTTGATCATTTTGATTGTTTAAATACAATAACAACATTTTTTTGTAATTTGATACAATCTAATTATACCTATGTTTAGTGTAGTTAGGTTTGGAGTAGCGACGGTCGCGGGTTCGCTTCCCGCTTGGGGCGGATATTTGTGTTGATCGTATAAATATCTGTCTCGATTTGGGCTTCCGTCCTTGTGGGTCCCGATGGTATCATAACATTTGGTAATAATCGTTAACTCTTGATAGATATTTAATTGCTCTTATCCAATGGATTACTGGTTCATCCTTACGGTTGCAAAGGTCAGATGGCAATCACTCCGTGTAAAAACTAGTAACCGGTCAAATCCGGATAAGAGTAATAAGCAAACCCTGGGCAAAATACCTAGAAGAATGTTATTTCAGACTATGGACCACCATTCCTTGGTCCTGCACTCACTGGTAGCATGTTTTTAATTTCAGATTTGCCACAACGTTGTGGCGCAGCTGTAGCGAATCTGCCTTAAGCGTCACAGGTCGCGGGTTTGACTTACGCTTGGAGCAGATGTTTGTATTGACAATACAAGCATGTTTTTCTAGTTTAAAAACTAAATCTAAAGTTATAGGTTTAGAATAAAGGAAAATTAAAACTGTCTTTAGTGTTAATAGAAATCTGAATTAGTACATAATTAATATTAAATAATTCAATATTTGCTAACGAATCCGTCCGTATTAATTACGATAACATGATTGTTATTAATTCGATTAATAAGGTATCGTTAACTATTATACTTAATAATTTTAAAATAACGTGTTTGTCAGGATCAATTTATAAAAAAATAATTAATAATTTTTTTATTTATTTTAATACATTATTGTACACAAAAAATGAATCAATGTAACAACGACACTTAAAAGAAAACGAGCACAACAGGCTTATCGGTTAAAAGCGATCTCGTCCAGATAACCTTAAGGATAGGAGACGTGCATGAAGTTGTGGGTGGTGTAGCTTTTTTTTTTCGGAATGTGTATTGCTGTTGGCCCTACTGGCCTTGACAGCGTAACTGGGCGGGAGGGCCGAGTACAGACACTCAGCCGCGATAAAGGGGCAGCCCTCACGGGGGCTCATCCGAGCGCATTCTTTACTATAGACTCACCCGACGGTGTGAGCGCGACGCGACGTGCGAAACAAAGGACCTCGTCCTCGCCGGCGAGGACGGTGTTGTGTGCGTGTCTGTGCTGAGTAGGGTGGTGTAGCAATAAAATAAGCATACATACGAATAACTACACTACTACATAAACTTAATACACACAATATATTATAATAATATTGCAGTTACTTCTGCACAAATTAAGAAACACTCTGTGAAGCCAGGTTTTTCCTGCAGTTATTCCGAACCGATACTTGATTGATAATTTAGGAACCTTCAAGAGAAAAGCCTGTTCTTTCCTAAGAGGGCGGCAACGCACCTGGGCTTCACAATGTTTATGAATTTAGGAGCTAATATCTCAACAACTATCGATTTAACCAAAAAATTCTAATCCTATTCAAAGATACCTCATACGCTGAAAAATTGTTTTACAATCCTCAGTTACATGTATGGAGTGATACCCTTAATTTTTAAATATTTTATTATTTCCTTACAAAACCCTAAAGCGGTTTATAGAATACACTTATTTACCAAATTTTGTACAGATAGAGCGAATAGATTCCGAGTAAAATGACTGTAACATACGGACGGATATGACGAAACTATTAAGGTTCCGTTTTTGCCATTTGGCTACGGAACCCTAATGAACAAAACAGTGTACTAATATAATTGATAAATCTTAATAAAATAATCGTGTTTTAATAGTGCCGGTTAATTAGCGCTTTATTTCGTTGCTCGGTATATTTTTCACGCATCAGCGATCGACCTGAGTTTCCTTCCTGTTTCAAGGAGTTTGTAAGGAAATTGGCAATGCGATGTATTGTTTAGGTTTTTGATTACATTATTATGTCTGTTATGGTAATTTATACTAGCTTTTGTCTTCGACCTCACTCGCTTAAAGTTAATAACGTACAAATATAATAAATGGGACAGTTTGTATGTTTGGATGATTGTAACTTAATCACGCAAAAACGGCTGAACGGATTGTGATGAAATTTGACACATATATAGATGGCTACCTGGATTAATACATAAAATACTTTTTATGTACGATTAAAAATGTTCGGTTCCTGTGGGATAATCAAAAAACACGCTACAAGACATAGTTTAATGATACATGCATCATGGTAACCTTAGGATTGGTACCCTTAGTATTGGATCCATCTTTGGATCCAATCCTAAGATTACCGCAGACGAAGTCTCGAGCAGATGAGAGAGGTAGGCTTATAATTATATTGTGGAGTCACGAGGTATAATATTCCTCCAACACAAAGGTGTAATGCCATTTTAGACAATACTACAAAGGTTAATGTTATAAAGTTGTATATAAGTGAATCTGCGATGAAAACTTCGATAGCACGATTCAGGATACTGATGATCTTAGCGTTTTTATAATGTGTAGATGTCACTATAGTATTTATAACTACAAGTTATTTACCAGTTTTTAAGCTAATAAATGTAAAATGCTTCATAACATTGGGGCAGAAATTACAAAGATACAGGCAGAACCTTTTGTTTGATTAATGTGTATAGATTCCAAAGATGTGTACAGATGATTTCGTTTCGAAGGTTATGTACTAATTGCTTTAATTACGCTGAAGGTTTCGTGCAAATGTTAGTTCACTGACCTTTTATCCCTTGTTAAGTGAATTATGCACCACGGCAGTCGTCGATCAGTAAGATTTTATTACATTTTACTTTATAATGAAAACTATATGAAACTTTTTTTATGTGTTTAGTTAGTTAGCAAGCATGGGAGACATCTGATGATAACCGGTTGTCGTAGTCTATGACCACTTGAGATACCATTGATTTTTAGTCACTCACGCGTTGCCAATTTTGAGATATTGCTCCTTCTTTGCCCAGTAATTTAACTAACTACAGTGTCCTTCAAACCGAAACAAAATATACTGATTACAGTAGAATAACTGACACTGCAGTGGTACTTGCCTCTTGACAATAAAAGACGTATTATTTTTTATATGTTATAAGTTGGCAAACAAGCATACGGCCCACCTGATGGTAAGTGGTTGGCGTAGCCTATGAGCGCTTGTAGCACCATAAGTAGGTGCCACTCACGCGGTGCCAACCTCGAGATATTGGTTCTTCAATCTCCTCTGCCCAGTAATTTCTCTAGCGTACAGTGCCCTTCAAACCGGAACACAGTAATGCCTAAGCACTACTATTTGTTGGCACATTATTTGACACTGCGGTGGTACCTACCTAGCCGGCCTCTTGCAACAAAAGACCTACCACCAGTGTGACTGATTGAACTGGTGGAGAAATCTCTGCTGTGACAGAGGTTATCCCAACAGCGGGTGATGGGGTCATCACGTCCCGACGCCGGAAAAACCACTATTGAAAATGTGACAAAATGTATCTAAAAGAAGGAGTTCGATATCTTACTTATATAAAACTCTGCAAGAACTTAGTTTCAGAACCCACCTTTAAATTCGAACAATACTTATGTAGTTGCCTCTGTCATATACGAAACTATTTCTTGAGTAAGTTATGTAGGTGACGTAAGAGGTTTAAACGAAACTTGGCTCACAAAGCGTTTGTCGGTTCACGTGTTAATAATTCGGTACTTAGTTTCATATTTCTGAACGAATATTTTGTAGTAGTATAGCATATTGCTTAGCATAAACAAGCCGACACGACCGGTGAAGTACTTTCATGCCACAATATCGATGTGGAGTGGGGCAGAAATTCGAATCCCAAGGCCCCATCTTATACTTTCTATTCTCCTTTCTCTGTATCCTAGTGCCCTGATAGGGTTTCCTTTTTTGTGCAGGTAAGAAGGACAAGGAAGGCTATTATAATTCACCTATTCCAAATAGTATAACCCACCTCTACTTCGACTTCTACCAGGAGTAGATAAATGGGCGTAGTGAGTTAGGAGCAATGGGGGCAACTGTCCCAACCCCCTGGACTTTTCTGAAAAATGTACCAACATAATTCAGTTAGTTAAATAGTGCCACTATTAAGCTAATAACTAAATTAAGGTTTTGCCTTCCCCTAGGACAAATGTGAATTACGCTAGGAGTAGATTTACCTAAAAAAAATTTAATTTAAAACTTTAATTACATAATATACATATTATGTTATATTATAATATACATATTAAGTTACTTTACTCAAGTTCTGGATAAAAACACTTGTGACTGATCTTGAAAGGTAACCTTAAAAAATATAATTATATAGTATTTCTTCATAAAAACATTGTCAACCTAATTCAAAGCCTTAGGGATGAATTTCTAGAAAAATCCAAAAATGAACATTTCTAAAAATCCCAAGCTTTCCTTGGCATTCTAGTTTTAAGTTCGACTAAGAATAGTGAGAATTTTGTCTCCACCACGTGACGTGTAGTAATGCCTTGCAGACGGCTAAGAGCTTTGCAGTTCTAGAACTTTTCAAAGCTTTGGTGAATTTCATGTATTCGTACTTGTGAGCTTTCAACAAAGGAATTAATAATTAAAATATGTTGTATGAATTACTTCCATACCGAAATTATTTGAATAAATAAAAAAATAGGGATCAAACGAATGCGTAATATATTGACGACATTGTGGCACAGCGGTAACGAACCTGCCTTCAGAGCCACAGGTCGCAGTTTTGATTCTCGCTCGGAGGAGATGTTTGTATTCAGCATACATGCTTGTTTTCAGATCTGGGTGTGTTTGTTCTTGTCATTGTGTATGTTTCCAGACCCCCGCCACAGGATATAACTATCCTAATAGGGGCCGTTGAGTGTGTAGAGTTTATTTATTTTCAAAGTCAGTAGGTTAAGCAACTTTAGGCACGGTCAGCATGGATGGGTGTCTAAATAGTATTTCGACTGTGTGTCAATTTGATTGAATATCAATCTGACGATGCCTTCGAGTCCGTTGGACTGTCTAATGAAACTACGAATTCATTGGAAAAAAATAAAGCCACAAGTGAACCTCATTTTTTAACTAATCGATATTCCATTACCTAATACCCTTTTAAAAACGAATAGAGCCAGTTCGAAACGGTTCTAAGCAGTCATTAGTCAGGTTCATTTCGCTCTTAATTAATTCCCGTTGTCTTCGCCGCTCCCCCTTACATTTTTAACACTGTACATTTTAATTTTGAAGGCACTATTTTTCACCGCCACCAACCTGTCAGACCGGATGAATTATTTGGTACAATAACCTAGAAACGTCGACGTCTCGTTATTTTTAACGTTTGACTAAAATAAACATCGCTTTATTACTTTTTTTTCGAAATTTTCGTAACGGAAATTGTCAACACGTCAATAATATTTTATTTTAGTTTTATTTTTGTTGACCATAGATATGTAATCTGGTCGTGACGGTTTGGTTGTGTTTGTGTATGTGTATGTGTTTCCCTGACACAGGATATAACTGATTGGGGATGTTGAGTACGTAGCTTATACGCACGTACCAATAGAAGTAGCACTTTTCAGACTAGCTTTTTGTAAGACCATATAAGCGCGTTTTACGCGCGTTCGGGCGCAACTCGTATGAACATCTCTTATGAGCGCGTAATAATTGAATCGTGAGCGGTTTGCGATTTGATTTGATTCTTTTCGAGCATATACGGTCGTTTCGTCTTATGTATACATGTGGCTTGAAAAATGTGCTAATACGCTTTAAGAGATGCTAGTCACCAGACTTCTACTTCCACCGATTATGCCATTTAACCCATTTCAAATTCTATTTATATCAGGAATTACTGTAACTTGAACTCATCGTGTATTAATAGAAAATAACTTTACTCAAACAAATCAAAGATTATTTTGTACTATTATAATTATATATATACAGGCGTCAGGATGTGGCGACCCCATCGCCCGCTGTTGGGATAACCTCTGTCGCAGCAGAGATTATTCTATCAGTGCAATAAGTCATACTGGTGGTAGGTCTTTTGTTGCAAGAGGCCGGCTAAGTAGGTACCACCGCAGTGTCAAATATTCTGCCGCCAAATAGTAGTGCTTAGGCATTACTGTGTTCTGGTTTGAAGGGCACTGTACGCTAGTGAAATTACTTGGCAGAGGAGATTTATGATCCAATATCTCGAGGTGCTGCAAGCGCTCATAGGCTACGGCAAACACTTACCATCAGGTGGGCCGTATGCTTGTTTGCCAACATAAAAAAAATTATAATACACGCTGAAATAAGCCCGTACACAAGCGTTCGGCTCTTCTTAATTTTATTTCTTTGTATCAGTTGTACAGATATGGTCTTCGGGTGTTTGTACATAAGAAAGAAACTTGTAAATAAAGCATATTATTCGTTAGTGGAAGATTTTTCCGATAAAAAATTACTTGGGACTCTTATTATTGCTCATTCAAGAACCAAATTATATAATAAAATATACAAACGTAAACATCATATATTCGAAAATAGTAGAGTAACTGTCGAGTTTCTTGTCGGTTCCTTTCGATAGAATCAACCTTTCGAACCGTCGGTATCATTTGACTATTCAAAAGTACGTTTTAAAAGTCTACTTGATAATAATTTTGATTTGATTTGATGTGATTTGACATGGACAAAATTGTCAAATATAGCCTTGTTATTTCGCTTGTGGAATTTTTTCTTGCACATGGATTCTTTACTGTAAGCGCGCAACATAGATCTCCTTAGGGAGTTTGGAATTGATTGAATTCCAAAGCATTTCGAGCGCTTATTGCGATACTATTTCGATAAAGCGATTTCCCATCCGAATCCCCAGGTGAAAGCAGTTATCTATTATATACGATTCGCAAGAACTAAAGGGTAACTCCACGTTAAATTATACCTCGTTCAAAGCACAGACTAGCACTATTTTAGGCGTTGGGATGTGACTACCCCATCGCCCACTGTTGGGATAACCTCTGTCACAGCAGAGATTATTCCACCAGTGCACACACACACTTGTAGGCCTTTTGTTGCAAGAGGCCAGCTAGGTAGGTACAACCGCAGTGTAAAATATTCTACCACAAAGCAGTAGTGTCTTAGGCATTACTGTGTTTCGGTTTAAAGAGCACTCTAGGCTAGTGAAGTTACTGGCCAAAGGAGATTTGAAAAACTCGATGTCTCGAGGTTACACGCGAGACTGACATCTACTAACAATGTTGCAAGCGCTAATTGGCTACGGCAACTGCTTACCATCAGGTGGGCTATATGCTTGATTGCCAACTTAGTGACATAAATAAAAAGACAACACCTTCTTCGCCGATGAAAACGACGATACAAGTGCGTAGGCTATCGTGATCTGGATGCGCTTTCTCTCTCCAGTATTTTCAATATTTTCTTCATAACTCGGGGCCCTGTGTCCCTATATTTCTGAAGAAAGCCTTTATATATATATATATATATATATATATAATTCTACTGTACGTGTGTATGTCAGTGAACTCCTTCTAAACGGCTGGATCGATTTTGATGATGTTTTGTGGATTCGAAAATGGTTTAGATTAACAATTGGGCCCAGTATGAGCGCTACTATTGGGTCTCACTTTTTTTTTTCATTTTCGTCGCAGGGAAAACGTCGTGTCTGCCGGGCCCGCTAGTATTCTATAGAAAATATTATTGTTATTTTTTGCTTATTAGTTTTTGAAGTCCGTATTTGTTTTGATGATTTTATTTTACCCCTCATGTATAAAACGAAAGACGTATATAATTACAAGTTTTATCATAGGATAGTAATTACAAAAAGCTTTGATTTTCTCGTATAAAGCAATATCGTTACCGAGTAACGAGATACCGCAATTAATATGGTGATGCAGTCACTATATTCACAAAGCAACGCCTCCATAGTAATGAAGGGTGAGAAAATCAATGGATCTTTCATCGAAGTTTCTAGAACCGATAACCGTTGATACCCTCTGTCTATATAACAGTACATTCAACTGATTTTTAAATAATTACGAGTCAAGTGAAAAGTACAGAGTTCCGCAGTTTGATGATAAAGAATCTGATGGACTTTAAAAATAATTAATTAAAATAGACAGCAACATTAAGTTTGTAATTTCAAAGTAATTATTAAAAAGTAATATGAAAAACAATGTTAGGGGAAGTGTCGTGTGGCACAGGCGGGCCTTTCCGCCGAGGTGTCACGGTAGTTTGCGCAAGCGACCCCATGACGTCTCACAAAGGCGATGAGGGTTCCGCAGAGTTTTAGTGGGTATTACCGCCTGCTTCACAGGTGATCGAGTCTCACACTACCACTCCTAGTGTACTCTTCGGAGTACACTAGTTGAGTGGTGTGCGTAAATGCATTTCTCTGCGAAAACAAAAAAAAAAGTGTCGTGTGACTACAGCTATAAAACCTATTAATACGTCGGATTAGAACGACTATATTTGAAAAGCTGTCATTCTAACGAAGCGTCACATTGATGGTAGCGCCATGGTTACATCAATATTCATCATGCAGAAAAACATCGTTGTACCACATAAAAGACGAATCGTTGAAATCTGACGCAGTAGTTAAAGTGTTGTGCAATTTATTGTGTTATCTAGTAGTGATTAAAAGCATTGCTGGTTATAATAAGTTGTTCATAAAGTTAACCAACCTAAACCTACAGTTGGACGGAAATAAGCAATACCATGTCAACCCACAAAATTGAAAAAACTGAGTTATATATGCAGAAGTGTTGGTAAATGGCTGAAGAACATTTTTCTTTAATATTTGTAGGGTTTTAAGCTTTAACACTTCTAAAAAGGCCATTTTTTAATAATGCAATTTATATATTATGTTAAACGTTTTGGGTTATATTATATACGAAATATGCAGTTTGTATACTTATTTTTTGTGAAATTAAGTAAAATAACTTACATAAATCTGAAACTGCCAAAAACTTGACCAATACATAAAAAAATCATATAAAGCAAGTTGTTCAAAATTTTCAAACGCGTTTTTCTTGAAATGACATTCGTGTGGGTTGACATGGTAATGCTTAATTGCATCCAGTTATGATGGATGAAATTTCAAGGGCTCAGGGCTATCCTTAGCTTTAGTTCAAAATGAATACTGTTAAAACCAAAGGCGTGGTTTTATGTAATGTACATGCTCAGTTAAGTGTGGGTAACACACAAGCTACCAACTAGTTCTGAAACTTATAAATAAATTATCAGTTTCACTCATTGTGTTTAATCACCACTTAAACTTCTACGACTGTACAATTATGATTAAGATTTAAGATATACAACTCCTTACCGCGAATCCGAACCCAAATATAACTTGCACGCACATTTTGATGTATATTGACTGTAAGCTGCTAATACCTCCAATTAATATAAAGTGAAATTAAAACGATTTTAATTTAAGGTTACAAAAAAATTGTAACATTGTAATAGCGAATGCCAATGGTGGCAGATTCATTTTACATTATTTTTCAAGTCGTTACTAATACTCTTATTACCCTTCCAGTTAAGCTCGTAGCTTGCGCTAGTAGTGGGTACGAAAATAGCTCACGGGTGTTAGGATCGAACCCACAAATATCGCGTTAACGGAGCAGAGTCGACTCTGCAACCGTTGATCTATTAAGCATTAAAGCTTATTTATTTAGGTACTATTAATTAAAAACATCTCCGTAAAAGATATTTTCTTTCACTAGAATTAATCTTATGCTACACTCTAGTAATGTTTTTAAGAACGTGTATCGAAGTTAGAAACTTGGTTTATGTTACATGCACGTTTTAGCTTCGTTCGTGCTGAGCTTTATCCAGAAACTGTTAACCTAAGTTTGAGGTAAGTCTATAATTATATATGTTGGCACGTGGCGAAGTATAAAATCTATTTAATACGTTGGATTAGAAAGACAATATATGAAAATCTGTCACTCTAACGAAGCGTCACATTGATGGTTACTTCAATATTTCAACATGCTGAAAATTATTGTCATACCGCATATAAAAGGACGAATCGTTGAAATCCGACGTAGTAGTTACAGTGCGGTGAAATTTATTGTGTTATCTAGTAAAAGGATTAAAAGCAGTGTTGGTTGCAATAAGTTGTTCATAATGTTTAAATAAAACCATAATATCAGGTCACAAAGTTTTATTATATTTAATACACACTTTTTAAATTTTTAAATTAAAAATAATAAAATTTTTAATAAAACCTAATAGGTTTTATCGCATTGAACAGCAATAATTCGCAAAAACAATATCCTTTTTCGAGTGTATAAATTTTTACGAAAATGTTAAATGATTCAAATACATAATTATATTAAATATGGAAAATATATATGACGACACCAAAGGATCCGGACTTCGAGAGATAGGGTAGTTAAATCTATTGTGAGCCATGTTGGAATTTTAGAAGCCGCCAGAACAGGATGAACATCAAAATGGCCGACCTTATTTTCGAGATGGTATCTCTTTAGTTTTTGTAACCTAATCTGATAATCATATTTGTATTCACGTGGAACAGCACCAGAGTCTTTGTCTCGGATGGTAATCGGTTGGTATCTTGACCGTACTCAGCAGCATAGCTCAAAGTACCAAGCCGAAAGCCCATCTCCTCTGTGATGCTTAAAGTTTCATACTAAAACGATGGCAACCTGATTATTATTACTCATAGTTATTAGTTTTAATAATTGTCAACTGAAAAATAATGAATATAAAATTATGCTATTAATAGTACTATTAATATCTGCATGTAAATTGCAAATTAATGCGAATAAATGTAATAAGCCCCTTATAGGAACTTGAAATATGGATAAGTCTATACTAAAAACTTCTAAATAGGGAATCACTGTGTATATAAATATGTGTACGACATTTATCTGCTTATTCTTAAAATATCTCTACATTTATACACTATAATAATATCGAATTTGATTCAAAGATTATGACTAAATTCAACATCTAAGTGCTGTATTAATAAAATTTTATTTAACTAATAATTTATTAAATAAATTTTAATTTTAGTACGTATTTATTTTATTCTTACATATAATTAATTTAAATTAATAACGAAAGGGAGTCACATGAACCACATTTTATTGATACTAAAGCGTCCCCTAAGGGGGGGATGGCCCTTGGCCCTTGGGATGGAATCAACTTGAGCCGGACGGGTCTGCCAACCCGGCCCTCCACCGGTGACGCTGACGAGGCCACTAGGGCCATCAGTAACAGGCACTCACAATTTTTTTTTTTTTTTTATGTTAGAAGTTGGCAAACAAGCATACGGCCCACCTGATGGTAAGTGGCTGCCGCAGCCTATGAGCGCTTGCAGCACCATTAGTAGGCGCCACTCACGCGTTGCCAACCTCGAGATATTAGTTCTTAAATCTCGTTCACCCAGTAATTTCACTAGCGTACAATGCCCTTCAAACTGGAACACAGTAGTGCCTAAGCACTACTATTTGGCAACAGAATATTGGACACTGCGGTGGTACCTACCTAGCCGGCCAATACCAATTTATATTTATTATATTAATATTTACATATTTTTTTGGTACCAATCATTGGTACCAATGTATATGAGTTTTTATGACACCGTTATCTTATATATTAGAACATAAAAAGTGTATATTTTTATTATATAAATTTTGTAAATCGTTAGTAAATTTATCAAATATTTTTGTCTTCACAAATACCAGGTTCCGGTGAGATGGTGACAACATTTTGACCGTGTTTACTTTCTTCATTGACCTGAAAAAATGCGTAAAGTTATTTTCATTATGTGTTTATTTATTAAATTTATTTTATTCAATGTATTTTACATTGAATTGTAAACTACTATCATCATTGAGATATGTCAAAATAATATTCAGTAAGAGACGGACTCCCACATAAAGGATTCCGTACCACCGTATAATCATAATATTACGTTTGTTGTCTGTCTTTAATTTAATTTTTAAATATTTTTTGTTATTATAGTGCCAACAGAAATACACGATCTGTGAACATTTCAACTCTCTACCAAACATGGTGCGTGAGATATAACCGGCTGACAGACGGAAGGACGATAGCGAAGGCACAGGACTTAATAAGGTTCCTTTGGCATCCTTTGGGTATGGCACACTATAAAGACTTAAAGACTGCTTTTCTTTAACTCATCAAATAATGTCAAGCCTCTGCAGTAAAGGAACTTTAGAAACATATCGTGCCTAATTAAGTTTGAGTTGACAGATTTTAATAAAAAATACAAAGCTATTGACTGTGATCCTTTTTTTATCGCCCCACACTATCACTACTAGGTTGTGGTAGTGTGGGACTCAACGCTCGTATATCAAGCTAAGTACTACCCACTAAAACCCAACGATCCGCCTGCACATAGAGGGCGCAACAGTTTCGCTTGCGCAATCAACCGCGGCGCCCCAGCGCTGCTCATCAATAAAGGGAGCCCTGTAGCCCCTCCACCGAGACTAACTTATTAATCAGGTTGTTTGATGGTTCTCTCAACTTTGAGATCTTATGGATATCTTACTTTATCGTTAAAAGATTTCATCATTTTCTGTGCTCTCTTCTGCGCGGAAGCTGCTCGCTGTTGTAGAATCTGGAAAAATAAAAAATATTCTGAATTTCTCATACTTTTATCATTTAACAAATGACGTATCCTTTCCTCAAAAGTATTTTTAGGAAAATGCATATTGGGTATCTTTATTAAAAAGTCTGTATGTTACCTACATACCGACACTTTCACCAGCGCACGATATTGCCAAGTGAGCATTTAAGCCTTGCCTTGCATTTAAGCAAAAGATCACTAGGATTGGTGGATATACATGAATGAAATACAACTTCTTCTACAGCATAAACGTTTCCTCACGATGTTTTTTTTTCAACATTAAAGCCAGATAAACTCGAAAAAGAAAGCAAGTGCTTGAAAACTCAAAACAAACATCTCGGCTTTAGAAAAGAAACTGTTGTTTCTTATATACATTATACTTGTGGTAGACCTTTTATTGCGTGAAGCCGGCTAGGTAGGTACCACAATAAACTGGGCAGTGAGCTTTATGAACCAATATCTCGAAGTAAGGAACCCATGAGAGATACCTACTAATGTATGGTGTTGCAAGCGCTAATAGGCTACGAAAACCACCTACCATTAGGTGGGTCGTATGCTCGGTCATGGTTGTTTGCGCAAGCGACCCCATGACGTCCCACTATGGCGACGAGAGTTCCACTGAGTGGGTATTGCCACTAGACTAAAAGGTGACCAAGTCCAACACTACTACTACCTAGCGTACGTAGTGTTGACGAATACACTTTGTACAGTAGTGTGCGTAAATGCAATTCTCAGCGAAAACAAAAAAAAACAAGGTGGGTCGTTTTTTTGCTTGCTTGATAAAAAAAAATACAATTGTAACAAATTTACCGTTGTGGCGTTGTGGGTAGCGAGTCTGCCTTAAGCCTCGACGTTTGCGGGTTCGATTCCCGCTCGGAGCAGATGTTTGTATTAATCGTACAAGCATGTTTTCCGGTCTGGTTGTGTTTGTCCTTATCATTGTGAATGTTTCCGGACCCCGACACAGGATATAATTATCCTAATGGGGGCCGTTGAGTGTGTAGCGTTTATTTATTTAAAATATATCAAGTCTCCTGTTACCGATAACCTCCTCTGTTCAGCTTCAGCTAGTTTCTCTTCAATATCGGGCAAGCTGATATCAGCACTCTGGGGTTGTAGAAGTCGTTGAAGATGGGCTGGTGGAGAGGATGGCCGTTTGTTACCGTCGAACTCTTCTATTGGTATTTCATAGGCGATGGCTAGAAAGAGAATGTATTAGTATCATATAGGTGGAGCTGAAATTCCCATTTCGGTGTCGGTAAAATTTGCTGTTAAAATACTACAATATTCCCAAAACTCGTCAAAGTGTGAATAACCATTGCATAGTAGTAGAGCCATACTTCTCCCAACACAAATGGGCTGAATCGACCAGGGGACTATTCTTTCACAGAAAATCCACTGTTGCGTTTCGTGTGATGAGTCCTCCTCCCCTGTAATCCCTTGAGACGCTCATAGCCGAGTGCACCCGCTGATCGGTAAACGATCGGTAGGTTAAGCAACTTTAGGCGCGGTCAGTCACTAGATGGGTGATCGCATAGTGGTATTCAACTGAGCGTCTCCGTGCTTCGGAGGGCACGTAAAAAGTCGGTCCCGGCTGTTGACGATTGGACAGCAGTCGATAAGTCAAGTCAGAGGCCTACGGGCGACCTGAACAACTCTGACACTAGGTTGACCACTAACCAATCGATAAGAAGAAGATCCCTTCTTTCTTGTTCCTTGGGTTGGCAATGAGCATGTGATACTTTAAATATCGCAGGCGTCCATAGGTCGCGGTGATTGCTTACCGCTGGTGGACCGTATGCTTTTTTGCGCCATGAATTAAAAAAAATTAATTGTTAAAACATTAAGGTCTTTAAATTTTCCTCGTTACAGTTACTTACGTGGTTTTGGTTTTGCTGGTGTTTCTGGTAGAACTACGGTTGGCAGGCCGTCATTGTGCTCGTCACTGGCACCATTGGCACCGTTAGTATTGGCACCGTTGCCATACGACATCTTGCCATTGCCATTTGCACTTTCCGCCGGTGCGACCACGTGACCAGAAGAACCACAGCCCATTTCAGATTTTTCATATAACCTTCACTTACAGCACTATATATAATACATAAACTATATACTATGAACCGGCACTTTGTAATATTCAACACCAACGCAACGTAACGAAACACGCTTATTTCATTCAATAACCGGTTATGATTTCCAAAACATCCGTAATTTTGTCTATATGAAAAAGCCGGTTACTTTTATAAACTTATGCTGTTACTGTCATTTTCTTGAATTAAATTGTAATTTTATATTTAATTAGTTTTCGTTTAACTTGCTAATTTACTTGCTGGGTCGTTAAATCAAATATTAGCATACTCGCCAATAGATATCGGAAGAGTCACATATTTTGGAACTGAAGTTTTCATTGCCTGAAAACATGGATGAAACCACATTTTCTAAAAATGAATCCTAGCTAGATCGATTTATCACCCCCGAAACCCCTACCTACCAAATTTCATGAAAATGGTTAGAGCGGTTTCTGAGATTCCGATTATATACACAATTATAAACATGAATTGTTAATATAAAATAACAGGCACAAACTATTATTTTAGTTAATTCCTTTTTAAATTTTAAATTCCTTTTTAAATATTAAATTTAAAGGAGTCGGGACGTAACGACCCCATCGCCCGCTGTTGGGATAGTCTCTGCCACAGCAGAGATTATTCCACCAGTGCAACCAGTCACACTGGTGGTAGGTCTTTTGTTACAAGAGGCCGGCTAGGTAGGTACCACCGCAGTGTCAAATATTCTACCGCCAAATAGTACCGCTTAGCCAATACTGTGTTCCGGTTTGAAGGGCACTGTAGGCTAGTGAAATTACAGGGCAAAGGAGATTCCAGACCCAATATCTCGAAGTTGGCAACGCGCGAGTGGCACGTACTAATGGTGTCGCGCGCGCACATAGGCTACGGCTACCGCTTACCATCAGGTGCACCGTATACTTGCTTGCCAAGTCAGTAACATAAAAAAATAAAAAAATAAAAATATACCTAATTAATTTAAATTGTTTGTAAATATAGTTACTATTAAATTATATATATGTTGTTTACCTATTGTATATTACAATTAGGACGCAAATAAGCAATACCATGTCAACCCACACGAATGTCATTCGAGAAAAACGCGTTTGAAAATTTTGAACAACATGGCATGATTAACAAATGGCTTTTTTAGAAGCTTTAAAGCTTAAAACCCTACAAATATTAAAGAAAAATGTTCTTCAGCCATTTACCAACGCTTCTGCATATACAACTCAGTTTCTTCAATTTTGTGGGTTGACATGGTATTGCTTATTTGCGTCCATTATTATTTGAATAATTCTTTATGTAAATTTTGTTCGAAGTTATATTATTAGTCAGTTTGTATCAGAAACAATTTATTTTTATTGCCTGATTAAAAATCATTTGTCACATCGCCAAAACCGGGGGCATAAGCAAGCTATTAATATTTTGTTGTTATATGGTCTAGTACCTAATAGTATGAATGGATTGGTGTTAATGTGTTACCTTCATCAAGAGATATCGTACGTTGGTACGTCGACGACCTACATTACAAACAATAATGAGTAATTGGGCTTTTAGGACAGTCCGTCTAATAACCATTTTTATAAATCTATACTAATATTGTAAATGTGAAAGTTTGGATAGATGGAAGTTTGTTATTATTTCAAACTACTGAGTTTGGATGGAATTTGCTACAGCTCATTACCTGGATTAACACAGAGGATACTTTTATCCAGGAAAAATGTTGGTTTTTCTTTTTTTTTTTTTATGTTAGAAGTTGGCAAACAAGCATACGGCCCACCTGATGGTAAGTGGCTGCCGCAGCCTATGAGCGCTTGCAGCACCATTAGTAGGTGCCACTCGCGAGTTGCCAACCTCGAGATATTAGTTCCCAAATCTCGTTCGCCCAGTAATTTCACTAGCGTACAATGCCCTTCAAACCGGAACACAGTAGTGCCTAAGCACTACTATTTGGCAGCAGAATATTGGACACTGCGGTGGTACCTACCTAGCCGGCCTCTTGCAACAAAAGACCTACCACCAGTGTGACTGATTGCACTGGTGGAATAATCTCTGTTGTGACAGAGGTTATCCCAACAACGGGCGATGGGGTCGTCACATCCCGACGCCTTTAAAATTGGGTTCCCGTGGGACTATCAAAAAACTATATTAAAGCGTGCAGAACCGCAAGCATTGCTATATATTTTAAAGTGTTAAAGCATAACGAAACTACACATCATGCTTCTTTGGACTATAGAAAAAAGACTAAAAAAATATTACTCGAGCCACTCATGCGAGGTCGAGCCTAGGCTTGGGATGTCATCGGGAGACGAAACGAGCCCCACGCTAATTCAGTTTCAATCGATCAACGAAGTCTATGGTTCCGTGTGGAATAGGTAATAAATGAGATTGAAAAGCCTATGTTACTTGTGACTTAAGCAGAGACAAGACTTTCTAGCTACTAGATACACGACCAGACAATAACGATATAGCAAGATTCAAAGTTAAAACTGTGTCTGAATTGTGTGTTTTAAATTTTGTATATGGTTTTGAAGAGGTTTTAACAAAACAAACTTAATTCATTAAAACTATGAATTTCTTTCTGTTTTTTGGAACGAAGTTCCTTAACGCGGCTTACCAAATTTACGAAATTTTAGAAATCGTCACGTATCGAAATGCCGTATGCTGCGTGTGTTATCTAGCCTACTACAAGCAAATTAACACACGAGCAAGTGAGTGTGCAGCCGGGTGCGCAACTCTGTATTTCTCTCTCTCTCTCTTTTTATCATAATATAACTGAAACATATAGATTTCACTTCGAATTACATTCGGAGTTGAAGAAAAAATTTAAGGAGCTTTGTTCCCGACGGGGGTCCTCCGACCGCACAATTTTTTTTATGTATTCATCTAAATTTTTTTCCAATATTTCATAAAAGTATCTGTATTATTTTTTATCCGTTTCCAACACACCATCATAGTAAATCAGGAAATATTGCAATCTATCCAATTTCCCCTGTAAACAAGATGGCGGTCGATAACGTTGACGTTTTTTCCGCGGGAAATTTCATTCAGTTCCATTACCGCCATTGACGATATTCTTGAAAAACAGCTAGACCTTTATATTATATTTTTAATAATGAAATAACTCATTTCATTAAATATTGAATAAAATAATGAATGTCTGTGGATTTTTCCAGGTTTAGGTATGTATTACTTAATCTATTATTATGAAACTCTATAATATAATAGTAAATAATAATAATAAATATACGCTACAAACTCAACGGCCCCTATTAGGATAGTTATATCCTGTGTCAGGGGTCCGGAAACATACACAAAGACACCCAGACCGGACACACACGCTTGTCAATACAAACATCTGTGCTTAGGAATTTTTGTTTTTTATGTCACCAAAACTGAACTAATATAATAAATCTAGCACCATCCTTATATTGACAGATATTTAGATGGAATAAAATTAGTAATTTCACTAGCCTACAGTGCCCTTCAAACCGGAACACAGCAATGCCTAAGCACTACTATTTGGCGGTAAAATATTTGACACTGTGGGGTACCTACCTAGCCAGCCTCTTGCAACAAGACCTACCATCAGTATAAACACTATACTAAGTATATAATAATATACTATATAATAATAAGTAAACAATAAAATACAAGAGCTTAGTAAATTTTGTCGCATAATATTATAAGCCGCAAATTATGAAAATTGTTTGTATATTTAATATTCAACAATAACTGTAATGCTATTATCCGTGTCGGCGTGTTTTCAATCAGTTAATGAATTATATATCAGTGGCGTCAGAACAGGTGCATAATTCCGTTGTGAAATGACACACTCTTTTAATGAAGCACAATTTTAACCGTGTAGGAAAAAATGCTGATTTCAAAACTAAAAAGCAATAAATAAAATATTCTGTTGAAAATTTTCTTTAGAAATAGGTGCTAAGTAAAATATCGGCACAGAAGGCATTGACTTCTGAAGAAATTTTCCTACAGATTATTTTATACTTTTTATTTATACTTTATTTACAAGCAGGCTGAGTAGGCTTGAGCCTAGGGCGGCAGATTTGGTACCGATTTTTTTTTGCTACCTCATAGAAATCAAAAAGATTTCTGCATGACGGTTACTTTCTTCTCTCACTTGTTATTGTACATTCCGATTCAAGCTTTCATATTCTAGAATTAAACAGCAAGTTCACCGCTCCCAAACCAGTTGGGGTATTGTTAGATTGTAAAAATCATTTAGGGCATGACAATTGTAGAGGCAAGAGCGGCAAAAACCTTATAACCTTGAAAATGTCTAAATTCGCCACTGCACTGACTAAAATTATATCGTCCACGTAAACAAAAATGTTTATAAAATTAAAAGTACTGGGACGAAATATGTTCAATTTTTATTGGACCAAATGGCAACTATTCCGCATCAAACTAAAGAGGAATGACGTAAATCGGATAACAGACCTCAGCGTAATTAGTGTACATATATAAAAGCACCAATCGAATTGATAACCCCCTCCTAAAAAGAGTAACTTACTATATACTATAGACAGGTTCTTCAAAAGAGACAAAATGTCTACAACTCGCTGGTGCTCCTTCCAGCTTCGGATCGACGTATTTTTACCGGGGAAAGAACTTCATAAAGGCGTCCCCTAGCGTTTGAGATAAATTGACTTCATATGATATAAAATCAGAGTACCCGTATGAACGAGCTTTGCTCGGATGTTTTTTGGTAAATCGTGTTTTTGGAAAACAACAGTTTTTCTCACAAAAGTAGGAACTTGAAAAAAGGAAAAAAAATAAATGGACTGGACTTATCTGCCGAAGAACCGGGGTTAGATTTACACGGTATGCTTTCGCCTTGGCTAAAGAATCTATAACCTCATTGAAATCCGTCTTTTCAATGCTAAGATGGTGAGAGAGTTGTTTGGCACATTATACAATGATTTTGCTCAATGAACCTGCCAGGATAAGTGGGAAATCTCAAAAGCAATGTAAAAGACTTATTATAAACCTAGAACATCTCATTTCTGAATATAAATATGATGATTCATTATAATAACTTTTATGATAATGAAATTAAAAAAGATTGTCAAATAGTTTTGTAAACATAATAAAAAGATCATATCTATATAGTAACTAACTCCTACCAGCGACTTTAGCTGCGTGAACAACGAATCATATAGAAATAATTGGTTCTCCATACAAAGTTTTATTCCCTAGTCCTCGTAAAAGTGTTGTTCTTTAAACAAAAATATAGTACCGTCACCATTGTCCCTATATTAATTTTTTTTATTTGACAAGGTGGGCAAATGACTCTAATCCACCTGATGATAAGTGGCGGTAAAGTCAAAACGTGAAGACGGCTAATACGTTAGCCACCTTAGTAGTGCCTATCCGCAAGATGCCTCTTCACGCCTCGTTTGAAGGAGCCCAGATTATATGAAGGAGGGAGTGAGCCTACAATGAGTTTCACTTATCTATATCTACATCCATAC
Organism: Hestina assimilis; assembly: GCA_023373885.1. Lineage (NCBI taxonomy): Eukaryota > Metazoa > Arthropoda > Insecta > Lepidoptera > Nymphalidae > Hestina > Hestina assimilis. The sequence continues at coordinate 1,741,146 of CM041751.1, forward strand.
AGAAACCCATCATAATCGGTTCAGCTGCTTAGGCGAAAAGCGTTACAAACATCGACTTTCGCATTTATAATGATGTTACGATATTGAATTAATTATACGGGTCAAAGATCAACCTTTTTAAAGAAAAACTCTTTTTCACCAAAAAAACGCCACTCAAATGAGAATAAAACTGAGCACTTTATATATGTCAACAGGGAATCAAACCGGTGATCCGTGCGCTCTAACCCGCATCGAGGACGCGACTATCCTTTCGATTAGTATAGGTTTTATTATCACCATATATTTTACTGGTATTCATTGTAATGTAGCGCGATTAAGTGACTTTAATAGTTGATGTATATTTTTTAAATAATTATGTTACGAAAAAGACAAAAATATATGTATTATGCTCGTATATGTATACATAGATTATTTTTTTTAACACCTTGATGAAAGCTTCGCTTGAAGTCTCTGGTAATAAGGACAAAACAAGACAGCACTAATTAACTCACTTTACCTTCCGGTAACCTAGCAACCGTTTGTTTATCGTTAATGGTACCAGGGATAAAAAAAAACTGCCAGGGCTGTCTTTAACGGTCTCCCGTCGTGCTTCGGAGAGCACATCAAGATATCGGTCTCGTTTGTTATAATAACATCTGATAATAATCGTTAACTCTTGATAGGTAATATATTTTATATAGATAATTTGCTCTTATCCAATGAGTTACTGTTCGCCCTTCGGGTTGCGGAGTTCAGATAACAATAGCTCTATGTAAAAACTAATAACCTGTCAAATCCGGATAAGAGAAATAAGCAAACCCAGGATAAATACCGGGAATAATGCTAAGAAGAAAAAGTCAACGAAAAAAAAAAACAATAAATTAACAGTAAGTTATTAGTTAACGGATAAAGACCTATCGGTCGAAGTATTTTCAGGATTAACAATGCTTACACAGAAATTACAGGTCGCTAGCACCCCTACTACGTGACGAGGTAACAGAAAAGGTGTAGAGTCGAAAATCAACTCATTCGATAACATTTTTTAATTCTAATGAAAATCTTCTTCTTCTTATCGAGTGGGTAGTGGCCAACCTAGTGTCCGAGTTTTGCAGCAGGCTAACCATTAACTTTTAGTAAAAATTCTATGTTTTTAGTTGTCATTTGAATCGCAATAAGAGTTAATGGTAAGCCCGCAGATCGCCCGTATAGGTCTCTGACTTGACTTTTCGACTATTGTCAAATTGATAAGAGCCATTTTCTTCCTCGCACAACCACTCTGTGGAATCAACTTCCGCCGGCGGTCTTTCCGAACCGATACGACTTGGGAACCTTCAAGAGAAGAGCCTATTCTTTCCTTAAAGGTCGGCAACGCGCCTGCATGCCTTCTGGTGTTGCAGATGTTCATGGGCGGCGGTGATCACTTAACATCAGGTGAGCCTCCTGCCCGTTTGCCCCCTCTTATATAAAAAAAAAAAGCCGAAACCGAGTTTTCACGTGCCCTCGTGCTATTACGAAGAACGAAAGCACTCAGTTGAAATATCACTAAGCGATCACCCATGTAGTGACTGAACGCGCCTAAAGTAGCTTAACCCACCGATCGTTTACCTATTAGTGAGCGCACCCGACTATGAGCGTCTCATGTAATGAAATGAAAATGATTATACAACAACGACCTTCTTATAGTCTTAATTAATGCTGACTCTATTAAAAGAACCTTTCAATTATGTATTTATTTTAATACGAATACTCAATAGTTCAACGACTCCACGTTCAATGAGTAAAAGGGCCGACTCCGATCCGTTAACGCGAGAGTTGCGGGTTTGATCCTGACCCACTCCTAGCGCAAGCTACGAGCGTATTTTAAGGGCAATAGGAATATTGGCAACTAGTAATGCCCGCAGCTCTGCTCGCGTTAATATAGTTTTTTAATAACCCCACGGGAACCCAAAATTTATCCGGGATAAAATGTATCCTATGTGTTAATCCAGGTAATAAGCTATGTGTGTAGCAAATTTCATCCAAATAAATGCAGTAGTTTTTGCGTGAAAGAGTAACAAACATCCATCCATTCATCCAAACTTTCACATTTATGGTCACATGTCACACTGGTGGTAGGTCTTTTGTTGCAAGAGGCCGGCTAGGTAGGTACCACCGCAGTGTCCAATATTCTGCCGCCAAATAGTAGTGCTTAGGCACTACTGTGTTCAGTTTGAAGGGCATTGTACGCTAGTGAAATTACTGGGCGAACGAGATTTAAGAACTAATATCTCGAGGTTGGCAACGCGTGAGTGGCACCTACTAATGGTGGCAAGCGCTCATAGGCTGCGGCAGCCACTTACCATCAGGTGGGCCGTATGCTTGTTTGCCAACTTCTAACATAAAAAAAAAAATATTATGCTAAAGCTACAATCCTTATGAAGTGTGGTCGTAATACAAATCTAAAATCAGCAATTGTAACCAAAACATTTTAAGTAAAAACCCGTTTTCTAAACCACAATCGTAGAAGGTTCTAATAAATCAAACCGTTCGAGACGGATTGGTTACAAATCGACTCAGTGTCCCAATAACGTTAATTTTCCAAGAGAATTTCCAAACTTCCGTTTTCAAGCGCGAGTTTTCATTGGATTCGTTACGGAATAAGCGATGCTCGGGATTCTTCAGAATGAAAATTCTTTGGTAAGTTATGAAATTGATTTTGAAAAGAATCTTTTAGAACTTTTGATATTGTTTTCATTATTTTTTTTATAAGTATTTCATTAAAAAAGTAATCTTATAAATTTAAATCTTCTTCATCCTAGCATTCCTCCCGGTATTTTATCAACCCAGGGTCTGCTTAATACTCTTATCCAGTTACTAGTTTTTTCAAAGATCAATTGCCATCTGACCTCCATAACCTAGGGTACCAGTAAGTCATTGGATAAAAGCAAATTACTTATCAAGAGTTAACGACTATTATCAGATGTTGTGATAATAACCGGGACCGACAGCTTAACGTGCTGTCGAAGGCACGGTGGGGGCACGCACAAGGACAAACGCCCAGATCGAAATAGATAATTGTAAGATCAATACAAACATCTGCCCTGGAATCGAACCCGCAACGAGGCTAAAGAAGGACCCGCTAACAACACGCCACAATCTTGTCAATTTAAATGTTAGAGATTTCATAAAAAACAAATCTTTATTTTTAGATAAAATTTAACTGTATACCGAGATTTAACGCTTATGTAGTGGAACTCAGAAAGAGCACTACCACTTTTTTGTCTCTTTCTAGTATGAAGGGTAGATCCTGCGACGATGCGGGTTATATAAATGGGAAGTACATTCTGTATTATGTTTATCTGCACACAAAACTTCGATAGCGCGATTCAGGATCGTCAACGCCCTGTTTTAGGTCCCGTAGTGTTATGCTGCGTGTTGCAGTCGGTACAATTATCTAATCTTCTTCTAATGTATAAAATTCTCGTGTCACAATGTTCGTTCCCATACTCCTCCAAAACGGCTTGACCGATTCTTATGAATTTTTTATGCATATTCAGTAAGTCTGAGAATCGGCTACTATCTATTTTTCAAAACCCTCAGTGGTAAGGGCTGTCCACCCCAAATTTTTATTTTTTATTTATAGGATAAAATTTTTATTTTTATTTTTTTATTATGTGGCATTGAAACATACATACGACCCTAAATTTTCACTTTTTTATCACCAACCCCTGCTTTTTAATAACCTTATTAGTCAATCAAAAACTTTCACCGGGTAGAGGGCGCTGCTATCGGGTCCCAGATTTTTTCGGGGCAGGACAACGTCTGCCGGGCCCGCTTGTATTCAAATATTATTTTACAATAACCGGGAGCTGTCTAGAGTTTCATGCTGGCGTAGATTTTTTGTGTATATTTATTTTGCTGTGCAGCACAAACAGAGGATGCTCCGACCAGGCTGGTGCTATTGCCTGGCGTCTTCTTCTACCTCCGCTTCGATCCACACTGCTTCACTCCACTCGACTGTTATCCATCCATGACTGCCATCATGGATAGAGTACTTTCACTGGTGGCCACGAGTATCCATCTTTCTCCTAATCAGCGGTCCGAACGCTTATATGACACCATTTTGATATACTTAAAAATACTTATGTCAACTCCATAACTCTGTTCTGTTTCTAGTCGGACAATCACTATCAAACACCTACCTGATTGCCACTACATAATGTATGCCACCCTAATCACCCCTGTTTTGACCCCTATCCACCCCCACGGCTTAAAAGCTACGTTGTACATATCGCTATCAATCGATCAGTTTTTGTTGCTTTTTTTCACGTAAACGTTTTTATGCATTTCAGATATGTTTGGCCGCAAGCGAGTATACAATAAATCGAAATTATTTTAAATATATTTAATTACTTACTTAAAATGACACTCGTAGCCGGGTGCACTCACTGATTGGTAAACGATCGGTGGGTTAAGCAACTTTAGCCCTATTTATTCACTAGATGGGTGATCGCATAGTGGTATTTCTTCGCGCTTTGGATGGCACGTAAAAAGTCGGTCCAGGCTGTTATCAATTTGAAGACAGTCGAAAGGTCAAGTCAGAGGCCTATATGGTATACCTGAACAATTCTGACATTACCTTGCCCACTAACCACTCGATATGAAGAAGAACAATATTAATGACTAACTTTTTTTTAAATACATTAATAAAGATCGATGTGAGATCTAATACTAAATTTATAAAATACATTTAAAACATTATTAATAATTAAATATTAGGATCACACGATGGATGTCGCAAGAAGTACAGGTGTGGCCAGTGGATGGTAGATTTCCCATTAATTTTGTGTGGCGATGAACTTTCCGCAAGTGTCGGTATACGTCATCAATTTCTATAGAAGGTCATATTTTAACAGTCTATAAAAGTTATCTTTTGAACCATGAAATTCTAAATTCGTTATTATTCTTGCATATATTTAACAATACCTTCAATGAAAAGGAGCATTAAAATTCTTCTAATCAGATCAAGGTTACTGGACATATAGATAAGCGCGGATCTAGAGGGTGGGTTTGAAATTCATTGGGTCATGAAATTCCGCTAACCGACACAAACACAGTCTTATTTTAAAGACCTTTTGATTATTTCTGATTTGCGCCTGAACAGATATCAATAGCAATTTTTTCTAAGTGATTTTTTAGTTTTTTTAGGGTACCGAACCTAACGAAACTATTGCTAAGCCTCCGCTGTCCGTCCGCCTGACCTTCGTCTGTCCATCTGTCCATCGTGTGTCAGCGGGCTGTAAGTTAACAGAAAAGTTTGATTAATAATAATAAATACTTTCACGTTACAATGTTGAACCGACAGCTATAAACAATGATTATTATTTCTTTTCTCGGAAATATTACAAAGTTTCGATGAAAACTGGAACACGCTCAGCAATAAATGCATTATAGTAATGAAAATGTTTTTTTAGGTTTGTGACTCAACTAGTTGATTTGTTCACCATTTTTATACGGTTTTTCAATAAAATATGATTCTGACATAATTATGGGTTTGACTAATAGGTAATAGGGGACGAAAGGAAAACGTTATACACGCGGGCGAAGCCGCGAGAATCAGGAATATTTTAATTTGAGTATTGAAATATTATTGATTCTAGCGGCTTTGAAATTATTATATTACTAATAAGTAGTACCAACGCCTGAATAATCTTAATATCTCATTGGATAAAGTTGATATTGCTATTAAAATTAATTATTATTAAAGATTTTTTACTTCAATATACATTAATTATAAAATATCAGTTCTATATTATATCGTATACTTAACAAGTACACAATACTCGCGCACTCACAAAAATAGACGTGAAGTAGCAATATTAATATGAATAATGGTGTTAAGATTCTTTGTTTCATGCTAATAACAATGCTACGACGATTTGACTCCGTACAGCGCCATCTAGATTAAACATAGCAAACTAAAAATAAGTAAAGTAAAATAATGTTATAAATTTAGTGAAATATTTTCCAGATCAGATATTTTATTAATCCTGTTACATTTGTTTTAATTTTTTTAATAAACAAGTTTAACAATGTATAGTACCCGGACTCAGAACAAAAATACAATACTATAATTATAATTACTGTAGTAAGGTTGGCAGCACTAATTTTGACACCACCAAAAGTTAAAAAATTCGAAACCATAACTTGTAAGAAAAAAAGTTGTAATAGGTTTATAGACCGTATAGGATATTTTATTACATTTTTATATAAAAATATAAATATAATATATTATGTATTAAGTACAGCGTCATCTAGCGGGACTACTTTAAACTACATGATACCGGTTTAATCATGGAGTCAACCGAGAGCCCGCTAAAATAGATTATTATTAGTTTTGTCTTAGATCAACACTAGATGTCGCTATGTATCTTAAAATAAGTTAAAAAACGTATTTATGTTTATATTATTTTGGCTATTACAATAACAATTTGACAAGAAGTTATTAATAGTTAAAAGTAATTTTCACGTATTGATTATATTTTTTCCATTTCTCATAATGAAAAATGAATAAATAGTAATATCCTGTGTCGGGGGTGCCGAATGCAAGCACAAGGACAAGCACAGACACATCGAGAACATATGCATGTATGTACCTCGAGTGGAAATCGAACCACGTTCTTTGGCGCTTATTATAAAGGATTCACTTCTTAAACCTTTAAAATGAGGTTACTCATTTAGGTTTGCCAACCTGATCCTCTAACGGATTTAGTCCACCATTGCTGTATGCTCGTACTTCCAGCAACAACAAACAGCAAGGCTTAAAGTGCTAACTAGTTCATTTTTCTTTTTATTTTTAAGACCTTTGTCGTTTATGCGAACATATCGCTCTGTAAAGGATTCATCAATCACAATTATAACATAATTATAATAAAATCTATATAAAAACCTACTACTACATTATCACTATCGTCATCATCATAAGCCAAAAGATGTCAACTGCTGGACATAGGCCTCCCCCAAAGAGTGCCACAATCACTAGTCCTGCGCCACCTGCATCTAGCGGACTCCTGTGATATTTACCAGTTCATGAGTCCACCTTATGGGGGCCCACGCTGCACTTTCTGATACGTGGTCGGCACTCAATAACTTTTCCGCCCTAACTAATGTTATTAAACAAGCATACAGCCCACCTGATGGTAAGCGGTTGCCGTAGCAGAGCTCTTGCAACTCCATTTGTAGGTGCCACTCTTGCGTTGACAAACTCGAGTTATTGGTTCTTAAATCGCCTTTGCCCAGCTAATTTCACTAGCCTACATTCCACAAACAAAGCCGGATTAATCATGTTAAGGCCCCAAGGCAAAAGTCTCGGGGTCTTTACTTTTTATCTCCATAAACTCTCTGAAATGAAGTATTTTTATCTACGAATTTGATTGTAATATAAAAATCTAAGCAATACTATTGTTAATTTCGCAGGAGGCACCCTAAGGACGGAAAAAGTTGAGCCCCGTGAGGGCTGTCCCTTTATCACGGCTGAGTCTCAGTACTCGGTCCCCCGCCCGGTGACGCTGTCAAGGCCAGTAGGGCCAACAGCAATACACATTCCGAAAAAAAAAAAAAAAACTATTGTTATTGACACTATCACTAAACTGCATGTATTTTTAAATATATTTTTATGTAGTAAGACTTGTAATTCCTTAGAGAATGTTTCAGTATTCCCATTTAGATTTTTTAACGACTGGCGAAATATCAAAGTTTATTTAGTTGTACTTTTCAATACGCATAACAACGGCAAACCAATTTTTTTCGATTTTTTGAAACGGTTTTTCCATTTTGTAGGTTGGTTGGCTTTTTTGAACAGATATAATGACGACCACCATTTTTCGACAAAAAAAACCGTCTCTTAAGCGCTTAGATAGAGTTTACATAGACAGATGTACCACTATCCAGTTGGAGGAGTAATCGAAACAGACTGCGTCTTGTAGACCACGGAATATAAGAAGGCGCTTGGAGTCATCAGAAGCCGTACTGGATGTTTTTTTTATGTTAGAGAGTACCAACGGGCAGGAAGCTCACCAGATCTTAAGCGATTACTGCAACACCAGAGCGTATGCAGACGCGTTGCCAACCTTTTTAAGGATACAACTGGTTATACGCTGGCTGACCTCTAAACGCGACTGACGAGCAGTCATTTCACGAAACCAACGTACTTTTGTAGCTAAACAGGCGGACCGTTTTTTTAGCCCTATCATCAGCATATTCATGTCTTAGAATTTCTTCAAAGACATGCAGGTTTTCTCACTATCTGTTCCTTTATTAAGCACGAGATAAATTTGAAACGCAAATTAAAAACTTGAAAACTCAAAGGCCCGGATTTGCAGCCTCGACCTTCGGATAAAGTTTCGGCTTGGCGATGGCGTAGCATTGTAAGGAGTCTGCACCCATCTCCTCTTCTCACCTCAGAGACCCCTAGCGGAGGATTAGAGGAATATACATTTGTAGACGTGTGGAATTGCTAGTCTGAGTAAGGTTAATTTGAACCTTTAGTATAAAACAGAATTGACGTAGGCGGGTGCGTACCACGCTTTTCTCTAAAAGGCAAATTTTAGGGCGAGTTGTTTGGAAAACAAACACCAGGTCGTCGACCGATTAACGGTTCTGTTTAGGGTAATAATGAAATAAAAAAGCAGATTTATTGAAAAACACAAAAATCGACTAAGCATGTATGAGTAAGCAGGCTCGAATCTTCGGTAAATTTTTGTTTTGAATCAAATTTCAATGTCAAAAAAGTGCACTATATTATAATCTATATATATTTAGTTCGAACCAGTGTTTCTCATAAACAAAACAACAGTCACGTACAATGTTTCGTAAAGTCTATTATATGGCCTCTAAGCTCTAAGCCTCCTGCATGATTTCCACAATAACCGACAAAGTAAAAAGGAAATCCGCAAAAGGATAATTTTGGATACTTGAAAGTTTTTTTTTTAATTTTTATATTTTTAGTCTGTATAAATTTCGTTATATTTTGTCGCGGCCGCCGTTTGTACAACCAAGTTATTATTTTTAAAATCAGTGTTTTTTTTTATTTTACGTTGTAAATTCGTATGAATGAAATAAAATCAAAATGATATCAGAATTACAGTTATCTTTCATCACAGATTTGCACGTAACGAAACGAAGAGAATCGAACACAGTTCCGACGGCCTACGGACCTACCCTTATTCGTAAACAATGCTTTTTTGGAAACTAGTTCAATATAACCGTATTTTACTAATAACGGTTTATTTTTTATTGAATGGTGCTATCGACATTGTCGAAAAAGGTGAGATGACGGAGACAAAGCCTTATACATAATAACATAAGGTTCTGTTACATATAAATAAAACTGCCTGTTTTTGATTTTTACAGATTTTTGAATTTTTTTGTTTTTATGTTAGAAGTTGGCAAACAAGCATACGGCCCACGTGATGGTAGGTGGCTGCCGCAGCCTATGAGCGCTTGCAGCACCATTAGTAGGTGCCACTCACGCGTTGCCAACCTCGAGATATTAGTTCTTAAATCTCGTCCGCTCAGTAATTTCACTAGCGTACAGTGCCCTTCAAACCGGAACACAGTAGTGCCTAAACACTACTATTTGGCGGCAGAATATTGGACACTGCGGTGGTACCTACCTAGCCGGTCTCTTGCAACAAAAGACCTACCACCAGTGTGACTAACTGCACTGGTGGAATAATCTCTGTTGTGACAGAGGTTATCACTATTTCGGGAATAGTGTAATTTAGACTTGGTAAATTAAAATATAAAAGACATAAGTTATGGGATTGACAACATAATCTACCAAGTTACTATGCATATAGATTAAACTGTAGGCTTAATTGAATATTGGAATTAATGATTTTAGTACCTAACTGGCTTCTGCCAGCGGCTTCGCCCACGTGAATAACGATTTTAATTCAAACTTTAATCCCCCATTTCACCACTACAGGGGTTGAATTTTAGACAATGTTAAAACATGATTCTTTATATTTAATTGTTCGCCAAAGAAAGTTTCAAGCTTCTAATTTCAAAAATGACGGACATCCCATACAAACTTTCAACCCCTTTTTGACCCCTTAAGGGTTGACTTTTGAAAAATCCTTTTTAATGCTCTTTTTGTTTTAAAAAAACATCTTTGAAAAACATCCTGCTTTCTACGGTTAAGGCTGGGTAATACTCATAGCCGGTCGCGCTCACTGATCGGTAAACGATCGGCGGGGAAGGCAACTTTAGGCGCGGTCAGTCTATAGATGGGTGACCGCATAGTGGTATTTCAACTGAGCGTCTCCATGCTTCGGCGGGCTCGTATCAATTCGGTCCGGACTGTTATCAATTTGATAATAATCGAACTCTGACTGGGTTCCACTTGATAAGAAGAAGAGAAGATACGTGGGTTGACATATAGGATACTTTTATCCCGGAAAAATCTTTGGTTCCGGTGAGATCATCAAAACACTACATAATCATGTTATGCGGATCGATCTTATAAAATCCCAGAGCATCTATTTAAACATCAATTTACTTATTTAAATAGCAAATCATTCACACAATCCTGACAAACAAAATGACCAAGTAAAGTCACAAATAACATCAAGTCACATTGTAAATGTCCTTGTGACGAAATATACACTAAACAATTCGAATGAACTTCCCAGGGCGATCGTTTGCGCACCAATTCGCAACACCAAATAGGGCTGAACATGTTTGCCTATAAAATTTTGTGTGACTCTATTTGGTGCTAGCTTTTGGTGACATCCCTCTAATTGTGTTATATAAAAAATACTACAACGACGTAACTCTTTGTTTATCTTTTATATATCTCGTTTTGGGAGTATTTTCAATGAAAATGCGATCTCATATTCTTTTATGTACGTGTCAAATTGTTAGGTTAATATTATTTGTATTTAATATTTATATAACATTGGTAATATGAATATTGAATAATACTATATAATAATATTTCAAGGATTTTTTTTCTACATTATATATAAAAGGCCTCATTGATATACATTCCCATTGAGCGAAATCCAGGTATTAAACTATGTGTGTACCAAATTGAATCCAAATCTGTCCATTAGTTTCCATCCAACCATCCATCCAATTTTGTCATTTATAATATTAGTAGAACATCTATAAATCGTTCTCTTGAGACTTTTATTATCAAAAACAATAAATAACAAAAAACGTAATTAATTTTCCACTTATTTTGGTTTTATAAAAGCTTTCGTCTCCGTTGCGGAGATTAAAGTCTCAATGGCAAATTCATTTTCATGGATTAATAGCGATGGTTTTATGTTTATAAACGACGTTGAGTTTTACAAATCCTATTATAATTATATAATATTGTACATACGACGACGTTGTGGCGCAGCGGTAGTGAACCTGCCTTAAGCGCACAGGTCGCGGGTTCGATTCCTATTCGCTCGGAGGTGTATTTGTCCTTGTCCTAGTATGTGTTTCCGGACCCCCGATACAGGATATCACTATCCCGATGGGGCCGTTGAATGGGTTGCGTTTATTTATTTACTTATTATAATATTACAAACATTAGTTCGAATGGATGGATGGATGTATGTTTCTCTTTCACGCAAAAACTACTGCACGGATTTGGATGAAATTTGGTACACATATAGCTTTTACTTGGATGAACATATGGGATACTTTTTATCTCGGAAAAATGTTCTGTTCCGGTAGGATCTTCCAAAAACTACTTAACGCCAGCGGAGTAGCGGGCACAGCTAGTTAAGCAATAAATTTGTCTACGGAATACACCTCGATATTATTTTCGGCATATTTTGTACCATGATGATGTCAAACTTAATTAAAATATTGTAATCGTTAAAAGTTCCTCTGAGTTTCCTTCGCGATTTACCCCGAAGTTATTAGATACATTTTAAAGATCAATTAGTAAATATTTTTTATTAAAAATATTTAAGATATATAAAATAATTTGGAGGGTAAGCCATGTCTAAAGTACTTTATAATATGATGAATTTAATGTATGTATCTCAATATCACAATATCAATTTTAATATATCTAGGCCATTATTATTATTTAATTTTTAGGCCTATTGCAGGACATAGATTTTTAAGCGTCGGGATTTGACGATTCCATCGCCTGGTATTGGGATAATCTTTGTCACAGCAGATAATTCTACCAGTACAACTGGTGATAGGTCTTTATTGCTAAACGCTGGCTAGGTAGGTACCACCACAGGGTAAAATCCTAAAAAATCAAACCCGCAACCATCGAGGCTAAAAGCAGTCTGGCTACTCACAACGCGACAGCAATGTCATATTAGCACAGACATAAACGACTATTATCTAAACATGTATAAAAAAATCGCTAACCGACCCATAAAAAAGTCAACTCATTCATCCATTCATCAGAGGAAACCCCAGCTACCCAGACACCACGTGCAACTCCATACAGGCCTCAGCACCATAATTTTGGACCCTATCCATAACCAATTGCTGTTCCAATGACTTATTTAGCTGACTGTAGTACGCCTTACCCTTAAGTGGTATACGTTAAAAAGTTTTATTTACTGATATATACTTTTTTGGTCACGCCACGGATGGAGCGTTCTCTGTCCGTTACGTAACGCAACATAAATGGCTTGACACCCTTTTTATGGCTGACTTTTTTTAACATCCATATGGTAATGACTGGACGCCATATTGGTTTGGGGTTAAGTGTGGTCAGTGGCAATGGATACTACATTTGTTTCTTTAATACAATTACCAATACAGCTTGCTTACAAACTCTGTTTTAAAGAGCTTGTGCTACGGCCGTGTTAAAATTGAATACGCTTATAACTACGAAGGGACGGGAATATATAAGTACATAAATGAAGTGTCTATATGTTTGATTGTCTATCCGGGTTAAGACATTGACAGAGATGGGTAATATATGGTCGCAAATAAGCAATACCATGTCAATCCACAAAATTGAAAAAACTGAGTTATATATGCAGAAGTGTTGGTAAATGGCTGAAGAACAATTTTCTTTAATATTTGTGGGTTTTAAGTTTTAAAACTTCTAAGAAAGCCATTTTTTAATCATACAATTTATGTATTATTTTAAACGTTTTGGGTTATATTGTATAGGAAATATGCAGTTTGTATACTTATTTTATGTAAAAATAAGTAAAATAACTTACATGCATCTTGTAATTGCCAAAAACTATACATTAAAAAAATCATATAAAGCAAGTTGTTCAAAATTTTCAAACGTGTTTTTCTCGAAATGACATTCGTGTGGGTTGACACGGTATTGCTTATTTGCGTCCATATGTGATATAATTTAAAAAACCCAGTTATAAAAGTGCGCACAGAAAATCGGTTTAAACTAACAGAGTACTGTTGCGTTTTACTCGACGAGTGAGAGCGCTGGAGGCCTCTGTTCCCTTCCTTTCCCTTCTCATCTCTTCCCTCCTATCCCATGGGTTGGCTGCGCGCATGTGATAATTCAAGTATGGCAAGCATTTATAGATTGCGAAGACTGCTTCAATCAGGCGGATCGTATGATTGTTTTTTTATGTTAGAAGTTGGCAAACAAGCATACGGCCCACCTGATGGTAAATGGCTGCCGCAGCCTATGAGCGCTTGCAGCACCATTAGTAGATGCCACTCACGCGTTGCCAACCTCGAGATATTAGTTCTTAAATCTCGTTCGCCCAGTAATTTCACTAATGTACAATGCCCTTCAAACCGGAACACAGTAGTGCCTAAGCACTACTATTTGGCGGCAGAATATTGGACACTGCGGTGGTACCTACCTAGCCGGCCTCTTGCAACAAAAGACCTACCACCAGTGTGACTGATTGCACTGGTGGAATAATCTCTGTTGTGACAGAGGTTATCCCAACAGCGGGCGATGGGGTCGTCACATCCCGACGCCTTTAAAAATTGATTGTTTGCCAATGGTGATGAAATAAAAAAAATAAAAACACTCTACAATCTTTAACTTTACGCTATTGTGAAAACAACATATTTTGTTCACGTCATAGAAATATTAGAACCTAATTTAAAAAAATACACTGTTTGTACTAAGGAATATTGATACCTTTTCTTATGTCTATGTTTTAGTTGCTTTTAAACTTGCCAGTACAGTGCCCCTGTTATTGGGTTCAAGAGTCCTGGAGATTTTCTCAGAGGGCGGTCACGGAACGGGTTTTAGTGGAACCCCGAGACCGAACACCTGTCATGGAACCCCACATAGCCCGGTTCGGTTAGGTATCCGTGAGCAGATTTTCTCCCAGACAAGAAAAGAGACGAAATGAAATGATAGTGAAAAACCATCCAAGTTTGTGTCGGACTCTCATGTAAAGAGTTTCGATAATAGAATAAATATATCAAGTTTCTTATATGGAGGTGCTATTATTTTTAAAATTTATTTTAATTTGAGTTTATTTGCTATTGTAGAGGCAACAGAAATACGTATTCTTTAAAAATGTTAACTCTCTACTTAGCACGTTTCGTGAGATACATTCTGCTGAAACGGACGGACATCGGAATCTTAAGAACCTTTAAAGCTCATTTTAGAAAACCATAGACAATCTACCATTGTAACAAACTATATTTCATTAGCCACAATAAACTAATATAAAAATTTCCAACGCGACGCGAACAATATTGACAGTATAAATTATTAATACAATATTTCAATGTCAATCAATGTTTAAATTCCGTTCGTGTTTCGTTACGTGCTACGATATTCAATAACGCATCGACAATTTATTTATTTTCCCTTCCGGTGCCACAGGAAGGACGTGAACAGTTACTTTCGCGTCAATTGCATAACAATGGGAGCCATCTTGCTGGCGGAAGTACGCGAAACTCATATGTCAAAATGGTAACACACGGCGCATAACATATTCGACCTCCTTTCGCGATCATATAATAGAATTTATAATCTGTGTCATATGAAATTGAATTTCTTACCCTTGTTGACTACAACTTTATTCAGCTGCGCTCGCGTGTAGTTCGATTTTTTAATGTGGAACTTTTAATATCTCACCTAAATTTTTTTGTTTGTCTTCTCCATGTCGGATTATAGCCGGACGCGGAGACTTTATTTATTTTAATTTAATTTTTTACTATCTTTATGTATATATGTTTGTTTCTATGGAAGCGTGTCTGTTTTCTCTTCATTTTTTTTTTTTGTATTTATTTATTCATATATTTTTAAAATTTGTCTTTAAATGAAACATTTATTACATCGCCTCAAAAATTCGTTTATCCTTAATAAATGACAAATAACAGCATGGATAACAATTAAAGTAAATAAAAATGTAAAATAGTATTATTGTTTTCAATATCAATATCCTAATTCCAATATTTATTAAACTTATTTATTTCATTTCATGAATCAGTATTTACTATTGTGTTTTGAGGGATGAGGCGTTGTCATGCCGGAGTCCCAATCTCCCAACCCCTTCGTTTCTTTCCTTTTTTCCTTCTCATTCCTTTTCAATATATCAAAAGCTACGCAGACCTTTTAGAATGGAAGAGGAGAAATAGAAGATAATGATAAAAAAAGGAAAAATACCGTTGATTATATTTATTTATAATCTATCTATAAAGTTGAAGCCTCAATAGCTCAACGGTGAAAGACCCGACTTCGCTCCGTTGACCCGAGAGGTAAGGGTTCGATCCTGTCCCCCTTAGTGGGCTATTGTCGTACCCACTCCTAGCGCAAGCTTTGAGCTTATTTGGAGGGGAAGAAGGGCTTGAAAAGGAAAGGAAAATGTATATAATATCAGGATCTCGGAAACGGCTGTAACGATTTTCATAAAATTTAGTTTTGGGGGCGATAAATCTATTTAGCTAGGATTAATTTTTTTAGAAAATGTCGTTTTATCCATGTTTTCAGACAATGAAAACTTCCGAAAATATATGACTCTTCCTTCACATGGGGAGCAACAATACTATTATTGCTTTAACGACCAGAATAGTAAATAAGCAAGCCAAACTTAAGCTAATTCAATATCTATATAAGGAATTACATATAATTTCCAAAAACACGATTTACCAAAAAAAAAATATACCGAGCAATGCTCGGTTATCCAATCTATTTAATGAATACAAAGTTTTATAAGAATACAGATTTCAAGTAAGACCTTTATAATACTTCGCTTATTCAGTTAATAGTCCAAAAAGAGTTAATTGCGTTATTAGTGGGACTATAATTCAACGAGACTTAACATTCAGCACGACCCAGTTAAAGAAGTAATTTCAACAATTTCTGAAATGTTTAAGTTTTAAAACTATATTACAAGTTCTATGAGTAGTTATTTAATGGGGTATTACTGTTTTGTACTATCGCTGTTGCTCATAGCCGTGTGCTCTCACTGGATGGGTTAAGCAGCTTTAGGCGTGGTCAGTCGCTAGATGGATGAACGCATAGTGGTATTTCAACTGAGCGTCTCCGTGCTTCAGAGGGCACATCAAAAGTCGATCCCGGTTGTTATCAATTTGACAATAGTCGAAAAGTCAAGTCAGAGGCCTATACGGGCGACCTGAACAAGTCTGACACTAGGTTGGCCACTAACCACTTGATAAGAAGAAGAAGAATGTCGCTGTATATGGTTTCGCTTGTTTGATTCCCGCTTGGGGGAGATGTTTGTATTAACCATACTGACTGTGTGACAGTGTTTTATGGATTGTTGTTTGTGTTTTTTCGGACCCCAATATAAGATACAACTATCCCATTTTATCAAGGTGTACAATAACTATTTCCTGGCGAAAGTGAGTTTGTTTGTTTATGACACTTTCACGCCTAAGGACTGAAGATGTTTTTTTTTATGTAACTGTGATGTATGAAATGAAAGACGGTCTATCGCTGACTGGCTTATTGCTTGTGAAGTACAAAGAATTGTGCGTAAACTTATTTTATATGTACCTACATAACAGTAACAACCGAGCAAGCATACAAGCCACTTAATAGCTCGCAACACCATTATTAGGTGCCACTCACTCGTTGCCAACCTCGAGATATTGGTTCTTTAATCTGCTTTGCACAGTAATATCACTAGCCTACAGTGCCCTTTAAACCGGAATACAGTAATGCCTAAGCACTACTATTTGGCCGTAGAATATTTGACACTGCGGTGGTACCTAGCTAGCCGGCCTCTTGCAACATAAGACCTACAACCAGTGTGACTGGTGGAATAATCTCTGCTGTGACAGAGATTATTCCAACAGCGGGCGATGGGGTCGTCACGTCCCGACGCCGGTAAAGATATGACCAAGGAAACGGTTATAGGCTACTTTTTATCGAGAAAAGAAAACTTAAAGAGGTTGAAATAGAATGAAAGTTTGTAATGGAAAACGATTATTTCTATATTGCATTAAAGTTGTCTCATGAAATAGTTATTCACACCGGCAAAAACTATCTTGCGTTGTGTGTTGCTACTGAAACCCTATTACCTGTGTAGCAGCATCACCTACGTGCAGCTATAGGAAATAATTGTACGCTACACATCTTTTATTTATCTTTATTTTCTACGTCATCGTTCGGAATAGATGAACGTAGATAGCTCTGAAAAGAACTGTTTTTATATGCCTTCATTATAAGGCGTGGTTGGTATGCGAAACAGCGCCGCTCTGAAAAGAGCGTTTTTAAGATGCAGATCCGAAGATCTACAGTTTCTTCTTTCTTCAAGCTTCCAATAAGAATCTTCACACAATACTACTTCAAGCAATACGCGACGCGGAAACCGAACTCGGACAAGACGACCTCGCTGCACTCGGCGCTCGACGATTCTAAGGCGACGCCGGGTCGCAGCGGTCAATTTTATTAATTCGCGCGCGTCCCTCCCGCGCGCCCTTCCTGCTTCAGACAGCGGCGTGCGGGGCGCAGGACGCCACCTATCAGAAGCCCGCGTACTAATGTAGACTTTTTAATTGGAATTTTATTTTGTAATTTTATATTTTATTTTGTTTTCTATTTTTCTATTGGCTGTTTACTTTTCCATTTTTGTATATATACCCGTGTTCATTTTCAATAAATTATTCCACTACATTCCACCGGAGAGTTTACTTATAACTACGAATCCTCAACAATAATTAACCATACTGGTACACTGGTTAAAGTGGTGACCCGACCGAACAACAGAAGCACCCTTCTGAAGAAAAAACCTCCCAACGTGGAATCTCTGCCCGACTACACGCTGCCGTGACGAAGCTCTTCACGAATACCGCTACGCTGCTTGACGACCCTATCCGGAAAATGGAAGACAGCCAAGCACCAGCCACGTTCAACAACCAGACCGTCACTCAACATCTCACCGACGTGCTACGTACACTACAAGCAGAACTCGCAGAACTGAAAGCAAGACCGACGCATAAACCTCACCAGCGACACCCATCTCATCACAGAAGCACATCGCATCGTCATTCCCGGTCTCATACTTCATCTTCATCTGCACACTCATCACTCTGCTACTACCACCGTCGATTCAGCAACGCAGCAACACGCTGTACAACCCCTTGCAGCTTCAAGAAACAGTCGTCACATCTCAATCAAACATTGGCAGAAACGGAATCATTCGGCGATCATAACAAGTCCTACCGCCTGTTCGTCAAGGACAAAAGGACATGCTACTCTTTCTTGGTAGACACGGGAGCCAATATATCCGTTTTACCTCGAAAACCAGGCCAGAAAGCAACGCCGCTACCTTTCAAACTATACGCCGCAAATAACACAACAATATCAACTTACGGCGAAAAAACACTCGAACTGGATCTCAACCTACGACGTCCCTACAAATGGAAGTTCATAGTCGCTGATGTCTCAAAACCGATACTAGGAGCCGATTTCTTAAACCACCATCAACTTGTCGTAGATGTCAAAAATCGAAGACTAATTGATGCTGTCACAAATCTCAACGTTAAAGCTCCGATGATGTCAACTAACATCCCTACAGTTCGCAGTATCGACATACACAGTACATACCACGACATCCTAGCCGAATTTCCCGGAATCACACGTCTCACCGCAATGCAACTCGAACCGAAGATCCACGTCGAACACTACATAGAAACTGAAGGTCAACCTATACACTGCCGTTCTCGTCCTATACCGCCGCATCGCTACGAAACAGTCAAAAAAGAATTTGAAAACATGATGCAACAAGGACTCTGCAGACCCAGCAAAAGCCCATGGTCATCACCACTGCATATAGTACCCAAGAAGAACGGGGATATACGAGTGTGTGGTGACTATCGCAGGCTCAACGCGATAACAAAGCCCGATCGCTACCCAGTACCACGAGTCAAAGACTTCACTCATCATCTATCAGAAAAAAGAATATTTTCAACAATCGATCTCAACCGCGCATATCAACAAATCAACGTAAGAAACGAAGACATAGAAAAAACCGCTATTATTACTCCATTCGGCTTATTCGAGTTCCCGCGCATGTGTCCCGGTTTGAAAAACGCCGGACAAACATTTCAACGCTACATACACGAAGTACTCCGTGGACTCGACTACGTATTCCCATTCATCGACGATGTACTTATTGCCTCATCAAACGAAGCCGAACACCGCGAACATCTCAAAACTGTTTTAAAAAGACTAGAAGAGAACGGGATCACTATCAACCCAGCCAAATGCAACCTAGGCCAGCCGGAAGTCAAATTTCTCGGTTACATCGTTTCTCAAGAAGGAATCAAACCGCCACTCGAGAAGGTCAAGGCTATCACTGAGTACACACAACCGAAAACCATAGAAGAATTAAGACGTTTCCTTGGTATGTTAAATTTCTACCGCGATCACATACCTAACGCCGCGACGCTACAAGCTCCATTGAACGCATACTTACACAACGTCAAAAAGCGAGATAAAACAATCATCGAGTGGAACAATGAAGCGCTAGAAGCATTCGAGGCATGTAAAGCCAGCATCACAAACGCAGCTTTACTCGCCCACCCTTCACATCAAGCCACCCTCGCAATCTTCAGTGACGCCTCAGATACAGCAGCCGGTGCCGTCCTACAACAGTATATCAACAATACATGGCAACCATTAGGATACTTCTCAAAGAAATTCTCCGACGCGCAACAAAAATATTCAACATACGATCGTGAATTATTAGCTATTTATATGGCAGTAAAACACTTTCGAAAAATTTTTGAAGGACGCGAACTCATCATATTCACGGATCACAAACCGCTTACATTCGCTATGAACAAGATTGCAACATCAAACGAAACTCCGCGCAGAACGCGACAATTATTATTCATTAGCGAATTTACTACCGACATACGTCACGTAAGCGGCAAACAAAACACAGTAGCCGACGCTCTCAGCCGCATAGAAACAAGCGACATCGCAACAAGATCCGCGGAATCGAGCCACATAGCGACAATAACTTGTCCTTCACCGATCGATTACGAAGAAATCGCGCGCGCGCAAGACAAAGACAGCACTATACATCAATTACGTCATCAAAATAATTTATCCTTCAAGAAGATTAATATACCTAACACTAACATCGAATTATATTGCGAAACATCAACTTCATACATACGACCGTACATACCTAGCGAATATCGAAGAAAAATTTTTAATAGCATACATAATATTAGTCATCCCGGAACAAGAACTACTCGAAAATTAATAACAAGAAAATACTTTTGGCCTTCAATGAATACCGATATAGGTCAGTGGACTAAAACCTGTTTATCGTGTCAAAAAAGTAAAATACTACGTCACACGCACAGCAAGATCGCAACATTCCCGCCAACCGAACGTTTTCAACACATACACATCGATATAGTCGGACCGTTACCTACAACTGCGCAAGGACACCGCTACGTAGTAACAATGATCGATCGTCACACGAAATGGCCCGAAGCGATCCCGACCATTGACATATCCGCAGAAACAGTCGCAGACTCCATATACACGCACTGGATTACTCGTTTTGGATGCCCCGCTACGATAACGACCGATCAAGGACGACAGTTCGAGAGTAACCTATTCATTCATCTTACAAAAATACTCGGTATAGAAAAAATTCGTACTACGCCCTACCATCCGCAAAGTAACGGAATCGTAGAACGTTGGCATCGTTCATTGAAGACTGCATTACGAGCGAAACTATCAAATACAAATTCATGGATGAATGAACTCCCAACCGTACTACTAGGACTACGAGCCGCCTTACGCACCGACACCGGCGTAAGCGCCGCTGAACTTACATACGGATTTAACTTGCGACTACCTAGCGACTTCTTCGACGCAAATACTCCCGCTACTTCATCAATGGACTACAGTTACGTCGAAAAATTACGCGCGAACATAGCAAAGAACAAGCCGAAGCCAATGAACGCACACCGAAACAATAAACACATATTCGTACATGAAGACCTACACACATGCACGCACGTATTTATTAGAATCGACGCAGCAAAGTCAACTTTAAAAGCACCATATGAAGGTCCCTATCGAGTTGTAAAACGAACGGATAAAGTTTTTACAATACAATTACCCGATCGTCAAACAAACATATCAATCGACCGATTGAAACCTGCATATGTACTTCAAGATACCGATTACCTTTTACCTTCAGAACCTGTTACCAAGATTACCATACCTTACCAACCAGAAACCATTACCAGAAAAACCTTATTACCAGAGCAAGCGAACAACATGACGTCACAACCTAATCTCAAGCAAACACGATTAGGCCGTACCATCAAGTTGCCGGTACGTTTCACTTGAGGGGGATTACTGTAGCAGCATCACCTACGTGCAGCTATAGGAAATAATTGTACGCTACACATCTTTTATTTATCTTTATTTTCTACGTCATCGTTCGGAATAGATGAACGTAGATAGCTCTGAAAAGAACTGTTTTTATATGCCTTCATTATAAGGCGTGGTTGGTATGCGAAACAGCGCCGCTCTGAAAAGAGCGTTTTTAAGATGCAGATCCGAAGATCTACAGTTTCTTCTTTCTTCAAGCTTCCAATAAGAATCTTCACACAATACTACTTCAAGCAATACGCGACGCGGAAACCGAACTCGGACAAGACGACCTCGCTGCACTCGGCGCTCGACGATTCTAAGGCGACGCCGGGTCGCAGCGGTCAATTTTATTAATTCGCGCGCGTCCCTCCCGCGCGCCCTTCCTGCTTCAGACAGCGGCGTGCGGGGCGCAGGACGCCACCTATCAGAAGCCCGCGTACTAATGTAGACTTTTTAATTGGAATTTTATTTTGTAATTTTATATTTTATTTTGTTTTCTATTTTTCTATTGGCTGTTTACTTTTCCATTTTTGTATATATACCCGTGTTCATTTTCAATAAATTATTCCACTACATTCCACCGGAGAGTTTACTTATAACTACGAATCCTCAACAATAATTAACCACAACGGTACAGTGGTTAAACCTGTAACAACCTTTAACAAGTATACATGCCACGATTATTACTGTGCACCATATATAGATAATAATTATTATATCATGAGAAAACTTTATAAAGATGTCATATACATTGTTGTTCGGAAGCTGTGGAAGCACTTAATACTAGTTTCGTCTTGTAATTTCGTCTTTTCTTTGACTTTAATTGCTTTGCGGTGATAGGGCTTCACTTCGTTTGTTTTTAAGGTAAAAAATAAGCCATTTCATACACTTAAATCAGAAATTGTCAAAGTATATTTCGTAAATTCAACACCAACGCAACGAAAACCGAAAAGTTTTACTGGTTGAATTGAATTTGATTGATTAGTTCATTTGAATCGCTATAAGAGTTCATGATAGGCTCATAAGTTAAGAGGCTGAGACTTGTCTGTCACCATACTGCGGCAGTCGGTGTGGTCCCGACTGCCGTGTGCGCTTGCATGGGAAGCGCTGGGGTTACCATCTCGCCCCCGGGACTGAGCTCCGCTACCAACCGGAGCCATGTGATTGTCAGGTCGCGTTGGTTTGTTCTCCAAGAGTTCCCGTAACCTGACAAAAACACTGAGGTCGGCCACCGAGGAGGTTTTAGTGGGTCCCCATGACGTTTCCACCTCGTCATGGAACCCCACATAACCCGGTTGTTCCTCCCCAGGACGCCGGGTATCTGTGGATTTCCTCCCCGACAAAAAAAAAAAAAAAAGCTGATAATTATGCATTTGTTTACCTTTGGCTAAGTAGATTGGCAACGGAAGTTACTTTATTATTTTGTATCTCATCTAAATATAAGTTCACGTTTTATTTACCTGGGTATGCTTACGACACTACTTGTCAAATTGCACTTTCCGCTTTTGACTCGAAGGCACCTTTTATTCTCCTTTTTAAATATATAAGTTAGTTATAGTTTTATTTTTATTTATATAAATTAAATTTAGATTTATATTGTCAGTTATTCTTTTTTGAAACTAAGAACTTTCATTTCAACGGTAACGGATGACTTCGCTCCGTTAACGCAAGAGTGCGGGTTCGATCCGACCCCCTTGAACTATTGTCGTACCCATTCCTAGCGCAAGCTTTGAGCTTATTTTGAGGGGCAATAGGAATATCAGTACTGCCTTAAAAAGGCATTGTCGATATTCTCTCTTGAGACGCTCATAGCCGAGTGCACCCGCTGATCGGTAAACGATCGGTAGGTTAAGCAACTTTAGGCGCGGTCAGTCACTAGATGGGTGATCGCATAGTGGTATTTCAACCGAGCGTCTCCGTGCTTCGGAGGGCACGTAAAAAGGCGGTCCCGGCTGTTGACAATTTGACAGCAGTCGATAAGTCAAGTCAGAGGCCTACGGGCGACCTGAACAACTCTGACACTAGGTTGACCACTAACCAATCGATAAGTAAGTAGTCGATATTCTTTTTTAAAAAAAATTAAATGGTAAGTTGCATGTTTTTTTTATTACTGACCATAAATGTGACAATAGTATCAACATGACATTTAAAAAAAAACCTAAAAATATAAAGTACAATCTACACGTGTTAGAATTCCGTTACACGTTCCTTGCTAGGCCTAAAGCACCGCGTCCGGCGGATGCATAAAAGTGGAGTAAGATGATAGCCACCGTAAAGGGCGAGCTACGTGTAACCCACTGAGGTTCCGGGTCGAGGTTTACATTATGTTTTTTTAATTGCTAATTAAATTTAATAAATTCATATTCGACTTTTTATCGTTGGCGAATCTGAATAATGGTTTGAAATTTTTATTTAAAGGAAAAAATATATTTTTTAAGATATTTTATTTTCAAAACGTAACTCTTTGTATTTTATTTGAAATATAAAACACGAAATTTTATTCTCTTATTTGTACTTCTATAGTAGCTTAATAGTAATAATATAATGTAACTACCTAAATATTGAGAATACTGCTAGATACGCGTTTGCTTGCTTTTTAGGGTAGTATAGCCATGCTTCTCCCAGCACCAAACGGCTGGCTCGACCGGGAAAGTACTACCCTCTCACAGAAAATCGGCTTCAAGTAACAGTATGAGTAGGTACTATTGCGTTTCGTGGGATGAGTGACAGCGCCGGAGGCCCAATCTCCCACCCCTCTGTTCCTTTCCCTATTTACCTTCTCATCCCTTCCCTCCTGTTCCTTGGGTTGACTGCTTACCATTACGCAGGCCGTATGCCTGTTTGCCAACCGCCATGATATAAAAACAATTTTTATAGGCACTAGTTCACATACAAAAGAAAATGCTACATGTATTTAGCCACTGTTACACAAACAAATTTACAAAAATATGTTAATTATAAAGATAATCTTTTACTCAAAATTCCTCTTAATTTTTCTCAAAATCTTTCGCAGTTCAAGCAGTTCGTCTGTGGAGTTCTTCTCTTCCACTTAAAATAAGATCAGCTCCATCTATTTACACATTTAAAAAGTTAGTCAAAGACCTGTCGTCATAGACAATATTGTATTGTGTACCGATATCCTTGTATTAAAATTGTTTTACTATTTTTTTTTTTTTATGTTAGAAGTTGGCAAACAAGCATACGGCCCACCTGATGG
This sequence comes from Hestina assimilis, assembly GCA_023373885.1. Lineage (NCBI taxonomy): Eukaryota > Metazoa > Arthropoda > Insecta > Lepidoptera > Nymphalidae > Hestina > Hestina assimilis. The sequence goes on from CM041751.1 coordinate 1,766,123, forward strand.
TAAGTGGCTGCCGCAGCCTATGAGCGCTTGCAGCACCATTAGTAGGTGCCACTCACGCGTTGCCAACCTCGAGATATTAGTTCTTAAATCTCGTTCGCCCAGTAATTTCACTAGCGTACAATGCCCTTCAAACCGGAACACAGTAGTGCCTAAACACTACTATTTGGCGGAAGAATATTGGACACTGCGGTGGTACCTACCTAGCCGGCCTCTTGCAACAAAAGACCAACCACCAGTGTGACTGATTGCACTGGTGGAATAATCTCTGTTGTGACAGAGGTTATCCCAACAGCGGGCGATGTGGTCGGGACATCCCGACGCCTTTAAACTTTTTACTATTTACATTTGGTGTACAAATAAAGAATATTATTTTTTTTTTTTAATACTTCTAAATTATAAAGGCTTTAAAATATATTCGTGGAGCGTTAGTGCAAAACAATTCCTAAAAGATATTACACCCCGACTCATTGCCTCCACAGATAGGAGGGCTGGTTCATTTTTCGGCCAAACGGATTGCGATTCACCAGGGAAATACAGCTAGCGTTCTTGCCACCATTTTCTGCTGACATGAATTGTACAGTTGGTTTTTAATACTACTAAATTTCAATATTTCTAAGCTTGTACTGTATGCCTTGTTTATTGTTACCATAAAATATGTCGTAAAACCTTAGGCGGTATAATTTAAATCATTAACGCATATCAGTCAAAACCTGATGGTAGTTCGATTCCAGACATACTCAAATTTGTTTTTACGACGAGGATAGACGCGGAGGTATTCAATACGAAAACGATATATTAACGACGCTTCTCTTAACTTTAAATATTATTTCACTGATATTTTTAATAAATGAATTAATGCTATACACTCAAAATGTAGTGTAATTTTATTCGTTTGGGAGGGAGTTCTTTTCAACCGACTTCAAATGCTATAGGCACATCTAGGGCGATGTGTGGTATTTTTGGATTAGTTTTGTTCATTTTCGACAGAAAAGCATTATTGATGATCACCGGTGACCAGAGAAACTGCAAAATACTAATAACTATTTCACAGGTTGTGATACAATAGTTACTTTAAACATGGATGCCTAGCTATTATATATTATTCGTAACTTAAAATAAATAAAAATAATGACTTCAAAATTTAAAAAAAAGCAAAAAATATTTTATAAAGTAGAACGATATAAAATCGTAACAGAAAGTTCCGACTTTTTAAAAAATAGTAATATTTTTGGTCATGTAGATGTCCTAGCAATTTCGTCCGGAGTACTTTTTGTAGTATAAACTATCCCATATCCCAGCCTAAATTTGGAAATGATATCCTTTTCAAATTTAATCTACATCAACAACTTGCTGTAGTGAAAATCTAAGTATCCTGTATCCTATAAAGTAAGTAGTGTAAGTATCCTATCCTGTTTCATATTCTAAATTCTAATTTATAATACAAATATGTCTGTCTTCTTTTATATTTTCTGTCTTAAAAATAACTTAATAAATGAAACTAATAATAAGAAATTGTCCGTCAACTGCCCTTAATTTATGTATGTTTTGAGAAGGTAACATTATAATATGCCAAAACCACAACATTAGCCATTGTAATTTCGAACATAATGCTTTTTTTTATATCAGACGGGGCAAACGAGCAGGCTCAACTGATGTTAAGTGATCACTGCCGTCCATGAACGTCTGCAAAACCAGACGACATGTAGGTGTGTTTGCCGACCTTTAAGAAAGCAATAGGCTCTTCTCTTGAAGGTTTCTAAGTCATATCGGTTCGGAAAGACCGCCATAAAGACATAATTTTTTTGTAACCGACTTAGTTGGCAAGCAACCATACGGCTCCCTTGATGGTAACTGGTTGTCGTAGCCTATGAGCGCTTGCGACACCATTCGCAAGTTGTCACTCAAACTTTGCCAACCTCGAGATATCAGTTCTTTAAGCCAAAACACGCAACTGCTTTGCGGTTCGAATATCTGACACTGTGGTAGTACCTAGCTTGCCTCTTGCGATAAAAGCATTTTTTTATGTGATTATGTTGGCTAGCAAGCAGACCCACCTAACGGTAAGCGATTGTCTTAGCTTATGAGCGCTTGTTGAGATATTGGTTCTTAAATCTCATTTGCGAAGTAATTTTACTAGCTAGTGTCCTCCAAACCAAAACAACACTACTGCTTTGCGGTAGAATGTGTGACAATACGCTACCTAGCTTGCCTCTCGCAGTAAAAGTCTACCTCTAATACTTATTAAATGAAACTATTAATAATTAATTGATCGTCAATTACTCGTAATTAAACGTTTTGAGAAGACAACATTGTGTGATGCAAAAAACGCAGCATTAGACATTGGTATTTCTAACTACTTAACATGCATATACATGTGCATGTTTATGTACATGTAAGAGGTGTATTCAAGCTCCACCCACTTTAAAAATATAACTAGATAGCATAAAAATACGATGCACGTTTCGCGTCACACATGTTTTTTTTTACATCGAATTGTCGTTGAAGGAATCTGCCGTAAATACCATCGTATGCATTAAAATTGTATAGGATATCGAGTTTTTTTTGTCGTGTATGTGACGGTATATATATATATTTGTAATTAACATAAGAGTTCTCGTAATAACGGCGGAGTGCGCGCGCCCATCGAAAATGGTCTCAGCAAGTTTTTGCGTTGTGTGCGTACTCTGAATATCATAAGCTACGTTCGTACGTTCCACACTGATGCATTTTTCTTTGTTTTGAAAATTTTTAATTTTAATTTTCATTACATATACTCGGATCATTTTTCAAAAGTCAAACATAAGTTAAATAATAATGTTCATTATTGATACGAAATCTAATTAAAATAATATTTTTTTAATAAAAGTATTAAATTACTTCGTAAAAAAATTGTCACTCTTAAAGTCAATATTGAAAAAATCTTTAAAATAGTTTTTTTATAATTGAACCTTTGTTAAGTTTAACCTTTATAATAGAAATCGTAATTTTATGTAATATATTACAATATAGTCGTATATACAAAATCGCCTAATGTGTTGCGACTATTTATCGGGGGAGACAGAGCTACGCCCTGTATGCTTTCGACTCGAGACTGTTACCTATCTTACAACTTACAGGCTAACACACACCAGACGACACGGTGACGACACGATATTGAACTGTAACTTGAAAAAATATGCAGATAAAATCACTGTATTTCGTTTAGTTTGATAAGCTGTTGTCATAATCTTTTTTGACAAGTTTGATGAAATTTTTTATTGTGTTTTACACGGGTTTCGAGAATTAAGGTTTAGATTCCGAGTTTATTTCGCCGGCTCATCTTGGGTAGAGGTTTAATTTTGGAGCCGGTGGTAGAATCTTGACTTTCAACAAATAAGTTATATGCTTTTCACGCTTAATAAAAATATTTGATTTTTGATTTTGATTTTGATTCACAATTAGACCCAGTGTGTGGGGGCGCTACTATCACGTCCCAGATTTTTTTTTCGGGGCCGGTCAATGTCTACCCGCCGCACTAGTTATTATTATATCTAAATTAAAATGTCATGCACATCTGGAAAATATTATAACAGACACATTTAAATAAATGCAATCAATAATCGCATGTTATAAAAGAGAATTTTCCACAAGTCCATCCTTACAACTGGACGTACGAGCCAATGTTTTTGCTGTAGCGCGTAACACGATCGGGCCATCTCATAATTTTGTCTTTTTGCGTCCGTCCGTCCTTATTAAGGCTGCGATCGGCTCCCTGATTACGTGTGCCTTGCCCGCGTGATTGACACACGCTATTGCCATGAAATGCATCGATTTTCGCCTTCCAGCTCCGATATTATTACAATTATTAGAACGAAAATTTTTAATTATTTTTTTAGTAATAGAGCCATGCTACTACCAGCACTTTTTTTTTGTTTATGTTAGAAGTTGGCAAACAAGCATACGGCCCACCTGATGGTAAGTGGCTGCCGCAGCCTATGAGCGCTTGCAGCACCATTAGTAGGTGCCACTCACGCGTTGCCAACCTCGAGATATTAGTTCTTAAATCTCGTTCGCCCAGTAATTTCACTAGCGTACAGTGCCCTTCAAACCGGAACACAGTAGTGCCTAAACACTACTATTTGGCGGCAGAATATTGGACACTGCGGTGGTACCCACCTAGCCGGCCTCTTGCAACAAAAGACCTACCACCAGTGAAAGCTTTCTCATCCCTTCCCTTTTATCCCTTGGGTTGGCAATGCGCATTTGTATGCCTGCCTGCCATCAGGCGGACCATATGCTTGTTTGCCAACCATAATGAAATAAAAATAATTATCAGTCAAGTGCTTTGTGGGCCACGCACAGTTGAAATTAAAGGGTTCCGCAGCTTGATGATGAACTAAAATCGACCGCATAATTAAGTTGTTAATTTAAGTTTAAGTTAGTAATTATTAAAATTAATATGAAAAACAAAGTTATGCGAATAAATCATATATCTCTAAAATTTGTAGACCTATCTTCTTGAAACTAAATGTGGTTGAAAGTTTATTTGATGTTCAACCTCAAATTTTTATAGAATTTTAAATAACATAGTTTCAAAGTTAGAGGGGGGGACACTATTTTTATGACTTTAGGAGCTTATGTCTCAACAACTACTGGCTCAGTGAAAATAAGTAAAATGAAACCTCTTTATCATTTTGAAAGACCTATCCAAAGATATATCACATGTTGCCATACGTTAAAAATTTGTTTTTCAACTCTCAGTTACATGTATGGACTACTACCCTTAATTTTTATATATTTAAGGATTTAATTACAAAATCATGGTGCGGTTCATAGAATACACCTATTTACTAAATTTCGTACAGATCGAGCCAACAGTCTCCAAGTAAAAGGACCGTGATATACGGATGGACGGACAGACGGACATGACGAAACTATAAGGGTTGCGAACCATTAAAAAAGTTACAACGGTTCAAATCATGTCCACAGGGAATTGCGGTTAGATTTCTAGCTGTATTACCTCGCTGGGGCGAAAAATTAACCAGACCTGTCACCTGTGGAGATATTTGTTTTTTTTTATGATAGAGGGGACAAACGGGCAGGAGGCTCACCTGATGTTAAGCAATCACCGCCGCCCATGAACATCTGCAACACCAGAAGGCATGCAGGCGCGTTGCCGATCTTTAAGGAAAGAAAACGCTCTTCTCTTGAAGGTTCCCAAGTCGTATCGGTTCGGAAAGACCGCCGGCAGAAGCTGATTCTACAGAGTGGTTGTGCGAGGAAGAAAATATCTTCTAAATCGCGCTGTTGAGAATTTCCAGACATCCAGGTGGTATGGATGGAATTTAGAGTTTTGTCGCGATGTCCAATGGTCTTAGTACTAATGTTCCAATGCCCAATGTAATTTGGAATAAGACACCAACAAAAGGCAACTTTTCTAGAGAACCAGCGTTAAAATGACTAGGGGATCTAGGGGACTAGGGGCACTAGGGTACAAAGAAAGGAAAGGATAAGAAGGTGGGTGGTGGGATTCGGATTTGACACCGTTGTGGCGTTGTGGGTAGCGTGTCTGCCTTTAGTCTCGACGGTTGCGGGTTCGATTCCCGCTCACGCAGATGTTTGTTAATTTTCTGTCTCGGTCTGGGCGTTTGTCTGTGGGTATCCCCAACGTGCCTCGGAGAGCACGTTAAGCTGTCGGTCCCGGTTATTATCACATAACATCTGATAATAATCGTTAAATCTTGATAAGTAAATTGCTCTTATCCAATGAGTTACTGGTTCGCCCTTAGAGTTGCGGTGGTCAGATGGCAACCGCTCTGTGTAAAAACTAGTAACCCGTCAAGTCCAGATAAGAGTAATAAGCAGACCCTGGGTAAAATAAAATACCAGGAATAATGCTAGGACGAAGAAAGGAGGTGGTATTCGGATTTGGGACACTTCAAGTCGATATTCTATCAGATGGTAGTACTTTCCCGGTCAAATCAACCCATTTATGCTAAAAACAGCAAGCTATCTGTTACTAAATAGTTGTTAATTTTCTCATTTTTTTAACCAAATTTAATTATTCTGTAGTTAAAATTTATAACGATATTTCATTGGTACTTAACGATTGACGAATCAACGAGGAATCCGTGTTTATTAATGAAAATCGTCCTTCAGACGATACAATGAACAGTTCCATATTGAGAGCGGACGCGACGTTTTAGGGGTGCGCGTGCGCAAGCATACTTAATATAGTAGGATGTATATGATTTATTGGGAAATTTTCCTTGTTGGATTTAGGGAAAATGCCACCTATACATACCATCTTCATTCAAAATGTGTAATGTAAGTGGCCACACGATTTGTCTTTCTTTATTTAGCGTTGGCAAATTTAGGCTTTTACGCCTTTGTTTTTCTTTATCAAACGCTCCGGAAATAAAGAATGAAACTGTTAAAACTGTTAAAGCCATTTTATTATTTGTTAACTGTACACAATCACTGTCCATTATTTTATGTTTTTGTGTTTGAAAGTCATTTATATTTATTATTAATAACATAGGCATCTTTCAATAAATAAATTTTCTTACCCTAAAGTCAGAATAGTAGCTTTTACTCAAAGGTCCACGCTATCAAAGTTGCGGGTATTAATAAACATGGCGTTAGGTAGATCGGTTCCGTCATATTCCACGAAATTCTAGAACCTGTTAATCATGCAAAGTAATTGCCGTGATTCAATTTAATTAGTACAATTAGACATTAATTTAATTATCAGAGACAGTCACTTAGATTAATTTGCTTCGATTCTATTATACGAAATTATATTTGCTTATTTCCATCAACCTGGAGACACCGTTATTATTGTAATTAAGTGAAAATGTTGTGTGTTAGACTGGCCTTCGCTGCTTTGCTTGCGTTTGCATCAAAACGTTGTTGATAATACAACCTTAATAAACCCTTTCTTTTGGCATATATTTTTATGCCAGACAAATCTCTAATATAATAGTGTAACACACCGTTTTGCCATTAATTACTCAACAATATGACCTTATATAAGTGACAGTTGCAGAAACTTTAAAGAATGTGCCAAACTTATGTGTTTAAAGTTTTATCTTAATCGACGTCGTCATACATCTCGTGCTTGACGGTAATGGAAAACATTGTCAGGATAACCTGCATGTCTTAGTAGAAATACTGCAAAATGTATATCCCCAATCCGCAATGTCTGCCACAGTGCGGATTTGCGTAGTGGATTCAGTTCCTAATCCTTCTCCTTAGCAAGAGAAGAGGCCTTTGCGCAGCAGTGGGATACTAACATTGTTACTACAGCTCCCTTCTTTATCCTTATCTTCTTTGGGTTAGCAGCACTGTACTGTTTCTGTTGTTGCAAGCTTACCATCAAGCTAGATATTCTCTATTCTCCAACTGTTTGATTGAATAATGAGATAATTTATTTTATTTTCTTCATAAAGGTTTGACACAAGCAGAATAATTAATAAAAATTGAAAGTGATATGTACGTCCACTGACTGGCATTTCTAAAAACAGTCTATATTCTAATTTCAGATTTTTTACACAATATGTACACTTTTGTAGCAAATTTTACACATAAAAAGGTCAGGCAAATTTATCACCTTTACAAATTTTAATTAAAAAATATATTTCATATTTCGCAAAATCATGGTTACCGCGTGAAAATTTGACGCGCGAAACCAATTATGGCGGGCGTTATTAAAATAATGCGTCCATAGAACGGTAGCCCGCGAAACGTTTATTTGGTAGCCATGTTGAATATGTAATGGCTGTTTTTCTTGTGGCGGAAAATTTTCAATTGCGAAATCGGTTATAGCCCATAGCATCGAATTTAAATTGTTATCGTATTTTCAATTAATGTATTTCAATTTTTGTGATTTCGATTTATAAAGATTTAGTGCTTAATAATTTGTTTACAAAATAAAATTATAATATAATGCAATTTTAGCAATATAGATATTTTTTAAAGCTATATTGATAAATGAATATATTGACGAAAAAGTTGTGCATTTAAGGCATTATCATCACAATATGCGACTTATATGTAAAAAAAAAACTAACTATTGACACCATGCACCCCACGCTTTTTTTTTTAATCGATTCGATCCCCAAACATTTGAAGCGCTTATCGCAAAACTATTTCGATCAAACTACTTTCCATCCAAATCCTTTGATTAGACATGCTTGTATCTACACAGACCGATGTAACCAACCGACAAAAGTAAGGCGTCCTAAGCACGTCCTGCAAGACCCTGACGATAGGATTACTTTAGAAAATGCCCTTTACACAGCACAGACACGCACACAACACCGTCCTCGCCGGCGAGGACGAGGTCTTTGTTTCGCACGTCGCGTCGCGCTCACACCGTCGGGTGAGTCTATCGTAGAGAATGCGCTCGAGCGCTGCCTCCATCTCCGATGACGTCCTTAGCCGTGGTTCGGCTTCGCAGGAGGCACCCTAAGGACGGAATCAAATTTGAGCCTCCGTGAGGGCTGTCCCTTTATCACGGCTGAGTCTCAGTACTCGGCCTCCCCGCCCGGTGACGCTGTCAAGGACAGTAGGGCCAACAGCAATACACATTCCGAAAAAAAAAAAAAAAACGCTTTTTTTTACAATAAAATACGTTTTTTTATTATTTATTTTTCATTTTTAGTTGGATTTTCTATAAAAGCATGTTTTTAGTTTTTTTAACTATTTTTACATATTTATACTTCCGTCAGTCAGTTAACGTTGAACGTTTGCTGTTAGGATTTATCCAAGTCTTACATCAACTTCAATTATGAAACACTAAGCTTTTTTTATATTTAACAAAAAAAAAGGTTTTAATCAGCTATAATTAAGCATACTTTAATACCATGCATATTATGGCAATGACTAAATTCTTATAAAAACATTGATTTATAAAGAATGGATACGGTCTGGCAAGCTAATTTCACACACCGTTAGCTTAGAAAATACAGTAGTATTTATTTCCCCTCTAAGAACTACGATATACATTAGGAACGAACTTAGTCACACGCTGACGTCATTCGGTTAAGCTATGCAAATCACATTGTCGTTTTTTTTAAATTGATTATGTTGGCAAGCAAGCATACGACCTACCTAATGGTAAGCGGTTATCGGAGACTATGAGCGCTTGCTATACTATACATTTGTGGGAGATATTGGTTCTTAAATCTCTTTTGCCCAGTCATTTCACTATCTACAGTGTCCTTCAAACCGAAACATAATATACCTACTGCTTTACGGTAGAATAACTGACACTGCGGTACCTACCTAGCCGGCCTCGCGTAATAAAAGTCCTACCACCAGTGTAAGTTGTTGCGTTGGTGTTGAGTTTACGAAAGGACACCAACGAATAGGTGACATGTTATCTATATAAATTCATCCTATTCAAAAGTAATGTAAATATAGTCTATATGGACGACGATAAGCCATGTCAACCCACACGAATGTCATTTCGAGAAAAACGCGTTTGAAAATTTTTAACAACTTGCTTTATATTAATTTTTTTATGTAGGTATTGGTCAAGTTTTTGGCAATTTCAGATTTATGTAAGTTATTTTTCTGTTTTTCAAAAAAAATAAGTATACCAACTGCATATTTCGTATATAATATAACCCAAAATGTTTAACATAATACATAAATTGCATGATTAAAAAATGACTTTTTTAGAAGTTTTCAAGCTTAAAACCCCACAAATATGAAAGAAAAATGTTCTTCAGCTATTTACCAACACTTCTGCATATATAACTCAGTTTTTTCAATTTTGTAGGTTGTCATGGTATTGCTTAGTTGCGTCCATATATTTTTCAGTTAATTCTAGTTTCCACAGTTATATACAGGAGTCATATAAGCTTATGTAATCCGAGTGTCGTTTAGGACGAATGTTCGAGCAATTGAGGATGAATATGATATGGGATGACACGAGGGTCAGGTAGGATACTCGATCCCTTCTTCAATTGTCATCTTACATAATGGCTTTTTAAATATTTGATGTAGATAAAATGTGAGCGTTACCGTTTTCAGTAACTACTGGCGGGTTCATGCGGAGACATACTTTCTAGAAGTCGACGAAAATACAATAATTTTACATTCTTCTTCTTACCGAGTGGTTAGTGGTCAACCTAGTGTCAGAGTTGTTCAGGTCGCCTATAGGCCTCTGACTTGACTTATCGACTGTTGTCTAATTGTCCACAGCCGGGACCGACTTTTACGTGTCCTCCGAAGCACGGAGACGCTCAGTTGAAATATCACTATGCGATCACCCATCTAGTGACTGACCGCGCCTAAAGTTGCTTAACCTACCGATCGTTTACCGATCAGGGGGTGGGTGCACTCGGCTATGAGCGTCTCTCACGATTTTACATTTATGAGTATTCTTCATAATTTTTGTTTTAAATATGAAATTCGCACGTTAACTCCATCCAACCAGAGCTCTTTGGCTCTGTGGCTCTGCGAACTGCATACGATCCTAATGGTAAGCAGTTACCGAAACCTAATGTCAAGTATTCCGCATCAAACTAAAAAGAATCACGTTGCACACTCGACGGCCTAGGATAAATCTAAGAGGTCCACATATATAAAAAATACCAATCGAATTGAGAACCTCCTCTTTTTTGAGGTCGGTTAAAAATTTTTTTTTTCCAAACACAGAAAATGTTTCAATAAAATGAATTAAAATAACTTATTAATCGTCGTGTTTAATATAAGTATTATTATCTTAACCTTTTATTATCCTCTCCAAATACGAACAAAAGGCGCTTATTAATAATTATAGAACTATTTATTGTTACTTAGATAAAGTTATTTAAGTTAAATATGTTAAGTTACTGTTTATATTTTATAAGTCCTTAAGTGTGTTAAGTTATGCAATTAATTAAACTACGCGTCCTCTTGAAATGTAATAAAATAGTTCTTATATGATGTTGTTTTGTATTTATTTATTAAGTAAATATAAAAATCATTTTAAGAGTAGAATAAATAACTTGAGTTCTATGTTATATTTGTCACTTTTTTTTTCGGAATCTGTTTGCTGGTGGCCCTACTGGCCTTGACAGCGTCACCTTGGGGGGGACGGCGAGTACAGAGACTCAGCTGTGATAAAGGGGCAGCCCTCATGGGGGCTCAAATTTGATTCCGTCCTTAGGGTGCCTCCTGCGAAGCCGAACCACGGCTAAGGACGTCATCGGAGATGGAGGCAGCGCTCCGAGCGCATTCTATACGATAGACTCACCCGACGGTGTGAGCGTGAGCCACTTTTTCTACTATTGATTTCCGGATGTGCATCAATACGCCTAACTAAAGACAGATAGATTTTTACAAGAATATATATTACATTCTTACATATTCATTATTTTTAAAGTAATAAACTGTAGCACGAATTACTCAGCACAGGCTGTATGAATTATTATATTCTGTTTATTACTCTAACCCGGATTTTACAGGTGACTACTTTTTACACAGAGCGATTGCCATTTGACCTCACAGCCCTAAGGGTGAACCAGTAACTCTTTGAGAACGAGCAAATTACCTATCAAGACCTAACGATTATCATCAGATGTTATGTTAACAACCGGGACCGACAGTTTAACGTGTTCTCCGAGTCACGGTGGGGAGACCCACAAGGACATATGTCCAGACCAAGACAGATATTTATAACATAAATACAACTATCTGCCTCGAGCGGGATAAGAACCCACGACCGTCGAAACTTAAAGCTGCCTCGCTACCAACGCCCCACATTTAATAAAGAGATAAAGAGTTTACTCTACATTCAATAAGTGATGATTTATTATAAACATATATAATTCTAAACAAAATCAAAGGGAATAATATTGTAGTGGAAAGTGTTTTAAGAAAAAATTTAAATTCAATTTCTGTAAGTAAATAATAGATTTTATAAGTGCTACTTCTGTATACATATTCTTAATTTAATTGAATCGACAAACACGTGAAAAACTTACAAAATTTGGTAATTCCAAACCCTTTGTAAAGTTTACTTTTATAGACCAAATTTTGAGTTGTTTTAGTTGGTCACTACTGTACTTGTTTTCTTAGTTACTTAAGTTACTAATCTATGGGTTTATTTACTAAAATTTCAAACATCGTATCTATTCTGTTTATTCAAACGCTGTCAGTATCAGTCACTAGTCACAATTCCAAGAAACAAAGTCAAAACTGACTGACTCACGCAAGGACATCTGCTTTCAAAGAATCTTAGTAATTACATGCCTATAGTGACCATATGTGACGATCTTAGGTAGACATTCCCTATAATATAATAACCTGACCTGACCTACCTTTGAAAATATTAGGGTCATCCCATTTTGAAAATTATACATATTATAAATACTCCTAATGAAAATATAATTATAATATGGGATTTTATAATATCAATAATCAAAATCAAAATTATTTTCATTCAAGTAGACTTAAAAGTACTTTTGAATCGTGAAGCGCTACCACCGTTTCGTAAAGCTGACTCTATAGAGAAGAACCGGCAAGAAACTTGATAGTTACTCTTTTCAAATATAGATTCGTTTAAAATATAATGTTTTACATATATTTAAAAATTAGAACTCTGATTGAGATACAGCAACTTAAGATCCCCTAAGCATTTTTATCGGAAAAATATTCGTCTACTGAGTAATATGCTTTATTAATAAGAATATTTTCTATGTGAATTTTAAACTTGTTTGTTAGCAGTTCCAGTAAATATTCTGGAATTTTGCTAAAAATGCGAACAATAATAATAATAACTTCATAATTTGTCTTATAAAATTCGTACGCCGTTTTTACTAGCACTAATAATACAATTCAAATTTAGAGTGGTTAAGACTAACATTTATTTGAGCATATTAAGTTGATTCAGCATATGCTATGAGCGTAGCCTTAAAAAAGGCGAACGCCTGTAAACGGGCGTGTTTTGACATTTACGCTAAAACCGATGAGGGCAAGTGCCAGTAACATATTAATATTGCTTTACATCACGCGCTTATACGAGCTCACAAGCGTGTCAGATCTCGTAACGGTCTGATTTATTATAATATAAGACTATGTCCCAATATATTATTATTTCACCATCAAGACATGGTCACATTACGCATACTTCTATACCAAGTACATGCATATTATGGCGATAGCTAAACTCGTATAAAAATATTTATTCACTAATGACACGATGCAAATTCTTTCCTATTCAGTTATGATAAGTATTTTTGTTACAATATGAATTTTTTGAAATCGTTTACGTAGAGAAGTGAATACCTGCCTATGAGCCTGTAGCCTATGAGCGCTTGAAACATCATTTATGTGTCACTCACGCGTTGCCCATTTCGAGATTTTGGTTCTTAAATTACCTTTGGTCAATAATTTCACTAGCCTACAGTGCCCTTCAAACCGAAATTGTAATGCCAGAGACACAGACACTGTGGTTATACCTACCTAGCTGGCTTCTTCCAACAAAAGACCTACCACCAGTTTGGCTGATTGCACTCGTGGTATAATCTCTGCTGTGACAGAGGTTATCCCAACAGCAGGCGATTGGGCACATTTGGGACATTTAAAACGTGGCCTTTCAACACGGATTTGTGCTCAGTTTTGTATAAAAATTTTTGCACATTTACAATTGAAATAAACGACAATGTTTTTGAAAAGCTGTCCATATAAAATTGTTTATATTATTCCATATAAAATCTTACGATAACTCTGTTTGGCTATCTCACATCAGTGCTGCTAATTACCTCAAATTATTACTGAAACAAGCATTTAATAGCCAAGATAAAGAAATCCAATAGACCAGCCAGGATCATTTTACGAGTATGATTAGGGCTCGTTATGATCCTGATTTTGGTCGGAAAATTGATTCTCTCGTGAAAAGCTGATTAGTTACCACCGCTGCTGCTGTAACTGCTGGAAAGCCGCTTTTCGAGGACAGCCAACCTATAACCATTTGCTTCTCGTGGGTGGCAGCGCAAGGGCGGCTAGTGCAGTTCGCATTTTGCCATGGTAGTCGTCTGCTTCCGGGCTAAATAAATAAAAAAACTGACAAGAAATCCCCACTAAATAGAAACTCAGCGCTAAATATATTTACAAATAATGACAACTCTACAAATCATGTCCACGCGGAATGGTGTCAAGAATGCTAGCTGCATTTCCCCGCTAAATCGCAATCCTGGTTTTTTGGGCGAAAAATGAACCAGCCCTCACGTCACCTGTGCAGGCAAAGCGTCGGGGTTATGTATGTTCTATAAATTAATATGTAGATTTATAGTATATATAATCTACTACTATATATAAATAAATAAATAAATAAATGTGACGGTTTTTTTCGATGCCCGCTCGGGGCGCATATTTGCAATCTTATAATCTGCCTCGGAGAGCACGTCAAGCTGTCGGTCCCGGTGTTATCATAACACTGATAATAATCGTTAACTCTTGATAGGTAATTTGCCGCTATCCCTTCGCCCTTAGGATTAAGGAGGTCAAATGGCAATCGCTCTGGGTAAAGACGAGTCCGAGACCTGTCAAATCCGGACAGGACTAATAAGTAGACCCTGGGTAGATATACTGGGAATAAAGCTAGGAAGAAGAATGACATTTTATGGTCGTTGTGGCGAAATTTTAACTACTCTAACGTCAAAATGTAGCCGCAAATTTGAAAATAATTTATTAGAAAAAAAAACATCCTTAAACAAGCTTTTATTGAAATGCTCTAAAAAAAAAATTATTTTAAATTGCATCATCCCGTAAATTTATGACTAAAATATAAAAACTTGTTGCGAGATTTACCTATATGGATGTGTTTATAAAATGCATGCTTTTTTTCCGATTTTCTTCGATCAAATTTCTAAATTTTATTCTTATTTATCTAAATAATCTCGCATCAAGCTTTTATATTTTAGTATTATTGATTTTCAATTGAACACCTCAATTTCAACTCAATTGAACGCCGGGAAGAGGTTAAAATTAGGCTTGCAAGATTTGCTCTTCACATATATCCCGGCAAGGTTATTAAAAGCTTTTAAAAAGCTTGAAAATGATTTTGATTTTACATGAATGGAAATCCGTGGAAATCCGTCGAACTTAGGCAGTCGTAAATAATTATTATTCAAACAGTATTCGGTAGCATTATTCACGTCTTATATTGATGTCTTTCGTTGCAAGTTGACGGTGAAGGATACCCGCCATTACTCGTTGTCAGGGCTGGTGTTTATTGTTTATATTAAGAACAAGTCCAAAAAATACAACCAAGAGCGTGTCGGATTGTTACGTAGGTTTAGGATCGGATTTAGAGGTGACCTTGGGGTATTAAAGGAGTGGAGGCCCCTGGTTCCTAATTATTTTCTATAACATTACATAAACATAAACCATACCGCCAAATAGAAGTGCTTAGGCATTACTGTGTTCCGATTTGAAGGGCACTGTAGGAACAAGTAAGTATTTAAGAACCAATATCAAGTGGTTGCCGTAGCCTATGAGCGCTTGCTGCACCATTATTAGGTGCCACTCACGCGTTGCCAACCTCGAGATATAAGCGCTACTATTTGTCGGCAGAATATTTGACACTGCGGTGGTACCTACCTAGCCGGCCTCTTGCAACAAAAGACCTACCACCAGTGTGACTGATTGCACTGGTGGAATAATCTCTGCTATGACAGAGGTTATCGCAACAGCGGGCGATGGGGTCGTCACGTCCCGACGCCGGGATAACATCAAAAGTATCTTGTAATAGATATACCTTAATTTTAATATTTTATTTTATTATTTGTTGTTGTAGCGTCAGCAGAAATACACTTTCTGTGAAAAATTCAACTCTTTACCAGCGGAGGCTTAGTAATATGGTTCCGTCGGAACCCTTAAACAAATAACAACAAAATACAGTTGCCATTCTTAACGTAACTATTTTATTCTTCAATATAATTGTTAACATTGTTGCATATATGTATCTCTTTCATACATATAGTAGATAAATGAAACGGAAAATGATTTTAAAATTGTATCTATCTCTTTCATTCGTTGAATGAATGAATAAAAAGAAACATTATTTTATTTTATTTCTGGCGTGGAAATAGATCTACACGGATCATTTGCGTTGTGGAATTCTTTAGAATGTATGTGTGTGCGTAATTATTTAGAATATTCGATTTTTAATTTTTTGTACATGTATGTCGTAACGGACAATGCATACTGTGAAGTAGGTGTTGAGCTTAAATTTTTTAATTAAATTTATTTAAAAAATATTATTTCGATATTTTACCAAGTTCATTTCAACATACTTATTAATTTTTAGTACGTTTTAACCGCGGTAATTATGTATATATTGGTTACTTTATATATAATATGTCATTGTCTCTGTGCATATAAGCCTTCGTGTTTATAGTCGGGGTAAAAAGTGGATTATCGATTTTGATAATACATGATATGTATATTGTATGAAGCGTCAACAACGTTATGTCAGCCAGTAATCGCGCGATAAGAAGTTGACCATTGTGTTAATATTTATATTCCTACGATATACTACAATTATATTTAAATTATTACTAGTATATACACAATAAACTCAATCATATATCAATCTTAAATAATGGCAATAAATTCCATATTAACATTCATCGATACGATAAACAAATTAACAATAATTTAAAAAACATTCATACATCGCAATAAAAAAATGAAATAAATTATAAATAATTTATTCCCACACTAAATGTGACTCCATGCTTACCTAGTTATTGATTGTCCAATCAATCAATCGATCTTATTGGTCGAGAGCGGACCAATAAGCGAATACCTTAAAAAATTCTGACATATCGAAGTAATTCAAATAACGATAATAAATGCACCAGCGTTGTACGAACCCTAACTATCCGCCGTTTTACAACACCGATAGATTAGACTGTATAAGACGAAAATATAACACGCGATATTGACTCTTATTTTCATGTCGATTTTGTTTATATTTGTTTGTATAACTTTAACTTTTACATGTTTGCGTGCATATTGTTAATCATTTGTCGAGAAATGGCGGGATGTGATAGTTCTTTATACGCTGGTTGGCTATTTGTCAATTGACGTTTAATATTAATTTTTTTTGAATATCGAATTCTTAGTTTTTGCGCGTCTGGGAAACGGGTTGTATGTTTTTCTTTGAATTTAATTATGGCGTCTCGATGCTCAGTTATTTTTAGTACTGATAAATACGATAAGTACTGATAAATTGATGTATTTGGTATCAATTAAATCAATTTTAAATATTTTTTTCTTTGAATCAAATATAGTATATTTATTTTATATATTATGTGTATTTTAACATTTCGATTATGTTAGTAACTGAAGACGCTCTTATACGAGTGTGCACACTTGGTCAGTAAACGGTCAGCAGCACCAGACTTTGTTTATGTGAAAAGTATTTTATGTCTTTTTTTGGACCCTTGGTAACGTGAATGAAAAATGTATTAATTTTGATTGCGTAGTTAAAGTGTGAAATCGTAACAAACTCACAGTCAATGTCATAAGATACAAGGCTTTTGCCCACGGCTTCGCATGATTCTTAACCCTTCATGTTTTGTTTTATACACACCAAAATTCATCATAATCCTTTCAGCAGTTTAGAGCGTCACAAACTAACAAAATCATTTCGCATTTCTAATATTAAAAGATAAAGAGGTATGTATGATTTTTTAAAAAATATATGGAATTTCAGAAAGCAACCTTATTCTTTTTTTATTTTCTGTTACTTAATTTGGCTTTTTGATATTTTTGGCGTGTTGATAGTGAGCCTATTTTGAGTATCCTATCCGTCAATTCAGGATAAGAATATAAGCAGACCGTGGGAAATACCGGGAGTAATACTAGGAAGAAGAAGACGGAGACTTAATTTGACTATTTGTTTACGATTTCCGCAGAGCCGAAATATTAACAAGTAGGTAGGTACTTAAAAATTTAATAAAAAAACGAAAAATTATTTTTAAATCTTTTATTAATTGATAGGAAACGAAACAGGAACATTAAAAGATTACCTTAAAAACATTACAGCGTGTATCAGTCGATACAGCACAAACATTCAGAAAAGCCAATATTTAACGTCCATTTCAATAGAACTTGAACAAAATATTTATTAACAAAATGCATATAAACAATTTAAGTCTTTGTTCAGATTCTATCGGAATAAACTTTAATTAGAATAATATTTTTAATCTTTAAATTAATGACATATTCTGTCAGAACAAATGTTGGGAATCCGCTTTTAGATTATAAATACTTATAAAAATCATAATTTTATAATCTTAATGTTTAAAAAGAATTCAATTCTTTCAGCAGAAATCAAATCCTCCATAATAAATTCGATACTTTTCTGAACGTTTCAAGTTTACACATAAGAAAAGGGGCACAGTTGTGCACGGCCAAGTTTTATAAAAGGCCGTAAGTACTAAAAAATAAATCAAAATAATAAATGCTTATAAACCAAAACGGTAATGTTGAATACAATATTATATACATCGTTACTGAAAAAACATTGCTAAAGCTTAAATATATATTTCAGATTTTCGAAGAACCACGAGAAAGATAAATTCAGTCCAATTATAAAATTACTCGTAAGAAAATATCTTTGACATGCTGCTTTAGCGATGCTACCTTTGACGATATAAAATATTTATAATATTAATAACAAAAGTTACAACAAAGCAATATTTTAAATACCACTACTATATCGTTCTAATAATACATTTAGTTGGGTTATTATGATATGAGGTTTTGAGTGATGAGTAGTGAACACTATCCAGTCTAGATTTGCATTAAAACCAAAGTAGTAGAAATACAAAACTATAGAATTAATAGAGTACATTTGATCATTTCACGACCAACGTACATACACGAAACGACCAACGTACAGATTAAAACTAAGGCTTCCAAAAACTTTTGGATTTATTTACCAGATCATGGTCATTGCGCTGCTTTTTTGTGAACTCATCAGGAACTCCTCAACTACCTCACCGACCTCAACTACTAAGGTATTATAGAGAATTTATACTTTGTTGAAACTTCTGATGCATTAGATACAGTCTTAGATCGTATAAGACAAATGATGTAGGTTTGTTTAAATATGAAAAACACACATTTTCAATATATATTTCACATCCATTCGAACGGTAACTACATTGAAGAAATGAAAATTAAAATAAAAAAGAAATTTAATAATAAAATGCCATTAAATATAAGGAACATGTAATACAGAAAACCCACCAATCAGAACAATGACATTCGAAACAATGAACTCGGATTGGTTAATCTTAAAGTAAGAATACACGGTTAGATTATTCCCGTCGTACAAAAATACTATATTACTTTTGTTACACATCCCTAACTATAAACTTAAATAAATTATGTAAGTGTATTTTACAATAGCTCCAATTAATTGTAACTTACAATTTGGCAAGTATAAGAAATGCTTCAAGATTGACCTAAAGTTAAATTGCCCAAACTTGGCTGTTGCACCGACTTTCTGTCTCTTTCAATTTAAATCTTGTGGGTGAAAGAGACAAACAATGGTATTATTTTAATGTTTAAAAAAGAAAATGAAATAAAAGAAATTTAAGACTAAATTGTTTACAAAGTTTTTTCTTTCAACCAATATATCGCTTTGGTATGATTTAAAGATATATGTGTGATGTTATACAATTTGATTATATTACTCTCCAGTTTTCATCTGCTACCTGCAATTAAAAAGATAACATTAAATATATTAAGAATTTCTATCTATCAAACAGATTATATATTATATATTATTATATAGATGTCTGAAATCCACAATAGCGCGATTTAGAAGACATTTTTTTCCTCGCACAACCACTCTGTGGAATCAACTTCCACTGGCGCTCTTTCCGACCCGATACGATTTGGGAACCTTCTAGAGAAGAGCGTCTTTCCTTAAAGGTCGGCAACGCGCCTGCATGCCTTCTGGTGTTGCAGATGTTCATGGGCGGCGGTGATCGCTTAACATCCACCTACTGGCCGTTTGCCCCTCTCAAATAAAAAAATTTACTGTAGGTAGGCCTTTTATTGCAACAGACCGGTTAGGTAGGTACCTGTTAGGTATTCCGGTTTCAAAGACATTGTAGCTATTGAAATTTAGTGTCAAAGAAGATTAAGAAAAAAATATAGAATGTTAGAAGCCTCAATAGCTTAACGGTAGAAGGGCCGACTTCGCTCCGTTGAAGCTACAGTCGAGGGTTCGATCCTGACCCCTTGGGCTATTGTCGTACCCACTCCTAGCGCAAGCTTCGAGCTTATTTGGAGGGGCGATAGGAATATTAGTAATGCCTTGAAAAAGCATTGATAATATTCTTTAAAAAAATCCCGAGAGTGTTAACGCGTGAGTGAAATCTAAAAATGTATGGTGTATACAGCTCTGATAGGCTATGACAACCGCTTACCATTTAAAAAAAGATATAACTTTCAAAATGCCAATGAAAGGATTTTGCTTCAACGTAAGAATCAGTGCTACTTGCTAGTTAAGACTATTTTACTTCCACAAATGCAATATAATATAGCAATAATAATTCATACCAAAAAATGTCATTCTTGGTTCTTACAAACCGATTTAGCTACAGAATTTGTAAGTTAGAAAAAATACACACGTATAAACGTATGGACAACATAAAATGATTTTTACATATTGAGGTTCGATCCTCATTCACTTGGGTTTCCTTACTATCGCCACCCTTTCATTATGAGTAATGACTTAAAAAAGGATTGCTAATATTAAAAAGAAAAACCCTGAAGTTACACTACATTAATTGACTAACCCAATGATTATTTCCGTCCCCCGGTACTAAGATCCTGGAGTTCGCTGCTGTCGTCACTCGAAGCACTGGGACAGCCGTTAATATTCGGTCCTGATGCAGCCGCCATTGCCATTGACAGCGGTATGGTGATGAACTGAGGCTGGGTTGATGATGATGATGCTGGTGGTGAAGAAATTATTTGAAGTTAGTCTAGTCGTTGCTATTGTAGTGAATGTGCTTATAGCGACAATGGCCATAGTCTCATCACGGTTAGTTTTTGTATTGACCATAAGCAATTGTTTCAATATAGTTTCAGTACTCAATTCAGCGGGTGCAGGTTAAGTCTATGGAAGTAGGGAATTCAAGACCCTGGTTAAATCGTATGTGCTGTTCAAATAATTTCCCATGTTTTCTTACTACATGTCCTTTATAAATAAATAAACGCTACACACTCAACGGCCCCCATTAGGATAATTATATCCTGTGTCGGGGTCCGGAAACATTCACAATGACAAGGACAAACACAACCAGACCGGAAAACATGCCTGTACGATGAATACAAACATCTGCTCCGAGCGGGAATCGAACCCGCAACCGTCGAGGCTTAAGGCAGACTCGCTACCCACAACGCCACAACGGTGTCAGACAACTTTGTCAGAATTACACATCCAAAGAAGATGCCACAGCAACGGCGGCTTTGTAAGCCCAATATATTTGAACAATATAATATACTTGATAAGAAGAACAATCAGCTTGGTTCATTTATTCAGCAAGCAAGACTGATGATGAAGGAAAAAAGATATTATAGAATGTAGAATATCGAAACTTTTACCTCCTTCCTGTCCTTGATTAGCAAGACCAAGAATGAAACTATGTGGATAGCCCATAGCCAAATTTCCTAAGCCCAAATTCGTTCCCAGTCCGTCCAATCCAGTCAAAACACTTGAATGGTACAGCATCGCACCACCAGGGAGATCAATCTTTGGCATTGTTTTGGCTAACGATTGTTGACTTGACTTGCTGCTCTCGGGTTCCTGGTTCGCTGATGATGTTGATGGCATGTTTTCGACGGATAAAGAATCTCTGTAAGAAAATAATTGTATATCAGTTGCAAGATGTGGTAAAAATAAATTTTGATGTCTAAAAAATGTCAATGGATGTCCTTTTAAAAGGACACAGTAGAGGAAATCTATTTAGCCGAAACCCCAAAATAAAACACAAATTTCGACCTTAGTATTTTTAAAATTATGAAACTTAAGAAGCAAAGAAAATAAATTCAAATATTATGAATATTTTGAAAACTGTATGTCACATCGACTAAGTAAAAAGAAGAAAGCAGAGTGAAACAATAAACAGTAGTAGTATTCACAGATATAGTTATTATGATTTGTGAAATTATATTCTTTATATCCTGGTTCTTTTATAAATCTAATTTTTTCGGACCAAGTTCTTTAACGCAGTTTACGGGTAGTGCGATATAGTGGAAACGTAACGAAATGCCTTATGCCGTGTGTGTATCGAACCGATTACAAGCAAATGAGCACACGAGCAAGTGGTACGCAACTCTCTTTCTCTCTCTCTTCCTCTCTCTCTGTCCCTGTCCCTGTTTATCATATAACCTATTGAATCTCCTTTTGTAATCAGTAAATGTTACCTATTGTTGATTTCTCTTTCGCTATCGTTACATGTCCAATCCTGCTTATTGCTTTGCATCGCTATCTTCTCGCTGGGGGACTCCGGTTCGCTGCCGCTCTCATCACCGCTGTCACCTGATGTTGCTGGTTCTTCCTGTAATAAAAGATTATAAAATATTTGATCAACAGGATTTTTTGAATCTTCTATTTCATATGAACTTATAGATCTGCCATTATGAATGAAAAATATATTAAATAGACAGAGAATATAATTCTTTTTGGATCATTCAAAAATAAAAATCAAATCATTAACTTTAATTTAGGCGTGTATAATGATAAAATATTAAGAACCTGATCAATTATATAAAATTATGTTTTTAAAAGAAGATTTTTAAAATGTGATTACGGTTGGCAATCAAGCATACGGCCCACCTGATGGTAAGCGAGTGCCGTATCCTATGAGCGCCTGCAACACCATTTGTATGTGTTACTCACATTACCTCAAGATAGGTTCTTAAACCTCCTTTGGTCTGTAATTTCAGTAGCTGCAGTGTCCTTCAAACCGAACACAGTAATGCCAAAACACTACTAATTTGCGGTAGAATATCTGACACTGGGAGAGTACCTACCTAGCCGGCCTCTTGCAATGGGCCATTACCAGCTATTTCAGTAACTAAATTTGGATAAGTTACATTAAAAAACCATTTATAATAATGTAAGCAAAGCCGGAGTATAACATACAAGTATCATCTACCATATTGCTAAGGTATATCGTTCACGTGCGTGGGCACTGGCTTTGTGCGCCGGCGCACTAAATAATAATAATTGTGGCTAACTAACTACCGTTTAACGCATTCGGATCGTCTGATAACGTGGTATGGTGTGCAAAACAAACTTATATAAAATATTATTTTATGGAATTCAAATTCATGTTTGGCATTAGATTTTTATAGAAAAATATTTTAAAAATTATAACATTTTTTTAAATTAACTCCTTATGACGTTATTTTCATATAAGCACCGAGGGCTTTCTATTAAAGGTAGCATTTCCCCAGATGAGTTATTTGCCAATAAGAATTTAGCTTTCTGTAGAGGATAGCATTTCCCAGATGTTTATGTCGAAATCGACAACCTTATTCTACAAACTAAGACTTTAATAAAAATTACAAAATAGTAGTTTTTTTTATTTTTATATTGTTAAATATTTTCTGTTAGTTCTGAATTTATTTAAATTAATACTTCATAAAGTATTTTTTAATTTATAAATAATATAATATATTTTGAGTGTGGACGGTACACGAGGCGTGCTACAATCTGCGCCTAAACCTTTTTTGGAGACGACAGTTGTTTTGTCCGCTTTCCAGCGGTGACGTCACAATGATTGCCTCATTATACTCTAGTGATACCGCGCTATTGTTTGTTTTAAATATTAACCATCTTGATAAAAAGTCGTAGAGAACAATTAACTTAAGTAAGAAAATAGCCTGGTCTTAGGACTTTTTTCATTTTGAGTGTTGTCTTTGTGGATCTCTTCGGCCTCAGTGTATTGTCGATTATTAACAAATAGCATAGAATCTTTATTAAGTCATGACGATCGGCAAACAAGTACATGGTCAGTGATGGTAAGCAGTCAACGCAACCTATATGAGCGCGCGCGTTATTTGAAATATCATAAACTCATTGTCATGAGGTTAGGGATGAATATATGTTAATAGGACAGAGTGGGCCTCCCGCGCTCTGACTCATCGCACGAAACGTAACAGTGCTGATTTTCTGTAAGAGGGTAGTACTACCCCGGTCTAGCATTTCTGCCGGGAGGACCATGGACAGTAATAATTTAAATCGGCTTCAGTTAGCTAATTTAAGGCTGATTTAATTACATTAACCGACTCTTCTTCTTCCTAGCATATATCCCGGTATTTTGCCCATGGTCAAGGTTGGCTTGTTACTCTTATCCAGGTTACTAGTTTTGATACACAGCATTAGCTATGTGACCTCCGCAACCTAAAGAGAAAAGCAATAATTCAATGGATAAGAACAATTTCCTATCAAGACTTAACGATTATTATCAGATGTTATGATAACAATCGGGACCGACAGATTAACATGTTATCTGAGGCACGGTGCGGAGCTCCACAAGGACAAACGAGAACGAACCCGCGACCAATGACACCAAAGGCAGACTCGCTACCACTGAAAGAACTGAACTGTCCTGAAAGTAATTCTAAGACTGCCAATCGGCTTTATAAAAATGTTATACACAATTTTTGAAAAAAAAAAGATAAAATAAATATTGTTTCAGATAAAAACGAGTTTATAAACAGAACGCTTGTTGTGTTGGCTTTTGTTAAATTTCTTTGAAAAAAGCAAAAATATATATAAAGTACCGTAAACTGTGAATTCAGAGTGGTAGCGCAAAATAAGCGATAAATCACTGAAAGACAAGGCGGTGTGGGTCGAAAATGGCGTCATTACCGCGAAATTCAATGTCCCCTGAGCGGGCGCATCGATTCAGTGCGTGGGTTGCTTTCGATTCGTTCAAATTCGTTTGGGCATCTATAGTAATTATTTTTACTTCTTCGTCTTATCGAGTGGTCAGTGGCCAACCTAGTGCCAGAGTAGTTTAGGTCGCCCGTATAGGACCGCGACCGAGAGGCCCGCCTCTGACTTGACTTTTCGACTAGCTTTTTTTATGTTACAAGTTGGCAAACAAGCATACGGCCCACCTGATTGTAAGTGGTTGCCGTAGCCTATGAGCGCTTGCAGCACCATTAGTAGGAGCCACTCACGCGTTGCCAACCTCGATATTGGTTCTTAAATCTCCTCTGCCCAGTAATTTCAAATTTTATTGTCAAATTGATAACAGCCGGGACCGACTATTTACGTGCCCTCCGAAGCACGGAGAAGCTTGGGTCATATACGTTCACCCATCTAGTGACTGACCGTTCCTAAAGTTGACTAACCCACTGATCGTTTATCGATCTGTAGCACTCGTGGCTACATCACGTTCAAAATCACGTTTGAAGTCCAATGTTGATTCAATTTAATAAATAAATAAACGCTACACACTCAACGGCCCCCATTAGGATTGCTATATCCTGTGTCGGTGGTCCGGAAATATACAAAATGACCGGAAAACATGCCGGCATGAACAATACAAGCATCTGCTCCGACCCAGATTAAGGCAGATTCGCTATATATATATATATATATATATATATATATACATAAATTCGTTGTTGCAAAGCATGGCCGGATCTGCCAGTATAAAAAAATATGGCTCAAACGAAATATAACGAATCGAAATCGTTCCGTAGAACACAATCGGTAGATATAATCTCCGATCGTGTCCGATATCATCTCGAACACGAGTTACGATATCGCATCGATAATGAGCCCGAATTTGTAACGATAATGGTTCGAGATACCCAAATGCGTACATCGTATTGTGGTTGCGCGTTCAAACTATTAACTTTATGTTACAACTAACAATTAATAAAACTATGAATTAATTGATAGATGACTCAAACCTATATTAATGATGAACGTTGTGGCGTAGCAGATGTTTGTATTGACCATACAAGCATGTTTTCCGGTCTGGATGTGTTTGTCCATGTTTTTGTGTGTGTTTCCCCCTGACACAGGATGTAACTATCCTAATATGGCCGTTGAGTGTGTTGCGTTTATTTATAATTAATATTAAAGATCAGTGTTGTGGCGTGTTGTTAGCGAGGCTGCCTTTAGCCTCAAAGGTCGCGGGTTCGACTCCCGCTCGGTGTGAAAGTTTTTATTCATGTTACAAGCATCTGTTTCGGTTAGGGGTTTTTGACATAGTGGGTCTCCCCTCCGTGCGTCGGAGACTACGTAAAATCGTCAGTCACGTTGTTATCACATAGCATCTCATAATGATCGTTAACTGTTGGTAGGTAATTTGCTCTTATCCAATGAGTTACTGGTTCGCCCTTTGGGTTGCGGAGGTCAGGTGGCAATCGCTCTGTGTAAAAACGAGTAACCTGTCAAATTCGGATAAGAGTAATAAGCAGAGCCTGGAATATTGTTAGGAAGAATGAAGGCTCAACCTCTCCTGGTAAAGTAAGATTTATTGGGAGTTGTAGTTCAGACATTTTAGTGTTTTTCTAATTTTATGAAGGTTTAGATTTTAAATCTTAACTTGGCATTTAGGAAAAACATCCTTGTGAAGAATTTTTTCACAGCTAGTTAAAAGTTCTAAGACTTTTGTTCTATGCCGTAGTGGAATAAACTTTTAAAGAAAAATGTCATCTTTTCAAGTTTTAAAGTATGTAATTCAGACTTATATTACAAATGCGAAAATAATTCTATTTGTCCATTATATTCTCCCGCGTAAACCTCTGAACCGATTTTGAACAATTTCGGTATAGATATAGAATTATAGATAGATTTTGTTGGGGCAGGACATATTTTTGTCACGAAAATAAAATTTCTAGAGAATGATTATTGTATAGGCGTGGGGACGTGACGACCCCATCGCCCGCTGTTGGGATAGTCTCTATCATAACAGAGATAATTCCACCAGTGCAATCAGTCACATTTTTTTTTTTTTTTTTCCTCGCGGGCTCTATTTTCCGCACTTAGTCCTGTTGGACCATTGTGCGTGAGATAGAGGTGCGGCATGGGGGCAGTCAAGACAGCCACCCCAGCTCCCGCCAAAAACCAAGAGCGCCCCTCGGCTCTCTCAGTGCTTCACGAAGCTGTCCGTTACCCCCAGGCTAGTGAGGTGCTTATTAAGTTGACAGTGACCCGTCAGGAGTCCTATCATACATCGTAATTCCTTCCTACTCAGTCGTAGAAGTTTAGTTGCAAAGCCTCGATCTATGTCGGGAAGGACCGCCCTGGCTTGTCTACAGTCTTCACGTTCAGTCCAGTATCTGGTGTGCTTGTCCATGTACTGGATATGAAGCCATCTTTTCAACTGACTGAACGGTACTGGTAATATGGGTTCAGGTCCGATCACTTTGCCCTTAGATCCTAACTTTGCAAGTTTATCTGCCATATCGTTCCCTATAGAGCCGCAGTGACTCCTCGTCCACTGGAGCGTGACCTCATTGTGCTCAGAGATCTCGCCCAGAGCTACTTGACACTCACGTATGAGTCCCGATCTAACACTATTGGCCGAAAGGGACTGGAGCACTGCAGCACTATCAGAGATTATTTTGACATCATGTCCTCGTATGTTCCTGGACCTTATTACGTTGGCAGCTCGTATTATGCCTACACATTCTGCCTGATAGACAGTATTGTGGGCTCCAAGAGTTATGGTCATTTTCACCTTTAGATCGTTTGAGAAGACACCCGTACCAGTGCCTTCACTGGTTTTGGATCCATCGGTGTAAATTCGTATCTCCCCAGGTGCGGGTTCAACTCGTTGCTCCTGCATCTGTATGCAGTATTTCTTATTGAAGTTATACTCGCGTGGAATGCGGTCACAGACCGCTTGTATCATGGGATGTGCCTTTGATGCCTCGTCCATGATAACTCCATGTTTGGTCTTCATGTTTGATTTCCACATGCCACTGGTCCCAAGTCTAAGTGCTGCAATCGCCGCCTCCTGTTGAACCGACAAGTGCAGCGGAATTAGACCCAGTGCAGTTTCCATGGCTGCTGAAGGTGTGGATTTCATGCTTCCTGTGATGGCCAGACAGGCGCATCTCTGGAACTTTTGTAAGTGCTTTTGCCCGACTCCAAGTGTGGTTCTGGGCCACCACACAATAGAGCCGTACGTTATAATAGGCCTGATCACCGAAGTATATAACCATTTAGTGATACTTGGTTTCAGACCCCACGTCTTACCAAGCATTCTCCTGCATTGAGCAAACGCTATGCAGGCTTTCTTGGTTACTTTCTCCATGTGTAGGCTCCAGTTTAATTTAGAATCAAGTGTAATGCCTAAGTACTTGACGCTAGTTGAAAAGTTGAGTTCTTCACCAAAGAGTCTTAGCGGTC
Source organism: Hestina assimilis (assembly GCA_023373885.1). NCBI lineage: Eukaryota > Metazoa > Arthropoda > Insecta > Lepidoptera > Nymphalidae > Hestina > Hestina assimilis. The sequence goes on from CM041751.1 coordinate 1,794,519, forward strand.
TTTGTATTGAGAAGACCCTTTTGGCCGTAAAAATAACTGCTTCCGTTTTCTTCGGATTCACAGTCAGTTGGTATTCACGACACCATTGCTCTACAATTCTAAGGGCATTCTTCATGATGTCGCATAGTAATTGCTCGTCTTTGCCGTTTATGATGATTGTTAAATCATCCGCATAACCTACTGTGAAGTATCTGCTAGAATTCAAACGATTGAGCAGGTCGTCCACCACCAAGTTCCACAATAGTGGCGATAGTACTCCCCCTTGCGGACAGCCCATCGCCACAAGTCCCCTGGTGGTGTCGTTCACAGTAACAAGCACCGCCCTTTGTCTCAACATAGTGTCAATCCAGGCACGCAAGGTTTCTGGAACTCCATGTCTGATCAGGGCTTGGTTAATACTATTGAATCTCGTCTTGTCAAAAGCACCTTCAATGTCAATGAAGACACCTAAAGCTGACTGTTTGTTCTCGAGTGCACTCTCTAGTTTCTGAACTACACTGTGTAGAGCGGACTCCGTGGATTTGCCTGTAGAGTAGGCGTGTTGGTTCATGTGTAGGGGCTTTGCCACAAGTGCTGTGTCTCGGATGTACCTATCACACAGTCTCTCTAGGGTTTTTAGTAGAAAAGAGCTAAGGCTGATCGGTCGAAATGATTTAGCCAGAGTGTAATCACTCTTACCTGGTTTGGGTATGAAGATTACTCTTACCTCTCTCCAACTTGTTGGTATGTATTTGTGGGCCATACAAGCTACAAAAAGACGCACAAGGTAAGGGGCAACTAAATCCTCAGCCCACTGCAGGAATGCCGGGAAGACCCCGTCAGGTCCTGCTGCCTTGAAAGGCTTAAATGTGCCAATCGCCCAACTTAACCTGTCGCGACTTATTATCGTTTGAGCAAGTTGCCAATCTTCTTTATTTGGAGGTGAAGTCTGCTTCCTTTCCCACACCACATCATTGAGTACGATGCAGTCTGGGAAATGTGTTTCGAGCAAGACTTTCCTTATCTCCTCATCGGTTTTGGTGTAGGTATTATCAGCTTTCTTGAGCGTGCCAATAAAGTTTTGTTCACCTGAAAGAACTTTGTGCACCCTTGCAGCTGTGGTGTTAGAATCAATGCCTTCGCAGAAACGTCTCCAAGATTTCTTCTTGTAGGCCAAGATGCGTTTCTTATAGAGGCTTTGGCAGTTCTTGTAGTTATCCCAGTCTACATCAAGACGGGTATTTTTCGCCCTGTTGAATAGTTTCCTGAGCTTGGCTCTCAGTTTCTCCAGTTCAGGGCCCCACCATGTATTGTTTTTGCGATTAATCCGACTGTTCTCTGGTGGGCTGGCTAATTTTTGGCTGTTGACCATGGCATAAGTTAGAGACGCCACGACTGTTTCTATGTGGCTTGTACCCGAGAACTTGTCTGGTAACTCCAAGTTCTCAAGGTGCTGCCTTACCCTGTCTCTGTATCGATCACGGTTCGTTTTACGTACGTTATTGGTTTTGGTCCGCGTCGATCCTAGAGTAAGGTAAATGTTAAAGCAGATGCGCCTATGATCTGAGCATGACAGCTCATCCGAGACCTTCCAGTCAGAGATGTAGTCAAGGACGTCAAAGGACGCTAAGGTGACATCTACTATTGTTTGGTATCTGCTCGAGACGAAGGTCGGTTCACTACCTACGTTTATCGTTGTTAGGTTGGTGTTAAAGAGGAAAGAGACTAAATCCTCACCTCTTTTGTTCTTCTTACCGCACCCCCAAAGTGGATGATGCGCGTTAGTATCCGCTGCGATGACTAGCTTCAAATCGGACTTCTCGCAGTATTGTGAAAGGCCCGTGAGCTCATCTGATGGTATATCCTCTTCAATGGGCATGTAAGCTGAAGCTAGGACTAACGTTGATTGGCTTACCTTCTCCCTGATCTGGAGCCTGATCGCTGTCAGGTCTCTGGAACAGAACTCAGTTAGAAGGACTGCCTGTCTGTGGAAGTAGCAGTCTGGCACAAAAATGCAGGTACGTGGTTTGGTAGTAGTCTTGTTTAGGAATAACTTACCATTGATATTGTTGAGTCCACAGATCTTGTCTCTCCTTATCCACGGCTCTTGGATAAGGGCTATGGTCCCGTTGTTTATCTCCAGCCACCTGCACAGAGTAGCCGCCGCAGCCATTTTGTGCTGGAGATTGGTCTGTAGTATTTGTATGGAGGGGTGACTAATGGTCCGGGGATCGAAGATACATGTCTTCCCTCTCCGAACAGTCCCCCTCTTCGTCGGTGGTGATGACTCGTTCCCCCTCTAGCCGTTCCTCGTACGTCATTAGGGACGCACAAGTACCCTCCATCAACACATCTTTAGATGTGGACGGAATAGGCGAGGAGGTCCTGTCCGAGGGCGCCGGGGCCGAAGGGGTTTGGCAGTCCATGGTGTCTGATTCCTCCTTCCCCACCTCTCCAGGTCGTGCAGAGTCAGCGTTGTTTCCCGGGGTAGTTGAAGGTTGCCCGCTGAGCCTGACATAGATACTGCCCGTGCTGTATGCGAGCTCCCTCTTTTTCTCCTTCAACTTCTTCACGTCGCTCTCAGGAATACCTAGCACCAGAAGGGTGCCAGGATTACCTTCTGCGGCAGTGAAGTAAGTCGAATTGTAGAGTGACCAGCTCAGAATGTTGTATCTTTTATTCTGGCTGGCCAAGATCCTCTGTAGGTACTTTAAAGGTCTTTCGTTCCCCGGAACAAAGAGAGATGCCTTGGTTTTCCTCGGCACATCTCTTTGTTGGACTACCTCCAAAGTGGTTCCGGGTTTTGGTGAAGATATGTCTTTCACCGTTTGCTTCAACCAGGATAGTGCCTGCTCGTCAGTCACATTGTTGATAGGTCTTTTGTTGCAAGAGGTCGGCTAAGTAGCTACCAGCGCAGTGTCGAATATTCTACCATAAGGCAGTAGGGTCTTTGCCATTACTGTGATTCGGTTGGAAGGGCAGTGTAGATTAGTGAAATTAGTGGGCAAAGCATATTTAATAACCAATGTCTCGAGGTTGGCAACGCGTGAATGGCACCTACTAATGCCGTTGCAAGCGCTCATAGGCTACGGCAACCGCTTATCATCAAGTGGCCCGTATGCTTGCTTGCCAACTTAGTAACAAAAAAAATTAATTAGGGGAAGAATTATTGTTTCGGGAACTATTTATTTCTATTACGGGGACGAAGCCGTAGGTAAAAGCTCTTTCCTGTATAAATGAAGTAACTGAAGTATTATACAATAATGATCCCATGATTCTTTCCTAATTGGTTTCACCGTAACTCATTAGTAGCTCCTTGTGTAGGAACATACATTCTATATGTACACAGATCATATCAACAAAGATGATAAGAGAAGTTCAAAATGCCAAACTACCGACGTTTTATTTTTTATATCTTTTTTCCCTTATAAAGAAAATCGGCAATGCTTTTTCAAGGCATTACTAAATTGCTATTAACCCTCCAAATATGCTTTGGGTACGACAATAGCCCAAGGGGATCAGGCTCGGACTTGTGACTCTCACGTTAACGGAGCGCAATCGGCTCATCTACCGCTGAGCTATTGACGCTTATTAACATAATATTATTATTTATCTATTTCTTATTATAGAATGATGTTCAAATAAAATGAGATATGGATTTCTATAATTTATATTTTTGAAGTATTGTCGAAATAGAATTTTACATAATACAATTCGAAAATATTTTTATAATATAAACTTCCATATGCCATTTCTATTATCTGTTATGTTCTGTGACGATAATTCAATGTCCAATTACACGCCCTTGTACATAACATAAGGATTGTATTTGGGCCACGAAATATTGCCTGCGGTAAATTCTAGACACAATAGTATAAGCCGCTTATGAAACATACACAGACTTTACAATGGACATCATGATTCTTAAACGCTTTTCAAATGCTTCGGATAACATTACAAAGAGTCTAAGTTGACAAAGTTTATGTTTTTCTAAGTCTACTAAGATCATGAGTGGAAGAGAACAGAGGTTGTTTTTGTGTGCCGCTTGCAACACCCTTAGTAGGTGCCACTCACGCGTTGCAAACCCCGAGATATTGGTTCTTAAATCTCCTTTACCCAGTAATTTCACTAGCCTACAGTGCCCTTCAAACCGGGACACAGTAATGCCTAAGACACTACTGCCTGGCAGTAGATTATTTGCACTGCGGTGGTACCTACCTAGCCGGCCTCTTGCAACAAAAGATCTACCACCAGTGTGACTGATTGCACTGGTGGAATAACCTCCGCTGTAACAGAGATTATCCCAATAGCGGGCAATGGAAAACTGCTGAAGCATATCATGTACCTTTGCCTATGATTGCAGTCCACAGTCAGGATGGTTTTGTTTGTGTTTTTACTTATTTACAAACTACTAAAAGGGAGCCACTGTCCTTGTAGGGAACGTAAAAGTGTAGCGTTTATCAGAACGAAGTTCCTTATCGTGCATTTCACGATCTGAGTGGAAGAGAGCGAACGTTTTGTTATTAATAATATAAATAATTAATATATTAAATGGGATCAATCTTCAGCTTCATATATATTTTTCTTACTTCCATTTAAGGTTGACCTCTTCTAGAAAGACCGTAATGGATTTTTTTTTATGTTGCTAAGTTAGCAAGCAAGCATACGGCCCACCTGATGGTAAGCGGTTTCCGTAGACTATGCGCGCTTGCATCACCATAAGAAAGTACCACTTACGCGTTGCCAATCTCGAGATATGGGTTCCTAAATCTTCTTTGCCCAGTAATTTCACTACCCTAGAGTGCGCTTCAAACCTGCAGAATATTTGACAGTGCGGTGATACTTACCCGGTCTCTTGCAACAAAAGACCTACCACCAGTGCTTACCTACCTACCACCACTTAAAATCTATTTTGACACAGTTGTGTAATTTATAAAAAATTAAAGTACAATAAAATGATATTCTAATCGGTAAAAATCTGGCAATTTTCAAACAGCGGACACTAAAACCAGTTCGTCCCGTATTGCAAATCATTATTCTCACCATACAAATGTCCCAGTCGCGAACATGTGTTGGTGAATAGCTATTATACCGCGGAATGCGTCCCCTTGATTTTGAATGGCTGCTTATTATGCACCCATTTACACCCGAAGCTCGCCCACCTAGATACATAGCCGATTATACTGGATGTGCCATACATATTTTGAACAGTATAACGTGTAGATTATAGGGTAAAAAGAGACCCTTATAAGATCGCTCTCTTGTGCGTCTGTCCGAGTGTCACCACCGATTTTCTCAGGATTGAGTGGTATTGAAGATATTGGAGTCTATAGTCCCTATTAGGTGTAAAAAATGAAGGTCCTGAGTCAACATGATAAAAAGATGTGGGCAAATTTAGATTTTCGCAAAAACTTGTAAGTACCAAAATTTACCTTCATTTTTTTTATGTAACTATGACTCACTGCTGCGAATGTTCGATTCTAACACAATTTTCGTCTGTCTAAATATGGTCTTTATGGGTTTCTCCATCGTGCTTTGGAGACGCGTGGACGTAAGGTTGTCTGTTCAGATTGTATCACATAACTTTACATCTGCGATGACGACGATAACGCAGGAGGCACCCGTGAGGGCTGTCCTTTTTTACAGCCGGGTCTCAGTGATGCTGTCAAGGCCAGTAGGGTCAACACTACACATTCCGAAAAAAAAAATACTTTTACTGTAATTTAACAACCATTATGATAAGGTAGCCATGTGTTTAATTAGAATAATAGGTTATTAAAATTTCCGATTATATAAGCGAAAAATTATGACCAATCACAAAACATTTTGTATAAAGTTGAGCAACTCTGTACGTTCAGAAGAGAAATGGCAATTCTAGAAATGTGTCATTTGACCCACGGACACTTTTTGTCATTAAAAATATGTTTTATCTAAATTTAAATTTTTATCTTTAAAGTAATATATTAAAGCGTAGTATATAAATTATTATTTAGACTCCGATCTATCGTTTCCAGTGAATTTATACAGGTTGTCGAGAGATACGCAAACAGTGGCCCAAAGGCGTACGATACGCATCTCGGTGCGGCGGTAACAAGGCCCTTGTTCCTGTCAATCGGGCTAATGTTCAGAGTCGTACAATCGACGTTGCACGTACAGTGTATAGAATAGCTAATTGTCCTGAGCGGAGCGTACGTTGTACGCTGTGCGTCGTACGTGGGCGTTGACAGGGATTAGATTGTGTACGTATTGTTATCTGATAGGTTATCGGTTTTGTTTTTAAAAAGTTTAGCTACCTATTACTACTGATAATAATGTCGCTTCTAGAAAAGGTTTCTTGGAAAAGGTCAGGTGAATATTCGGGATAACTTATAAAAAAGAAATTGTTATTATATTATAAGGTGCTTTTTGTCCACACCGACACATATAATTTTATAGCTCCAAACTGCTCAAAATGGGAGTCGACTCCACCAGCATCGGGGCTTAAGATCGTTCCGTTATGATCGATAAGTTAATAAAAAATAAGCTTCTTCCTGAGTCTGGATATAATAATAACAAGAAGAAAAGATAAACTTGTTACACCAAGTTTTCGGCTTCACAAAGTGAGTATGTCCTTTTTGGGCAAGGTGTTCGCTTCTATATAAAATTCCACAGACAATTTTGAATCTACCACTTATGAAATTTAAATCTTATATCAAACGGTGTTTACTAAATAAAGCTTATTATTCCGTTAATGAATATATTGCAGATAATGTGGCATGGAATTAATATACGTTGAGTTTCATGCGGGATATATATCTTAATTGTACATTTGACAAATGTAATGTGATTATTTTTGAAAAGAGTAACTGTAGAGTTTCTTGCCGTTTCTTCTCTGCAGAATCTACCTTCCGAATCGGCGGTAGCTTCACTTAGGCGGACATAACAGACTGTATATTTGACGATTCAAAAGCGCTTAAAAGCCTATTTGAATAAAGAATATTTTGAGTTTGAGTTTGAGTTTGAATTTTGAATGCGGCATCTCTAATGCTATACAGAAGTAATTGGTTCCCAATACAAACATTCATCCCTCATCCTTGATGCATTGACCTGTAACCAATTTTCTGTAATAAAAATTTTATTAAAATCGGTGCATTGTTTTAGGCGGCAGACAGACAGGCAGATAGAGACACTTTCGTATTTATAAAATTTGGAGGGATAAATCAATAATTATAAAAATGATTATATATCCAAAATCAATCCGTATATATGAAAAATATATATTTTTTATATTCACTTACGAAATGTCAGACATCGCACAGTTATACACATCTTGATCGGAGAGTGTTGACGCACGTCCATTGTGAGTCGGGGTTCGACTCCCGCGCAGCGAAGATCGACACGACAGTTGAATTTTAACTTAGGTGGCGAAGGTGCCAATTACACGCGACGTGTACTCTTTTTTTGATGTCAGTTACAGGCTGATCTTAAAAAGTGTCTTGAAAGAAAATAACATTTGTACAGGATGAGAATGGCGTCTTTTTTACCAGTGATATGGAATAAGCTAAAACATTGGGCATCGCGTCAAAACGCAAAATTCAACCCACTACCTCGATGTCCGGAAATCCACAACAGCGTGAATTAGAAGACATTTTCTTCCTCACACAATTACTCTGTGGAAACAGCGTAAAATGGCGGTCTTTCTATACCGACACGACCTGGGACGGGAACCTTGAAGAAGGGCGAAGGTAACCGCTTATCATCAGGCAAATCCCCTACCCATTTGCCTCCCCTAAATAAATAAATAAACGCTGCACACTCAACGGCCCCTATTAGGATAGTAATATCCTGTGTCGGGGTTCCGGAAACATTCACAATGACAAGGACAAATACACTCAGACCGGAAAATATGCTTGCATGGTCAATACAAACCCGCGACGTGTGGCGTTTAAGGCAGGATCGCTACCGCTGCGCCACAACGTCGTCTAAGATATAAAAATATGTAGAATAACTTAATCGACTATGGCTTGATGTGGAGAAATGGTGACAGAAGATTTTATAAGATGACCGAGCTTTGGTATTTTTGAAACGAAGTTGGTTAACGCGGTTTACTGGTAGCGCGATTTAGTAGAAAGCGTCACGTAACAAAAAAAAACGTATGCTGTGTATGTGTGCATGTGTGTGAAAGACATTTCGAATAACATTCGTAGTTGAAGAAAATACATAAGGAACTTCGTTCCTGTCGGTCCTCTGACCACACTTTTTTTTTGGTTTATCGTGTTTTTTGGAAATTATATTTAGATACCAATTACATAACGATGGAATATAAATAACTTTTTTTCATTTTTGTCAAAGAAAAAAAGGAAAAAATAATCGGACTGGAGACATTTGGCAGGTATAAAGTTTGTTTTCTAAAAATGAATGCTAGCTAGATTGATTTATCGCCCCCTAAACCCCCATATTAAATTTCATAAAAATCGTTGGTCGTTTATGAGATTCATTATAATATATATACATATATACAAGAATTTCTCGTTTAAAGGTATAAGATATCTGCAGAAATTTTAACCCTCTAAAGACCCCCTGTATCATATCGCGGTGGGCGGCAAATACCTTATCAGGAGAAGTAATGACGTGTCAGATATTCATGGCTAATATGCACCGTACTTGATATAAACCTAATGTCGGAATTCAAAAATAAATATTAAATAATCCTAGCAAAATAGTAACACATAGTCTTCCTTTAGCCTCAATGGATGCGGGGTCGATTCCCACTCGGACAGATGTTTGCATTGATCTTATAGGTTTTTGTTGTTGTGGGTCTCCCCACCGTGCCTCGGAGAGCACGTTAAGCTGTCGGTCCCGGTTGTTCTCACATAACATCTGATAATAATCGTTAGCTCTTGATAAGTAAATTGCTCTTATCCAATGTATTATTGGTTCGCCCTCAGGGTTGCGGAGGTGAGATGGCAATCGCTCTGTGTAAAAGTAACCTGTCAAATCCGGACAAGAGTAATAAGCAGACCCTGGGTTAATACTCGTATAATACCGGGAGTAATACTAGGAAGAAGTACAATCAAATCAAGAGAGAACTTATGAATGAATAACAAACAGGGAGTGACAAACAGACAGAAAACCGTGTTTTTGTGTATATAAAAATAAACGCTACACACTCAACGGCCCCCATTAGGATAATTATATCCTGTGTCGGGGTCCGGAAACATTCACAATGACAAAGACAAACACAACCAGACCGGAAAACATGCCTGTAAGATTAATACAAACATTTGCTCGAGCGGGAATCGAACCCACAACCGTCGAGGCTTAAGGCAGACTCGCTACCCACAACGCCACAACGGTGTCAAAAAATATGTTTAAGCTTTAAAAACAAAAGTTTTGTACAAATTTATAAACGTTGACGACGTTGTGGCGCAGCGGTAGCGTACCTGCCTTAAACGCCATAGGTCGCGGGTTCGATTCCCACTCGGCGCATAATATGTTTGTATTGACCATGCAAGCATATTTTCCGGTCTGGGTGTATTTGTCCTTGTCATTGTGAATGTTTCCGGACCCCGACACAGGATATTACTATCCTAATGGGGGCCGTTGAGTGTGTAGCGTTTGTTTATTTATTTAATTAATTTATAAAATCCATTTAGTATAATACATCCGAATTCACAACAATGACACAACACAACGCAACTTGTGCACAGATTTCTATCTCAATTAGGCTTTGTTAATAAAATTGATTGTTGCTTTCGAAATAGCGGTGAAACAGCGATATTAGAGCCGGCTGCCGATTACAGGACAATGAGGCCTCGTAATTCTAATGTTAATATTATAACGACTCAGGTACCATTTTCGGTGTAAGAAATCGGAGCACAGTTTATGGTAAACGTATATAAGTACAAAAATATAAATTTTGACTGTAGAGACCTTTTAACTTAACATTTTGTATATTATCACCTATTTCTATAAAATTAAACAGCTTATTTTATCTTTTCTCTTTTACTTAATGTAAGAAATGACCGCCATCTTTTTAAGCCATTTGACACATAGCTTAGTTAATTATAAATATGTCAAACCGAAGGAATTTTATTTATTAATTATTATCTAGGCTCTTTTTTATATTACATACTTATAATTAGTAATTGCATGTATATTGACGATATTTACAAATAACAGCTTATGATACAATTTTTCAGGGTTTGGCGGTTTTTCACTCACAAAATTAAGTCTTAACTTTGCTAAAAGAAGTAAAGAAAAAATACAACATAAACTTTTTAACTGTTTAACATAAAATTTAATTTAAAATAAATAAAAAATTCAATTAAATAATTTTAAATTTTTAAAATGAAAACTTAATAAAAAAAGATATTAATACCAATATTTTTGTTGCGATAAAAAAATGGGTATCGAAAGAGAAAATGCAACTTCCATAATAAAAAATTCGTACCAACAGAACATCCAATAAAAACACAACTTGACTAAAGACAAAGCTAGATATGGTAATTTTTTCGTAACAACGCAGAGGTGTTTAGCAATTTTAATATATTCCACGATACAATCGCAGCTAATTTTTTTCAATCCTCGTCTTACACCACACCGCCTCTGCACCGGGACACGGAAGCGTGCACAATGGGCGGCGAGATGAAAGACTAGCTTAATATGCGTGACGTAACCGAACCTAATGGTCTAGGAGCCAGTATTGATCGAATGACGTATATTATATAAAGAAACTTCATATTAAATTATTGTTATGTGATAAAAGTTTTCATATTTTACATATTTTTATTTTTAAGAATATTAGCAATGCTTTTCAAGTCATTACTATTGCTCCTCCAAATAATCTCGTTGCTTGCGACGGGCTACGGCAATAGGCCAAGTAGGTCAGGATCCAACGCGTAACTCTCGCGTTAACAGAGTGGAGTCAGGCCTTTAAACGTTGAGCTATTGAGGCTTCAAATAAATCAAATCTGTGTTGGTTATTTGAAAAAAAAATTAAGATTGGTTTGTAATTAATTACAATCGTAAATCATTTTATTCACTATATTAACACTATAATGCTATCTCGTTAAAAACTTTTGTATATAGATCATGTTATACTTCAAACTCATGTCAATTTAACCCTTAATGACGATGAAATGGATCAGACACCAGATTAACAAATTCAATTTCAAAATTTGAAGGAAAAAGAAGTGAACAGAATCTTAGGCTTCCGACGCTATCACATTTCGAACTAAATTAAGCAATTTGCATATAGATGGATTGGATTGGTCAAAATTCTATGACCTGGTTATCCTCTTTACAATTACCGACAGTATTACTAATTTTAACGTTTTTTTATGTTACTAAGTTGACAGGCAAGTATACGGCCCACTTGATGGTGGTGATGGTGGTGATCTTGACGACGTTGTGGCGCAGCGGTAGCGAACCTGCCTTAAACGCCACAGGTCGCGGGTTCGATTCCCGCTCGGAGCACAACATGTTTGTATTGACCACGCAAGCATATTTTCCGGTCTGGGTGTATTTGTCCTTGTCATTGTGAATGTTTCCGGACCCCCGACACAGGATATTACTATCCTAATGGGGGCCGTTGAGTGTGCAGCGTCTGGTATGGATGGTAAGCGGCTGCCGTAAACTATGAGCGCTTGCAACATTAGTAGGTGCCACTCGCGCGTTGCCAATTTTGAGATATTGGTTCTTAAATCTTCTTTGTCCAGTTATTTTACTAACCTACAGTGCCCATCAAAGCGGAACACAGTAATGCCAAAAATCTAGTCGGACTCTTGCAACAAAAGACCTAACACCAGTGTGACTGATTTGCACTGGTGAATGATCTCTGTGACAGAAACTATCCCAACATCGGGCGATGGAGTCGTCACGTTCCGACGCCAGAATTGAATATTAATTCAATAAATGTCAGTTTAGCAACCGCTGGCTCTTATTCTATAACGCTAATAGTGCCTCTATGATCATTGTTAAGGTATTTATACGGCCCTCGGGATTTCGCATTGAATTGGGCATTAAAAACTAAAAGTCACATTATATTTATATTAATGGTTTTCGCAATTATGAAAACTTATAGCCTTCGCGTGTTTTGGAAATAAATACTTTAACAGTAGTAAAGCCATGCTTCACGCAGCACAAATGGGTCGGCTCGACCGGGAAAATACTGCCCTCTTACAGAAAATCGGCGTAAAGTAACCGTATCAGTAAGTAGGTAGGTAGTCCAAGAGCACCGGAGGCCCAATCTCCCACCTTCTCGGTTCCCTTATATTTTTCCCTTCTCATCCCCTCCGTCCTCTCCCTTGGGTTGCCACGTTACACGTTACGCTACTCAAACACCAAATTTGTTGATTGCATGCTATAGAAAAGCTCTATTGAAGTGACATTTTGTCGCGTTAACCAGTCCTTCAAAGATAGCCATAACCTCATCACTATCACTACATAGTATAAAACAAAGTCGCTTTCTCTGTCCCTATGTATGCTAAAATCTTTAAAACTACGCAACGGATTTTGATGCTGTTTTTAATAGATAGAGTGATTAAAGAGGAAGGTTTATATGTATAATAACATCCATTAAATAGTGGAGTAATACTGTTATTTTTAAGGTTTCTAATGTGATGTCGTAAATAATTACATATAACGCGTGCGGGCCACGGGCAGTAATGAATAAATCAAAACTACTGGATTGATTTCAATAATTTTCAGTGAATGACATAGGCTATATATTTTATACCCGTGCGAAGCCGGAGCGGGCCGCTAGTTCCATATATAATGTTCCCAGAACCATAGAATTCTACCGTGTTTTTGATATCTAACAACTACAATGAAGAATTTGGTGTATTTACCTTATTTTTCAACAAATTTATACAAAAAATAATTTTGTTACTTTTTGACGTCAATGCTTCTTTTAAAATATCAATAAATCTCATACCTATATTTTAACTTTATTTATGTTTTCGCTGTCAAAAGAAAATAAAGCGTTTTTACAAAATACGAAGGAAATCTTATTGCGGTTTAGTTCCGCTATATCAAACTTGAGTTAACCACAATATTTGTGAAGAAATTGGGACGAAAATCATGCATTTTAATTTTTAAATAATAGTATGTTTACTATTTTTTTGCAAAAATAATTCGGTGGTGTACCGATTTTTCTTCATAGCAAGGAACCCTTAAAAAAAATCACGGTAAAAATTGATGCAGCCGTTTCAGAGACAAGCCGGAGCAAACAGACAGACAGAATTAAAAACAGTTTCTTTTTTTAATCTAAGTACCGTATATACTTTCATATGCATTTAAATCAAAGCTGTTAATTTGGAATTATAAACAAACATTTCCATTTTAATTATTCGAATGGATATTTGTAATATATTTTAGATATTTTACATTTACCCCAATACGATTGTCATACGAAAGGTCATACAAATTTTCTAATATAACTGAATTTAACACACAAAATCTCAATAATTATATTTTTTTTTATTACTCCATCTAAACAGTATTTTTAACTTATGAATTTAAGGGTCGGGTAATTTTTATATAATTATGCATAAATAATTTAAAACTCAGCATATCATGGGTACACTACGAAAATACTTTGACAATATTTTTGAAAACAGAACACAACTTATAGACACACTATTTATTTTGAAGTCCGGTCGTTTTCCACAACAAAAGCTAAACCCATAGTCAGTGTAGCGAGAGAGATTTATGGAGCAATGAACCCTAACAAAACCATCGAGGGTACGGTTTTGTGTTTCCACTGAAGGAAAATAACCATTATTGGGTTTGGGGTTTTGCTTATAAATCTATAACGAATTTCAAGCTTTATTTAACGACATTGTGGCTCAACGGTAGTGAACTTGCCTTAAGCGCCACAGGTCGCGGGTTTGATTCCCGCTCGGAACAGATGTTTGTATTGACCATACATGCCTGTTTTCCGGTCGTTTATCGCAGGAATTTAGAGAAATCCGTGCTACCACAATTTCACTTGTATGTATTGTATGTGTCGTTAAACATTTAATCCGATACTAGTGAAATTGTAATTTCACTTACCAACCCATGGTGGAACAGTTTCAAATACTAATAAGTTTCTTTATCAGAGGAAGTCTTTGCTTAGTAGTGCGACGTCAGCAGGCTATTACTATAAACGCTACACTTTCAACGGCCCCATTAGGATAGTGACATCCTATGATAAATACACCCAGACCGGAATATATGCTTGCATAAAAACATATTATGCTCCTAACATATATTGGAGAATCGAACCCTTGTTGTCGAAATAATTTTAATGATAATTATAATATCCAATGGTTTTTGGACAAAATGATTACATATACATACATTTCTTCAGGAAATTACAGCTGTTATTACATCGAAAAAACAGTAACATTAATCTGATCAAATTAACAAACATTATCAGTTTAGTTTACCTCTGACCGATAAAAATTCACGAAGCTCACAATTTTACCGTTCGCACAGTTCGCACCCCGCCCCCGATCGTTCGATCGAACGTGACGGATGCAAATCGATCGACGCGCAAACATCGGTCAGGCGGCAAATGACAGGACCGATCGTGCTACCCTCGGGCCGATATGGATTGTTCAGTTTGGATCGTGTACATCGAATTTTTATAATTTTATTTATTTACCGTAACGATAGTTAATACTGAAAATTACTTTATCGATATATTTGCTTTATAAAGTGTGGTTAGTGAGTTTCAGTTGTTCAGAGGGTCTACCATGAACTTTTACTAACAATTCCATTGCGATCCAATTCAATTCTGGTAGTAATACAAATCAGGTTTTATATGAGCATGACGTATAATTATATATGTTATGGTACGAAATAACGATGCAACTCAGTTTAGGTTGTCATTTTAATCGCAATAAGAGTTAACCATATAGACATGTCATCTATTATCAAGTCAGAAGGGACTGACTTTTTACGTGCCCACCGAAGTAAGGAAACTTAGCCAAATCTTATAAGGACCAATGGCACTTGGCTATTAGCATCTATATTGAAATAAATAAAGAATAATGGTCATATGGACATCGTTGTGGCGTTGTGGGTAGAGAGTCTGCCTTAAGCCTCGACGGTTGCGGGTTCGATTCCCGCTCGGAGCAGATGTTTGTATTAATCGTACAGGCATGTTTTCCGGTCTGGTTGTGTTTGTCCTTGTCGTTGTGAATGTTTCCGGACCCCGACACAGGATATAATTATCCTAATGGGGGCCGTTGAGTGTGTAGCGTTTATTTATTTATTTATTAATTTATTTATATGAAATCTTCTTATCGAGTGGTCAGTGGTCAACCTAGTGTCAGAGTTGTTCAGGTCGCACATAGGCCTCTGACTTGACTTTTCGACTGTTGTCAAATTGTCAACAGCCGGGACCGACTTTTTACGTGCCCTCCGAAGCAAGAAGACGATTGGTTGAAATACCATTATGCGATCACCCATCTAGTGACTGACCGCGCCTAAGGTTGCTTAACCTAACGATCGTTTACCGATTCGTGGGTGAACTCGGCTATGAGCGTCTCGTCATTTGAAATAACAGCGTAACTAACTCAGGACTAAAATATCAAATTATAATGAAAAAACAATCATAGTTAAAAAACTATCAGATGGACTGAACTCTACGAAGCAGACCGTATTGGTTGGACTAACAATATGTAATTGACTAAACATTATAACAAGCAATGTACGGCAAACAGAGGATAGCGGATTAACAAAAATGTTACACTATCAAGTATGACCGCGCATTATAGTTCACACTCGGGCGCTGGAAGCTAAGAAAGGAAAACAACAATATTTTAATTTAGCAGTCACTAGCTTCTGCCAGCGGCTTTTCCCGCGTGAATAACAATTTTAATAAAAAAATATGTTTAAAAGATGTTCCTTTACCTAATGGTTCACCAAAAACAAAGTTTAATGCCTCTATTTTAAAAAATGATGGACATCCCATACAAACTTTCTACCCATTTTTCACCTATTCAGGGGTACTATTTTAAAAACGAGATTCATTACCAGTAATTGTTTTCATTCCCCAAGGATTGAGTTTCAAAAATCCATTCTTAGTGCTCGTTTAAGTTTTAAAATAACACCAGCAAAACATACAGCTTTCTCAGTTAAAGCGTTTAGGCGTTTATATTATACTAGCGGCCCGCTCCGGCTTCGCACGGGTATAAAATATATAGCCCATGTAATTCACTGAAAAAATGATTGAATCGATCCAGTAGTTTTGATTTATTCTGTTAAGCTTAGCGCTACGACCATCGCGTGTATAATGTTAAACTCAGCGCTACGACCATCGCGTCTATAATTTAGAATAACATATTTGTAATCATTATTTTGATTGTTATTAATTTGGTTTCAATGTTGTTTAATTTCGTAAAATAATTTGTATAACTACCTACATTAATATTATTTGACTTTGTTATAAATAGTGATGCATTTTAAAATAAACCGTCATTATTATTGTGAAGTTTGAACCGGGCGGTTACTCTGTCCGTCTAATAAATATTGTCAAATCGAGTGTCGTTCGCTTCTTTCGCTGTCCTGATCCACCTACTGTTTTAATTCATTACTGCCCGTGGCCCGCACATTAGAAACCTCAAAAAAATTTTTTAATGAATGTTATTATACATATAAACCTTACTCTTCAATCACTCTATCTATTTAAAAAAGCGCATCAAAATCGGTTGCGTAGTTTTAAAGATTTAAGCATACATAGGGACAGAGAAAGCGACTTTGTTTTATACTATGTAGTGATGTCATTAAGGTCTTCTCCTTGAACGTATATATATATGTAGATAATAATAATAAAAAATTATTCAGTCGTGTGTCACTCGTGAGTGTCGATCACTACTCATTATTAGATAATGTGACGTGTTTCGGTTGCTTACATGGTGTACCTTTTGCCACCGTATTTTTTGTGTCTAAACAACATATAGCCCGGTAAAAACACACTTTGCCACCCAGATCGAAGCAAACCTCAACGTGACTAAATATATGACCAAAAATATTTATCTAATCTTATTAGTAATTGCAGCTTCTTTGTTGAAAATAATGTCTATCCTGTGCCAATGTTTTGAAAGAGCTATAAAGATTGATTTGTTGAGTAATTAGCTCAGAAATTTGGCAAGTTCAGTGGGTATACGTTTTTAGAGCTCTATAATTCGAAAACCCCAGAACGAATTTGAAAAATTGCCTTTACATAAGGTACCTACATAAGGTACTTATTGTAGTTTATAATTATATAATTTCATAAAGATTGGATCATGTTTTTTGTCATCGTTAAATAAACATACATACATATATAATTTTACACCGTTTTGGCGTTGTGGGTTTACCTTTAGCCTCGATGGTTGCGGTTTCGATTCCCGCTCGGCCAGATGTTTGCATTGATCTTAAAAATATCCGTTTCGGTCTGGCTGGTCACTGGTTAAGCTGTCGTCCCGGTTGTTATCACATAACATCTGATAATAATGGTTAACTTTTGATAAGTAAATTGATCTTATCCAATGAGTTACTGGTTCGCCCTTAGGGTTGCGGAGGTCAGATGGCAATCGCTCTGTATAAAAACTAGTAACCAGTCACATCCGGACAAAAGTAATAAGTAGACCCTGGTAAAATGCTAGTATAATACCGAGAATAATGCTAGACGAAGACTCTTATAGTCAGTCACATTCATGATCATTCCTCCCGATTTAAAAGTTTACATTAAAAAAACGGGCGTAAAAATAACACTTAATTTTAAGAATCATCCACCAAAAGGCTTCTTTTGTACTGACTATATTAACTAAATTTTATACTCAGGTACAATAGGACTATTGTATCTGATAAGCTGTTAATGGATCAGAAGACTGTCTTTATATGCACCACAAGTTCGATCATTTTATATTGAAGGGTTACCGATAAAGTGGAACAGACCGCCTCGGGCCTTTGGAATATCACGAGAGAGTATCTGACAACTGAAGACATGGATTTAGAGGATTGCACCATTGATCAAACTTACGATGCTGTGGAAAATATTACTGTGGGAAAATTCTGAAAACAGAGTTTAGTTTCTCGATCGAATCGCTAGCTGCTGCAGATTTAAGAGACACTTGTGACACTGATGATATATATGATTGAAAAGCAATTGTAAAAAAAAATGTGCGATCGGGGGAACACCTTCAAAAACGAAGTTCCTTACGTTTTTTCTTCAACTCCGAATGTAAATCGAAATGAAGTCTGTATATTTCAATAGGTCCCATGATAAAAAGAGACAGGGACAGTGAGAAAGAGAGAGAGAGTGTTAGTTGCGCACCCAGCTGCGCACTGATTTACTCGTGTGCTCATTTACTTGTAGTAGGCTCGATACACACACGCACACATACACAGCATACGGCATTTCGATACGTGACGATTTCTACTAAATGAGTACCCGTAAGCCGCGTTAAGGAACTTCGTTGCAAAAATAATTTCTTCAATAGACTTCGGTGCTAAGTAAACCACGCGACACATAAGGCACCGACTTCTGTCGTAGAAAATATTTATTTATTACTTTTTGTTTTTAAGTTGGTATTATTATCTATTTTTTTAATTTACACATTTATTAAGCTTGGAATAATAATTGACAACTATAAGCTATTTGGCCAGGTTTTAGTATACATTTTGGTTACAATATGTATATTTGCAAAACCACTTTTAGTTATTTTGAAAGAGAATCTAATAATGTGATTAATTATAATACTGGAAAGAATATACCTATCTGTCGGCGCGAATACGAATTATTTGGTCATGTCACTGGCAGCCTTTAATTGTATTTTCGAAAAAATTATAAAAATCGAAGTAATTTTGAAATATTGTTTTTGTAATGAGATTATTTAAAAACGAATGTAAGAAATAGTTAGATATTTTTAAAATATGTTGTGACATAAACTTCCGTTGAACGCTTTAAAAAGCAAGTGATTTGTGTTGTGATCTCACTTTTGCTCCTGCCTCTTAGGCTACAAACACTGTAAGTAGTCTGTATGGCACTTTTATTAAAAATTGTAATATTATTTTACTTGCTTTTCATTCTTAAAATTTTGTTATTGAAATATGTGTGAATTTAGTATCAAATTACCTTACTTAATCTCATAATAATTAAAATCAAAATGTGATACGCAGCGTATTGCTATTATTGTGCTTAAAAAGCATAGCAGAACCGATGACTTGTATAGGTTCAGGGGTTCTGGTATGCGACATATCTTATAATCTTTATCCATTGCTAAATCTTTTTAATGAAGTTGTTTTTTTTCTCGCCTCATGGCGCAAACAGAAGCGGAAAGTTTCCACCTTTATTTTCTATAGCTTAATTGATTTTTATTAAACAAGCAAAGCTTAAAGGCAATTTTAATAGTCTATAAATTCTATCCAATACCCACCCCGGAGAGCTGATAACCTAGTAGATAATAAAAATGAAATGAAAATTAATATTTATACAATACGATATTATTGAAACAATACTGTCAGGTATTTTCATAAAAATCGTAAGGTAAGTTACTTTATAAATTATTCAAATTATCTTAATGGAACGGGTACGATAAGAGCCTTTGTCATAGCATTATTCCTGGTATTATACGTGTATTAACCCAGGGCCTGCTTATTACTCTTATCCGGACTTCACAGGTTATTAGTGTATACACAGAGCGATTGCTATCTGACCTCCGCAACCCAAAAGGGCGAACCAATAACTCATTGGATAAGAGCAATTTACTTATCAAGAGTAAACGCTTGTTATCAGATGTTATTTGCTAACAACCGGGACCGACAGCTTCACGTGTTCTCCGAAGCACGGTGGGGAGACCCACAGGGACAAACAACTAGACCGAAACAGATATTTGTAGCATCAATACAAACATCTGCCCTGAGTGGGAATCGAACCCGCAACCGGCTTTCCAAAAGACACGATATACCAAAAAAATACGGAGCTCGGTCATCCAGGTACTATTTAGAGCCGAAATGAATCATGATTTTTAAGATTATGTTTTTCAATCCGTCGTCAGAATTTTTGTCTAAAATATTAAATTTTTGTTACTTTATTTCTAGAAGGCGAAACATAATTAGTTTTTAAATTCGTTTTCGTTTGATAACGTCATGTTTTGTAGTTTATAAGGCACAACGCAAGATAAATCGTACGACATATCGGATAGTCTAATCAACCCTAATATTACTATCATAAACCATCGTATGATAGTGTCGATATTATTCAATAGGGTACCAGCAACGTCGTGTTTGTTTAATGGAGCGTATTATACCGTACAACGATCGGTCAGGTAAATGATTGGGCGATATTTTAATAACTTGGGCGTGGTTTTGTGGAATTTACATTTAATTGTAGATAGTTTTATGCAGACTATTAGATTTTTCATCTATAGTATATTTTTGAATAAATAAATAAATAAAATAAATAAACGCTGCACACTCAACGGCCCCATTAGGATAGTGATATCCTGTGTGGGGGGTCCGGAAACACATACATGGACAGGGACAAATACACCCAGACCGGAAAATATGTTTGCATGGTCAATACAAACATATTATGCTCCCAGCGGGAATCGAACCCGCGACCTGTGGCGTTTAAGGGAGGTTCGCTACCGCTGCGCCACAACGTCGTCAATGAAGTCAGCGTGTGACTAAATTTATGGGGTGCTGTAGCATTTGCTAAGTTGGTTGTAATGGTTTAGGAAATTTCTTTGCTCGACCGTATCTACTATTTATAAATCTATGGAAACACGCATATTATATACCGTTTATTGTTTAGAAAATTACTGGGCAGATGAGATTTAAGAACCAATATCTCGAGGTTGGCAACGCGTGAGTGGCACCTACTAATGGTGCTGCAAGCGCTCATAGGCTACGGCCACCACTTACCATCAGGTGGGCCGTATGCTTGTTTGCCAACTTGTAACATAAAAAAAAAAAAATATATAAATTTTCATATTAATTTAAAATATATTTTTATAGAAACAATTTTGAGGTCAAGGAAAATAACTGCAACGATTTGTTAGAAAGGAACGTTAGTGTTCAGAAATCGATGTAAAGCAAAATCAAGTTCTTCAACCAATACAAATGAAACTCTTTGATTGTGGAATAAATACCATAGATTCGAGAAAGTAAGGCCGCGGCCTCACTGCCGCGCACGCTGTGCGTCGTGCACAGCGTGAGCGATGTATACTAGCTGCAAGGGTTCATTTGTTTGACAAAGTGGGTCTACGTTTCCTATGAAGCACGCGTGTTTAGCACTAACATTACAACAACTTTGCTTCCCTATCCATCGGACCTCTTAAAGCATGCACTCTGTGGAATCAACTTCCGCCGGCGGTCTTTCCGAACCGATACGACTTACAAACCTTCAAGAGAAGAGAGCAGAAAAGAGAGAGAGAAGAAAAGAGCGTATTCTTTCCTTAAAGGTCGGCAACGCGCCTGCATGCCTTCTGGTGTTGCAGATGTTCATGGGCGGCGGTGATCGCTTAACATCAGGTGAGCCGCCTGCCCGTTTGCTTCCTCTCACATAAAAAAAAAATGTGTATAACGTTCACAGCCTGAGTGACGACGACGAAGACTTATATGACTAAGCCACGCGTGTAGCAATGAAGTCAATTGCAGTGGACACATGCAGTTTCTTGCAAAGACACACGGGCCTCTCCTTGCGCCGCAGTGGGGCCGCGCCCTAATAGCTTCGGCTTGTTCTAGACCGCAGTGTAGATACCTCAAAGTCCTAGGAATCCCAATCAACATAGCCACCACAGCTTGACCCGAGCCTATTAAATCGGATTGCTTATCGGTACGCACGTGATCGGATTAAAATGAGAGGCTTAAATTCAATTCTAAATTTGAAATAATTAAAAAAATATATATTTACTTTTAGATAACAAATTTTGATAATTTGAAAGATTTTATAAGTAAAATTTGTCAAAACTCAAATATAAACATTAATTGTTGTGAAATATACCTTTAATATTATATTGACTTAATTTCTAAGTAATAAACAATGATTAATATATAGGCAGTATGTTTAATATTGTACAGAATAGCTTTTTTATGGTAAATGAAAATTATATGTCCTATAGGTACATAAGTGTAGGTACTAAATATATTTTATGACCCCACTAGACAGACAAATTCTTTTTTTTTCGACTGTAAATTTCCTTATTGTTTTGGGGATTACGGTATCCCATCAAAAACATAATATTATGTAAAAAAATCCAAGTCTCATAACACAGTTATTCTTCTACCAAAAGTGGTGAGATTTCATGTATACTATATAGTTATGACTGAAGCTTGGCAGTTTTACGCAGCATATTCTACTCATTCAAATAATGTCATACAACTGCCAAACAGAGTCCTTTTTTGCCAAAGGTTGCCTGGAACCTTTGGGAAAAGATAACTTGTTAAAAATATAATTATTAAAAATATGTATATATATATATATATATATATATATATATATATATATATATATATATATATATATATATATATTTTATGTTAGAAGTTGGCAAACAAGCATACGGCCCACCTGATGGTAAGTGGTTGCCGTAGCCTATGAGCGTTTGCAGCACAATTAGTAGGTGCCACTCACGCGTTGCCAACCTCGAGATATTAGTTCTTAAATCTCGTTCGCCCAGTAATTTCACTAGCGTACAATGCCCTTCAAACCGGAATACAGTAGTGCCTAAGCACTACTATTTGGCAACAGAATTTTGGACACTGCGGTGGTACCTACCTAGCCGGCCTCTTGCAACAAAAGACCTACCACTAGTGAAATGAAATGTTGAATAAATATTCAACAATCACAAACATAGTAGCGAGGCGAAACTAGCGTATAAACAACACGAGAAAATCAAAACAAAATTTATAATTAATACACTACACGTACCGGTAAACTACTACGTAATAAAAACTACTAATAACCAAGCGAGTCGTACGTACGTCGAACGCAAAAAACCCACTGATATATGGCACACCAGTTTCTCACGTGCTACCGGGAATCGAACCCGGAACCTCGCTCCTGGGAACGGACATCGGAACGCCCGCTTCTTAGACCCTATCTATAATTGGCTAGTGACAATAAATATTGATTGCTTGATATCGCACGCGTCTTTGCCCGTGCCGATCTTAGTTGATTTTCTCAAGGTCCTTTATAAGGTGCTGTTCTATTTTATTTCCGATAATAATAATTTATATGTTTTATAATGTTTACATTATAAAGTACTTGTCTGTTTTTTCATTTGACGTAATTTAAAATGACATAACGAAAACTACCATAATATAGAAGAAAATGTTTGATTTTGTAATATAATGATGTAAAATTTACATAAACATTAACTTGTCTTCGGCTTTGTTTTGAACCTAATTTCTTCTTATGTTCTGAGAATCCAAGACATGTAGATAGAAATTAAAAAATTAGCCTGTTTTAATATTTTGGTAAGTAAATAACTTTTGTATGCGTATAACACCAATTGTTTGTAGGTGTCAATCACGCTTCGCCAACCTCGAGATATTGATTCTTAAATCTTTGCCCAATAATTTCACTAGCTACAGCGTCCTTCAAACCGAAACAGTAATGCAAAAGACACTATTGCTTTGCGATATAATATCTTGCAATAAAAGACCTACCACTTCTTCACCTCATATGTAATAAACAAATTTTACCATATTAAATTTAACCAGGGGCCTTACCATTAACTTATTGTGATTCAAATAACGGCCAGAAATATGCCAAGAACTGCTATTATTTATACGTCATGCTCATATAAAATTTGAATACATTTACTGTCAAAATTGAATAGACTTTTTACTAAAAGTTAATGGTAAGCCCGTAGGTCGTCAACTTGAGCAGACGATTTTCGAAATCAGCAAGTATACACATAAGTGTGTCGTGTGTACGAGGGATCTCCCGTATCACAAGTACGAGTAGCCGAATAGTTGAAAATTCGTCAAGCGACCGTCCGAGAGGCATCGGCACGCACCGGTCGATCGCCTTTCATTTAACCGATAAATAAATAATCGTTTTATTGTACGGACACGTTCCCCGACGGAATCCCGCCTAAGGGCGTCGCCATATAAGGGCTGGGAAGCTCGCGCGCACTTTATATTCGTTCCTTGTCGTTCCGCAAAAAATTACGATTCGCGTACTCCAGCGTAAGACTGGGATGCCGCTATGGTTGGCGATACTGAGGTTTTGTTATCAGGGTTGACACTTTTAATATATAGTCCTTTTTTTTATAACCTCTGCCAGCGGCTTCGCCCGCGTCAATAATGTTGTTTTAATATGAACTTTTTGAAGTGAAACTTACTTAGAATCGTTGTGACCGACCGACCGACCGACCGACCGACCAACCGAACGACCGACCGACCGACCGAACGACCGACCGACCGACCGAGCGACCGACCGACGGACGGACGGACGGATAGACAGATTAAAATGTTTTACTAAAATAAACAGATGGGATGCTACGGAATTGTTACTTCACCATACAATTCGGTCTTCGTGTGTTTGTCCTTATAATTGTGACTGTATCCGGAGAATCGGTAAATATTATTTATTGTATATCAATCAGTTGATATACAAGCTTAAGTTCCCGCCTAGTGGTCATCAGTGATCATTAGAGGCGAGCGTTACCTGACAATAATGGAAGTATCAGTATCAGTAGCGTATTGTAGTAAGCGTAGCGTAACGTAAGCGCAGCTTATCTTAAGCGTAACCTACCGTAAGCATAGCGTACCGTGTAAAGGTAACAGGAAAAGGAGGAAAAGGATACTAGATACGTTGCTGTCTAGTGGCAAGTGTCAGTGCATAATTATAGCGTTATAGTGCCTTTTCACACGTGCCGGTTGCCGGGTATCCGGCGCCGATTGGCCTGTAACTCCTTTCGTTTTCACACGATCCAATTTTGAATCAAGGAGCTCGTACGCATGGTGGTGAAACCGGCGTGCACCCGGCGACCGCTTGCCGTGTAAAATTACGCCGGTACGTGTCAAAGCTGCCATACATGCCCATACACTTTATTACAGGATACCAGGCAACCGAAACGTGTGAAAAAGTAAGTGCCTACTTATACTTGTATTACGAGATAATACGAGCTTATAAGCGCGTCAACGCTCCTACGAGTTGCGCATGTGGTAACAACGCTACGTGCGTTTACGCGCTTCAAAATACAAGCTACGCGCTCGCACAAAACGCTGGTCTGAAGCCGCCCTAATATGTAAACGATAACTTGAGTAAAATCAAATATCACCATCAACATATGACAACGTTGTGGCGCAGCGGTAGCTAAGGTGTCTATCGCCACATGTCACGGATTCCATTCCCGCTCGAGACAGATATTTATATTGGCCATATAAGTATTTGTTCCGGTCTGGGTCTTTGTGTTTCTGTCATGACGGTTGGCAAACAAGCATACGGTCCACGTCGCACATCACCAACCCAAGTGATAGGAATGATGGGGAGGGAAAAAAGGAAGGTAACAGTGGGGTGGGAGGTTTTTCCTTCGGCGCTCTGACTCACCGCACGAAACGCAACAGTACTTTTACTATTCCGATTTTCTGTGAGTAGTAAGTACTTCCCCGGCCGATCCCCATTCGTGCTGAGAGGAACATAAACATTGTATACTATCAAAACAAGACAATTACCCTATAATGTTTTACAGCGATTAACGCAGAAGCGATTCCGATTCGATACAATCGATTCCCGAAATCGATTTCGTTAACTAAAAAACTCGACAAATTATATCCAGCATGTCTCGAATGACTCAACGATACAAGTATCGCAACATTGAACATCGCGGATAGCTTTCATTTAATTTATTTCTTACTTAAGGATTTCCGTTTGATAAAAAATAATTAAGGTACCTTCTTTTATATGTTAGAAGTTGGCAAACAAGCATATGGCCCACCTGATGGTAAGTGGTTGCCGTAGCCTATGAGCGCTTGCAGCACCATCAGTAGGTGCCACTCACGCGTTGCCAACCTCGAGATATTAGTTCTTAAATCTCGTCCGCCCAGTAATTTCACTAACGTACAGTGCCCTTCAAACCGGAACACAGTAGTGCCTAAGCACTACTATTTGGCGGCAGAATATTTGACACTGCGGTGGTACCTACCTAGCCGGCCTCTTGCAACAAAAGACCTACCACCAGTGTGACTAAACCTACACACATGCTAATATTTAAGCAAGCTTGTAAGTATGCTTTAAAAGTAGCATGCTCTAATATGCTATCTAGCAATAAGCAATGTTTAAATTGTAAATAGTTTTCAGCATACACATTGATTAAATCCCAACTCACTACAATATTTTTTTTATTTTATGTCATGACGGCAAGCAAGCTTACGGTCCGCCTGATGGTAAGCAGTCACCGCAACCTATGAACGCTTGCGATACTTGAAGTATCACAATCGTTGCCAACCCAAGGAACAGGAGGGACGGGAGAAGGGAAAAAGGGAAGAAAAAGGGAACAGAGGGGTGGGAGATTAGGCTTTCGACGCTCTCACTCATCGCACAAAACGCAACAGTACCTAATGATACTGTTACTTGACGCCGATTTTCTGTGAGAGCGTAGTACTTTCCAGGTAGAGCCGGCTTTTTGTGCAGAGAGAAGCATGGCTCTACTACCGTAATAACTTAAATACTTACTAGAGTTCTCATAAGTAAACCTATTCAGATGCGCTCGAAGGACGCTTCTTTCCACCCGCACCTCAAGTAGCATGCTCGAAAATCAAAACTCTGTTGATTTTTGAGCAATCTTGAAATAAGCTTGGCCATTACTAGCAACGCTTAGACACACATACTACTAAGTAGCAAATGCTCATAAATAGCATGCTTTCATGGTAGTAATGAGCATGTGTGTCAGTACCTTTAGGCAAATCAATGCTGCAATCAAAATGATTAGTTTTTAAGGTTGATGTTATCTTTCCTTCATGGAAATAAACCTGATTGTTCTGTTCATATTTAAAACAATTACGTTAAGAAAGCAATAAAAATACCGCCCAAGAGCGTGGACCACGTACAGTGGAGACTGAAGGGTTCCGTAGCTTGATAGGGTGAAATATTCTTGACTTTAAATATTAATGACGGTAAGTGGTTCATAGAATATAACTATTCCCTGAATTTGGTGACTTACGCCAAGACGCCCAAGAGGTTTCCATGTTTTCCATTTGGCAATGGAACCCTTAGAGGGTTATGACGTCAGGCTGTATGGTTTCTTTATTTAACGACGGTTGGCAAACAAGCATACGGTCCGCCTGACGGCATGCAGTCACCGCAACATATGAGCGCTTGCGGTACTTATCACGTGCGCTAACAACCCGAAGAAGAAGAGGGAAGCGATGAGAAGGGAAAAAAGGAAGGGAACAGAGGAGGTGTGAGATTGGGCCTCCGGGACTCTCACTCATCACACGAAACCCAAAAGTTCAGTTACTTCATGCCGATTTTCTGTGAGAGGGTGGTACTTTCCCGGTGGAGCCGGCCCATCTTTGCTGGGAGAAGCAAGCAGCAAGTATGTTTTATGAGCTGGGACAAAACCTTGACTAACCTATAAACATCACTATGTCTATGTATTCAATTAAAGTGTATATATGTAATTATTATTTGATGATAAATATTTAATAGTTTAGTAATACGAGAAGTCAGACAAGAATGTTATTTTTTCAAATTCAACCCCTAAAGCGGTGTAAAGAAAAGGAAATTTAGATTTCAAAAACCGTCCTTTTTGAAGCAGACTTATGAAAATCGGTCTATAGCAATATTACTGGTGGTAGGCTTTTTACCGCGCGAGGCCGGCTAGGTACCGCAGTGTCAAACTATTCTACCGCAAAGCAGAATACTATGTTTCGGTTTGAAGGATACTGTACCTAGCGAAATTACTTAGCAAAAAGAGATAAAAGAACCAATAGGTTATATAGGTTGGCAACGCGTGATACCTAAAAAAGTATGGTATGCGCTCATAGGCTCAGGTAGGTCATATTCCTTCCTTGCCAATTTAGTCCTAAGAAAAACATATAATAAGACAAAAAAATATTTATTTAAATTATTTTTTTTTCTCTCTTTTTATGTTACTTAAAGATAATGAAAGAATTAAAATTGAATTTTGACGCAAGCGAAGCCGCTGGCAAAGAGCTTGTTCAAAATAACACATTGTAATATAAACGTCAGAAGTTCTATTTCCTTTTTCGTTGTAAAATGTGCATCGTATACATACACAAACATACAATCATATAGAATATATTTACAATTCAATCATACAATTACATACAGCCTTGTGTAGACGCCCCGTCGTTTGTACAGGAAAAAAACTTATTTATGTCTTAGACGCTATAATAAGTTTAGTTCTAGAATAGTTTTATATCTAGATGTTTTGAGCACATGAATATATTTTTAATGTTACATTGTACAGGTTTATATAGAAACCTATCCTACTAGTATTCTAAACGTGGACGTTTATTAATAATAATAAACGCTACACCAACGACCCCATTAGGATAGTTATATCCTGTGTCGGAGGTCCAGAAACATACACAAAGACAAGGACAAACAAAATACAAACATCTCCTGCGAGCGGGAATGAACCCCAACTTATGAATTTTAAGCCAGGATCGCTACCGCTGCCCAACAATGTCGTCAAATATTTTAGCTTTACATTTTAAAATTATATTCTTTTAAGTATTTAACATGATATTAAAAACAATTACAGCTCTAATATGTATGAAATTCACACTCAAAGTTTTGGCATCATTTATGTAATAATTGACTACGTACTGCATTGTTGAATTGCTTACTGGAACGCACCGTGTACAAAATAGGACATCGACAATTTAAAGCGTGAAGTAAGCAACAAAAGCCCAGCGGGATATAGACGCCATTACTATTACAATTCCAAAATCAACATCAAAATTAAACGCAATATCTCTTTTTTATGTCATGACGATTGGCAAACAAGCATACGGTCCGCCTGATGGTAAGCAGTCACCGCAACCTATGAACGATTGCGATACTTGAAGTATCACACGTGCGTTGGAAGTATCACAAGGCAAGGAACAGGAGGGAAGGGATAAGAAGGAAAAAAAGGGAAATGAAAAGAGGGGGTGGGAGATTGGGCTTCCGGTGTATTTCTCAGGTCGAGCCGGCGCTTTTGAAGAGAGAGGCATGGCTCTACCGTAGACATCTATTTCAATAAATATAATTTAATAAACATCTATATAATCCTTCTTCTTCTTATCGAGTGGTTAGTTGCCAACCTAGTTTCAGAGTTGTTATGGTCGCCCGTAAACTTTTCACTTGACTTTTCGACTGTTGTCAAACAGCCGGGATCGACTATTTACGTGCCCTCTAAAGCACGGAGACGGTCGTTTGAAATACCACTATGAGATCACCCATCTAGTGACTGACCGCGCCTAAAGTTGCTTAACCTACTGATCGTTGTGGCGTTGAGGGTAGCGAGTCTGCTCGTAGCTGCCTCCATGGTTGTGGGTTCGATTCCCGCTCGGAGCTGATGTTTGTATTAATCGTACAGGCATATTTTCCGGTCTGGGTGTGTTTGTCCTTGTCATTGTGAATGTTTCCGGACCCCCGACACAGGATATAATTATCCTAATGGGGGCCGTTGAGTGTGTAGCGTTTATTTATTTATTTATCGTTTACCGATCAGTGGGTGCACTCGGCTATGAGCGTATCTATTATAACTCCTAATAAATAATCAGTAATAGTGATATTAAATAATCCTAATTAACATCTATGTTTCCAGAATAACCGAACACCCACAGCCAAGAGAATCGAGAGTTAAAAACCGAAAAATCTAAACAATTTTGGCTCCCATCAATATTCATGTGTATCGAGAAAACTTAAGCGGTGGCCTTACACGACCGGATTCCTTTACCGGTTCAATAAGTTTTTCGTCTGTAATTAACCATCGTCGGAGTTGCCACGCGTTGAACGCGCGACTACCCAAAATGGAGACTGCACCTCTGCGGATCACCGCTCCGAATCTACGTTTATTATACGCAAAAACTTTCAAAACGTCTCAAGCGAGATCAACCAGAAAAATGATTTTGAATCATGGACTATTGTGAATAAGGATATAATAGAACGAATGGGTGGCGTTAACGAAACCTATCCAGATTTAGAAGACGTGAATTATATTGTTAACTTATTTACGACCTTTCAACGAATTGTGGCTTTAAAGTCACAAATGGAGTCGTTCGAGAATTGTTTGGTCGTTATGTTTAATTCCGACGTTTCGTAACTAAAATGGACGTACAAGACAGAAGGCCGCCACACGACGAATTCCATACGATTCTGAGACACGATTTAGTTGAAAATAGAGCATCATTAAGATAGGTGAGGTGTTGTCGTGACCGGGACAAAAAAAAATCGACCAAGTGCGAGTCGGCTTCGCGCACGAAGGTTTCCGTACAATTATTTCTAACTAAGCGAGAACGAGAACTACCATTTTGGTTTTCGATCCAAAACGTATAGGGTACTTCCGGTTGACTTATCAATCAATTTTCGTTAAAAGCCAGATCTTACATCACAAGTATGGATAATTTCCGAAATATAAAAAAAAAAAAAGTTGAAAATTAGTACTTACAGGTTTTCCGAAAAATCCCAATTTGTCCACATCTTTTTATTGTGTTACTCTAACCCTAATATGGATTATAGACCTCAGTATATATTTCAATTTCCTAGGTCCTGAGAAAATTGGTGGTGAGACACGGACAAAGAGTGATCTAACAAGAGTTCATTTTTTAACTTTTGAGGTACGAAACCCTAAAAATTAAGGAATCGAGTCGTGGGTAGGTCAGATGAATTGAATATAATGAGTGGTAATGTTCGCGATACGACGGCGGTGGTAACCGCGATTCAGTGGACATTAAAATGGGCGACTGTCAACCGTGATGGTGCGTCACGATCGCTTTGATAGAAAGACGATTTGACAATGATTAATACTGCTGGTGACACCGAACTCAAGTGACACTAGACCTTTTCATTACTGGACAAATATATTGATTACTAGTGGCCGGGTTTGTCCGCGTGAGTAACGTTTTGCTTTCATCCCCTATTCCCTATTGTTATTTTACACCCTTGAGGGTAAAATTTTTAAAAACTGTTGATTATCATATTTATTTATATCGAATCAACCGCCTTAATAATAAGTTTGAAGCTTCTAGCTCTTAAAATTGCGATACTTTCACACAGCTTTTCATCCCCCATTTCAATCTCTTACAACCGTTTTTTCGCATTAAAAAGTGGCCTATGTCCTTTCTCAGGGTCTAGACTATCTGTGTAAATTTCATTTATATCGATTCAGTAATTTTGGCGTGAAAGCCCCCCAGAAATACGTACAGAAAGACAGAGTTAATTTCGCAATTACAATATTAGTAGGAATTAAATGTAACTATAACTATTCGCGACGTCGCCGGTGTATAGTTTATCATTTTTATTATTAGTATTTTATTTCATATCATGACGGTTGGTATATAAGCATATGGTCAGCCTGATGGTAAGCAGTCATCGCAACCTATGAACGTTTGCGTTACTTAAAGTACCAAATGTGATTTGCCAACCCAAGGGATAGGAAGAAAGGGTTGAAAAGGAAGAAGGAAGGGAACAGAAGGGGCGGGAGTTTGGGCCTTTAGCGCTCTTATTCATCGTACTAAACGTACATCATAACAAAAAGAAATAATAACATCCCGCACGGTGCGGTAAAGGCCATTAGGATCCTAATTTTTCGTATTCTTGTCTTTCTTAAGTTACGTAGTTAAATTAGAATAAACTTTGATAGATTTAAAGGATTATAATTAAACAAAGACTAAATGTTACTGGAGAATATACTTTATAATTTTCTATGTGACTTGTATTCATTTTGCAATTAAACTTGATTATTAAACTGAACTCTGTAAAGCGTTCTAAATAAATAAATTTTATTTTATTTCAATATGTTTTTTTCTCAAATTTTTAAAAGTTAATAAAACGTTATTACTATAATATTCATATGCTATTTAACAAGAAGATCAATATGTCTGCCAACTTAAAACCTTTATACAACATCTCTTTTCAATTCTGTATATAAGAACGCAATTTTTAAAAGCAAAACAATTCTTCAAAGCGGACGACCGTTGTGACAGTTGGCAGCTCCGACGGTCGCGGATTCGATTCTCGCTCGGGGCAGATGTGTGTATCGATCTTTCAAATGTATGTTTCGGTCTGGGCGTATGTTCTTGTGGGTCTCCCCACCGTGCCTCAGAGACCACGTTAAGCTATCAGTCCCGGTTGTTAACACACATCTGGTAATGATCGTTAGGGCTTGATAGGTAACTTGCTCTTATGAAATGAGTTACTGGTTCGCCCTTAAGCTTTCAGTGGTTACCTAGCACTCTGTCAACCGGATAAGAGTAATAAGCAGAACCTGGTTTAATACCGGGAATGATGTAAAGAAGAAACAGTTCACAAGAACGCAATTAGGAAATCGTGATTGCAACACAAATAAATCGTAAACTAAGTCGATACAGAATTTACTGTACGAGATTTGACAAAAAATTACCTTACAATCGCGAGTGGTGAATCTACATGACAATGCCTATATGTGGCTCGTTTCATACGGCTTGTAAATACTTTATTGAATCTTATTGTATCCGACGATCGTCTGTCCGTCTGTCTGTCCACTTGATTTGTTCGCCGCTCCCGTATAATGAAGGTGCAAGCCGCTGACAGGGCGCTTGCGATTCGCGATGATCGATTTCTCGATTAAAAACGATTGTTGAGGGTACAATCGATTATACTCGGTGCCGAGTTACCGGCTTAATTATTGTTGACATTGATATCGATATACTGATGTTAAAGTTATTTAAATTTAAAAATATCGTAGATTTTATTTTTATGAACTTGAAAAGAAGGATCAAGTACATTTCCTCGTATGTTTAGGTAGATTATTTGAATTGTATTGTATTTGTATTGGCCGCACAAGTGTACAGCGGTAACGGCAGTACATACGATTAACTTTTAGTAAAAATTTATTCAAGTTTGACAGTAAATCGTTTGAAATTTTATGTGAACACTAGCTTCTGCCAGCGGCTTCGCCCGCATGAATAATGATTGTAATAAAATCTTTGAACCCTCATTTCACCCCTTCAATTGGCTTGGAGTTTAAGAAAATGTTAATACACGTGTTTCTTTATTAAACAACACCTTTTAAAAAATCAGAAAAAATATCTTTCTAAGTAAAAGGGTTTAGGTTGGTCGTTGATATACCAGTCAGGTCTTCTGCTTTTATATGTTTACATAAAATTAAATTGAGTTTTCAAACACGTGTCAAAATAAAATGTCATTCAAATTAAAAGCACTAAGAAGTATTGATATCAACTTCAAAGCAAATCACAGCAACCTTTTTAACCCGGTTAGGAGATGGATTTCAATAAAATAAGAAACACGTTTTCCATTAATTCTATAAAATAAGGTTTATGCAAAATTTTAAGTAGATTGGACAAAGGAATTGCCTTGTCCCTTGTAAACTTAGCCCCTTTTTATCATCTTAGGGTCGAATTTCGGAAAATCTTTTCTTATCGGATGCCTACGTCATACAAAAAAACTCCCTTCAATCTTAATTTGAATAGCGGTAAGAGCTAATGGTAAGATTTGTAATTTTACACAAATTTTGTTATGTAAAACCTTTGTAGTTTAAATTTTAATTGAATAACATTTTAATAGTGTATGACTGAAAGTTTACACATTTGAAATTAATTTATTTACCATAAAATCTATGTAATATACATATAATTTATAATAAAATTATATGAGTAGTAGAAACCTTTATTTTTTATGTTACTAAATTGGCAAGCATACGACCCACCTGATGGTAAGCGGTTGCGCGGTTGCCGTAGCCAATGAGCGCTTGCAACACCATTTTGTAAGTGTCACTCACGTGTTACCAACCTCGACAAATTGGCTCTTAAATATTCTTAATTGCACTAGCCTTGCCTAGTGTCCTTCAAACCGGAACACAGTAATGCCTAAGACCCTATTGCTTGGTGGTAGAATATTTGACGCTGCGGTGGTATCTACCTAGCTGACCTCTTGCAACAAAAAATCTACTATCAGTGTGTGCTGTGACAGAGATTATCCCAACAGCGGGCGATGGGGTCGTCACGTCGCCTAAAATACTTACTGCTACTATTTAGACCACAATATTATTGGACGCAAATAAGCAATACCGTGCCAACCCACACGAATGTCATTTCGAGAAAAACGCGTTTGAAAATTTTGAACAACTTGCTTTATATGATTTTTTTTATGTATTGTTCAAGTTTTTGGCAATTTCAAGATGTATGTAAGTTATTTTACTTATTTTCACATAAAATAAGCATACAAACTGCATATTTCGTATATAATATAACCTAAAACGTTTAAAATAATACATAAATTGCATGATTAAAAAATGGTTTTTTAGAAGTTTTAAAGCTTAAAACCCTACAAATATTAAAGGAAAATGTTCTTCAGCCATTTACCAACACTTTTACATAACTCAGTTTTTTCAATTTTGTGGGTTGACATGGTATTGCTTATTTGCGTCCATTTAGGCATAAATGCGTTGGCTCGATCGAAAGTCCTGCCCCCTTTAGGATACTATCAGTATCCGCAGTGATAGATTTCGTGCAATAAGATGTGACGTCAGACGCCGAAGGTACCACGTCTGTCTTGCTTTTTATCTCTTATTCTTTTCACTTCACCTCTTAAGTCAGCAACACATATGTGACATTACTGATATTGCGAGTGACGGCTTACCATAAGGCGAGTGGTAAGCTATTTTGCCACCGTAAAAAAAATTACTTGTGTCATTTTGCTATTCAAACGATTTTATTTTATTAAAAATATATATAGCACTTTTAAAAAATCCAATAAGATCGAATTATTAATAGTTACACGCATTTCGGCGGACGCGAAACGGTAAAGTCGTCCTGAATGCTGCGCGGGCGCATCCTATTTATCACTCTTGTTAAACTCTGAGATCGAGAGATAAGGTCGAAAAATAACGCCTTCCGAATGAGTTATGTAGCACTTCGGCCCTTACAAATTAACTGTTTGGTTTTACGCCGCTTGCGCACTGTTCCGGTCCGGCACCGGATGCCGGATGTAGCGGTTACTGGTAATTCGAAATGAGAATGAAGCGTCATATAGATGCTAACTATGACATTTGCGTCGCGGGTTCAATTCCCGGTTAGAGCAGATGTTGTTATAATACCTGTTTTGGTTTGGGCGTTTGTCCTTGTGGGTTTCTTCTTGCCTCGGAGAACACGAGCTGTCGGTCCCGGTTATAATCATAACGTCTAATAATAATCATAAACTGTTTATAATCTATAAATTATAAACAGTTTATATATTATCTAATAGGCGCTTAAACAATGAGTTACTGGTTCGCCCTTTGGGTTGCAGAGTTCATATGACAATCGCTCTGTGTAAAAACTAGTAACCCGTCAAGTCAGGATAAGGGTATAAGCAGACAGACAGAAGAAGAAGAAGATCGATGCTAAATCCTGATAGCAGAACACAGTTAATCAAAAAAATAAGAATCAATCCGAAAAACATCCTTTTCTCGAAGCAGCTTACGTCACTTTTCATCCTCCTGTAACTTTCTTCTGGACTAAGCAAGAAATTTGATCTTCTAGTGGTCAAGAGAACACATTAAAAATTTAGACGACGTTGTGGCGCAGCGGCAGCGAACCTGCCTTAAACGCCACAGGTCGCGGGTTCGATTCCCGCTCGGAGTATAATGTGTTTGTATTGACCATGCAAGCATATTTTCCGGTCTGGGTGTATTTGTCCTTGTCTTTGTATATGTTTCCGGACCCCCGACACAGGATATCACTATCCTAATGGGGGCCGTTGAGTGTCTAATGTTTATTTATTATTATTTATTATTCTAAATTGGCAGCCGTGTACTTGTTTATTTATATTTTAATACTAATTACTACCTAAATAATTAAAATTTTACACTAAAATTTATATGTAAAATAAATTTATAATGAAATTGCTAAAACATAAAAAATAACTTAATGTACAAATTTTTCATTAATTAATAATTATAGCTACTAGGTTACGAGTTATCGCCAGTAAAATTTCTTTAATTCTGTAACCCGTTCATAGAACATCAAAATTCTAAGGTACGTCTATTTACGTGTTGCCAACCTCGAGATGTTGGCTCTTAAATCTCCTCTGCCCAGTAATTTCACTAGCCTACAGCGCCGTTCAAACCGGAACACATTAATGTCTGAGACACTATTGCTTGGCGGTAGATTATTTGACACTGCGGTGGTACCTACCTAGCCGGCCTCTTGTAACAAAAGACTACCGCCAGTGTGACTGATTGCACTGGTGGAATAATCTCTGCAGTGACAGAGGTTATCCTAACAGCGGGCGATGGGGTCGTCACGTCCCGACGCCGGAAAATTTGTGTTTTATTTTCTTCGCATTTGAGAATAATAATGCTTTTCAGATTTGACAGTTTCTTAAATAATCTTAACTACGTAATCCTTTTACAGCACACCAGTTATGCATACCAAGCAGACCGATAACTTAGCGTGCTCTTCTTCAATAAAAACATTTATCCCAAGTTACGATTGGAAATCTAATTTTTTTTGTATTAGCAAAGCTGCAATAGCCCAAGGATGTCAGGATCGAACCAGCGACCCGTTAACGGAGTCGACCCTTCTACCGTTGAGCTATTGAGGAGGAAATCTTAGTAAGCCTATTCGAGGTAAGTTAATAAAGATTACGAAAGGACCGTCATAAAACGGTCCGTCGATTACCGGAGTCGTAAGCAGTTTCGTTAAAGAGAAGGCCGATGTCTTATCAGTGATATTACCCGTAATGGACGAAAAGTGACGGTTAACTTCAAAAGTACTGTCGAAATCATTATCAGTTCAAGTATCAAAAACTTTTGAATTTATTAAAAATAATTCTGAATAAGAGTAATTTAAAAAAAAATAATAATAAAATAAACGCTACACAATCATTAAAATAGTGATATCCTGTGTCGGGGGTCTAGAAACATTCACGACGAGAAGAATAAACACCCAGACTAGAAGACATGCCTGTATGGTTAATACATCTGGTAAGAGTGGGTAACGGACCTGTGGCGCTTAAGGTAGGTTAACTACCACGACGTCGTCAATATCAAGTTATAATGTTAGTACTCACGTTTCCCATTTTGCATTGTCTTACCTGAAATAGAAAAAAGAAATTAATATCAAAGTTATAAAATTACTAATAAAACGGCTAAAAGCTTCTAATCTCTTTTTGAGCAACCTAACATTTTTACAAGATACAAAGTATCCTATGAAGTAATCCAGGTATATTATAGGTAGCTATCTGTCTGCCAAATATCATTCTAATTAGTTGAGTAGTTTTTGTGTGAAAGCACTACTAGCAATAATACTTCTACTTTGTTCCGCCTTAGAAGTTATAACTAAGCAGACTTTTAATTTTATCAAGATCAATTTTTTATTTGACTAATTAATGTAGGTAAAAGTATATTAAGAATTCTTTAAAAAGAAAGAATGCTTAAAATCCTGCTAGGCTGTTTTTTTATTGATAAATTGCTTTCAGTTGCGTTTTGTTATACCACGTTTTATAACACCTTCCACGGGAACGTGATAAAAAGTATCCTATGTCCTTCTCCATTCTAATCTACCTCACCACCAATTTTCAGCCAAATCAGTTCAGCCATTCTTGAGTTATAAATAGTGTAACTAACACAACTTTCTTTTATATATATAGACTCTCGTGAACCCTCCCACTTATAATAATAGTAGGATAGGATATAACTTAATTTCGACCATCAAAAATGGCGCCATTTTGTTGACGTTAGACAAACGAACAAAAACTGCTCCTTTCCATTTTACGAACTTAAATAAATTCTTAAATCAAAATACCCCAAGTCCCTTTAATTGATTAGTGTCAATAATGACATATTTATGTGTCGAAGGGTTTTATCAAAAAAACAGTTATCAATATAATATTAGACCTTGTCATAGCGACCGGCGCCTGCAGCCGTGTACGGATGAAAAACTTATATGATATGCGTTTGAAATATATTTGGAATTTTATAGTACAAGTAAAATATAGATTAAGCACTTATATTATATTATATATATGGACGCAAATAAGCAATACCATGTCAACCCACACGAATGTCATTTTGAGAAAAACGCGTTTGAACATTTTGGACAACTTGCTTTATATGATTTTTTTAATGTATTGGTCAAGTTTTCGGCAATTTCAAGTTTATGTAAGTTATTTTACTTATTTTCACAAAAATAAGTATACAAACTGCATATTTCGTATATAATATAACACGTTGACGTTCGTGTGGGTTGACATGGTATTGCTTATTTGCGTCCAAATAAGCATTCAAATTTCAATCCGTTTTTATTTTATTTTTGCCGTTAACGTTTGTAGGTCAATTTGGGTTATACACAAGGACTTTTATTTATTGGTAGTCCTGAAAATTATGAAGGGAGATATTACTATTTATGTGGAACAAAAAAATTAATATCGAAAATAATAAGATACTTATTTTCTGTATATAATCACTGTAATAAGAATATTACATTTTGGAATTCTGATCAGTATTTAATCCCGAGTTTTTCCTTATACTGTGTATGTTTCGAGTGACAAAAGGAGGATAGGGTCCGTCGGTAACAAAAACCCGAATATGATTCAAATACTGACATAGCCGACTTTGTATGCTTAATGCTTTATGCCACGGAACCGCGGCGGAATTTATCTAAGTCACTACTAACAAAATATTAGGATGTCTGTCTTTACCTTTATTTGTAAAACAGGTAAAGCGATATATATTACTTCTTATTCTTATAAAAATGAACTTATTTATTACATTTATTTATAATTTAATAATCAGGCAAATATACCATAAATACATACACATTGATAAAATCTTAAAATTAAGCACTACACTATATTATTTTTGTTCTTAGAAAAGTTGTGCTTGCCTCTCTGTATGGAACTGAAAAGGATGTTGTTCTTATATATTATATTTTATTTCTAACTAGCCCCGCTCCGGCTTCGCACGGGTATAAAATATATAGCCTATGTCATTAACTAAAAAAATGATTAAAATCGATCCAGTAGTTTTGATTTATTCCTTACTGCCCGTGGCCCGCACGTGTTAAATGTAATTATTTACGACATCACATTAGAAACCTCAAAAATATTTTTTTCTCCACTATTTAATGGAACATCCATTATATTATACATATAAACTTTCTTCAATCACTCTATCTATTTAAAAAACCGCAGCAAAATCCGTTGCGTAGTTTTAAAGATTTAAGCATACATAGGGACAGAGAAAGCGACTTTGTTTTATACTATGTAGTGATAGTGAAGACTAACGAAAAGACTTAATAGAACACATTGTTTAAATGTAGTTTTCTTCATTTTACGTTACTGCAGGCCATAAACGAAAACTTTTAAAGATATTACCTAAAGAGAATTGTTTGTTTTAAATTAAAAAAAAACTTGCAGCACAGCAAAACGTAACGCGTCCCAGAGTTTTTTAAATACTATATTCTCATTCAATTATTAGATCCTCCCCTAAGAGATGGTCCATAAATGACGTCACACTTATGAATTTTGACCCACAAATTCGGTCAGTTGTGACCATGTTTGTCATGAACACTCCTCCCTGCTTAATGTGACATTTTTGCATGTTTACATAGTAGATATTATTTAATTAAAAC
This sequence comes from Hestina assimilis, assembly GCA_023373885.1. NCBI lineage: Eukaryota > Metazoa > Arthropoda > Insecta > Lepidoptera > Nymphalidae > Hestina > Hestina assimilis. Next base: position 1,834,257 of record CM041751.1, read on the forward strand.
AGTTCAAAGAAATGTTAATAACATCGCACTTCAAAGAAATGGAATGCTTTACCGGCACACGTGTTCCCTCATTGTTACAACCTGGGGTCCTTCAAACGAGGCGTGAAGAGGCACCTTGCGGGTAGGCAGGGCGAGGATGGCTAGTACAGTTCGCCTTTTGCAACCATATTAACCACCTTCGCGTGTGGACTCCACTTCCACTTACCATCAGGTGGAGTGGAGTTATTTGCCCTCCGGCGTTTATATAAAAAAAAAAGTTCCAAAATTAGTTTTTCTCTTTCAAATTTTAAATTAACAATTCAAAATTACATTTTGCAATTTTGAAATGTGAAATCAGGATACATATTAGACCCCCTTATTCACACAGTGTCACACTTCGCTGAACTACTCCCTCCACCCTTACGTATGACGTACCCAATTTATAGATGGTCCCTAAGAAGTTTTGGTGGCGTCGGGATGTGACGACCCCATCGCCCGCTGTTGGGATAACCTCTGTCACAGCAGAGATTATTCCAACAGTGCAATCAGTCACACTGGTGGTAGGTCTTTTGTTGCAAGAGGCCGGCTAGGTAGGTACCACCGCAGTGTCAAATATTCTGCCGCCAAATAGTAGTGCTTAGGCATTACTGGGTTCCGGTTTGAAGGGTTTTGTACGCTAGTGAAATAACGGGGCAGAGGAGATTTAAGAACAAATATCTCGAGGTTGGCAACGCGTGAGTGGCACCTACTAATGGTGCTGCAAGCGCTCATAGGCTACGTACAACCACTTACCATCAGGTGGGCCGTATGCTTGTTTGCCAACTGGTAACATAAAAAAAAAACTTAAGAATAGTTGAAAGACCAAAGCCACGGTCTAACCACTAGTGTTATTGAAATATTCGCGGGCAATGTTTTGCGTCGGCGGCCGCTGGCGGGATATTTTTCCGTTTATTATGCCTTTAATGTGACACAATGAATGTATTGTGCTTTATTTATGTCCCCCGTCTATTCGAGATTCGGAAGAAAGTTATATAGAAGAGAATACACGGTAACACAATGAAAGGCGGGCAAATATTTAGCAATATTCAACAATAAAAGATTATAATGACTTTATATAAAAAAATAAAAGAAATACTGATTTCATCAATAACAATTTTTATACAAGTTAATAAATAAATAATTTATTTACAACCAATATTACAACATATTTATAATTCAATACTAACTATATTTATAAATAATTAAAGCTGTACCAATCATATCCACAGGACATGGTGGCAAGAATGCTTGCTGCATTTCCCCGCTGAATCGCAATCTCGATTCTTTGGGCGAAAAATGAACAAGAGTTCCTGCAATGAGTTGGGGTGTAATATTTTTTAGAAATTGTTTTGCACTAACGCTGCATGGCTGCATAATCGCCTGCTGTTGGGATAACCTCTGTCACAACAGAGATTATTCCTCCAGTGCAATCAGTCACACTGGTGGTAGGTCTTTTGTTGCAAGAGGCCGGCTAGGTAGGTACCACTGCAGTGTCCAATATTCTGCCGTCAAATAGTAGTGTTTAGGCACTACTGTGTTCCGGTTTGAAGGGCATTGTATGCTAGTGAAATTACTGGGCGGACGAGATTTAAGAACTGATATCTCGAGGTTGGCAACGCGTGAGTGGCACCTACTAATGGTGCTGCAAGCGCTCATAGGCTGCGGCAGCCACTTACCATCAGGTGGGCCGTATGCTTGTTTGCCAACTTCTAACATTAAAAAAATGGTGCAAGTGTATCTACTGCAGACGGAACACAGATGTAAATTACAATAAGTGTTGAGTACTTACGCCATTCGGCTTTTTCCACAGCGACTCCTGTAACACCATATCTCTGACATTAGAAAGGGCTAATGTATCAACGCAAGTGGCATCCGTGGCTTGGTTAAATGCTGGCTGGCCTCGAAATACGGCGTATGAGCGAGCACTTGACACGTTTTTCACCAATGTATGGTGGTAACTAGGCGGGTATTTAAACCCTACCAACCAGCATATGACCACCACTAGAATTAGGGTCTTAGAATTTCTTACGACATTTAGTTTTTCTCAAACATTGTTCCATCCATTAAGCAATCTCGGCTTGTCAAAATTTGTGTACCTTTTTTTTTGTTTTCGCTGAGAAATTCACGCACACCACTGCACGTAGTGACTCGTCAAGTACACTAGGCAATGGTAGTGTGGGACTCGGCCGCCTGTTAGTCTAGCGGCAATACCCACTACAACTCAGCGGAACCTGCATCGCCATAGTGTGATGTCATGGGGTCGCTTCCGCAAACGACCATGAAATTCGTGTATCCTAATGCCAAGTCGAGGTTCCGAAAAGTAAATAAATAAAACATTAATATGCTACAGCGCCCCAGGTCTCGGGTTCGATTTCCGCCCGGAGCAGATATTTGTATTGACCACACAATCATGTTTTCTGGTCTGGGTCTGTTTGTCCTTGTCGTTGTGTATGTTTCCGGACCCCGACACAGGATATAACTATCCTAATGGGGCCGTTAAGTGTGTAGCGTTTATGTATAGGTATAATAAACTAGTGAACATACTCTTAATTTGCAGAAACAAAACACATAAGAATTCGAGAACGTTCTACGAAACAATCGGTAGCTTAAAAGAAAACCATCAATTCGATAAGACATAACATTACGTGCAACATGTATTTATTTACTCGTTATAAAAATAAATCGATTCAAGTATCGAATAAAATACCCTTTTTGCGAATCGATCCCAAAACTAATTCACCACATTTCGCCAAATACAATAAACAAAAGGCTAATTGTTGGAGCAAGAAGCGGAGTTATCGTTTCGATCGAGATAACTCGGTTATGATTGATGATCAATATTTCGGAATCGATTTAATATATCGAGATAAATAATTTATTTTTTCGATGCCGCGACTTCTCGATGTAATCGAGTGATTTTTGTATCGAATAACTCGGTCTAGACAAAGGAGGTTTTTCGATAATTCCGATTCGTAAAACGATATCTTTTATCTTTCATATTTGTATCGACTTATCGTAAAATCGAAAAGGCATGTTCTGGACGGTAAAAAAGAATTTATACGAGACGATTATAACATTTTTGTTATTCAATATACCTATAACATGATTGTTTTTATAAATATAAAATATTAAAAATATTTCCTTTTCTGAAAACCCCATGAAAACTTCTAGGTATATTCAACTTTTAAATGCTCAACGTACCCAAAAACGGTACTCAAGGGTGAAACGGGACCCTATTACTATTACTACGCTGTCTATCCGTCCGTCTGTCACCAGGCTGTACCTCATGAACCGTGATAGTTAGCCAGTTAAAATTTTCACAGATGATGTATTTCTGTTGCCGCTTCAACAAATATTAAAAACAGAATAAAAAATATTTAATCCTCCTAACAAACGTGAATTTTTAACTGAACCTTTCGTGCGCGAGTCCGACTCGCTCTTTTCTTACCTTTAAAGTGGAGGAGATCAATTAAAAACTTTTATACATGCTACTACATGATATGTAATTATGTATTTAAAATGTCTTAGTCTATCATTTACCATGTATTTTATTTATGTGTATTATTCAAACATCTAAACAGAAAAAAATTAAAATTCTTACAAAATTTTACAAATTAGCCTTTAAAAATTTAATTAGTTAGTCACAGTGATATTAGTAGAGTGTGCAGCATTTATTTATTTTATTTATTTGAAAAAAAAAGTCCTTACAATTCAACAACATCATTACAAAATAAAAACCAAATCTTACATACAATAACATAACAGATTTCGCTCCACGTTTATGTAAAAAGCGAGGTAAGGGGACTGCTCGCTGTTTATCAGACAATGGTCGTCGGCGACCTTTGCCACGACACGATATCGTATCGCATCATCTCTGCTACCGATCCGACCCCTTGACCCTTGGGGTGACCACGCTCGTGAAACAATAGAGGATAAATATTGTAGGGCAAGAATGTGTTCATTTTTGCATTTATATTTTTAATCGAGGCAATTGTTTTTAAAATAAATCAAATTACAAATTTATAATATGAATATAAAATATATACGCTACATAATCTTATCTACATAAAAAAAAATTTTGTATGTGTGTTTGTCCCGGCGTATTAAAAATACCTATTTCAATGGGTCTTTCACTGGCAGAGAGCTGATGTTAAAAGGAGTAACTTAGGATGCCACTATTTTTATTTTAGAAAAAGAATTAACGTTTCGAGCAGTAAAGAAAAGTCGCGGGCGCAGCTAGTATAAAATACTTAATTTTTAAATTTAATATATAGTATATTATTTATTATATATAGTATATTAAGTTTTTTTTATGTTATAAGTTGGCAAACAAGCATACGGCCTACCTGATGGTAAGTGGTTGCCGTAGCCTATGAGCGCTTGTACCACCATTAGTAGGTGCCACTCACGCGTTGCCAACCTCGAGATATTGGTTCATAAATCTCCTCTGCCCAGTAATTTCACTATCGTACAGTGCCCTTCAAACCGGAACACAGTAATGCCTAAGCACTACTATTTGGCGGCAGAATACATGACACTGCGGTGGTGCCTACCTAGCCGGCCTCTTGCAACAAAAGACCTACCACCAGTGTGACTGATTGCACTGGTGTAATGATCTCTGCTGTGACAGAGTTTATCCCAACAGCGGGCGGTTAGGCATATAATGCGTGAATTTTGCCCTAATTTAAATATTTTCTTCTCCCAAACATTTTGTTAACTTAAATTCATTCCAATATGCTACAAGAAGCATAGTTTAACCCAGTAGCCATGAGTTCATACCTTAGATATGATACTTATTTGGTATACGAATCATCCTGACTTCGTTATTCCTTTCTATTAATATCTGTTTAATTAAACATTAAAAACTTGTCTAAATTGTAGCCTTTATCGTAACTGAAGGATAAAACCTATTATATAAATAACTATTAGATCGTCAAATTATATCTTTTAGGAAAGTCTTATAAAGCACAAACATATGGTACCCCCACAGCTCCTGTTATTTCGATACAAGCCATTGTGTCCTGCCGTGAGCTCCCGTATTCATAAATAGCCGAGCGATCGTTCCGTCACCTCGTATATCATGCCTTTTATATACATTAACAAATGAAATATATAACATAGAAAAGACACAAACAATAAATAAATAAACGCTACACACTCAACGGCCTCCATTACGATAGTTATAAGCTGTGTCGGGGTTCCGGAAACATACACAACGACAAGTACAAACACACCTATGCCTGTATGGTCAATCAAATATCTCTTCCGAACGGATGAACCCGCGACCTGTGGCGCTTAAGGCACGTTCGCTGCCGCTGCGACACAAGTTCGTCAAATTAGCATAGTTATATGCTGTGTCGAGAGTCCGGAAACACGCAATGACAAGGACAAACAGACCGGAATACATGCCTAAACGGTCAATTCAGTCTGCTCCGAGCGGGAATCGAACCCGCGATCTGTGGCATAAGGCAGGTTCGCTACCGCTACGCCACAACAATATTGAAAATTTGTCGTAAAAATACAACTTAAATTTTTTTCGCTTACTTTAATCAATGTCAGATAATAAACGGGGTTTCTTTAAATTGCCTTTATCAAAAATTCTCATCTTGTCCTTAACGTCTTAATGAGACAGGTGATGTACCGACTTCATAAAAAGAGGCTACAATCGAAACTCCCGAAGTATTGAGAAAAAATAACTATATACCAATATAAATCATAAAGTGACGGTTTATGATTCATCCTTCGTCCGTCGATTTAATAACGAGGCGAGTGACATCGTCCAGATAAAAAATTATAAACTTTCAAAGAAAATTTCTTTCAATTGCAAAAAAATATATATTTTTAACTGTAATGGATTTTCGAAGTGCAAAATCTTGAAATATGAAATCGGAAAATGTTTTATGGAATGAACTTAATTGGTGTTAAGGAAGTGTCACCATTGACTCTCACAGGAAATCGGCGTAAAGTAACAGTACATAGTTACTAACTGTTGGATTTTGTGTGCTAAGTGAGAGCACTGAATGCCCAATCTTCCACCACCTCCGTGCCCATCCTTTATTCCGTTCTCATGCCTTCCCTCCTATACCTTAGGTAAGCAACGCGAATGCAATAGGTACTTTAAGTATCGCAAGGTTGCGGTGCCTGCTTACCATCAGCCAAACCGTAGGCTTGTTTGTCAACCGCCATTAAAAAAATTCCAAACCATAATTACGTACACTATTTTTTTATTATTCAACAAAAGAGCCTTCTATCCAACTTACTACAATATTATTATTTCACACTCAGACAGCCATTATTGTGTTTGAAAGATAATCCTCAAAATCTTTGAAAAGTAACTAAAAGTAAATAATATATGAACTTCTCAAAGCAACTCATTGTATCGATTAAGTAACAAACATAACGTTTCCATCATATTTATATTATTAATTCATCCCAGTTTTATTCAACTAAAAATTTCTCCTCCCATTCAGCTGACAATTTTTTCCTACAAACAAACTAACACACAAATCATGATTATCTCGGACAAATGATTGATCACAACCGAATGCTATTACAAAGTCGTACATAAAACTCGACAAAGAAATTTCGACCTTATTACAAAGACATAAAAGCTATTAAAAGTAACTCCCGTCTTTTATGAAAGTAGCAAAAAGTTATGATGTATGAGTTAGTTTAGCGCTAAACGACAGAAATCGCTCTCAAAAACCGAACCGAATTTGATGATAATGCTCCAAATGGCCCTTGTTATTATAGCGCTTCATTCATATTTCATATTTTGTTGCGGAAAATTTCGAATTGCAAATGTTATCACTGAGGATGATACGATATAGATAGTAATTTCATTGTTTTAACAACACAAGCTTCAATTATAAAATGAAACAAAAAAAACGACGGTATTAAAAATACTAAAACAGAAAAAAAGGAATGGATCATCTATTTCTCGAAAACCAAGCAATATTTCAAAAAATGTATTCTTATTTTCGCCTTATTTTGTAAAGTTCTACAAGAAACCATCACCAGATTTTGGTGCTACAAGAATTGCAATATTTATTAGGGAATATTTTTTATCTCACGGGCGACCATATTGAAATAAAATATCCCAACCACTCTCACAACTGAGACAAATGGACACCACATATGTTAAAATCCGTCAAAAGATCAAGGCTGTAGAGCGTCAGTAAGAAATATACATACATTACCCTCCTTCGGCAGTCTCGCAAGTAGCCTAACGCATAAAGCGCACAAAAACAATTCATCACAGTCCACCGCAGCCTGACTTCACACACTGCTGGCTATAGGCTTCTCTTTGCTGTCGCCATTCCGGGGTCCTGTCACTCTGTGCCTGTCTAGTCCAGGTTCAAACAACGAGGCTAGTGATGTCGTCCTATCTAACCGCTGGACATAAAAAAAAAACGTTTCAAAACTTCCTTATTTTCCACTATGACTCTTTGCTTGCATGTGTTGCCACTATCGCACTAGTTTCAGTCAGGTTGCCGTTGCTGGCCATAAAGACTCCGGCTTGACTTTCCCAAAACTTTTTCAAGATATTTTCACATTTCAATCATTTGCAATAAATAAATAAACAAATAAATAAAACCAAATCCCACAAAATCTTAACAAATTGTTTTTCCTTATGAATCACTCTATTTATTGGTTTCCACATGAAATTCCGTCCAGTAGTAGAAAGGTAAAGCTTAACTTTCCTTAACAAACCATGTTACAAAATGCAGAATTTTCAAATCAATATTGATTTTTATTAACTTACAATTCACATACAACCTAAAATTCGAAACACCAAAAATAACCAATATGAACCTCATTCCAGGTATATCGATCGCGAATAAACATACATACATATAACTTGACAGGAATCAACTCGTGCTATCTGCCAGCCTGTGTGGTCCTCTCGATGCGCCACAAAAACCTATCGATTCGCTTTTTACAATCGAACAATTACAGACATACCGGAACAAAAATCAAAAACACGCAATAATCAACCCTAAAACGATAAACATTGGAATGGGTCCCATCGAATTCCATAGCAAAATATATTTGTAAGATGACAGTTAAAAAAATGTATATAATTGCAACAGACCTGTCACAGAGAAACGATTTCGTCGCGACTGATATCTGAAATTAATTGTCGGTCAAATAAAAGTTTATTTATACGATGGATGGTATACTTTCGTTAAATTTCGATAAAAAAAGACCGCCCCGATGTCTCTGTGGGGTGGTTATGAGTATTCATACGTTTATTTAATCAGTACCTTTAATATGTGATTTACTGATGATGGAGAATTATGTAGTTTATTGCGTACACGCATTCAATAAAACACGTCTCAGCGTGAGATGGAAATGGATAAAAACTTTGGATGGAAATTGATTTCTGAAGAGCAATCGGTAATTACGAGTAGTGGCAAATTTTGATAAGGTTCCGCATTTGAATTTAAATATTAGAGATAACATGAACTAACTACGAAATTGAAAGACACTGATATGAGTTTCCTCATTGTCACTATAGTAATGTGAAAAACGTCCTAAAAATTAGAAGACCACATTGGGATGTTGATTGCGAGTTGGTCACCTCTTGGGGCAGATATTAGTTATGACCTTAAAAATATCTGTTTCTGGGCGTTTGTCCATGTGGGTCTCTTCTTGCCTAGGAGATCACGTAAAACTGCCTCTGCCATCTGATAATGATCGTTAACTCTTGATAGGATTTGCTCTCATCCAATAAGTTACTGGTTCGCTCATACGGTTGCAGAGGTTAGATAGTAATCGCTCTGTGCTACAAATAATAACCTGAAATATAATAATATAATATATATAAATTATTAATAATATAAGAGTAATAAGCAGATCCTGGTGAAAATACCAGGAATAGTAATATAAGAAAATAAAATGGACATAAATATATTTATCAGCATTAATAATGGCGTTACTGTCAGCATTTTAACTCTGATATTTTCTCGTGCATTTTTGATAGTAAAGACCTTTTTTCTGATGGCTTTTCTGAAGAATAAAAATGATAACGGACCCCTAAAGTTATATCGATGTATCGCTTAAAGAAACTTTATTCTATAATGAGGTCAGCTGGATATGTCTGAAGTGGCAGGAGGTCGCTGATGGATACGATATTTTTAATTTTTAAACCCAAGAATAATGCTGAGTTATCTTATCTCCGTCGGAAGTCCATTGTGGCGCAGCTATAGCGAACCTGCCGTCGGGTCGCAGGTTTTTTCATCATCAGTGAACATCTGCAACACCAGAGTGCATGTAGGTACGTTGCCGACGTTTAAAGAAAGAATAAGTTCTTCTCTTGAAGGTTCCCAATTCGTATCGGTTCGGAAAGACCGCCGGAAGAAGTTCGTTCCACAGAGTGGTTGTGCGACGAAGAATGTCGAATGAATCGGGCTGTTGTGGATTGTGGGTGGTAAGGGTGGAATTTCGAGTTTTGTCGCGATGTCCGATGGTGAATGTACTAACCATACAGCATGTGTTCCGGTCTGGAAATGTCTGCGCTTGTTTTTATGTGTTTACGGACCCCGACACAAGATAACTATCCTAATGGTATCCTAATGATTTTATAGCCTTTGATTATTTATTTAACGTTTATTTACTACGATTATAAATTGAGTTATTTAAACTTTAGTTTATAGAATGAAATGTTTTCATCTATAATTCTGATGCTTTCTATTAAAAATTAATATAAGAGGACCATTGTATAGTGAAAGCTATGAAATAAATAAATATATCTAGGACGCTACAGCTTGGGAAAGAAAAAGCTTTTCAGCTTCCATTTTATATTATTAAAGCAATGGATTTAATTTTAGAGCCAGTGGTACAGTTTAAGTTCTAACAATTAGTTTTTAAAAGAAATATCCCATTTTATTCGTTACACAAAAAATATCTATCTCATAAGCAGATTTACTATAATACATACCTTTCATACAGACAGACTTAGTCTGGCTTGTTGATTACCCTTCACAAATTTAACACCAGCGCAACGGGCTACTTTGTGAGCTAGGTTTGCGGATTTGGTTTAAAACACCTGATGGCTCTAAGTGAGACTTTAATGAGATCTTCAAGGTTACAGAACAGAACTTCAAATTATAGGTCAATCGTAGTCGAGGTCACTAAGTTTCGCACTTGATCGCTTGTAGTTTCCTCGCAAGTCGCGCGTCGCTCAAAACTCAATGACTCAGTCGGCTCGACGCCCGCGTATATTGCGTGGAACAAGAATTCTAGAAAGTTCTAGAACGTATGCGTTAAGAAAGAAAGAGGCAGAGAGAGGAGAGAGATTTCGAACTTTATGCCTTTTGTAATAAGGCTCTTCGTAACAATATAGGAAGTCTATGTTATGTATAACAGTATATAGTAAATTTATGCTTATAAACTATTTTTTTTGTTAACAAAGTTACTATTTTATTTCCGATGAACATTGGACCAAAATTAAACAATAAATTGCAAACCTAAATTACTCCAGTATCTCAAAATAACATTCATAAAATTTCATCGCCGCGTCGTACAATTCTCGAATCAGCGATTCACGTCACACATCCAGGGTCTCTATAGCCGTGTTATTCCTACCGAATTATAAAAAAAGTGTTATTTAATGAAAAACGGCTAATTTTAATTTACAAGATACGTACATTCCGTTGTTCGAACATGGGGAACATGGATAACGGAGGGTGGCAAAAGATATTTTAGAACACGTCTAACACGATGAAACAAGTTGAGATTTCTTTTTGATATGTTCGACATTGTCTCTTTATTCATGTATGATTTTGGTGGACAATTCTTATAGCGTGCGACATTATATCGAAGACTTTAGCGAGCTTCACCCGTGTTAATAATAATTACTATTGGCAATTTAGACACCGTTGTGGCGTTGTGGGTAGCGAGTCTGCCTTTAGTCTCGGCGGTTGCGGGTTCGATTCAGGCAGATGTTTGTTAAAATTTCTGTCTCGGTCTGGGCATTTGTATGTGTGGGTCTCCCCGCCATGCCTTGGAGAGCACGTTAAGCTGTCGGTCCCGGTTACTATCAATAACATCTGATAATAATCGTTAACTCTCGATAAGTAAATTGCTCTTATCCAAGTTACTGGTTCGCCCTCAGGGTTGCGGAGGTCAGATGGCAATCGCTCTGTGTAAAAACTAGTAACCTGTCAAATCCGGATAAGAGTAATAAGCAGACCCTGGGTACATAAAAATACCGGTAATAATGCTAGGATGAAGAAGAAGATTGGCAATTTAAGTAGAAGCAGAGATGGCATCCCGGCAGAAATGACGGGGAAAGTGTTACCCTCTCACAGAAAACCGGCGAAAGTAACTGTATCAATACTATTGCGTTTCGTACAATGAGTGAGTGCGCAGGAGGCCCAATCTCCTACTTCCTCTTTTCCATTCCATTTATCCCTTTGCATTACCTCCCTCCCTCCCTTGGGTTGGCAACGTGCATTTGATACTTCAAGTATGGCAAGCGTTCATAGGTTGCGGTGACTGATTACTATCAGGAGGACCGCATTAGACCATAGTTAGTCAAACGTCATGGCATTTAAACATTCATTACAACACAAGTGATAGGTTCCCAATACAAACTTTCATACCCCATTCCAACCTCTCTATCGTTTTTCTTTTTCTTTTTTTTTATGTTAGAAGTTGGCAAACAAGCATACGGCCCACCTGATGGTAAGTGGCTGCCGCAGCCTATGAGCGCTTGCAGCACCATTAGTAGGTGCTACTCACGCGTTGCCAACCTCGAGATATTAGTTCTTAAATCTCGTTCGCCCAGTAATTTCACTAGCGTACAATGCCCTTCAAACCGGAACACAGTAGTGCCTAAGCACTACTATTTGGCGGCAGAATATTGGACACTGTGGTGGAACCTACCTAGCCGGCCTCTTGCAATAAAAGACCCACCACCAGTGTGACTGATTGCACTGGTGGAATAATCTCTGTTGTGACAGAGGTTATCCCAACAGCGGGCGATGGGGTCGTCACATCCCGACGCCTTTTCGCGACAAAAAGAAGCCTATGGCCTTTTTCAACATGTTTTCTATTTGTATACCAATATCATCTCAATCGGTTCAGCATCTTAAGCATTAAAACGTAACAGACAAACAGAGGCTTTTCCACATCACCTTTTTATTAAAGGAACGCGAGGCATCGTAAGGGCCTGCATCCCTACATAGTGGATGTGCCCAAAACACGTACAACGCTTTGCTTCCTCGTTCCTGATACGCACCGCAAAGGTATGGAATGCCCTGCCGACCTCGGTCTTCCCAACCACCTACAATATAGGTACCTTCAAATCTAGTGTGAATAGGCATCTTCTAGGCAAGCGCGCTCCACCTTAGGCTGTATCACAACTATACATCAGTTTTGATAACAGCCAAGCGATTGCTTATACATTAAAAAAATCAGAGGTACTTTTGTATTTATAATATTAGTCTTATAAATGTGATTAACAATCATAGTAAAGTATGTAGTTATTATAAACCACGAATAGTCCTCAGAAAAACAAATAGTCATTTTATTTATATTTTAATAAATTCTTCCATAAGCTCACCGATTATAAGTGATAGATAAGCTGATTGGTATAAATATTTAGTAAATAGTTGAACCTGAAAATGACCGGTAGGCCTTTTATTACTCGAGACCGGCTAGGCTAGGTAAACAGTACACTGTATGCGTGTTTTTTTGAAGAATGTTAGCAATGCTTTTTCAAGGCATAACTAATATTCCTATTGCGTCTCCAAATAAGCTCGAAGATTGAGCTAGGAGTGGGTACGACAATAGCCCAAGGGGGTCAGGATCGAGCCCTCGACTCTTGCGTTAACAGAGCGAGGTCGGCCCTTCTACCGTTGAGCTATTGAACCTTATGTGTGTTCTGGTTCAAAGGACACTGTAGCTATTAAATGTATGGTGTTGCAAGCGCTCATAGGTTACGACTAAAGCATCAGATGCGTCGCATGCTTGCTTATATCAATCATATCAAAAAATGCTTGAAGTCAGCCTAAAATCTAAACAAGCTTCGTTAAAATCCACAAATTTATACCCCTCGTACAAAATACTCGCCTAAATCCCCTTATCGCAGGTGCATAGCATGTATAATATGCCCTAAATGTCCTTTTTGTCCGTCCATTTGACAATACCGGTATTAAAGCCGTCGAATTCTTGTCAAGGCTTTCAACGAAGGCTTCGGAGGCATTGAAACGACCATGTTTCGTTTTTTCGAATACGTTCTATAGATTCAAAACGTTTGTTATTTTAGAATCATTGAAATTCATGTATCGTTTAATCCTAACGACATTTTACATTTCTTTTTCTACCATCTATAGTTTCTTCTTCTTCTTTGAGTGCCTCTCCGACTAGCGAAGGAACCAGAAACGGCAACTTTTGGAGACTGTCATGGCATGACAGATATCAACTTTTTCAAATCATAATCTATAGTTTAGGGAAATAATATTAGAGTCATCCTTTTGCGGCTCGATCGGAGAGGTACTACCCTCTAATAGATATTCGGCGTAAGGTAACGGTATCTGTAGGTACTGTTACGTTCCGTGCGATGAGTGAGACCACCGGAGGCCCAAGTTACAAGTGTCATGCAAAAATGAGTAAAGTATATATAGACGCAAATAAGGAATACCATGTCAACCCACACGAATGTCATTTCGAGAAAAACGCGATTGAAAATTTTGAACAACTTGCTTTATATGATTTTTTTATGTATTGGTCAAGTTTTTGGCAATTTCAGATTTATATAAGTTATTTTACTTATTTTCACAAAAAATAAGTATACAAACTGCATATTTCGTGTATAATATAATCCAAAACGTTTAACATAATTCATAAATTGAATGATTAAAAAATGGCCTTTTCAGAAGTTTTAAGGCTTAAACCCTACAAATATTAAAGAAAAATGTTCTTCAGCCATTTACCAACACTTCTGCATATATAACTAAATTTTTTCAATGTTGTGGGTTGACATAACGACATTTTGCTAAAGAATTACGTCCATTAAAAAGAAGCATTAAAAATGGACTGTTCAAAAAACAACTAAAGTACGCATATGGCTTATACGTCATAATTCTTCATTTATTTTGTTTCGAAAAGCAAACAACCGAAACGAATTTGATGATATTTCTATGGAACAAATCTGAAAGTACTAGAATTTTCTAAATAGGTTTCACAAATGAGCTAGTTCTAAAATGACAAACATTAAACAGCATTGCAATCGAGGACCTCCGTTTTGAAGTTTTAAAGGCGTAGGGATGTGACGACCCCATCGCCCGCTGTTGGGATAACCTCTGTCACAACAGAGATTATTCCACCAGTGCAATCAGTCACACTGGTGGTAGGTCTTTTGTTGCAAGAGGCCGGCTAGGTAGGTACCACCGCAGTGTCCAATATTCTGCCGCCAAATAGTAGTGTTCAGGCACTACTGTGTTCCGGTTTGAAGGGCATTGTACGCTAGTGAAATTACTGGGCGAACGAGATTTAAGAACTAATATCTCGAGGTTGGCAACGCGTGAGTGGCACCTACTAATGGTGCTGCAAGCGCTCATAGGCTGCGGCAGCCACTTACCATCAAGTGGGCCGTATGCTTGTTTGCCAACTTCTAACATAAAAAAAAAGTTAGTTATAAAATAAACTAAATTGAAAACCTTTTAGGAGTCAATTTGAAATAAATAAAACCGAATTATTTTGTTCGGAAATAAATAAATATTAATATATTCTGTATCATCGCTCTAATAGATCGTTAATGAACCCCTAATGAACGAGTGAGTGAGTTGAGTGAATGAACGCGTCATTACAATTTCACTTTAATAAGCTACCCAATGACCGTTAATTATCGTGTATCGAATGTAATTATGCTTGAAATGTTAGGTTTGGACTTTGGAATAGTTATTATGACGTCAATATCACTGTTAGCGTTGCGGGTAGCGAGTCTTTCTTTAGCCGCAACGGTTGCAGGTTCGATTCCCACTTGGACAGATGTTTGCATTGATCTTACAAATATATTTTTCGGTCTCCATCGTGCCTCGGAGAGCACGTAAAGCTGTCGGCCCCGGTTGTTATCACATAACTATATTCGTAAATTTTAACTATATATATATATATATAATTATATCTGTCTAGTTCCGTCTATATGTAAGAGAAGTGTGTCCTTCTATACAAATAAATAAAATTGAAGTGCTTGTTTGTAATTCCACATAACAGATTTTCACTAAATGCATGTGAAAGTATATACGGTATCGTATATACTTTCACTAAACTTCATAAAAAAACAATTTATAATTATTTTTAAAGGGATAAGCTTCATATCTAGCAAAAATCGCTCAACGCGGCTAAAGAAAGATTTCTCGCACAGAGCACTTTTTGACTTTTTGACGTTTTCGAAAGTCTGACACAACTATTCTATTGAGAAGTTATTGGTTATTGTATTTAGAGTTATGTAAAAATAAGTGACGTATTCACTGAGGCTTTGTGACCGCGGGCTAAAGCCGCGGGCTCAAAATATTTCATTAAAAAAATAAAACAAATAATGATTACGTTACAGAGCTGACGGTTACAACCTTATTGATTATCTCGATAATGAATGAGTGAGTGAGGTCATGAGTGAATGAGGTGACGAGTGAATGAATGTATTATTAAAATAATTTCACACTTTACAAAGACGATTCTTACCATAACCTATCATTAGTCCGTTTTGAATAGACTCGTCAATAACTTTAATATATGGTACATAGAAGTCTTGAGCAGATTAATCTAAAATAAAAGCCTACTAATGGATTGTCAGATATACATAGAGGAAAACTATTAAAAGATAGTTTATTTAATTAATTTTTTTTTTATTTGGAGGCAAACGGGCAGGAGGTTCACCTGATGTTAAGCGATCACCGCCCTTGAAAATCTGCAACACCTTTAAGGAAAGAATACGATCTTCTCTTGAAGGTTCCCAGATACTATCGATTCGGAAAGACCGCCGGCGGAATTTGATTCCACAAAGTTTATATAAATGTATTATATTTAAAGTGTTTGTTTTTATGTATATTAAAATTGGAATATTAATAACAGTTGGTCTTGGCCACGTGTTGGAGGTCGAACTTAATCAATACTACGGGTATAATAAATTAATAATAGACAAATAATGTGAAAGTTTGAATGTTTGGATGTTTGTTACTCAACCACGCATATATTCTTTAATAAGGCTTAACGAACTCGGATTAAGATAAGCACAGAGATCCGGTATTATTAGGTTCATATGGGGTTATCATACATGCCACAGAACGTATTCAATTGAAATTCGGTGTAGATGTGACTTATCAAACAACATATAAAACTTAAACTGGTTCATTTGAGTAGTAGTTGAGCGATGATTTCCCAGCACAAATGGGCCAGCTCGACAGGGGAAGTACGAAGAAAATCGGCGTAAAGCAACAGTATCAGTTGTTAAACTCAGCACTACGATCATCGCGTATATAATTATTTTATATCCCGGTATTTTTATGTACCCAGGGTCTGCTTATTACTCTTATGCGGAATTGACAGGTCACTAGTATTACACAGAGCGATTGCCATCTGACCTCCGCAACCCTAAGGGCGAACCAGTAACTCATTGGATAAGAACAATTTACTTATCAAGAGTTAACGATTATTATCAGATGTTATTCATAATAACCGGGACCGACAGCTTAACGTGCTCTCCGAGGCACGATGGGGAGACCCAGACGGACAAACGCCCAGACCGAGACAGAAATTTGAACAAACATCTGCCCGAGAAGGAATCGAACCCGCAACCGTCGAGACTAAAGGCAGACTCGCTACCCACAACGCCACAACGGTGGTAATTTAGAATAACATATCTGTATAATATTAACGATTATTTTGATTATTATTAATTTTGATTCAACGCTATTTAATTTCTTAAAATGATTTGTATAACTACCTACATTAATATTATTTGACTTTGTTATAAATAGTGATGCAATTTAAATAAACCATCATTATTATTGTGATGTTTGAGCCGGGCGGTTACTCTGCCCGTCAAATAAATATTGTTAACCAAGTATAATTCGCTTCTTTCGCTATCCTAACGAAATCTGCTACCCTCTTTGTTGCCTTCCCTTTTTCCCTTCCCATCCCTTGGGTGGGCAACGAGCATGTGATACTTCAAGTATCGCAAGCGTCCATAGATTGCCGTGACTGGTTACCATCAGGCGGACCGTATGTTTGCCAACCGTAATAAAAAAAACTTTACCAAGCCAATTTTAAGGTCGCCGCGGATGAATAGTACAATAAGGAAGACCTCTGATAAGAATTATGAAACAATATAATAAGGGTCATTAAAATACGGAAATGATTTCCATGTTAATTGCCCCTTAAAAGCGTTAAGTCTATTAACGCTGGATTGATGGGACCGCCACGCCTTCACCATTCCGATACTATCATGCGAAAGAGAACCAAGGTATTTATTGTAATGACAGCCTATTTTATTCTCATCGTCATGTTAGTTTGTAGTATTTTTGGACTTATGGTTAAATTACGTAGCTCAGTTGTATTAAGTATACCGTGTTAGAAATAGTTGCTGTAAAAGAAACTATGTATATTTTCGAAAACAAATATTACTTAACATATTTGTAATTCAAAACGATTGGCTTTTGATGACGTTGCGGGTTGGATTCCCGTTCGCAGCAGATGTTAACCATACAAGCATGTGTTTCGGTTTGAATGCGATTATTCTTGTAGTTGTGTATGTTTACGAATCCCCTACACAGGATACCACTATCCTAATGAGGGTCGTTGAGTGTGTAGCGTTTATTTAGATCAACAAATAATTACAGATACACAAATCATGTCTACGTGGACTGGTAGCAAGAATGCAGCTAAATTTCTCTGCTGAATTTCAATCTCAATGATTTGGATGAAAAATAAACAATCCTGTCTCCCCTAGAATGTTGTGTATTGAAACTGCAATGCATTTCATTGCAGCAATTTTGCAGCATTCAAATGCAGCAATAAAACTGGTTGTAAAACCTTTTAAAACTACAAACTCGAGGTGTTAAATACGGCATCCAACCGAAAATGAAATTTGAAATACTTGCACTATAAGCTACTATTATTTCGTTTGTTCAAAACGGGGAAACCTTCGACCTTCGACCTTTTTCATATTTTCTTTCAAATAGATGCTTATGATTTTATGCAAATAAACATAATTATAACACTAGAATTAATTCGGATCAATATAAGCTTTTATTACAAAATATATAATTGACTATTATTTTATTTCTAAAAAACATACTATTAAAATTAATGTAAAATCCCGCATAAAACCATCCACGTTGTCGCCCACGCCCAAACTTGGGGAGCGAAAATAGAACAAACACAAGACGATCAGTGTTACATGGTAGCATTTCAATACATCTACATAATTACAGAGATGTGGTGACTTGACACTTTGGAGTGATGGAGGAGGTTTCTGTTTTAATATCGCATTGCCCGCGACTGTACTCGCTTGGACTATTATTAATTGTTTATTTACGTTACCCACCTCGCTACATGATTTTTTTAACGGGAGGAAATATACTTACTTGTTTTTAGGTTATATCTAACTTGGTTCTAGGAGAGAAGGTCTCCGAGGAGGGTGCTTTAGGACGCCCTGCTTTAATGTTTGCCGGGGCCTTAGGGTCTTGGTCGGTGGTACAGACAACCTGTCTAAAAATACACGTCGGTTGGTCTTGGAGCGAAACAACCTCATTAAAAATATTTCCCTTCCTGCGATAACGATCGGCGCCGGGGCGTCACGGATGATTGCGGAAGCGAATCCTTGGCATCCCACTATTGCGCAAGGTTCGTTGGATTTTAGTTGGGCTCCACGACAAGATGGTTTTTTATGGGCACACACATGTTACAGGCTACGATATCTCTATAAAAATATTTTGACGACGTTGTGGCACAAAGGTAGCGGACCTATCATAAGCGCCACAGGTCGCGGGTTTGATGCCGGCTTTGTATTGACCATACAGGCATGTGTTTGTGTATGTCCTCGGACCCCGACCCAGGATATAAGTATCCTAATGGGGACCGTTGAATGTGTAGCGTTTATTTATTATTTATATCAAAACGCGTCAGTGCGTAATCTGACAAGCACAGTGCTCCACACGTGGCCGGAGCCCTATGCCGGAGCACGCTTCCAGCGGGGCGAAAGATAGACATACCAACTTTGCGATTCTACTATTTGTTACAAACATCAGCTATGCGACGTATTTATAACATCATCTACCAGTGAAAGTACTGTTAAAAATGGTCTAGCCATTACGGAGACTAGCCGGAACAAACAAACAGACATATTCCGTCTTAGGAATTCATTAAAAGTTATTACCTATTTTGATATAACATAAAAATTTGAAGCCTCAATAGCTCAACGGTAGAAGGTCCGACTTCGCTCCGTTAACGCGAGAGTCGAGGGTTCGATCCTGAACCCCTTGGCTATTGTCGTACCCACTCCTAGCGCAAGCTTCGAGCTTATTTGGAGGGCAATAGGAATATTAGTAATGCCTTGAAAAAGCATTGCTAATATTTATTAAAAAAAAAAAAAAAAAAAAAAATTAACCTAACAAGGTTAATTACTTCACGGACATTAAAATGTATTATAATTTCATCACATTGTAAAGCAACAAAATTGTCTAATGATCTCATACAGTTTTCTTAATCCTAATGTTGAAAAGAGACGTAAATACCTTATTTGTATACGTTAGAAAAGGATATATATAATCAGGAGCAAATTTAACCTCAATTTTATAGACGCCTTATAAGGATATGCGCGGAAAAGATTTTTTTATTTTCATATCAACTTAAGTTGTATATAAATAAAGCTTGAAATTGATTGTCATTATTGTGATCGTACCGTGTGCAAACCACCAACGCAATTATGACAGGTGAATGGTAGTAATATAAATATTTAATATATTAGAAAAATTAGTTATTCAATATTTAACTTAAATAAATTGAATAAAATGGCAAACAAGTATACATCACTATCACTACATAGTATAAAACAAAGTCGCTTTCTCTGTCCCTATATCCCTATGTATGCTTAAATCTTTAAAACTACGCAACGGATTTTGATGCGGTTTTTTTAAATTGATAGAGTGATTGAAGACGAAGGTTTATATGTATAATAACATCCATTAAATAGTGGAGAAATACTGTTATTTTTGAGGTTTCTAATGTGATGTCGTAAATAATTACATTTAACGCGTGCGGGCTACGGGCAGTAATGAATAAATCAAAGTTACTTTACCGATTTTAATAATTTTTTCAGTGAATGACATAGGCTATATATTTTGTACCCGTGCAAAGCCGGAGCGGGCCGCTAGTAGTATATATATCCTAAGGCCCCAGATCGGAGCGCGATGATTGTCAGTTTGCGTTGGTTCGTTCTGCGAGAGTTCCCGTGACGTGAAAAAGGCACTGAGGTCTCCGCGACAGCAAAAACAAAAGAAAGGATAAGCATTCAAGCAGCGCAACCTATGATCTCTTGCGATACTTGATCCCATGCGTGTTGCAAACCTAAGGGATAGGAGGAGAGAAAAAGGTAAGGAACAGAGCGGGTAGGAGTTTGGGCCTCCCGCATTTTCTGAGAGAGGGTAGTACTTCCTCGGTTGAGCTGGCCCATTCTAGTTAACTAAATAGCGTTGCTTTATGAACTATCCCATTTTGTGCAAAGGCTTTCTTTTCTCAACGGTAAAAGGTCAACTTGTAGAACTGCAGGTTCGGTCCTAATCGCAAGGGGTTCTACACTGGCTGACATCGCAACGCGTCTGACGAGTCACTTCACGAGTTTTTCTGGGATAACTAACCAGGTAGGCCCTTAAGCCCTACTACCAGGGAACTCCGAGTGCAAGTACCTACTCCTAGCATTCGTAATGACTTGGAAAAGGCAGCCTAAGGGAGTAAAAATAGGCTTTCTTTATTACAGTTTTAGTAAATTTATTAAATACATTTTTTTTTATTTCTTATTCTTCTTATTATTTTTCTTTCCCTTTTAATATAACCGTCATCTAAATGGTAGGTTCACTTAAACCAACTTAACAGACCTTCCAAATTTGACGATTCAAAAGGTCTCTTAGACCCTACTTAAGTAAAGAATGTTTTGAGATTCAGTTTGAATGAAAACTTAATTTTTATGAATATGAAACAACCTTAATTCAAAATTGAAATAATTGTGTGCCAGCTTGGTTTCTTAAATATTCAAAACGAAAACATCAGGTCAGTTAATGTTACATCAACATTTTTTGAAAAGAATATAAGCAATGATTATTCAAGTCATTACTAATACTCTACCCCTCTCAATAAGCTGGTAGCTTGCGCCAGGATTCCGAATCGCCAAGCTAAAGTGACAATGGGCAGGGCACATTGCTCATAGAATCGATGGCCAAAAGGCACAGCGTGGGCAGGCCCTCTTCAAGGTGGACTGACGACCTGGTAAAGGTCGCCCGAGTCCGCTGGATGCGGGTGGCGCAGGACCGTTCAATGTGGCACTCTTTGGGGGAGGCCTATGTCCAGCAGTGGACGTCCTTTGACTGATATAATGATGATGATGATGACACTAGGAGTGTGTACGACAATAGCTCAAGGCGGTCAGGATATAACCAGCAACTCTCGCGATAGGAACGGAGTCAGCCGTCAGTCAGAGTTGAGGTTTATAACAATTTTAAGTTAGACCTCAAACAATACAAATTTCAAAACACAAATTCGAATATTCAATAAATAATAATTGCTTTGTCTTCTTTTTCTGTAACTAAGACCCCTTCATATTAAGTTTTTTAAATATCTTCTATGTAAATACGGACTAGTTACAATTTAATTTTATGTAGCTAGTCCGTACGTTTTATGTAACTGTCCAATTAGGAAGACCTAATAGAAGTACTAGTAATGACTTGGAAAAGCATTGCTAGTTATTGACGTAGTTGTGGCGCAGCGGTAGCGAACCTGCCTTAAGCGCCACAGGTCGCGGGTTTGATTCCCGCTCGGAGTAGATGTTTGTATTGATCATACATCTTTTCCGGTCTGGGTGTATTTGTCCTTGTCATTGTGTTTCCGGAACCCCCGATATAGGATATAACTATTCTAATGGGTCTGTACGGTAAAACTACTTAACTGTAGTGAAGTACTAATTCTGTACAGACAAAGTCACGACAAGAAGTTAGCGAGAAAATGAAATCACTAACGAGCCTTTTACGATACGAGGAAAGGTACAAAACTAATAACATACAAGTACATGATATCTAATATGTAATTACGTCAAACTTTGATATGAATATAATTTCTTTGAAACGCCATTGTTGTGTGCATCAACGTTTGTCCTTGTTCGATGACTAATGATTTTTGCATAGTTTTATCATTTTCGTCACGTTACATGAGCTGTTATATCGGCATGCGATTATGTTTTATTATATTTCACACCCGCGATTTTTCTTGCTTAACTAAGTGTCTGGCCGCGGCTTCACCCGCGTGAATAATGAGATAACTTTGATGCAATTTTCATCCCTTTTTAAAACCTTGCAAGCCTTTTTTCAAATCCCGCTGAATTGCAATCCCGATTCTTTATGGGAAAAATGAACCATGAACCTCGTGTCCCCTGTGGAGGCATTAAGACGGAGTGTAATATCTTTTAGAAATTGTTTTGCACTAACATTAAATAAATGGACGCAAATACACTAACATTAAATAAATACCATGTCAACCCACAAAATTAAAAAACTGAGTTATATATGCGGAAGTGTTGGTAAATGGTTGGAGAACATTTTTTTTAATATTTGTAGGGTTTTAAGCTTTAAAACTTCTAAAAAGCCATTTTTTTAATCATGCAATTTATGTATTATGTTAAACGTTTTGGGTTATATTATATACGAAATATGCAGTTTCTATACTTATTTTTTGTGAAAATAAGTATAAATAACTTACATAAATCTGAAATTACTAAAAACTTGACCATTACATTAAAAAAATTCATATAAAGCAAGTTGTTAAGAATCTTCAAACGCGTTTTTCTCGAAATGACATTCGTGTGGGTTGACATGGTATTGCTTATTTGCGTCCAAATATGGTTGTTTTTTTGTCGTTATATTAGGTAAATATGTAAATTACTATATAATACGTAATTGCTTTACAGAATGCACGCCATTGCTACATAATAAATAATAGCGTAATTTTAAAGTACAAATTGTTTTTTCAGAACATAGTAAAAAGAAGTCGTCAGAAATTCGTATGCGTCATGGCCGCTGTCAGATAAATTCTTTGAAAAAAAAAAGTCGTATCTTATAAACAACAAAATTCCTTTGAAAGGTTAACAGAAAATGTCACTGCGTTTTGCATGATAGAATACCACAGTAAAATTAGCAATATTTACTTAATACCACATTCCATCTCACTCATAATAACTACACTTGACATATCTATCCCTTTCTCGCGATGTACCGGTGCATGGCGGATGCTAACGTTACCTGCGCACGCGCCCCCCATTTTCCATATAATTCGAACCGGATATACGTACGACATGGGACGCCATATTTGTCTATGGACGTTAAATAGTCTATGGCATTTGTAATTATATCATAAAATAAAAAGTATCGTGTATATTTCTTGTTATTAGTTCTGATGAAAGTTTCATGTGCACAATTTTCTCCCAACACTTAGTTGGCCTTAGAAATTTATCAAAATATAATATATTATTATCATTTTAAAGGCGTCTCTGTCATAGCAGAGACTATACCACAAGTGCAATCAGTCATACTGGCGGTAGGTCTTTTGTTGGAAAAAGCGGGCTAGGACGGCAGGTAGGTACAGTCACAGTGTCAAATATTCTACCGCAAAGCAGTAGTGTCGTTGGCATTGTTGTGTTCCGATTTGAAGGGCACTGTAGGCTAATGAATGTGCCTGTATGGTCTGAACCCACGACTAATGGCCTCACGGCAGTTTCTTTATCACTGTTGAAAATTAAAATTTTCGACACATAAATAAATTTCATAATGATATTTAAAAATAACAATACAATGTAAAAATTTATTGACTCTAATACCGAGATCAATATTCGTGACAATGTATCCGTAACATCCGGCGTTTGTCTACCGGAAGTCACGTGGTGGCGATTATCGACCGCCAAAAATCCTTTAAGGTTCAATCACACTAAGTACAGTGCGAATACCGCATTAAACATAAATAAAAAAACAGGCAGAGAGAAGACCAGATACATACATAGGTCTTCTTCTTAGCATTATTCCCGGTATTTACCCAGGGTCTGTTTATACTCTTATTCTGACTTAAGGGGTTACTAATTTTTGCACAGAGCGTTTGCCATCTGACCTCCGCAACCCTAAGTGCGAACCAGTAACTCATTGGATAAGAGCAATTTACTTATCAAAAATTAACGATTATTTTTCAATGTTATGTGATTACAACCGGGACCGAAAGCTTAACGTGCTCTCTGACGCACGGTGGGGAGACCAACAAGGACAAACGCCCAGACCGAAACAGATATTTATAACAATGTCTGCTCCGAGCGGGAATCGAATCCGCGTCTGTCTAAGCTCAAACAAGGCGTCAACGTCAACGTTCAGCAGATAGATACATACATAAATATGTATGTATAATCCTAGGCCTGCAAGACCCAAATTGTATAAGATGAAAATTTTATTTTAACTACATCGAAATTAAAGATTTTAATTTCTTGTAAATAGTAGAACTATGCAATTATTTCGACTGGGAAAAGAAATATAGGTTTTATTTATTAACAATCTAGAGCGGATATCGTGACTAAAAACTACCATTTCCTACAAATTTTAGGTAAAAAGTGATAAAATTTTGTGACTCACTGTACCTATAATCTTTGCGCTTTGAGGTCAATATCCTTATCTTTATTTAAAAAAAAAATATATTTTTTTTATTTTCTATTAAATTTAATTTTAACATAGTTTTTCTCATTCTCTCTTACTCGGTTTGATATAAAATGTGAATACCACAGTAAAAGAAATAGTATAGATTTATTATTGGATGGATAGTCGGCGTGAAAAGAGTCTGTGAAAAAGTTTCCAATTTGAAAGGAAAGTAGAGTATTTTGAAAGAAAGAAAGAAAGAAAGAAAGAAAGAAAGAAAGAAAGAAAGAATAATTTATTTAGAGCAGAACCCTACAATTAGGGACAAATTAAAAATTACAAAAACTAAAAATAATCATAAAACTTATCCGAAAACTTAAACTACAGCTACACGTTTTTCTTAATTAAACTAAACTAAAATTAATTTGTCTTACAAGTTGAATCTCGTGACATTTTGACATTCTATTCTCAATGGTGGCTAAATTTTTTATGGAAAAGAATTAAAATTTAAAACATTACGATTCAAAATTTATTGAAAATCTTTATAAAACCAAAATTACTTAGACGACTCGCTTGCGGTCTATATCTGTCTAATCGTATATAAATAATATGTCAAATAATTCATCACTATCACTACATAGTATAAAACAAAGTCGCTTTCTCTGTCCCTATATCCCTATGTGTGCTTAAATCTTTAAAACTACGCAACGGATTTTGATGCGGTTTCTTTTAATACATAGAGTGATTGAAGAGGAAGGTTTATATGTATAATAACATCCATTAAATACTGGAGAAATATTGTTATTTTTGAGGTTTCTAATGTGATGTTATTTAGTTATTTATAACTACAGTAATTAATAAATGAAAACTACTGGATCGATTTTAATCATTTTTTCAGTGAATGACATAGGCTATATATTTTATACCCGTGCGAAGCCGGAGCGGGCCGTTAGTTTCTGATATAAAAAAAAATTGTGACATAATAAATCAACAAATTCTATAACTATATCTATGCAATTCGGAATTGTGAGCTGGTGACATAACATTTGTACGTGCCGATCATCATAATTTGACTATTTGATGAAGAATGCACGTGATCGGAATGACGCGGCGTCGGCGATCTAAAAGCACTTCCAGGAGATGCATTGCAGAATTTGCTAACATAGACAATTCAAGGACAGTTCTATAGAAATTCGCATACAAGATCAATCGATATGTATCTATATTCGTGACATAATAACTTGGACAAAGACATTTAAGTAGAAAACCTAATGAAGTAGTATAATCTATAACTCGAAGGATATACGGCTACTTTGAGCCTCCGCGAGGGCTTTCCCTTTCCTACAGCAGGGTTTTAGTCCTCTTCTTTGACGACGTTATGGCGCAGCGGTAGCGAACCTGCCTTAAACACCACAGGTCGCGGGTTCGATTCTCGCTCGGAGCATAATATGTTTGTATTGACCATGCAAGCATATTTTCCGGTCTAGGTGTATTTGTCCTTGTCATTGTGTATGTTTCCGGACCCCGACACAGGATATCACTATCCTAATGGGGGCCGATGAGTGTGTAGCGTTTATTTTTTTCTTCCTAGCATTATTCCCGGTACTATACGAGTATTTGACCCAGGGTCTGCTTATTACTCTCGTCTAGATTTGACAGGTTACGAGTTTTTACACGGAGCGATTGCCATCTGACCGTCACGCCGTACCTCAAAGGGCGAACCAGTAACTCATTGGATAAGAGCAATTTACTTCCAAGAGTAAACGATTATTATCAGATGTTATGTGATAACCACCGGACCAACAGCTTAACGTGTTTTCCGAGTCACAGTGGGAAGACCCACAAGGAAAAACGCCTAGACCGAAACAGATATTTATAAGATCACTGCAAACATCTGCCTGGGATGTTTCTGCATCGAACCCGCAACCGAGTAGGCTAAAGGCAGACTCATTATTCCCAACGCCATAACGGTGTCCACGGGGTTTTAGTATTCGGACATTTCTCTCAATTTTAACTGAGTCTAAATCGATCATTATCTGTTCCAGAGATAAGGAACAGAAACTTAATAATGGCTAAATACACACTTAACGGCCCCTATTAGGATAGTTATATCATGCGTCTGTGGTCTGAAAACACACACAAGTTGTATGTTATACAAACATCTGCTCCGTGCGGGAATCAAACCCCCGTACTGTGGTGCTGAAGGCGGGTTTGCTACCATTGCGCCACAACGTCGTCTCACTTAATATGTAGACTCTAAATTAAATAAGATAATTGCAAAATTAGTCATGATGTCTTTATGTTGCTAGCGGTTGGAGTAAGCTATCCGTTTTACTTGGCGACGGAGAAGGCGTCTCAAGCAACCTTAACAAAGGCTTAGGTGGTGGATTTAGGGAATCTGTCATCTAAAATAAAAAGCCCGAGGTGGCAATTAAGTACCCTTTTTTTTTTTTTTTAGTTTATTGGTCCATAAAACAAAATGACAATCAAAATAAAAAGTACATGTAAGTATAACAATATATGTAAGAACTTATCTATGATTTCATTTCTCTAGATATAGACACAACATGCATTCTCAAGTATAACAATATAACTAAACTAAGCATCTAACCTAAGGTAGCTAGACAAATAATACTAAAAAATTTAAAATTAATAAAATTAAATTACAAACTAGTTACTTAAAAAGATCTTTTAAAATGTTACGCAAAGAGGCTAAGGAACTATTGGTAAAAATATCATATTTAAAACTAATACTATTATAGGATGCACAAATGGAGACTTGCGCTGTCGGAACCGTGGAAGAATGTAAATCGCGTACTCGTAGATGCGACAAAAGGCGCCGTGCAGAATACCGTGCAGTTTTAGTCGGTACGAGTCCGACATAGCCTCCTGTTGCCACCGTGAGAGTGAGGCATCTATGAGGATTTCCCCACGAGGAAAAAAGCTATCGTTTTTAATCAATTTCTTAACCACATCAACATCCTGATCCCAATTTCTATCGACATAGGCGCCAGGAAAGGCACCGTTTAGAATTTAGAGACAGGCGTTTTACATGCACCTTGCACCTTGGCAATTAGATCTCCACGTGACGACCCCGACACGGGAACGTGACGTGAAATTTAATATCACGCTGCAAAGGAAGACGATCGTCATTGTATTTAAATTGCAAGTGCACCGAATTATCGATTCGAAAAGCGATTTACGGAGTTTGGTGTCTCGTTTGATTTGACACCTATCGATTTATAAAATTAATATGTTAAAATATATTTCAATAATACCCTGTGTAGCAACATCTACACGCAACATGACGTAACGCGATAGAATGACAAGATTGTCACAATGTCACATCAAGCTACAACAACACAGGGCATACTACGCAACGATATGGCCGACCAACGAACGTCACGCTCCTAAATCACGCTATCAAAGTTTCCTACCTACTTGAGGTATATATACAACTTTCCAACGTAAGTTGTTGGGCTTCGGCCCAGGGCTTCGGTCCGCCAGGCAATATCACCAGCCTGGTCGGAGGATACTCCCCTTCGTGTTGAGACACATTTCCCACATCGTCACCTTCACAGTGATGACGCCCGACGTGATCTTCACCCTCTACACCCTGCAATAGAGAGGTGGCAATCCGTTCCTGTGGCAACTCTGTTCATTCACTTATCAAGAGTTAACGATTATTATCAGATGTTATGTGAAAACAACTGATCCAACAGCTTTACGTGCTCTTCGAGACACGGTAGGTAGATCCACAGAAACAAACACCCAGACCGAAACAGATTTTTGTAAGGTAAATACAAACATCGGCTCTGATCTGGAAAACCCGCAACTGTAAAATATAAAAAAAGCATTTCATTTCGATTGTCATTAATACTTTGTAACTATTGAATTATTGAATACTACGAAGATTAGGGTACCGTTATTAAAACATAAACTGTAAATCGTTTTCGTTAAACGAAAACACCGCCTCCTTAAACCGGAACAAGAAACCAAATTAATCCTCATCACCCATCATTAACACCATCACACAACATTAAAAAAGCGTCAAATCGTTAAAAGTCTACCAATACAGAATACCAATTGACCAAAACATGGTATAATGCGTTAACGCATGCTAATTACTATCACCATTTATCATTCCTGCATCATAGATTGGCGGATGAGATACGGCGATAAAACAATGGAAGCTTCTAAGCTGACGATAGCGACACGACCACGTTCACGATACGACATTTGGACGCAAATAAGCAATACCATGTCAACCCACACGAATGTCATTTCGAGAAAAACGCGTTTGAAAATTTTAAACAACTTGTTTTATATGATTTTTTTAATGTATTGCTCAAGTTTTTGGCAATTTCAGATTTATGTAAGTTATTTTACTTATTTTTACAAAAAATAAGCATACAAACTGCATATTTCGTATATAATATAACCCAAAACGTTTAACATAATACATAAATTGCCTGATTAAAAAATGGCTTTTTAGAAGTTTTAAAGCTTAAAATCCTACAAATATTAAAGAAAAATGTTCTTCAGCCATTTACCAACACTTCTGCATATATAACTCCGTTTTTTCAATTTTGTGGGTTGACATGGTATTGCTTATTTGCGTCCATTTAAGAGTCCTTACTTAATATAAATGCGAAAGTCTCTATCTCTGTCTGTCTTTCTATCGCGCGATTAAAATGATTTGGTACACAGATAGACTAGAGCCTTAGAAGGGACAAAGGCTACTTTTTAATTCGAAAAAAGGGTTGCAAGGTTTTGAAAGGGGGGATGAAAAGTTGTATGGAAGTATCGTCAATTTTAGAATAAGAAGCTTGAAACTTATTTTTTAGGCTGTTGATTCGATATCATTTCATAGTATAAAACAAAGTCGCTTTCTCTGTCCCCATATCCCCATGTATGCTTAAATCGTTAAAACTACGCAACGGATTTTGATGCGGTTTTTTTAATAGATAGAGTGATTGAAGAGGAAGGTTTATATGTATAAAAATAGTGGAGAAAAAAAAATTAATGTTTCTAATGTGATGTCGTAAATAATTAAATTCAACGCGAGCGGGCCACGGGCAGTAATTAATAAATCAAAACTACTGGATCGATTTTAATCATTTATGCGAAGCCGGAGCGGGCCGCTAGTAAATAAATATTCAAAGTTTGTAAAAGTTTTACTCTCAAGGGTTTAAAATAACAATATTCGAGATATTGGGTCTTAAATCTCCTTTACCCAGTAATTTCACTAGCTACAGTATCATTCAAACCCAAAAACAGTATGCAGCTGTACGCTAGAATAACTGACACCGCGGAGGTACCTTCCTAGCCGGCCTCGCGCATTATAAGGCCTACCAAATCACCAGTCAAACAAATCCCATGAAATTGGATCAAGTTTGTTTTAGAAAATATTTTGTTATGGATACTTTTAATGTTATGGGGACTTTTAAAAAAAAATTACCAATGCTTTTTTTTTTTTTTTAAGAATATTAGCAATGCTTTTTCAAGGCATTACTAATATTCCTATTGCCCTCCAAATAAGCTCGAAGCTTGCGCTAGGAGTGGGTACGACAATAGCCCAAGGGGATCAGGATCGAACCCTCGACTCTCGCGTTAACGGAGTGAAGTCGGTCCTTCTACCGTTGAGCTATTGAGGCTTCGCTTATTAAAGAAGAAACCATTTTGTTCTTAAATTTAGTTTTATTTTTCGTATTTATAGTATGCGACAGTCGGAACGATATGTCTGATCACTCTTATAATTCAGGCCACAGTGTGAAAAGAATTTAACTTGCTGTGACGTATAATAAGGACGAAAGGAGCACGTTCGTCTCATTTCCGTCTAAATTTTGTGACGAATAGAGTCGCAATATTTTATGTATAAATGTGTATAGTCTGTTAAATGTAACTTGAACCCTGCGCAGTAACACGTTTTTGGGTCTCAACCGTATGCGGTATGAAGGGGGCCGGGTTTAGTACACTCGCTCACGGTTGTTTTAGTTCTTTAATAATAAATTATTAAAAAATAAATTAATATATAAATTAGTTTTGTCAAGTGTGTTAACATTTATTTCAAGATAATGGCTCGACCGCAATCAACTTTAAGGAGACGGGAGAGAAGGATGGTATTTGACGTTTATAGTTATTTTTAAAAGAAAATAATATAACTAATTCTCTGAATAATACTGCGGAAGATACGAAGAAGTCTGTCTCACTATTAATAATGTACATTATTTCTTTTATATATATAGGTACCTTTTTCTATACTATTTATTTGTTTTATTCTATTTAAGTAATTATTAACGATAATAAATAAATAATTAATTTAATTTAGAAGAAATAATAACTATATTATATACTCAATTCCGTTTTCCCACTTTATAAAAAATCAATTTAAATAAGACGAAACCAATATTTTTGTTTAACATTTTCGTCCATTATTGTACCTGCGCAGAAGCAGCCATTTTGGTTCAAGTTACATTTAAGGAACTATAATGTACATAATAATTCTTTAACAAATATAAAGGATGACGTTGTGGTCGTGGGTTCGATTCTCGCTCGAGACAGATGTTTGTATTGATCATACAGGCAAGTGATCCGGTGTCTGAGTATATTTGTCCTTGTCGTTGTGTATTCATCCCGGCCGCCGACACAGGATATCACTATCTTAGTGGGGGCCATTGTGTGTGTGCAGTAATTATTTATTTACATAAAATCCTCTTTTGTAATTGGTCAAAGATGAATTTTAATTAAATTATAGACTATCCTGGAATCGATAGCCCAATGGTAATCCTACCCAGCATCGACAACATCGTTAAATCGTAATTCGGCGTAGGCCATGCATTTAGATTCCCCCGCGAGTCAACGACCGCATTGGGCCGGAAGGGCCGTCTGCGCGGAAGTGTCCATTGTGCATTTTATTTTTTTTCTCTTGTCATATCTATTTTCGTCACATTCGCAGGATATTACACCTTTGGGGTTATTGACTGGAAGTTTGACAAACGCTTGTCTAGCCTCCTAATGACATAGTATGAACATAGAATACTTTATTTGGGGTATTGACTTATGCGCAGCCTTCTTCGTACTCCTTTTGAAGACATTGTGGCGCAGCGGTAGCGAACCTGCTTTAAGCGCCACAAGTCGCGGGTTCGATCCGCTCAGAGAGATGTTTGTCCGGTCTGGGTGTGTTTGTCCTTGTCATTGTGTATGTTTCCGGACCCCTGACACAGGATGTAACTATCCTACTGGGGGCCATTGAGCGTGTAACGTTTATAAGGTTTATTTATATTTATGCGCTTTATAAGTAAGGGAATAATATGAATAATTATAGGATTTTTCATAATAACCGGCAGTGCAAATAATTTGCAATTCATTTTTATGTTAGAGGGGGCAAACAAGTAGGAGGCTCACCTGATGCTAAGCGATTACCAGCCTCCCTGAGCATTTGCAATGCCAGAGGAATAGCATCTGCGTATTCGAGCTTTTATGATAGAACTGTTATAACGCGGACGAGCAGTCACTTCAGGAGTTTTTCTACAGCGTGCGTTGCTAGGCAACCATGCGGGCATTTTTTTATAATGTTAGCAAGTTTTTAAATGTAGTAATTGCGATAAGTTAGCTTCGTTTTGAGGAATTCACTTAACTATCCTCAGAGTCTTTGACCAGTTGATCAGGCATTTTCATTTGGTATCAGTTACATTTTGAAGTATAAATGTAAAGCTTTGCTACACACTCAACGGACAGGACTCAATTAGGATAGTTATATCCTGTGTTGGGGCCCAGAAACCATCACAAAGACCGGACCACATGTATGTATGGGCAATACAAACATCTGCTCCGAGCGAATCGACCCTGCGACTTTTGGCGCTTAAGGGAGGTTCGCTAAAGCTGCGCCACAACGACCTCGTTACATGAGCCGGTATCACCAAGGAAGTATTATCCTCCAATTACGTCCTTAGCCGTGGTTCGGCTTCACAGGAGGCACCCTAAGGACGGAATCAAATTTGAGCCACCGTAAGGGCTGCCCCTTTATCACGGCAGCCCCTTTATCACGGCTTAAATTATATGGATGTTGGACTCATCCAAACTATTTTGGCAAGTCCAAAATCTATAATGGCAAAGGAAATGTGCAAATTACTATTTGTTTAATGTTTCATTTTTAGTTTGTGATTGATTGTGTGTTTATTTGTAGTTCGTGTTTAGATGGGATTGACATATCCGTGTGGATAAAAATCCCAAATCAAGTTATAAAGAATTAAAAAAAAAAAAATATGATTTTTTTATGTATTGGTCAAGTTTTTGGCAATTTCATATTTATGTAAGTTAATATACTTATTTGCACAAAAATAAGTATACAAACTGCATATTTCGTATATAATATAACTCAAAACGTTTAACATAATACATAAATTGCATTTTAAAAATTGGCTTTTTTATAAGTTTTAAAGCTTAAAACCCTACAAATATTACACAAAAATGTTCTTCAGACATTTACCAACACTTCTGCATGTATAACTCAGTTTTTTCAATTTTGTGGGTTGACATGGTATTGCTTATTTGCGTCCAGATAGTGTACAGAACGCACGGAAAATATTGTGAGAAATATACCAGCCGCTACTCTAATTCGTTACGTATAATTCCACATGTATCATGTGAGAGACTTTCAGAACCATTAACCTTTCTCTTAAATCACTTAATTTTATTTTATTTATATGAGAACATTGTAAATATGATCGTGGCATGCGAATTTAGCATTTAGGTTTTTAATTTTTGAAAATACGTACGAATTTCGAATCTTTTTTTTTTTTTATGTTAGAAGTTGGCAAACAAGCATACGGACCACCTGATGGTAAGTGGCTGCCGTAGCCTATGAGCGCTTGCAGCACCATAAGTAGGTGCCACTCACGCGTTGCCAACCTCGAGATATTGGTTCTTAAATCTCCTCTGCTCAGTAATTGCACTAGCGTACAGTGCCCTTAAAACCGGAACACAGTAATGCCTAAGCACTACTATTTGTTGGCACATTATTTGACACTGCGGTGGTACCTATATAGCCGGCCTCTTGCAACAAAAGACCTACCACCAGTGTGACTGATTGCACTGGTGGAATAATCTCTGCTGTGACAGAGGTTATCCCAACAGCGGGCGATGGGGTCGTCACATCCCGACGCCGGTAAACACGTCTTCTACAGGTTCTTGAGGTTTTATTCTTATCAGAAAAGCCATGTGCTTCTATTTTGTTATTGTTAAAATTTATTTATTTTACTACACATAACAGAAATACTGTGTTTCAAATACACTGTCGCTAGTGAAATTACTGTGCAAAAGAGATTTAGGAACCAATCAAATCGAGCTCAGAAAAAGCTTGCGCTAGGAGTTGGTGCAATAGCCCAAGGGGGGTCAGGATCGAACCCGCGATTCTCGCATTAACGTAGTGAAGTCGGTCCTTCTACCGTTGAGCTATTGAGACTTCCTAGGCTTAGGATGGTAACGATTTTGCCTTTTTATCGTGTTGTGTTAAGCAATGTGTAGATGTTGCTACAACCAATTTAATATAGAATTTAGACTTAAGCAACTGGACATATATCTCAAAGAACTCATTGATTCAGTTCTAACAGTTCACTCGATGTTAATGTGGTAACAAGAAATTACTACTATTATAATATTACTGAGAAATAATCGCCCCAGATCGAGTTTGTAAATGATAATGAGAAACGCTTATCATATACGTTTGGATTGCTTCTGATCTTTTAATCGTAATACGTAATCTATAATAACGTTTATATGTTCATCTGTTAATCTTAGCTTCGAAATTAAACGCAATTTTTCTTTGTTAAAAAAGTGCTCTTGTTGAAGCTATTTTATAAATCTTAATAATAAGGTACTAGAATTGGTATATCCGCCTGAACTTGTCGCCGCAATTGTGACTTTTGAGCCACGACTGGTACGAGCAAGGATTAGTGTTGTTTATTCACTTTTCTGTATAAATGACTTGGAACTTGCCAGTGATCTGTTTTGTCTATCTGTCTTGTGAACTTCTAATCTATATCTTGAACAAGAGATAATAAGCATTATCTTACATAGGAACCCTATCTTTTGTGATTAGTAAATAATAAATATGAAAATATATATTTTTTTTTATGTTAAAAGTTGACAAACAACCATACGGCCCACCTGATGGTAAGTGGTTACCGCAGCCTATGAGCGCTTGCAGAACCATTAGTAGGTGCCACTCACGCGTTGCCAACCTCGAGATATTGGTTCTTAAATCTCGTCTGCCCAGTAATTTCACTAGCGTACAGTGCCCTTCAAACCGGAACACAGTAATGCCTAAGCACTACTATTTGGCGGCAGAACATTTGACACTGCGGTGGTACCTACCTAGCCGGCCTCTTGCAACAAAAGACCTACCACCAGTGTGACTGACTGTGTTTTTTCAAAGAAAATATACATTTTGTACCGTTGAGTAATAAAATCTGAAAATCGGGCAAATTCGCGTATAAAACATAGTAAAGTATAAATCACTACGTACCAACGTATAAATCATTAGCTTTTACGAGCCTTTAAATGAGTGTTTAGGATGCGCGGGCGCCGGTGACGCCATCTTAGGACCATACTGAGAAAACACGTGCGTTGCGAAATTATTTTTACTTATGAAACATTTTGTATTTTAAGGTTTAAGATTGTATTAAGGATGGATATTAGTAATCAGTTTTAACCAATAAGTACAAAGTCGGATAAGACAAGGCGAACTTAAATATTAGGCTTTCTTACCCTATGTATTTCCTTTCTAAGAGTTTAGCTTGTGCTAGATGTATTTATTTTATTTTATGACAGTTTGCAAACAAATCGCACCTTTAGAAAAAAACGCCACAATTCAAAACAAAAAAATGAAAATTTAGTGATCAGCGTAAAATGACTTAAAACGAAATTCTCAATGTAACAATACCCCAAACATGGCCATCTTCGAGCGTAAATAACTGACGTAAATAACCAAGAAAATGTAATATAAGAAAAATATAATATATTTTAAAACTTATTTTATTGTTTCCCAAAAAATTGCTTTTTGAGTTATTTCGATTTCGTTCTAAAGGTGCCAAATATTAAATAATTTTAACTATCATATTCACGAATATGATCACCAAATTTTTTTTTTTCTAAAAATTTAAATAAAAACTCAGTATAAGCTTTTCGATACTTTATCCGATGTGTTGATAAAGGGTTCCCGATTTCAATAATTTTTCTCACAAAAGAAGGAATGCATACTAAATTTCATGAAAATCGTAGGAGCCGTTTCCGAGATTCAGAAAGCGAACAAGAATTGCTCGTTTAAAGGTTTTGAATTTATTGTTAATAGACAAACAACAGTTAACATTTTTAAACATTTATAAACCAAATACTTAACATACAATACTTAAAAGCCCATTTCGTCCATACGAAGATAGGTTTTAAATCGTTCCCAACCGAATTCGGTAGTAATAGTCAATTCCAAAGCTTTATTAATTTAAATGGATATATTTAAAATACAATAACTTCTAAAAATGGATTACTTAATGTTTCTGAGTCATGTTACCGTTAAAATAAACAGGTGTGCTCGATTTAAGCATCACCATTTAAAACTTTTTGTTATCATGACGGTTGGCAAACAAGCATACGGTCCGCCTGATGGTAAGCAGTCACCGTAACCTATGAATGCGCGCGATACTTGATGTACAAGCGCGTTGCCAACCCTAAGAACAGGAGGGAAGGGATGAGAAGGGAAAAAGGAAGGTCACTCATCGCACGAAACGCAACAGTACCAACTGATACTGTTTTTTTTTTCTGGTCGGGGAGGAAATCTACTGCCAGATACCCGGCGTCCTGGGGAGGAACAACCGGGTTATGTGGGGTTCCATGACAAGGTAGAAACGTCATGGGGACCCACTAAAACCTCCTCGGTGGCCGACCTCAGTGTTTTTGTCAGGTTACGGGAACTCTTGGAGAACAAACCAACGCGACCTGACAATCACATGGCTCCGGTTGGGCACCAACCGGTTGGGGGAGGGGAGAGCATCAACTGATACTGTTACTTTATCCTGATTTTCTGTGAGAGCGTAGTACTTACCCGGTCGATCCGGCCCTTTTGTGCTGAGAGAAGTATGGCTCTACTACCGTTAAAAAGTTGTTATTACCGTAAATATTTAAATAATCAAATCATTGACGAAATATTAAAAGTTTTGTTATCTGATTTCAGATATTAATATAATTTCAGATAATAATCTAATATATATATATAATTATAATTCTCGTGTCTCGGTGTTTGTTACCAAACTCCTTCGAAACTACTCGACCGATTTTTATGAAATTTTCTGTGTATATCGGGTAGGTCTGAGAATCGGTCGAAATCTATTTTTCATACCCCTAAATGTTACGGCTGGTCCAAACCATTTATTTTTTTGGCATTGAAAAATACATACAACCCTAAATTTTCACCTTTCTACGATCAACCCCTATTTTTAATAGCGATATTAGTAATTCAATAATTTTCACCGGTGTCACATCTGTTCACAATTAGACTCCGTTTAGAGGCTCTGCTATAGGGTTCCAGATTTTATTTTGTGGCAGGGCAGCATTAACATCTGCTGGGCCCAATAGCTAAGTATAGAATTTACAATACAAATTAATAACAGCTTCTCTCACGACTTCATGGGCGGGAATAAGGATTTTTAATGCGGCACCCATCTATATCGAAATTCAAATTTTGTAGTTCGTACTAGCTGTTCCCGCGGCGCCGCTCGCACTATTTAGTTTTTTGATGATCCCACGGGAATCCAACATTCTTCCGGGATAAGAAATATCATATATATTAATAGAGATACAGCTATGTGTGCACCAAATTTCATCCAAATTTGTCTACAAGTTTTTGCGTGAAAGAGTAACAAACGTCCATCCATCCATCCAAAACTTTCACATTTATAATGTTAGTTAGAAGTTAGATTAGATTTTCCTTATTGCGCTTTATGTGTTAATCCAGGTGGCAATCTATATCTGCGCCAAATCTTCATCCAAATCCGTTCGGCAGTTTTTGCTTCATTGAGTAACAAACATTCAAACATAAAAACTCATTATTCTTATTTTATAGTAGGATACAGCCATTGACCCAGACGAAGCCACGTACTAAAGCAAGTTACAGCAACCGTGACGATGTTATCACATAGGCCTATCACAAAATAACTGGCCCATTGAGACACGGTAGCCGCTAAAAATGGTCATAAGTCGTGTTTATTTAAATTTGGACAAAAGACACTTGTATAATTATACTAACTTGTTTTGGGGTTTTAGAAAACAAAAATATGTCTATATACGGACAGTGAGTCAGTCGCCCACGCGACATTTTTACACCCGGACGAATTTAGCTACAGATAAAAACTTATAAAGCAATTAAGATTGTTTTTGACGATTTATCTTGAAGCGCTACGTCCGTTCCGAAACGCTCATAGCCGGGTGCACTCACTGATCGGTAAACGATCGACGGGTTAAGAAAGTTTAGGCGCTGTCAGTCAATATATCGCAAAGTGGTATTTCAACTAAGTGTCTGAGTTGTTATCAGTTTGATAATAATCAAAAAGTCAAGTCAGAGGCCAACTCTGACACTGGATTGGCCGCTAGCCACTTGATAAGAAGAAGACCTCTGATGTATTCGGCATAAAAAGTACCCTGGCCTAAATTTAACTTTAAACCTGTGCCAGATCTTTTTGTTTTTAACCTAGGTTACTAATTACTATACTCAGGTTCCAGGAATTTGTCAAAGCCAGTAGTAGGTAGGACCAAAATGGTATAAACATGGACTTTAACTCTTCATAATTTCGTTGACTGGGAATTTTCCGACTATATTAACTAATTGTAGGATACAATTGATAATAAATCCACTTTTTCAAAAAAAAAAAACTCAAATGCTTATTCTTATTTATGAAATCGGTAAGAAAGCAAACTTAATCGAATAAGTTATAACTTCGTCGTCATTCCTCCGAGGCGAGTCCCACAGTGTGAATTATAACCAGGGACCACCCACGCCTCTAGGAAAGCTGGGAAGGCTAGGAAATCCGGTTGCGGTTTAGAATAAGTTAGCTCTTGTTAGGTCTTAGTATCACAATGGAGCACTTAGGCGGAGTTCAAAAGAGCCGCTATCTCGCTGATAGCTTGCTTTACTTGGATTTAGTTCGAATTCCAATAGTAAGGAAATTGGGTTACTTATTAATGGTTATTGTTTGATTGTGTTAAAATCTGTTTTAGGCTTAATTAGTTATTTTTATTGTCAAAAATATTTTTTAAAATACACAATTCTGCTACAGTTTCGTACACAGAAGGTGCCAACGGAAGCCTGTTACTTAGCCTACGTTGTTCGTTCGTCGTTTTTTGAGAATTTGTAAATACACATTACACACAAAAGAAATTTGTTGCCACTACAAAAAAAAAGTAAATAAAATTGTAAATTGTATTTCGTGAGCATTAAACATACGTATATTTAAATAGTCAGAATTTTCATTTCCCCTATAAAAACAAATTCAAAGGGATTTTCTATTCAAGAAACTTGATAATTTTGTTCAATGGTGGTACATAATCTTTTAGTACCTGCATGACATTTGTATTTTTTTTTTGCTAAATCATATTTTTTGAAAGTTATATTTAGATACGATTTAGCTTTTACAACGCCATTTACTGAAGTAGCGTTAGTGTTGCGGTGTCATTAAGGTAATAATAGTATTATTACTCGCCAGTCAGTCAGTCATGTCAGTCCCCATGATATATATCCTAACTAGCGGCCCGCTCCGGCTTCGCACGTGTATAAAATATATAGCCTATGTCATTCACTGAAAAAATGATTAAAATCGATCCAGTAGCTTTAATTTATTCATTACTGCCCGTGGCCCGCACGCGTTAAATGTAATTATTTACGACATCGCATTAGAAACCTCAAAAATAACAGTTTTTTCTCCACTATTTAATGGATGTTATTATACATATAAACCTTATTCTTAAATCACTCTATCTATTAAAAAAGAACCGCATCAAAATCCGTTGCGTAATTTTACAGATTTAAGCATACATAGGGGCAGAGAAAGCGACTTTGTTTTATACTATGTAGTGATTAAGGCCATAGAGTGCGTAGAGTTTTTTATAATCAATTAGTGATATGATGTCCGAGTATCCAATTCGTAATTCAATATATTTTGTAAACTAAATCGTAGGTATTATATTAATAATGACACATGAAATCAGAGATCGCTTCACGCCAAACTTGGTCATGTACTGATTTGAACATGACACCGATCATGTACCTACGTGACTGATGAACGATACTGTAAGCAACATTTAATAACAAATATCTATAATTATACATAACCTTTGTATATAACTTGACTTGAAAGTAGGTTCTAAATTTTGGCACTTTTGTTTTTTTATGTAAGAGGGGCAAAACAGCAGGAGGAATAAACATTTTTTTTTATGTTACACGTTTGCCAAACAAGCATACGGCGCGTGGCAACGCGTGAGTGGCACCTACTAATGGTGCTACAATAAAAAAAAAAAAAAAAACCATTCGTAGTTGCCACTCACGTGTAGCCAACCTCGAGTTATTAGTTCTTAAATCTCCTCTGCCCAGTAATTTCATTAGCGTACAGTGCCCTTCAAACCGGAACACAGTAATGCCCAACCACTACTATTTGGCGCCAGAATTTCTGACACTGCGGTGGTACCTACCTAGCCGGCCTCTTGCAACAAAAGACCTACCACCAGTGTGACATCTGCAAAGACAGAGGGCATGCAAATGCGTTGCCGTCTTTTGACGAAAGAATAGGCTCTTCTCTTGAAGGTTCCCAGGTCTAGAGGTTAAATGGGCCGGCTCGGTCGTGGAAGTTCTTCCTAGCATTATTTCCGATAAAATTTATATTATTTTATTATAAGTCTATTATTGTCGTATTATCTGAATTACCACAGCATACTTTTTATTCTGGAAAATTATAAGGTCTTATGTTACATTATTAACCTACAAATGTTTCATTTATCCCTAGAGGTAATTCTAAAATTATCGCGGACGAAGTCGCAAGCAGATACTTATAATCATATTAATTACCGAACAACGACGACCTATTCAAACTACACGGCAGCGGCGATGTATTGGTTTAGTAAATGAAATAAAAATGTATAATCCAAATAAACGTGGCTAAAACCTAGAGGCACAACTATTTATTTAACATTCTAGAAAATTTGGTCAAACAAATATCTAAGCTGTAAGAAATTAAAGCCGACTAATTCTGACTGACTAGGAAAATGATAATTTACTAATAGTCACTAAAGAAAACTATAATACTTCTTATTAACATCTTACTACAAAGTATACATTATATTATTTTATACCCCAAAGAAAACATATATCTAAAATGTCGTAGGACTTATAATGGGGCTCCTTATTTCAATTAATCAATTCCTATCATAGAATTAAAACAACGTCAAAATTTGTTAATACACGACTCAAATGAATGTACCATATTTAGAAAGAGTTGGTCATAGAAACGTGTTACTCTGAAGGCTTCATTTAATGTCGACCACCGTACCGGCGTACCCCACTCTTGCGTCCCCACTAGGCTCAAATTTCCCACTTTCCCGAGCGCAGCAAAGTTAGCTCCGGGTGGGCGGGGCGAGGGAGGGGCGTGTCAGCCCGCTAGCAGCACGTCACTCCGCACCGCTTTCCCGCGCTAAGCGTATGTTCGGCCAGTCAGTTGTTAATGACAGCTACAATGAACTATTTTTCGATTTATTAATAACTTACATCTCTACATAAACGCAACTTTGTATGTGAATTGTGTAATTCATTCAAGAATAAACTTTAAATCGTGTTTAAAAAAAACTAGTCTTTTCTATAATGTATACTTGTGCAAAATTTAAAATTAAATCGAGCAATGATTTCATTCGATCTGACAAGACGACTTTTTCGATAAACCCAGACAGCCAATCAAACGAGTGAACTGAACGCATCTATAATAAAGCGACTGACCTTTGCCGACACTATTTGTCGATACTCATGACTTATTCATGACGAGTGTTTTACGTAAAGTGCGTTTACATTCTTAAAAATAAATTGCGTTCGTTACCAATCGATAATTGAACGTAGCCATTCGATATAAGATCTCGATAGTTTTTAAGTTTGGAACGGCGAATGGTGGAATGTATTGTTTGTTGAACGAATGGTACGAAACAGAGTTTGTCAAAGTTGTGTTCTTTTTACCCGGAGATCTGTTGGACAAGACTTTGTCACGTTGATAAAATACGTCACTACAAACAGTCATCACAAAAACAAAAAATCAATTTGAACTATACAAGATTTTATTCAGTACGATAATATTACTCTTTGAAATAAATAATAAATGAAATTATCTGAATAAAGATTTAATTTACACACAACACATAAATAATTAATTCTCATCTTATTTTTGATTAAACAATCTTAATGTATAGTAAATGTATGTAGGTCAGGCAACCAATCAATTTCAAATACAATTTGGTAAGTTGGAAGACAGTATTATGGAAACAAAGGGGTTAAAGGCATT
Organism: Hestina assimilis; assembly: GCA_023373885.1. Lineage (NCBI taxonomy): Eukaryota > Metazoa > Arthropoda > Insecta > Lepidoptera > Nymphalidae > Hestina > Hestina assimilis. The sequence goes on from CM041751.1 coordinate 1,876,738, forward strand.
ATTTAAGACACGCTGTGGGTTTGGGAAACATAGAATCGATCCAGTATCGATAGATTATAGTTTTTGCGCTGGTCTAGGCATTGTCCAAGACGTCAATTAGAGATAATGAAGAATGGCGCCTTTATTATTGGCACGTCTTAAATTTTCATTCGATTCGATAATTTGATTGATTAAAATCAACAAATTTTATCTAATATATAAAATACTCGTGTCACAATGTTCGTTCCCATACCTACTCCTCCGAAACGGCTTGACCGATTCTTATGAATTTTTTATACATATTCAGTAAGTCTGAGAATCAGCTACTATCTATTTTCAAACCCCTCAGTGATAAGGGGTGTCCACCCCAAAATTTTTATTTTTATTTTTTGGATAAAATTTTTATTTTTTATTTTTTATTATGTGGCATTGTAAAATACATACGACCCTAAATTTTTACTTTTTTTATCACAAACCCCTGCCTTTTAATAGCCTTATTAGTCAATCAAAAACTTTCACCGGGTAGAGGGCGCCGCTATCGGGTCCCAAATTTTTTTCGGGGCAGGACAACGTCTGCCGGGACCGCTAGTTATCTATACAAATAAATAAAATTGAAGTGTCTGTTTGTAATTGCAGATTAACAGCTTTTTACTAAATGCATATGAAAGCATATACCTTCGGGTACTTACATAAAAATAGCATTTTTTTTATGTTTGTCTGTTTGTCCATCTATCTCTGTGTGTGTTTGTGTGTTTAGGCTAATTTCTGAAACGATTGGAACGATTTTAACTTTCATTGGCAAATATCTAATGTTTAGGTTAGGTTAATGGCTTTTTTCTAATACTTCGGCCTTGTTGGCCTTCAAAACGTAATTGGGCAGAGAAATACTTGGACCGGACCATAACAAACAGTCCTCTCGGAGGATCGAAGTTGCTATCATCCCAATGCTCATCTTCAGCCTCCGCATCAAGGCTCATGAATCATTGGGACATCAGACAGCGCATCTAGAACATTCTAGTAAAAACTAGTAACCTGTCAAAGCTGGTGTGTATTAAACCTGGGTAAAATATTGGGATAATGCTATGGAGAAGAAGACAACCTAAACTGAGCTACATCGCTACCATGACATATATATTTATACGTCATACTAATATAATATCTGAATCGATTTACAGTCAGAATTGAATTGAAGTGATTTGGTAATTATTAAAATCGTAATTAAAGTTAATGGTAAGCCCAGTTTAAAGTCTTTTAGCAAAAATAGCGATGTACATTCAATTAACACTAGAAACAAAAATAAACTTTGTAATCCTAGCTTTCGTCTGCGTAAAGTCAGCTATTCTTTTAAGGGGCTAGGTATTCGCATTTTCAACAAAATTCCAGATTGCTTATTAGACCTGCCAACAAGCAAGTTCCAAATGTATATAAAAATAAACTTATCAATAAAGCCTATTATTCGTTAGAGGAATATTTTTCCGATAAAAATGCTTGGGACTCTTAATATTGCTGGATCTCATTCAAGAACCAAATTTTATATGAAAGAATACAATTGTAAAAACATATATTTGAAAAGAGTAACTGTCGAGTTTCTTGTCGGTTCTTCTCGATAGAATCAACCTTCCGAACCGTCGGTAGCGTTTGACTATTCAAAAGTACTTTTTAAAAGTCTACTTGAATAAAAATAATTTTGATTTTGATTTTGCCCCTGGTTCCATAGTCGGCCAGCTAAAACAACAAAGCTTTACTATCAAACATAAATAATAAAAAATCTATATAAAACGAAGCCAGTGTTGTTTCATAGCGCTTACTAATTATCTATTTATCGATGACGCATAACAAAAGCAGAATACCATACACCACTCGACGATAAGAATCAGATAATATCAGATTAACGGAGAATACGGAGAAAGCACAATTAACACTATCGCCACCTAGCACCACGGTAGATAATGGGGTATGCAAATAGAATTATTGTAAGTGTCGGCCCGCCTCAGCATCTTAGTGTGCAAAGGCGCCGCCAGATAGCGCCAGCGACGATTAGATGCGTACTGCAATTTACTGCACGGCTCTTCACTATCGCGGACAATAAATTAGAAATTCGTTAGATAGAGACGTAGTGCCAATTATTCCGCAATTGTTATTGGTACGGAATTTGTTTGAGGTATTTTTCGAAGCGCTTTTTGTTGTGTTAGATATGTGATAGTTAGGTCGGTGAACTTTTCAATTCTCTTAGCTGATGAACATGTTTATGAAATACTTGTTTTAAATTGAGATATTACTGTGAGTTTTCACCAAAAGATATCAAACGTGCAATTTCACCAGACCAAACCCCGAACTCTCTTTTCCCTTCTCATCCCGTTCCTCCTGTTCCCTGGGTTGGCAACATGCTTGTACTACTTCAAGTATCGCAAACGTTCATAGGTTGCGGTGACTGCTTAGAAAAAAAAATGTTGACATACAAAAAAATGTCGAAGCATGTCATAGGAAAAAAATCACACATCTTGTTTTGTTGCCGCCACACAATCAGACCTGCAGTGGATAGAAAATTTAACACGTTAAAAGTCTAGTGACAACACGTTACAATTGCTTAAATTTTTTATCTACTGACTGGACTAGGAATGTGTTAATTTGTGTTATCGAATTCGTCTCGCGCTTTAAGGAGCAGTGTGGTGGGAAAGTGGATTTAATAACCAATATCACGAAGTTGCTACAAATGAATGGTGTTGCGCGCGGTCATAGGCTACGACAACCGCTAACCATCAAGTGAGTCGTATTGGTTGTCAACGTAATAACGTAAAACAAGTGAACAGACGGACACGTATGTACCGTGAAGAAGGTTGTCTTAAAACTAGTGAACAAAACTCCCTTAGGGTGAAACGATATTATATATAAAAACTAAGAGCATTTTTGTAAAATGAATAATTCATTCATCAAGTTTACAAAACAAATAATTCGTATAGAAAGAGCCAGTAGGCTCCGACTGTGAAATACGGACGTTCAAACGGACAGACGGACATGACGAAACTATAGGACTACGGAACCCTAAAAGATATATATTGATAACATTAATATACATATAATATTAACATATAAATGTATTTTGACTATAATATACTATATATTGAATATTTTAACAGCTTAGTTGAATTGAAAAATGTCTAATAGACAATTATACTTCCTTATTTAGTGACAAAAAACCCTTTAATATATAGCTTATGAACTAATACTTTAATTATAAATATATAAAAGTCTTGACATTTTAAAACATCACCATAACCGATATAGGTATATAAATAGTAGTGGTACTCATGCTCCTCCAAGCACAATAAGGTTGGCTGCACTAGGGAACTACCCTCTCAGAGAAAATCGGCGTAAAGTAACAGTATCGTTAGGTAAACTGTTGCGTTTCGAGTGCCGGAGGACCAATCTCCCACCTCTTTCCCTATTTCCATCTCATTCCTTTCCTCCTATTCCTTGAGTTGGCAACTGGCACGTGACACTTCAAGTATTGCAAGCGTTCATAGGTTGCGGTGACTGATCACCATCAGGCATGCCGGACATAAAAAAATTCTAGCACAATTATTAAAAAAAATTATAAAATTTAACTAAGATAATAGAGAAGGCACATACATGTAAAGCGTAAAATAGTGATGTGCACAACATGATTTAGCATGTCGATATCGATTACTTTGTCGGGTAGTCGATAAATCGCAAGCGCCCGCGCACCTAACGAACCGACGTGTACGCAGACCTTTCATTAGCGATTCGATTACGCTGAGCGGTTTATTAATGACTTTTATAAACAAGTTACAAATATTGATTGTTTGTATAAAGAGAAAAAAAAGCATTTACCATCACCCGATGATTTCGGGGCTTATCGAGAATGAATGATACTTTTTAACGCGCGAATTTGCATTCAGAGGACAATTTTATTTTATTGCTGTCCGGGGATTGAGAGAGTGAGGCTTCGAATTGGGTTAAAGGAATTAAGTTTTTAACTTAATTATAATTGAATGTTGGTTGTGTAATGAAATTTGATTTTTTTTTATTGAATTCAAAAGGAAAGTTTATAATTCTTTTTTATTTATTTTTTAGCTTTTATTTGTCTTTACATATTACATAATGCCTTCAATGTTTGGTACTAATTTTATTAATCTTCTATGTCAGTAAGCATGTACTTTAGAAGTATTCTTATGAATAAATCGTACATAATTATGTATGTAAATCACAACTCTGAGACATTTATTTTATTTTGGAAAATCAAATTTTCTTAAAAAGCAAGGTCTGCTTATTACTCTTATCCGGCTTTGACAGGCTACTAGTTTTTACACAGGGCGATTGCTATCTGACATCTGTAGCCCTAAGAGCGAACTATTAACTCATTGGATAAGAGCAATTTACTTATCAAGAATCTTACCCGCACCCGTCAAGGATAAAGGCAGATTCACTACCCACAACGCCACAACGGTGTCAGAAGACCCATACAGGTCAAAGACGGTAAATAATAAGAACGGTCAATAACTTTGGGATTGCAGTAAAGTAGGTAAATTCGGCACTATCGCGGCGGGCGCGGCTTCTTTGATGTTTATGTAAAGTAAACGTGACGCTGATCGCATGGTAATTGCAGGTTAGTGAAGTGATCCGAGCGTCGATAAGATATGATGAGATGAAACAAATCTGGTTTTCTTTTGTTTTAATCGTATGATATACGATAACTAAAAGCCTTTAAGGTAGACAACAACAACTAAAAACATATGTTGCCTCTATACAGAAATTACAGTAAAAAGTTACTTTTCTTAGGGTTCAGTAGGATTTATTATAACTACTTAACTAAGAATTACAACTTATTAGAAACGTATTAAAAATTACAATACATGTAAATAAAATAAGTTTAAATAGTTTGATGATACGTCGCAGTAGCTTATACTTTTGTCTCTCGCTACAGTGCTTATTGAGATAAATTAAAAAGTAAACGATAATTTCCTTGGAATACGTATCACATGAGGCTAAAATCACACATTTAATTCAATTATAAATCGAAAAATTATAGTCTGGATATATTAATTCAATGAAATATAATAATTACTGTAGTATTAAGTATTAGAATATGTACTGTTTCGTTTGTGTTAAAACCAGAAAATTTATAACGAAGAAGTAAAAACATGAGTCGAGATTTTATCGATATCGTTTATTGACTTATTAGTTATCGATACTTGTGATCGCAACACTATTTCGATAATTACCCGTAGTACATTCTGTTTCAGTCGCGCTCGCCTCGGGCGTTACTTGTTACTCGTAATTCTCTTTTTTCCGCGACAGTACTTTCTTTTGGGAACGTCTTCGTGAAAGTACATTCGATAAATTGATTAAAAAAACCATACGGAGGTATTGTTTATAGTGGTGAGTTTTTGCTTTAACTGTACATCATTTTTTGTATATCGAAAAGGAATTATTTTTTGGCGACTCATTTTAATTTTATTTTAACAGTAAAAACTTTTAATTGACATGAATACGTTGACCCGTTTTAAACTCTTACACTAAGTTTTAACGACAACAGGATAAAATACTAAAATGCCACAATCCTGCATCAGGATACTGAAAACAACATTTTCAAAGCAGACATATTGATACAATTTTCACCACGGTCCGTCAGTCAATGTCAAAGGCCTTATAACCATTACTAAAGTTATAAGTATATATATACTAAAGTTCATGGTAAGCCCACAGGTCACCTTGACTGTAACTATGAATAATTATAAGGCTACTTTTTAACCGACTTAAAAAAAGGAGGCGATTAGATCAGGGGATTTCAACAGATATCTTATTTTTTTCGGAATGTGTATTGCTGTTGGCCCTACTGGCCTTGACAGCGTCACCGGGGGGGGGCGAGTACAGAGACTCAACCGTGATAAAGGGGCCCTCACGGGGGCTCAAATTTGATCAACAGATTTCGATCATTCTTTATTCCAGGTAATATTTTTTTTGTTACGTTATTTTTATTGTTAAAAAACCACTTATTCAATTAATATATTTTTTCAGCTTAGTAACTAGCTTTTTTATGTAACAAGTTGGCAAACAAGCATACGGCCCATCTGATGGTAAGTGGTTGCCGTAGCCTATGAGCGCTTGCAGCACCATTAGTAGGTGCCACTCACGCGTTGCCAACCCTCGAGATATTGTTTCATAAATCTCTTCCCAGTAATATCACTAGCGTACAGTGCCCTTCAAACCGGAACACAGTAATGCCTAAGCACTGCTATTTGGCGGCAGAATATTTGACACTGCATTGCTACCTACCTAGCTGGCCTTTTGAAACAAAAGACCTACCACCAGTGAGAACTAGTACATTATAAGTTCGCATACTAATTAATTATAAAATAATAAAAATATATATATTATAAATAGACGACGTTGTGGCGCAGCGGTAGCGAACCTGCCTTAAACGCCACAGGTCGCGGGTTCGATTCCCGCTCGGAGCATAATATGTTTGTATTGACCATGCAAGCATGTTTTCCGGTCTGGGTGTATTTGTCCTTGTCATTGTGAATGTTTCCGGACCCTCGACACAGGATATTACTATCCTAATGGGGGCCGTTGAGTGTGTAGCGTTTATTATTATATAGCATTTCAATATACCATAACTTTGTTCAGAGTGAACTCTAAAAAGTTGAAGCATTTCAATTTATGGTACTTTTTTCATAGCGACCTCTAAAATAATTTAAAGTCCATCATCAAGTCGTCATGGCTATCATTAGTGAAATCATCGCCTCTGAGTTAATGATATTTTTTATTGATACCTGACGCGCCACGCGGCACCACGTATCAACGGTGTTTGTTTAAGACTATTAAATTCAGTCTACTGGGGCTGTGGTTTAAGTGATAAGAGTATGAATACAAATAAAAAAATAGGCATTCAAGGAGACTGCTGATAAAAGTGATAATTTGAAACTTTTGTATAATTGATTTTTTTATTTTTGGAAAGTAGTTCCTTAACGCGGCTTGTAAGATTTTGTATTGTATGCTTTGTGTGTGTGTGTGTGTGTGTGTACATGTGTGTATCGACCCTACTGCAAGTAAATGAGCTTACGAGCAAGTGAGTGCGCAGAACTCTCTCTCTCTCTCTCTGTCGCTGTTTCTTTTTATTATTTAATACTAGGAAAGTGAAGTTGATTATAAAAATCGTAAATAGATAGAAAAATGTATATTTGGCAATAGTTAACTTGGACCATACAAAAACAATTTTGACCAATGACAAATAAGAAATAGTGATTACTACTCGAGGGATCGTTAACGTGTAATTGAATATAACGATTCATCGATTTGTGGCTCATCACTAGCGATTTATTATCGATATTTTACATAGCGATCGATGTTATTAAATCTGTCGATTATGCCGGTAGCATCTTAGCATATTCCCATACATACAGTAGCCAGTATCTTCGCAGGATAGTAGAAGGAAAAATGGTAAAAAATAAATAAATATAAATGTTTTAGTAAAAAGTCTTTAACCGTCAACAGTCAAAGGACTAAAACAACAAACAACAAGTACACACATCCAAACACATACACACCCATCTAAACACACAAACACACACACAAATAAACAAGCGCTCACGTATGCTAGCACAAGTATATAGTTTTAAGTTAAATAAATGTTTAAAATTGTTGTTTTAGCTTTTAATCTTTATATTTTTATTGTTATACTTTCCAATTTGATGTAAGTAAAACTATTGTTCTTATAATAAGGGGGAAGACGCTGGCACCTGAAACACAGTTTTTACTAGCGCAGGTGCTAGGGAATTCTATAAAATCACTGTACCAATCTTATGTCAATAAAGATGATTATTATTATTATTAATTTCTGTCATCAAATCTTTAACCTTAAGTAAGTTTGTCTCGGATGTGTCTACGTTATCATAAAATTTTAATGGAGCTTTTTAGGCTTCGTCACAACCATCTGTCTCTTTAACCACCATCGAGCGCCAAGGCATTTATGAGGTCTACAGTTTAGCGAGTTTACTTATGAGAAACCTGTGTACTAGAACCTTTCAAAAACATTTAATAATTATATCATTACAATAGGTACTGTATCCTTTTTGAAGTTTTACTTGTTTTGGCGAGTTAGGGAAAAATGATGAGAGTAAATTTTTACGATGCGTGCGCACATCGTCACAAAAACCGACACCCTGAAGTAAGCTATAGTCAACATTTTTTTGTTATATTTAAATAAAATTTATTTAACTAGATAATGCGTTATAATAAAACTTTCAATGTATTAAATACTTTTTTCTATTGTTAGTGTAGTTTTTTCTACAAACGTAGAATAAGGCGAAAGATAAAATTTTTGAAAAGATTTTTATCTTGTTACGCCAAAGAAGTATAACATCTAACGCGTGTACAAAAGTAGCACACACTTTTTAACCGACTTCAAAAAAGGTGGATTAGGTTTTGAATTCGTCTCAATATTATTTTATTTATATTACTCGAAGATGGCTGGACCGATGTAGATCATTCTTTTTTTGTTTGAAAGGGTATACTTTCTGTTATTTGGTCTGTATCAGATAATTGTATATTGGAGAAATCGGGTAAACTAGAGCACATCTTTGGAATTTGGATATTTTTTAAAGTAATTTGTCCATTTGCTTCTAAGTTAAATATCAATATCGACGCACAAGGCACAGACTTCTGTTTTAGAAAATATTATGAAGTCTACCGACGTGGATGAAATGTGTGGAAGAGGATGTGCGTAGAAAAGGAGTCAGTGCAGTGATGACGAATGACACACTTTTTACTCCACTGCCGAAGGAGGGTAATGTTTTTCGAGCGTGTGTATGTATGTCTATTTCTTTGTGACGTTCTACAGCCTAGATCCTTTAACGGATTTCAACATATGAGATGTCGTTAGATTTGTCTCAGTTGTGAGAGTGGCATAGGGTATTTGATTTTAATATGGTGGGAAAAAAGTTCCTAATAAATATTGCAATTCTTATGGCACCAAAATATTGCTTAGTTTTCGGGAAATCGATGTTTAAAGTTTGATTTTTTTCGATTCCAATTTTTTTTCTTCTTAGTATTTTTAATGCAGTCGGGTTTTTTTGTTTCATTTAGTAATTATATAAGACACTGTTAATCTAACGATAAGTATAAAGATATAAGCCCTATAGGTTCTACAATCTACCCCATGATCGATATGAATCTGAAATGTAATTTTTATTAATTACAACGTTAGACCTCAGTTAAGATTAATTGGTATCGATTAGCGAATCTCGAGCAGATTTAATCTAGACACGGAAAATTAACTGGCGTCTTATCGAGTTACGATACTTTATGAGCTACACTATATATTTTACTATATAGCTTTCTAAATCACTAATATATACGTGTAAAAGTTTGGATGGATGGATGAATGATTAAAATAAGAAAATTTTGTGACGCAGCGATTCCGATGGTTGTATTGACCATACAGGTATGTTTTCCGGTCTGGGTGTATTTGTCCTTGTCATTGTGTGTTTCCGTACCCCCGAAATAGGATATAACTATCCTAATGGGGGCCGTTGAGTGTGTAGCGTTTATTTACAAAATATATTATGTTAGTTACTATTTCAATTAAAAACTACTGTTATATTATTCATAATTTCTGTCACAGCAGAGATTATTCTACCAGTGCAATCAGTCACACTGGTAGTACGTCTTTTGCTGCAAGAGGCCGGCTAAGTAGGTACCACCGCGGTGTCAAATATTCTAACGCAAACTAGTAGTCTTTTGGCATTAGTGTGTTCCGGTTTGAAGGGCACTGTAGGCTAGTGAAATTATTGGACAAAAGAGATTTAACACAGAATAAGTACTTATTAACTCTGAAAAATTTTTGGTTCCAGTGGTATTATCAAAAAACTATATTAACGCGAGTGGAGCCGCGGTACACTACTTGTTTAATAATATTAAGAATATTTGTCATCTCAGCGTTTATAGATTTATAAAATATTTAATATTTTTATAATATGGTAGTAAGCTCGGGGCGGAATTGTCTATTGATCTTACAAACATATATTTAGGTCTGGGCGTTTGTCTTAGTGGGTCTCCCCACCTTGTCGCGGAGTGCACTTAAGCTGTCGGTCCCAGTTTTAATCCCATAGCATCTGATAATCGTTAAATCTTGATAGGTAATTTGCTCTTATCCAATGAGTTACTGCATAAAAGTTATAGTTATACTTTTCGCTGTTGCACGTATATTTTTAAATAAATATCAAAATATCTGAAACTTATCACCTATACTAACAAACATTTTAAAATTAAAAGCACACCAATTATTGAAATATTCTTTCGATATAAAGCAAACATCTTCGAAAAAAGATTCCAACAAAATTCTTAATAAAAGTAAATCATTATATTGATATCGCGTACGCAAAGGTTGTTTTATCAATATTAAATGAGTTTATAAAAGGAAAGCACTTTCGTTTAAAATATTAAATTAAATAACGTGAAACAAAAACCGTGTAAGCTCCGTGTAAGAATGTGCAACACACGCAAGGGTTTCGCGTTTATACGAGTATCATATGAAAATGTAAGCGTATTTCTCGTAAAAAACTCGAATGAATTAAGCGTAACTCGGACCGAACGCCCGCTGAGTTTGACGTGTCATCGCGAGGCTTATTCTGGATGAAAACGAAGTTTAACTCGTAATAGAGAAGGCGTAACTTGAGATTCCACAAACTTTATACAAGATTTTCGAGCTTGTAACTTCCCCCAAAACAATTTAGCATACAGAAACTGGTGGTAGGCCTGTTATTGCAAAGCTAGGTAGGTGTTAGATATTTTACCGAAATGTAGTAGTGTCATTGGCATTACTATGTCCGCGTTTTGAAGGACACTGTAGCTAGTGGAATTACCTTCAGGTTGGTTGGTATCATCCTCAGTGAGACGTACAAATGAATGGTGTTGAAAGCGCCCATACGCTACGGCCAGTGCCAGATAAAGCAAGCGAAGGGCCCGTAGCAATTTTTATTCCAGGGGCCCTTGATCTGCTATGGGTCTGGTATCTAAGTAATGTGGGTACGAAAAATCAATACTCCATATGTCCATCCATCAATAATATGTTTATCTGCCATCTAAAAGTTAAAACTTATTAAAAAAATTACTTATCTAAGATTTTTTTCATAATTGTGTTAATATACTTTTGATATGTGGGCGGGCTTGGATGCGCGGGGCCTCTTTTCCTGCGGGGCCCGTAGCAATTGCTACTCTTGCGACTGTTGTTAATCCGGCACTGGCTACGGCACCCGCTTACCATCAGGTGGGTTGTAATCTTGCTTGCTAACTTAGTATGATAACAACTTAACTAACTTTTAAAAAGCCTATACATATAATATATAAACAGCGATTGTTTCACTCATAATGACAAAGACAAAACGATGTCTGTTATTTGATTTAACTCTTCAATTCTAAGATTAATGACTTCTAGTATACATAATTATGTCTCAAAAATCAAATCAAATCAAATTATTTATTGGCAAGCAATAATTCCAGCCACAGCAACCACAAATTGGCATGCAAATATAATATTTCTATGACGGTTGAGAGGCCATTGTAATGAGATTATTAATAATAACAACTATAACAATTAATCAAATTATTACAATAATATAAAAAATAATAAATTATAAATTAATTTATGAATGATACAATGATAGAATTTACAGTACATAGAACAATATCAAAAGAATAAGGAAGATGTGATGAATTATTACCATAAAAAAGATTAACATGATTATAAGGAAATGAATTATAAAATTATTATTATATAAATTACAAAACAATCAATTTAAATTTCTAAAAAAACTCAGCATCTCTTTTATTTATGTTTAAAAAAAATGTTTTTCAAATAAAAAAAAACACAAAATATTCAAATCGTTATCTATTGTATTCATAAGTTATAAATAAATAAACGCTACACACTCAACGGCCCCATTAGGATATTAATATCCTGTGTCGGGGGTCCGGAAACATACACAATGACAAGGACAAATACACCCAGACCGGAAAATATGCTTGCATGTTCTATTAAACATATTATGCTCCGAGCGGGAATCGAACCCGCGACCTGTGGCGTTTAAGGCACGTTCGCTACCGCTGCGCCACAACGTCGTCAAGTCAAGTCAAGTCAAGTTACTAACATACCCCGGGCTCCGCAGCGAATGCACCGAACGAAACCAGAATTAAAGCAAGGATGATGACGATGTTAAACTACTGGGCAGAGGAGATTTAAGAACTAATATTTCTAGGTTGGCAACACGTGAGTGGCACCTACTAATGGTGCTGCAAGCGCTCATAGGGTACGGCAACCACTTATCATCCATATATACAACCATCAGGTGGGCCGTATGCTTGTTTGCCAACTTGTAACATAAAAAAAAAGTTTTCGCTCAGCAAAATTAATGAGTCGAGTTCCAGAATACGCCCTTCGATACCCGGTGGTCCAAACGAGAACATTATCGTCACACTACCATTATAAACCACACCATACTTATTAGAAGCAACTGGACAACTTTTTTTTTAACTAAAAATACGATCATCAATCGAAGATCAAAATTTCAAATTCCCTGAAATAATTGTCAGTATCAATAAAACTAGAATTTTAAACCTTATTGCTTCAACTAGGGCTAGAAAGTGTATTATAATACATTTTTAACCAAATCGGAATGTTAATTTAACTGTAATTAAATATATATAATTGCTTATAAAAGATTCATTAGTGTTTTACGTAGTACTTCTCAGTTATTTTACTTAAAATCCACGTCACACGCTGATCGACTAAGCCCAAATTGGCTGACACCTTTAGTTTTGATTTTTCTTACTAGCATTAGCCCTGGTATTCACCCTAGGTCTACATTGACAAGTTACTAGTTTTTACACAGAGCGATCACCATCTGACCTCTGCAACTGTAAGGGTGAACCTATCGAGAGCAAATAATACCTATCAAGAGTTAAAGATTATTATCAGATGCTATGTGATAACAACCGGGACCGACAGCTTAACTCTCTCCGAGAACAAGCCTTCAGATCAACACAGATGTTTGTAAGATCAATACAATTCCCGCTCAGGGAACCAAGCGTCTGGAATCAATATCGTGGCAAAACCAAAACCTTCATTTACCTACTCCAAATTAATAGCTTTACATATAACCCGGATTAAATCAGAGTCCCAATTAGATGAATCACTGTGTCACAATAGTCATAGTCGTAATCTCGGTGACGTCACGTAATTGCGCTCCAGATTGCGCAGGAGTGCCTGATATGGACGACGAGGTGGTTAAAGTAACATTGTTTGGTACAGATGTAGAGGCTAATTGTTCTTGTCATTGTATGAGCTTTTGTCTAAAGTTAGGGCGCGTTTAGATTAGTAATGGGGAACAACTGTTACCTCAAACAGCGTTGTCTATTGTAGTTTTTAATCGAAGTAGGTGGGAATTTGTATGTATGAGACGAATTAGGAGAGAATAGTTACAGTATTATTAACCTTAATTCTTCTTCTTATCGAGTGGTTAGTGCCCAAACCTAGTGTCAGAGTTGTTCAGGTCGCCCGTGGGCCTCTGACTTGACTTACCGACTGTTGTCAAATTGTCAACAGCCGGGACCTTTTACGTGCCCTCCGAAGCACGGAGACGCTCGGTTGAAATACCACTATGCGATCACCCATCTAGTGAATGATCGCGCTAAAAGTTGCTTAACCTACCGATCGCTTACCGATCAGTGGGTGCACTCGGCTATGGGATCTCATTAATATAATGATATAATACATTTATTTAATAATAAAAATTAGCCCTAATGATGCTAAAGAGCCACGAAAGACCATATGTGTAGTAGAGACAATATACTTACCTACTATTATTGATTAAGCTGACATATTATTTTTCAAATTTTTTGGACAAAATTTTACTTTGAATTGGCGGTCAAATAGTAACAATAGACAAGCCACTCCAGCTCCCTTCAGTTGTTCAAAATACGTTTGGACTCTTTAAAGAAAAACTCTTCTTGGATTCGTGGTAGGTCTTTTGTTGCAAGAGGCCGGCTAGGTAGGTACCACCGCAGTGACAAATATTCTACCGCCATAAATACTGGACAAAGAAGATTCAAGAACCAATATCTCGAGGTTGGCAACGCGTGAGTGTCACCTAATGGTGTTGCGCGCGCTTATAGGCTACGGCAACCGCTCACCATCAGGTGGGCCGTATTTTTGCTTGCCAACGTACCAATTTAAGAACTTAGGCATATCCAGTATTTATCATCATAGCAGCTAGCTTTCATCTGAATTAACGACATAGTTGTAAAAAGTTTTATTTTGTGGATAGTGTCTTCTGACCGTTTAAAAAGTGAAGCAGAATAGAAGTAATAAACAGTAGTTGTACACTTCTTTAGGATACATAAGCCAATAAGCACATGTACTGGTAGTTTAAAAGCGTTACACAATCAACGGCTCTCATTAGGATAGTAATATCCTGTGGGGACAGGAAATAAATACAGTAACAAGCACGCAAGCACCCACGCCGGAACACACGCCTGTATGGTGTATGATATGTATGTGTATGTATGACAAACCGACCAATCGACCGACCAACTGTAAACAACGACCTTTGTTTTGTCCGAACAAGTCTTATCAGGAATGAAACTAAGAATATTTTATCGATTAAGCGAGGCACAACCCTAATTTCTATTAAACGTAAAAGGCAATGAATGTATGAAAAGTGTACTAATCGTCAAAACATTTGTAGATAATGTACAACATTTCCTTATCTCGATTTGATAGATTACTGTAAAGTTGAGTCTAATTATTTTATATTCGATATATGGCATTGTTAATTAGTGGCAAATATTGTTTATTGTTAAGATATTATCTTAATTTAATAAAGGGCTTACATCGAGGTTTTTGGGATATTTCGTCCATAAGCACTAACTACCGAATATATTTATGATGTTAAAAGTTTAGTAGCCATGCTTCTTCCAGCAAAAATGGGCCGCATCGATCGGAGAAGTACTACTCTCTTCCAGAAAATCAGCGTAAAGTAACAGTTCGTTGCGTTTCGTACAATGAGTGAGAGCGCTGCTATACTTCAATTGCAATTTTCAATTCAATTTTAATTTTAATTTTTGGAGCAGCCTGTGTTACAGTTACACCATTTTATGTAAATGGCTCTTCAGAAGCCCAAGACTCTTCTTTCAGAACACCGAAGAGCACAGAAGATGGGAGTTCGATACTCCTTTTGCTCTTCTTCATCCTAGCATTATTCCCGGTATTTTTATGTACTCAGGGTCTGCTTATTACTCTTATCCGGATTTGACAGGTTACTAGTTTTTACACGGAGCGATTGCCATCTGACCTCCGCAACCCTAAGGGCGAACTAGTAACTCATTGGATAAGAGCAATTTACTTATCAAGAGTTAACGATTATTATCAGATGTTATTGATAATAACCGGGACCGACAGCTTAACGTGCTCTCCGAGGCACGGTGGGGAGACCCACACGGACAACCCCCGACCGAGACAGAAATTTTAACAAACATCTGCCCGAGCGGGAATCGAACCCGCAACCGTCGCGACTAAAGGCAGACTCGCTACCCATAACGCCACAACGGTGTCAACTTCGATACTCCTTTTGTTATGACATCTCTATAGGTAATTTAATCTTCTCTGATAACTCTTCAATTTTTAATTTTCTCTTGTAAATTGAAGAGAATTGCATATGTCATTAAAAACTATAGGGAGCTGATGACTTATTATAACTTACGTCACTGTTATGTATTACACTAACACAGAATGGTACATACCTGTAACAAAACAAATAATACAATTAGATTACGTTAAATAAAATATATTATTAGATTGACGTTTTTTTAATTTTATTTAAACCCTAATTTTGTTTTGAGCCCTTGAGAATGTTCATAAAAATTAAAAATAGCTAAATAAATAACTGGAAAATAATTATCATTGATAAAACGGTTTATTATAAATTATAAATGCCCAAAATCAACAGCGATCGACGCTAATTAACTAGTCGGTTACTTTTTCGGCTTAAATGACCAGGTTTGATTAACCATTGGCCAAGAAGAGGTGTTCCATCAGACACACTATGCTAATGTGCTAATTTACGGTAGTAGAAGTAGCTTCTCCCAGCACCAATGGGTCGACTCGACTGGGGAAGTACTAGCCTCACACAGAAAATCGGGGTAAAGTAACTGTATCAGTAGGTACTGATGCGTTTCGTGCGATGAGTGAGAGCGCCGTTGATCCGATCACCCACCCTCTGTCTTCTCTTTCTTTTACGGTTTACCTTTCTCATCCCTTCCCTCTTGTTCTTTGGGTTGGCAACGCACATGTAACACTTCAAGTATTCCAGTCATACATAGGTTGCGGTGACTGCTTAGCATCATGTGGACCGTATGCTTCGTGACCAACCGTAATGAAATAAATTAAAAAAATAAACATGTACTGTAAGCTGTAAAAAAAGTATCTCATTATATCATTGGTTTAAAATACTTATATAAATTGTTTTTATTATCTTTACGTGCGGTTATATTAATATATATAAAAGTGATTTCATAAGAAACATTAAAAATAATGACCTTATAAATTAAAAATTATCAAATAAAAAGAGGAATTGGGTTACATTTTTCACAGGGGGCAGGTCTGAATCGAGGTTTTTTAATTTCGCCACACAATCAGTGTTAAAGCAAATTGTCAGATAAATCAAGAGAGGATGTGTTCCGGTAATTGGTTATTTAAATTCGTTACTGCCTTGTGGAGGAATCTTTATAAAGTTGAGAATTAATATAAGTAATATGAGTATGTGTCAATGGTGTAACAAGGCTGAGTCTATGAGTCCGGTATTTTATTAAAGAAAAAGACCTATCAAATCTATTGTAATCTATTATTTAAAAAATCTAAAATGATAACGTGTTGTTTTACTACCTGATTTGTGATAAGAAAAGCTATTTTCAAAATATATGAATTCGTAAAGACAAAACTCCCATTTTTGAAATATTACGCCCGTAGAGGAAGACGGGCAAGAGGTGCAGAATGCTTAAATTCTTGTACCGGGGAAGTACTACCCCCTCAGAGAAAATCGGTAATAGTATGAGTACAGTTGCGAGTTGTGATGAGTGTCAGCGCCGAAGGCCGAATCTCCCACCCTCTCTGTTCCCTTGATTTCCTTTTTCATCCCTTTCCTCCTATCCCTTTGGTTGGCAACACGCATGTGATACTTCGAGTGTCGCGAGCGTTCATGGGTTGTGGTAACTGCTTACTGCTTACCATCAGACGGACCGTATGCTTGCTTGCCAACCGTCATGACATAAAATAAAAATTACCTTAAACCTATAGAAAGATTTCAGCCTTAGTAATAAAATAGTGTATTAAGTATAATGTTGTTTATTAGTTTGTTAGTCAAATAAGTACATAATCTTTTAGTTTAATTAGAGTAAGTTAGATTTAAGAATAATAGAATAAATATATTTCAATTAGTAAAGAAAAAAATATATAATATTTTTTTTATTATAAGTTAGTTATTAAGTTGGGAGGTGTAATGTATGTACACAACACACAATGGGGGTAGATTTATAATTATTGCAAATTGTGTAATATAAATTGTAACGCTCTGTCTACCAATATACGTCGTACTAATAACCCGTGTTTTATTCTCGAATATTTCTCACAAACTATCATATCATTGTCAAAAATATGACACTGATACAAAAACATTAATAAAAACTTATAAAAATTTTCACAAAAAGACGTCTTTTGTGATAAGAAATAATGTGTTGTTTTCAAAAGTTCATAGTTTAAAAAAGTACAAGGAAATATAAAGCTATTTTTAAGTTTAAAACCTTTCAAGAACATGCGGTTTTGGATATTCTTAGAAAAAGCTTCCTCTGTTTTTATCAAAGCTTTTCCATCAAATTAAAAAACCGCTACTTTAAAGCTTTTAAGGTAATATCGTTTATGCAGAATAAGAAAAGTGCATTGCATATCTTTGTACTTAATTAAATTAATTTATTTCTTTAAAAAAATGTAGCTAAACATTAGTGCATTTATCGTTAAATAAAAAGACATCGGAAATTTTTTTTTTTTTTTTAAACAACTTTTACAGCCTCAATAGCTTAACGGTAAAAGGGCCGACTCAGTTAACAGAATTGCAGATTCGATTAGACCCTCTTGGGCTATTGTCTGACCGACTCAAGTGCAAGCTACGTGGTTATTCGTATGGGCAATAGGAGTGTTAGTAATGACTTTAAAAAGCATTACTAATATTCATTTAAAAATACCTAGTTTAGTGTATAGTTATTTTATTTATATAAAAAACATAAAGAGTCATGAACTTTAGGTAATAATTCTATTTTGATCCAATTCAATTCAGGTATTAAGATTTTATGTGAGCATGACGTATAAATATATTTATGTCTTGGTACAAAAAGCGATGTAGCTCAGTTAATGGTAAGTCCCCTGAGGGTCTACTATGAACTCTTATTGCGATTCAAATGACGATCAAATCAATCCAATTCAATTCCGACAGTAAATCGATTTAGATTTTATACGAGAATAACGTAAAAATATATATGCCATGGTAAGTAATAGCGATGTAGCTCAGTTTAGGTTATCATTTGAATCGCAATAAGAGTCCATGGTATGCGCCCACGTCATAAAAGTTAAGTAGGTATCACACTACACTCAAGAAACGCAATAGGAAAACTTAATTGGAGCCTTGGCTTGCCAAAATGACACCGTTGTGGCGTTGTGGGTACCGAGTCTGCCTGTAGCCTCGACGGTTGCGGGTTCGATTCCCGCTCGGAGCAGATGTTTGTATTAATCGTATAGGCATGTTTTCCGGTCTGGGTGTGTTTGTCCTTGTCATTGTGAATGTTTCCGGACCCCCGACACAGGATAATTATCCTAATGGGGGCCGTTGAATGTGTACCGTTTTAAAAATCATCAAAACCTCAAGCGCTATTAATTATTTTACTACAACCATGTTTATACAATTTAACAATTACGTTTATAATATTCAATCATGATATTAGATATAGAATAGCAATAGATACAATTACAATGAACTTATCGACTAATTAATAAGTCTTCGAATAACTAAACTTCGTATTAGTTAAGTCAGGGTTTAAGTTAATAAAGCATTTATTAAATAAATAAATCGCCACGGGGCGTACCACACAGTTGTATCCACTCAGTACTATAAATATCGATTAGTAGAAATGCTTAAAGCTTGTACTGTTTTACAAATTACAAGCTTTTGCCAGCGGCTGCCCTCATATAAATAACTATTTTATTACCAACATTGAAACCCCATTTCACCGTTTCAGGGGCAGAATTTTAGAAAATGTTAAAACGCGTACGTTTATCTTTAATTGTTCGCCATTAAACAAAGTTTAACGCTCCTAGTTTCAAAAATGACGGACTTCCCATACAAACTTTAACCCCTTTTTCAACCCCTATAGGGTTGAATTTTTAAAAACCCTTTCGTAGTGCTAATTTACGTTTTCAAACCAACACCTGCTAAAAAAGAATCTGCTTTCTAGGTCTAGTATATACATCAGTCAGGTCTTATAACGCATAAGGTCTAAACTTATGGTCAATCGGTTTAGGTACCGACTAGTTTCGGACCCATCTGCTATCAGGGTTAAGTTAAGTAATGGCTCGTTATAATTGCAATCATTTCAATTATTACATTTTAACTCGACGAGGATATTCTTTTAATAGTTAAACGTTATATAAATATTTGTAGCATTTGCAGGTGCACCCGGACGCTATACATCTTTTTAAATTGTTAATCTATTACTGGTTTTATTTGCCATTAACTTTAAATTTATTGATTAATGAATATTATAGTTTATGTTAATAGTTGTTGTATTTACTATATACAGAATAATGTGTTGTCTTTATTCAAAATAAGGTGTAGTTACTGGTCGGTATACTATCAGCCGATTAAGCTATTTGGTCCGCGGTTAGTCATGACTGGGTGACCAGTTAGTTGTAGTTTCACTGTCCCTGATACTTCTTACTCGAGCTGTTATCAATTTTATAATGATCGGTCGGCGCACCTGTTATTTAGTGGTCACCGTAGCCTGTGAAATTTTCTAGGACCCACAGTAAATAACGCATGTGTGTTGCCGACCCATGGAATAGAAAGAGATGGAAGGAGACATTTTAAGAGGAGCTTGGTTGTGTGACTCTAACACTTTCCAAACGAAACACAAAGGTTTATTGCAGTTTTATTTTGTTAAAGAGTAATACTTCTTCCATCGTCCTGGCGACACTGTTCTGCACAAAAGTCCTATTTGATTACTCCCAATTAAAACTTTTTTTCTAAATATGACGTTTGCTATTAAACTTTTCATAAGTGGATCCACACCCTTCGAATAGACTTCACAGGTCCCAACATTTGGCTAAGCTTCTGTAGGCTCACCTTAGCTTGCCGCTGATTCGATTGACAATTCAATTTTTGATAAACATCAGATAAAGTTCACACCACAAATTCACGAAGCAAACATGGTAATGGATGGTAGAATTTTGTCCAAGGTAGTTCCACCGACCAAGTGTACCGATGACAAAATAATGTAAAGAATTTTTTTTTTTCAATCAATACATTGATTGGTGACGACGTTTGCAGCAGCGGTAGCGAATCTGCCTTAAGCGCCACAGGCCGCGGGTTCTATTCCCGCTCAGAGCAGATGTTTGTATTGACTATACAGGCATGTGTTCCGGTCTAGGTGTGTTTGTCGTTGTCCTTGTATATGTTTCCGGAACCCCGACAAAGGATATCACTATCCTAATGAGCCGTTGAGTGTGTATCGTTTATTTAAAATACAAGTTACAACCTTATATCTGATGTAAGTTAGTAAAAAACACGTAACACGGATTAACGCACACAAGATGTTCTGTTATTGAGATTAAGCAATAAAATACTTGATCGGAAAAAATCGCAACAGGACAGTTGTAAAATAATTTTATAGTTTTATATTGGAAAGAATTTAACATGTCATGTCTGTCATGTTTTACGGACATATTGATAGTGGCGATTCAGGTATTTTAATACGCGAAAGTACTTGAAGGCATTGGTCATGTATTTATCACACACGATCGGTCTTACGTAAATTTGTCGCTTAATTACGCTTTACGTAAGACATTTTTTGAAGTACCTTTTTAAATCCTTTAATTGTGCCAAACTTGTAATTCTGTTATTCGGTGATTGTTGAATGTTATACTTTATTTTTAAAAGAAAAATGTTCTTTAATTTTAACTTTTAGATTTACTTATATTTTTAATTGAAATATTTATATTCCAAAAGTAATAAATTGTTTTGTTGGTCGTTTCAATAAAAACGCCTTTAATTTATTTAGTCAAATCTAAAACTTATTTTCTCTTAAAAATACATTATATTATTATTATATTTTCATTTTTTTATTTAATCTTAATTAAGATGACTTTAAACAGCTAGATATCATACTAACATAAGAATTTCATTAAAATAATCATGTCATTATATCCTTAGAAAGAGATTTTCATTTCGTTCTGTTACATATACAAATTACTACCAGCTAATTGATGGATGTATGGAATGGTTTCCATAGCAATTTAGAGTAACCTCACACAATACCATCATCAAATTACAGGACAGTAGGTAACAAAGTAAAGGGAAACCAAGAATTAAAAAGTATTATTATTTTTTCTTTTTATTACTGGCATACATTAAAAAGTAATTAAAAAAAGACACGATTACGACGCGAAAGATAATAATTGGAAAGGTCGTTAATTAAGAAGTAAATCGTATAATAAAATTACTATTTAATAATAACGTGTTAAAATAATAATTATTATATTCTTTTAAGGCTTTACATGTTACAGAGTTGCAGCAGCTTCCACAAGAACAGAGGCGGACTCTATAAACTGTACACTATCGACGGACCCATTCATACAAAATGTCACAGATTCGTTGGTGCCCCAATAACCCTCCGTTAATTCGAAAACAACGCACATTAATGCTACCGGTAGTAGGCCACTTATTGCAAGAGGTCGGGTAGGTAGGTAAATCCGCGGTGTCAGATAATCTACCGTAAGCAATATTGCGTATTAAAAACTAAGACTATTTAGACCCAAATTTCTTGATTATTTCAGAATGTCAGTCTGGTCAGTTGATGATTTTCTGGTTCTCAACGTACCCGTTGTATATAGAAAACCAGTAATTCAAAACGCGCGTCAGCGTGTGTCGACTATGGTACGGCGCTAGCGCCGCGTTGAACAGGCGTAGTAAAGAAACGCACGTTAGCAAAACGCGCGTGAAACGCTCATCGTCTGAACATACCCTAACTTCGTTTCATTTTGTTGGTGTTGAAATTTCGAAGGGACACCAATGAGTCTATGATATTTTTTCTAACGCTGCACACACAAGGGCCCCCATTAGGATAGAGATATCCTGTGTCGGGGGTCCGGAAACACATACAAGGACAAGGACAAACACACCCAAATCGGAAAATATGCTTGCATGGTCAATACTAATATATTATGCTCCGAGCGTGAATCGAACCCGCGACTTGGTTAAGGCAGGTTCGCTACCACTGCGCCACAGCGTCGTCAAGAAACCCGCGTCAGCAAAACGTACCCAAACTGCGTTCCATTTCGTTGGTGTTGAAATTTTGAAGGGACACCAACGAGTCTATGACATTCCGTCTGTAAACTCAAAGTAGCACTTACGCAAGTAAATTAAACATTTCTATTTTACATACCAATACCATCAAAAAACAATTTGTTAAATAAACATTCCCTTCGGATAGCTGTTCCCGAACACAAAACATTTAAAACAAATGTTTATTCAACGACCGACACACGTCGATCGGGGCTTCGTCGTTGAATTTAATTCAGTCGTAATTTCGGTACACGAGCAATTTTGTCCGATTTCAAAATGGCCGACGTCGCGTGGCGGGAAAGCGCAGTGTTGCCACTTTCGACAGGTCCATTATAATGTACTGAATATGTATTAAATTGGTATGCTTTATGAATTAATACTTTTGGTATAGAAATCATGGTTTAGTAAAAGCTTTTAAAATAATTTTACTTATCTTTTATGTAATGTATGAAAATAAATAAAAAATGAGTTTCTTAATTTTTTTAGCGAAGCTATGGAGCTTGAAGGCAATTATATTTTTCAAAAAAATATTCGTTGCTTATAACTTATTTATAAAATAATTTAGCGCTATTGTAAAAATGTTACTCACAAAATTTAAAAAAAAACAACCGTTGTCAACTATCTAAAACATACATACCAAAAACATTTCCCTCCGTCGACAGGTACGGTCTTTAATAGGAGTCCTTGATCAGTCGATAACGAAGCTTATAAAGGACTCGCAATACACACGAAACACATCAGAATTAATTTGTGAAATAGCCTAAAAAAACTAAAATAAAAATTATAATTTTCAACCAAGTGTACCAATACACAACAACACTACTATAAGTCCATCACGAAACAACGCTACACAAAATGGCCTTTATTGAAAATTTCGGCACTTTAATTGATTATAACCGGGAGTCACCGTGTGTGAAAACAACAATATATCTTCATATATCACGCTGTGAACGGATATAAATATAAATTTCCATTATTACTTCATAAATATGCATGTAAATAACAAAAAATACCCTTAAAGGTTTAATGAAAACTTAAGATTTACAGATTGTGGCATTTTAATTGTATACATTTACCCCCTAAGGGAAGATACTTCGGAGATATTATCTCAAGTATTTGACAATAAAAAGGAAGTTTTTAATTTTCGTATCGCTGATTTAAATATTGCTACTGCACTCTGTTCTAAAATAAAACAAACAAAAGTATCGGGGGCACGGCAGTGCCCCCGCCAAGTCGAGCGCGAAGCAAACACTGCCGTACCATCCTTTACAGGAACCATTTCGCCGCATTTTCAGGCCCCTATTTGAGAACCTCTGGATAAGACCAGAACGCAGAAATTTTCGTCATCTAGTAAGCTATAAAATCACACTTAAAATAAAAAAATTCAAGTCTGTAGGTCATTTAGTTCCGAAGCTATGCGAAAGCAAAGTTTTGCATTTATGACACTCAGTCGCTCACTCATGATCATCAAAATGGAACTAGTACTTCCCATAAACTCAGAGCTAAAATTTGGTACAAAGTTAGGGTTTAATGGCCACATAAAGGGAAAACTATAAAAACTAGGATAATCGAAGATTTGGAGTACCTGGTGACCCTTATTTGAAAACACAAGAGCCCAACCAAACTATTAAAGATCGACATACCGCCTTTACAAAAAATATTCAACTTTGTTTGCCTCTTCATTTGATGTCAAAAATCGAAGGTCTGAAGTATCTGATGAAGAACCCTCAGCTTGTTTCAGCTGTATTAGAGATACTGTAATGCCCCCTTCTACTATTGGTACATAAAAAAATCGACTGTCATTGCAAAAATCCAGCGTAGTGGGACCCATCTTCTAATTGAATCTAACCTATTTCTTCCCACTACTCAGTGAATGCCTCCCCTTCTGCTTTTAATACGCATATAAATAAGATTAAAGGGAAACTCTAGATAAGACTAAATAACTACTCCTAAAAAGAAAAAATGTGTCAAATAAGAAAATCTAATAAAATAAATCAATATGCCCACTTTTCTACAAAAAGAAGTGAAATCCTACCAAAAACATTCTGTAAAAAACTAGCCAAGTCTCGATGGAGCTGCTTTTTGTCTCTAAAAGTAATGAAATCTTGACAAAGTCGTGACAAGTCTAAGGTTCCTTACTGCGATTTCTTTATTATTATAGTTAATGTTATGTGACTTGGCCATTAGCCGACAACGTACAATTGACTGGTTATTTAATCAACGTTTTCCAAGTGGCAATTTTCCATCGTCAATGGGTAGCGGTTCTGGCGACCGATTGGTGCAATGGTGTCATGGAGCACCTGGTTTTGTACCCTTGTTTACCCTTCAACGGCAAAGTCACACAAGACCGTCCGTTCAGTGGTTTGTATTTCTGTTACCGCAACAATAACAAATAACTAAAAATTAAATTAAAATTTTAAAATAAAGAAGTTTGACTTATAAAATTTCCGTCGTCAATTTTTCACACTTTCTTTTGGTTTTTAATATGTAAAACGATTTCCGTGTTGCGTTTTACTTCTCTCCCGCACTTGTCACAGATTAATAAGACACTTAAAGAGGGCCTGACTGTTTGACATATAAGCTTGTATAGAATTTTTAATGTTTTAATTTATATCGCTTTATGCTGAATTATACACGTCAATGCAATTGTAATTGTATTATCAAAGATCAAACCCACCATAAAAGGGTCTTCCATCTTAGAATATTAGGTACATCTCACAAACATTTGTTTCGTTGGCGTTTGTCCTTGTAAGCCTCCCCACCATGTTTCGGAGAACACGTTAAGCTGTCGGACCCAGTTGTTTTTAATAATCGTTAACTCTTGATAAGTAATTTACTCGTATCCAGGAAGTTACTAGTTCGCCCTTAGGGGTTGCGGAGGTCAGATGGCAATTGCTTTGTGTAAAAGCTAGTATCCTATCAAATTGACCACGTTGTGGCGCAGCGGTAGCGAACCTGCCTTAAACGCCACAGGTCGCGGGTTCGATTCCCGCTGCGAGCATAATATGTTTGTATTGACCATGCAAGCACATTTTCCGGTCTGGGTGTATTTGTCCTTGTCATTGTGAATGTTTCCGGACCCCGACACAGGATATTACAATCCTAATGGGGGTTCCCGTTGAGGGTGCAGCGTTTAAAAATAAAAAATTCGGATAAGCCGACCGTGGGTAAATACTCGTATAGAACTGGGAATAATGCTAGTGAGATGATTATTTCCGTAAAGAAAAAAAATAAAAGAATGAAATTTTGAATTTATCAGTAAGACGACATCAATATAGACATTACTAATAAACCAATAACCCACTAATACGCAAATAACCAAAAAAATAAAACCGTAAATCTTTTTCAAAACCGCTTGCCAGATCCAAACAGATAATTTGCTTACAATATAATCGGACAGAGATTGCCGGTCTCAACCTAAGGGGCAAAAAGCATACCATAGAAAATGGCTATTATATTCAAATTCGGCTCGGTAGAGGCAATTTATATGGATTTTATTGACAAGACCAAGGGCCGGCGCGAAATTCCTAAAGAAAATAACTTTACCTTCGTTTCTCCTTAATTGAGCGAGGACAATATCGTTAAAACGTAATCCCAATCGAACCTCCATAGATGCTAAGTACGTTGAAGAAAAAAAATCTGAGAGTTAACGGAACTTTTTGGTGGAAAAACCTTTTTTTTCGCCTTTTTAAATCGCTGTCGGCTAAAAGTCGGTGCTTTCGCGAAGAAAGTGGACACAATGCTGGATATCTTAAGACAGATTACAGAGAAGCGCATTAATAAGATGACATTTATAATACACGGCATCCTCAAGATATCTGTATGTATTTTAAAATTTATTACTTCCGATTTTGACGATAAACAATATTTAAGATCAGATCAGGTTTTTAAGAGTTGAACTAATTATAATAATATAGTTACACAAATTCGTTAACTGTGAGCAAATTATTTTTACCGTTGTGGCGTGCGGGTTGCGAGCCTGCTTTGAGCCTTGACAGTCAAGGGTGCGGGTGGGTCATGGGTCACATAAAAATTTGTCTCGGTCGGGGCGTTTGTCCTTGTGGGTCTCCCCACTGTGCCTCGGAAAGCACGGGAAGCTATCGGTCCCGCGTGATATCATAACATCTCTTAAGAATCGATAACTCTTGATAGGTAATTTGCTCTTATCCAATGAACTACTGGTTCGCCTTTAGGATTGCGGAGGTCAAATGGCAATCGCTCATTGTAAAAACTAGTAACCTATTAAATATTAATAAAATGAATAAGCAGACCTTGGGTAAAAACCGGAAACAATGCTAAGAAAAAAAAGCGCCTTTATTTTTAACATAAATTAAGAGTTGTTAGGCCATCTCAATAAATAAAAAGTTGCATAAATTACCCCTAGTTATTAATTATCTCGATGTCAATATTCATTCAAGACCTTCAGCTTTTATTACGTGAAGTATTCAAACATTTACTCACGTGAAAAAGACATGATCTTAAAAACAAAATGGTCCCATTTTCGACAAACTAATTTATTAAGTAGAAAGGACGCATAAGTTTGTATGTTATCTTAAGTCCAGTTTATCCGTACAATTATGCAAATGTAAATTTGCGTCAATCACTAAATAATGATCGTTAATTGAATTTTAGCTTATCTTCCTCAGGGCTTAATTAATATTGCAATAATTTACATAAATAATTACGGAACGATTTTTTTAAATTATCGTCGCTTTTAAAGTGTACATTATTACGAATTAATTATTAATTAACAAATTTTTGATATTAATTATGTTATTTTTGGGTTTTGAATTCATGTATAAA
The DNA here is from genome assembly GCA_023373885.1 of Hestina assimilis. Taxonomy (NCBI): domain Eukaryota; kingdom Metazoa; phylum Arthropoda; class Insecta; order Lepidoptera; family Nymphalidae; genus Hestina; species Hestina assimilis. The sequence goes on from CM041751.1 coordinate 1,904,199, forward strand.
TATGCCAAATGTAGCTTTCAATTTTTTTTAAAGAATATTAGTAATGCTTTATTCAGTCATTACTAATATTCCTGTTCTACTAAGTAAGCTCATAGCTTGAGCTAGGAGTGTAATAAGCCTTAGGACCCAGGGCTCCCTTGGTTGGGTTTGCCGGGGCCTTCCAGTCCCGGTCGGTGTTGAGGATGACAACCTCGTTAAAAATCACGTATTTGTATTTATGTATTATATGTATTAGTATGTATTTATGGCGGCAGTATGTTGCCGCCCCGACACAGGATATTATTATCCGAAAGGCCTGGCGCGTTCGCGCGCGGAGTTATGTATTTTTACGTAAGTACTAGTATGTATTATTATGTAAGTATGGCGGCAGTAGGTTGCCGCCACCGGGGCCCCTCGGGGCAAGCGCCGGGGCGTCGCGGTTGTGAGCTTCGGCGACCCCGCGACGTCCCACTATGGCGCTAGATGGGACCTTGGAGTTTTAGTGGGTAGGGGAGCTCGGCTCCGAGTCCACACACCTCCTGCGCCATTGCACCCGTCCCGGCGCTCGAGTGCGTAACTGCATTTCTCCAAGTAAAAAAAAAAAAAGGAGTGTAATAATAGCCCAAGGGGGTCAGGATCAAACCCACAGTTTTCGCGGAGCGGAGTCGGTCCTTTAACCGCTGAGCTATTGAGGCTTTTGTTAAGATAATGATAAAAATAAACTAAGTGCACAAAGCTGTTTTGTCTGTGTCAAGAATGTATTTTGATTGTGTGTAGTAAAAGCTCTACTATACGCCTTGCTGTTATCACAATGAATACAGTAGTATTCTTAATGCTACGTTTCGTTTGATGACTGTGTGTGAGGTCAAAACTTTTGATTTGCTGGTCACGGTTGTCCCATGAGCGCTTGGAGCTCCATGCATTTGTAAGAGTCACTCACGCGTTGCCAACCTCGAGATATTGGTTCTTAAATCTCCTTTGCCCAGTAATTTCACTTGATACAGTGTCCTTTAAAACAGAACACAGTATAGGTACTGGTTTGGTTCAAAATCATTCTTTAATACTTTATAGATCAAAGCGTTTTATATAACAACTTCTATTATTAATTCAATAAAATTAAGATTTCAAAAACCTTTCAAGATTCAAACCTGAAAAAAGAAAAACTTGTATCCTAATCTTTTTGTCATATACATAAATTCCAAAAAAAAAATTAAACCACATTTATCACTGTATCGTAAGCAAGATATGCTACAAATTATAAATTTAAATTTCAGTAAAAAAAGGTCGTATCTGAAAAAGTCGTATCGTGTAAACGATCCGATACGCGCTCGTGTCCCGATCGCGAGATAAGATTGTAATCTTTTCGGATATTGCTCGCTATAATCATATGCGGATTTTATTTTTAACTTTTATTCTTAGGGCGTACACAAAGGCACGTTTAAACGATGACTAGCCGATGTTTGCGGTTTCACTTACGTGAATTACTCATCGAGTTATAATTTCATTGTTTTATTTATAGATTTTTTAACATTCCTGAATAACACGTAAAGTTAATTTCAAGGTTGTAAAGTCGACAAAAGTCGAACTTGTTATAGAAGTAATTAAAAAGCATTCATATATCACCAATCTATATATGAGATAATGCAAATAAATGAATATTTAAAAAATCGAAAATTTAAAAACGCTTTTTCAGCGGGATCAAAATTCCCAACGGGATCAGGAATTTGTATGGAAAAAACTTTATTACCGAATGTTTGTACGAACCTAGATAGTTTATCGGTAGGAGATCCGAAAAAGGGATAAAAACTCCCACGGTAACGGGATCAATGGGATAAAGTATGTAATTGGCGTCGCGACGTGACGACCCCATCGCCCGCTGTTTGATAATCTCTGTCACAGCAGAGATTATTCCATCACAGCAGTCAGTCACACTGGTGGTAGGTCTTCTGTTGCAAGAGGCCAGCTAGGTAAGTACCACCGCAGTGTCAAATATTCTGCCGCCAAACAGTAGTAATTAGGCATTACTGTGTTCCGGTTGGAAGGGCACTGTATTCCAGTGAAATCACTGGGTAAAGGAGATTTTAGAACCAACATCTCGAGGTTGGCAAAGCGTGAGTGGCACCTACTTATAGTGTTGCAAGCGGTCACAGGCTGCGGCAACCGCTTACCATCAGGTGGGCCGTATGCTTGCTTGCCAACTTGTAACATAAAAAAATCCGGGCCAAGTCAGGGCGGGTCGCTATTATATCATATTGTTGATGGTCGTCTGAATGAAGACCGCAGTCGAAATAATCCCCATGTGATAAATGTTTTAACCGAACGAGTGGGACGATCAACGAAAGTATGTTATTACGTTTTAAAACATGATTCAATATTGCAAATGTTCGATTGTAATTTACATTTGATTTATTTACAGATAAATTGTTATATTGTTTAATTAAAAAAAGACTTGCAGAATATGTTATAATTTAACATATTCTATATATATCTAACATAGTCTATATAGCCTTAATGTAAAAATGGCGAAACTGTGATTTCCTAATGACTTTTTTTATTTTTTTGGAAAGAATTGTTGGACTTTGAGAGATTGCTATTTCTCGTGAAAAGTGGGGTTTCATACAATGAAGATTTAGTTAAGTAAGTTAAGCTGTAATTCCACTAGACACACACAGTGATACTATGATAATATATTTCGCGTTAGGATTGATTTTCATCCCCCAACCGCAGAGGTCAAACTCTGCGGTACCCTGGGCTTGTCGTGCCGGGGGCTCAGTAGCCGGGAGTCGATTGTGCAGGTGGCACCTTCGACTGCCCGGTGAAGCTAACAGGGTCAGACGGTTCGGGCGTGGGGCGTTTTACGCTAGACCGCGCCTAGGAGGGTGGTGTCGTATGGGTCACTCCGGTACTTTTCTGCTTATCAGAATGGACTGCGAGTGGCTCCTGCGACACCGGAGGTGTGCTTAGCCGGGACCTTCAGCCCCGGTCGGGCGGTAGAGGAAGAAAACCTCTTTAAAAATAACGACGGTCGGTCGTAGAGGGAAACAACCTCATTAAAAAGTTAGTCTCGGCGGGGGAGCCCTAGGACCCAGGGCTCCCTTGGTTGGGTTGGCCGGGGCCTTTCGGTCCCGGTCGGAGGGGCGCGAAAGCGCCGTGGAGTATTTTATATATGTATAGTATGTATTAGTATGTATATATGGCGGCAGTATGGTGCCGCCCAAGGTGGAGGCCGAAAGGCCTGGCGCGTTCGCGTGCGGAGGTATGTATTGGTATATATGTATTAGTATGTAGTGTATGTATATATGGCGGCAGTAGGTTGCCGCCACCGGTGGGCGCCTCGGGGCAAGCGCCGGGGCGTCGCGGTGGTATGCTTCGGCGATCCCGCGACGTCCCACTATGGCGCTAGATGGGACCTTGGAGTTTTAGTGGGTAGGGGGCTCGGCTCCGAGTCCACACACCTCCTGCGCCATTGCACCCGTCCCGGCGCTCGAGTGCGTAACTGCATTTCTCCAAGTAAAAAAAAAAAAAAAAAGGATTGATTTTCATAGAAAAGTAGAATAAATAAAATAGAAGAAATCGATAAAATTTTATTATCGATTCTAGTCGAGGCATCAATTCGATTTCTCGATTTGAAAAACTTATATTATGATTACCTCACAATACATTGTATGTACCTATGTACATACGACTGTGTCCGAGGGTTGTCACCTGCTTTTTTTATTTACCTACGAACGCGCGCGATACTTAATGTAACACATACGCCTTCGGGGCTCTAAATGAACTCGAAAACGCAACAGTACTGATACTTCCTCGGTGGAACATGACTCTACTACTACTTATAAACTTACAATATATATAATTCTACTGAACACGTGTACTTGTCGTGTCATATACACGTCACTGAACTCCTCCTAAACGACTGGACCGATTTTGATTTTTTTTTTTGTGTGTATTCCGGTGGATTCGAGAATTTTTTTTTTTTTTTTATGTTAGAAGTTGGCAAACAAGCACCTGATGGTAAGTGGATGCCGTAGCCTATGAGCGCTTGCAGCACCATTAGTAGGTGCCACTCACGTGTTGCCAACCTCGAGATATTAGTTCTTAAATCTCGTTCGCCCAGTAATTTCACTAGCGTACAATGCCCTTCAAACCGGAACACAGTAGTGCCTAAGCACTACTATTTGGCGGCAGAATATTGGACACTGCGGTGGTACCTACCTAGCCGGCCTCTTGCAACAAAAGACCTACCACCAGTGTGACTGATTGCACTGGTGGAATAATCTCTGCTGTGACAGAGGTTATCCCAACAGCGGGCGATGGGGTCGTCACATCCCGACGCCTTTAAAATGGTTTAAATGAACAATAGGACCCAGTAAGGGGCGCTGCTATCGGGTCTCACTTTTTCTTTCATTTCGTGGAAAGACGTCTGCCGGACTAGGGCTAGTATGATTAAAAATAACGGACACATTGGCATAATTTTAAAAAATCATGATTTATGTTTTTATCTACTATATTGGTTTAAATAAAAGTTGGTAAAGTAGGAAATTACAGTTCCGCTGATAACTATGACGGTTACAATTCGAAGCGGATAGGAAGGGGGCGCGAATTACGAGCGGGCAGCGCCCTCCGGCGCGCACGCGCACCGATTTACGCGCATCACTATGAATTAGTGATGGGACGCTGATTATCGAATGAATGGGAGTCTTTTTATATTTTTCTTTCTTGTATCGAGCTCAATAAAGTTTTTATAATGATAAGTATTATAAAAGGATTTATTGTCATTAATAAAACGTAAATGTAATCGTAAATAATGTATGAAATTTTCATTTGTTTTTATAAATTTTTGATTTTTTTGAAAAACATAATAATGAAAAACATTTTAGCTCGTATTGCAAAACAACGAGTGCCTAAATTAAATACAATTTGATTACATTTAGTTTTTTTTTTTAAAAATAAACATCGATAAACTACACATCACTATCCGCCTCGAGCCACCACGCGCTATATCGATCCGCTAAAAACCACCGTGACCCCGACACTAACCGAATTATTCTCGGTACAGCTTCGATTCCCGACCGATGTCGAGATGACAGCCGATACTGTGCACTGACAATTAATCAAATTCAGTTCTTTGTTTTTGATATTTCCATCACTATCACTACGAGAAAACTTAAGACCAAAGTATTTGTAAAACTGTATACTACATTTAAGATAAAATGACGAGGTTGTGGCGCAGCGGTAAACCTTTTTTTTTCTATGTAAGAGGTGACAAACGGGCAGGAGGCTCACCTGATGTTAAGCGATCACCGCCGCCCATGAACATCTGCAACACCAGAAGGCATGCAGGCGCGTTGCCGACCTTTAAGGAAAGAATACGCTCTTCTCTTGAAGGTTCCCAAGTCGTATCGGTTCGGGAAGACCGCCGGCGGAAGTTGATTCCACAGAGTGGTTGTGCGAGGAAGAAAAACCTTTTTATTTTTTTGGAGAGAAATGCATTTAGGCACACCACTCCGCCTAGCGTATTCCAACGAGCACGCTAGCGAGTGGTAGTGTGGGACTCGAACACCTGGTAAGCAGGTAGTAATACCCACTAAAGCTCTGCGGATCCCTCTTCGCCATATTGGGACGCCATGGGATCGCTCTCGCATGCAATCATGACGCCCCGGCGGAAAGGCTTGCCAAAACGGGCCACCAGCTTAAGGACGCCTAAAAGAGTCTTTAATGTTCCATCACACTCCCCTCTTGGGCAGCGGTAGCAAACCTGCCTTAAACGCCACACCTCGAGGGTCGATTCCCACTCGGAGCAGATTTTTGTATTGACCATACAGGCATATTATCCGGTCTAAGTGTGTTTGCCCATTACATTCTGTATTTTTCCGGACCCGACTGACACAGGACATAACTATCCTAATGGGGCCGTTGAGAGTGTAGCGTTTATTTATTTATATATATTTGGTTATATGTCCATTTAAGTATCAAAGGAGCCATACTCCTTGGTATTTACATTGTATGTGTCACTCCGTAAAGTCCACACCCAATGAAGAAGGCTCAATCACTAAGCCTTTGCTTTCCGTACCATTCGTTATTCTGTTAGTTTAAATTAAACTATAAATACTGGTGGTAGGACTTTTATTACAAGAGGCCAGGTAGGTACCACCCGAAAAACAGTTGTATATTTTGCATTAGTACTGTGTTTCGAATTGAAGGACACTGTAGGTAGTGAAATTACTGGGAAAAGTAGATTTAAGAACCGATATCTCGAGGTTGACAACGCGTAAGTGACATACAATAATTATTTCTTTTGAAAGCTTATAGGCTATGGCCTAAGATAACCGCTTACCATTAGATGGGTATATGGACAGGAAATGAGTTAAAATATAAACCCTACTAAATGTTACAAATTGCAAAGTGTATCGCTTTCACGACTAGCCACTGAACAAATTTTGATGAAATTTGGTATAGAGATAGACCTAGACAAAGGACATACATAGGCTACTTTAGCAAAAAAACGGCTTGACAGGTTTCAAAAGCGATGGAAGTATGTATGGGGTGTGTTACGAATCACGCAGTTGAAAATATAAATATTTGACGCGATTTCGTGCGTTAAATTGCAATATTAAATTATATTGGTGGTTACTCACTTAATGATATTTCATTAAGCAAATATTTTAAAATATAACCTCATTTTTAACAATATAAACAAATACAGAACCTTGTTCTACATACCGGAATATTATCGCAAAAACTTAAAATTATTATCATTTATATAACAGTGTACTAAATATTAATTAAACACAAATAACGAAACCAATATGTATATTGAAACAATCGTTTCATAACGATTAAATAACTATTATATTATATCGTTATAATCGTGACAAATATTATCACCAGTCTCGTTATAAATTGAATTTTATTAACGATGTAACGAGATTCGAATGCCACGCGTCTCTTTCATTAACAGCACTTTGATACAGTTTAAATTTTTTTTTGGTAATTAAAATCATTAATTGTAACAAAACGGGGCTTTCATGCTGCCGTTTCGCCGACGACCGATGGCTTAAATGACAAGCGGAATTCTTGAATTTATAATATGGAAATAACTATTTGCTAAAATAGAATATAAAATATCCTAAACTAGCTTCTGCCAGTAGCTTCGCTCGCGTGAATAAGGATTTTAAGGCAAACTTTGAACCCCAATTTGGGTGAAATTGGGTTTCAAAGTTTGTAAACTTCAGGGGTAAAGTTTGATAAAATGTTATTGACGTGTATCTTTTTTCGCCAAAAAGGTTTTGTTTCTAGGTCCAAGGGTTTAGGCTGGGCGTTGATATGCCAATCAGGTCTTTTTCTTTTATGTATATATGTGTATTTTTTTTTAAGGTGGAGAAATCCTCATGGATACCCCGGAGCTGGGACTGCCGGGGTTATGTGAGACTCCTACTCACTAAAACTCCACCAAGTTTCGTCTCTACGCAGTCGACGGCCGGGGCATTCGTGCCGAGCACTTGACCCCGTCTGACCGTCGCTACGTCTGTCTGCGTCAAAAGCGGACGCAGACCCTCCTCGCCCTGTTGGGCATGAGAGCGAGCAGAAACCCAAAAGGCTCGCTCTCATCCTCGCGGGGGGCCTGTCCAATGCGAACGCCTGTCGCCCCAGCGACATTCGCCCGCAGGCCACCCACTACGGCAGCGTAGCTCGGTGCCACCACCTCCTACGCTGCCCCATCCTCCTACGCCTCGACGCCTCTACCAGGGGGTCGTCAGTACGCAGGCGTTGGGCCTCCCTTTTGCGGGACATGACGGTCTCGCAAAACTCGGAGACCGCCGTCCACGTCTGCCTGCTACACAACATTGCCCGGATGATCTCGGGCAATGTGAGGTCCGTACCTCGCCTCACGCCGGACACTCTTCGAACGTGTGCTGGGCGGTGTCGTCTACCCCCCAGTCACACGACCGGCACACGGGGCTTGACTCCCTGCACACAATCTCCATGCTCGACCCATTTCCTGAGCGACGGCTGTATGCCGGCAATAGCCCAATGTCCAGCCGTCGGCTCTAGTAGCTCTTGCAACCACCTCTCCATCATCAACCTATTACCCCTCCTCTTCCACCGCTCCAGCTCACTGGGGCGGAACCGTCTTCCGGCGTTGGGTGCCTCGCACCTCTTGCTGTACAAGGAGGCAGAGAGTTCCGCCTGGAGCTCCCACGGGAGTATGTATATATGTGTATAGGTAATTATTTTCAAAAATACGATATTGTGTTCGTTTGTAGGCAGAAAAATATTTTTAGAAATAAAGATATCTGTAAATATAAATTATATATTGCAATATATTTTGTAAAGTACGGAACCTGTACCTTAACGCTATACGGGACGTGATTCTGTAGTCGACGCAGACTACATTGCGGGCATATGTTAGAATATCTTACATGCTCTTTTAATAAGCGATACCGGTTCTTCTTAATATTAATGACCCCATGTCACTGCCAAAATAAAAACGTAAATACTATAAACTATTTAGACACTAAAGCCTGCCATATATACGCAACGCGTATGTAAATCCGCTCTAAGCTCCTGAATTAAACACCATAAAAATTATTCTATAAACCAGATAAAAGTTTTACTCTATATATGAAAAAAACCACAACAAAATCCACAACTTTCTCCGTTGATTAGCCGATATTGATGAGGTTATCTATCGGGTTTAATGCGCTGCAAGATAACGAAGGTTTTTTTTAATTAAATTTATTTTTAAACACTTGAACGCTGTTTAAATTCGGACAAGTTATGTACAACAGAAATCGCGATATTTATCTTTGATGTAAAAGAAATCAGAGCAGATTTTTTTAGCCTTTTTAATCGTCTTTAAAAAGGCTCTCAGATCAGGTTTTTTACATCACGCGATATCTAGAGCTAGTTTTCGTTTAAATTTTTATTGCAATTTACTGAGAGATTTTATGACCATTAGATAAAAATATAAGTTTTTTGTAGGGGTCTCCTTTAATTTTGAAATTAAATTTGTTTTTATTATTTGTTATTCTTCTTCTTATCAAGTGATTAGTGGTAGTAGTAACCTAGTGTCAGAATTGTTCAAGTCGCCCGTAAAGGCCTTTGATTTGACTTTTCAAATGTTAACAGCCGGTACCGAATTTTTACGTGCCCTCTGAAGCACGGAGACGCTCAGTTGAAATACCACTATGCGATCACCCAATCCATTGACTGAGAGCGCCTAAAGTTGCTTAACCCAGCGATCGTTTACCTATCGGCGAGCGCACTCGGCTACGAAAAAATGAAGTATTTGTTTTTATAGAGGCCATAGAAATACAGAATATATGAAAATTACAACTAAGGTCATGGGAATGTATCCCACGACCTTAGTTGTAATTTTCATACAAGAATCTTTTATTTTTAGTATTTCATAATAGTTGGTACTCTTTGTACGGAACCCTAATAAAATGTTTTACATAATAATATTGGACAACAATTCCGTAAGTGAATGCCATATGCTAACCAGGAGTCGTTGAGGTTTCGAATGACCAAGTTGTATTCATAACATCCCTGTATATGCTCTACATACATTTTAATTCACAAAAAAACTTTTGGTCATATTTAAGGGTAGGTTCATCTATTTATCAATAAATATAAAGTTTGTTTCTGTTTTGTAGATATTTGAAAAAGGGGTAAGTAAATAAATAACTTTTTCCCGCGGAAAGAAATTATTGTAGAAATCCTTTTCCAAAAGCATTTACCGCTATATACGTTCCAATTAAAAGCATTTCAAATATAAATAAAAAAATTGGTTAGCAAAATTTTTCTCGCAATTAGACGGCTGGATTTTGTTTTTTTATACACAGTTTTTTCCGAGGCTGTCCCATATAATTTAACTTGACAAACTGTTTGAGGAGATTGAAAATCGAGCCCCTTTCAAAATAAGAGTTAATGCGGATCATTTCGAGGTTGAAAAATCAATTTAAACCCTACACTGTATTATAAAGAGGAAAGAGAAGCCTCAATAGCTCAACGGTAGAAGGGCCGACTTCACTCCGTTAACGCGGGAGTCGAGGGTTCAATCCTGACCCCTTGGGCTATTGTCGTACCCACTCCTAGCGCAAGCTTCGAGCTTATTTAGAGGGGCAATAGAAATATTAGTAATGCCTTGTAAAAAGCAATGCTATTATTTTTTCATAAAAAAAAAAAAAAAAGAAAAATTTATAATTAGTTGGTTTGGATTGAAAAGGCGCCGAAACTACTGAACCGTTTAAAAAAATTTTTTCACTGTTGGGAATCTACACTATCTCTGAGTGACAGAGGTTTTTATATATATTATATATTCAAAAATTAAGGGATCCTTACTAAAACTTCAAAATATTGCAATAAATGTGCTTCATTTCAAAATGTTATTCACGCGAGCAAAGCCGCTGGCAGATGCTATAATACATAAAAATAGAAGATCTGACTTAAATGTAAGCGCCCAGCCTAAACCAAGCTGAAATTTGTCATAGGAGTTTTTTTTAAACGTAAACGAGCACTAAGAAAGAATTTTTAGAAATCCAACCCTTAAGAAAAGGTGTTTGAAAGTTTGTATACAAAAAGTCTGTCATTTTGAAACTAAATGCATGAAACTTCGTTTTTAGGCGAACAATTTCAGATAAAGTTACACGTGTTTTCAAAAATACCACTCTTGAAGGGGTGTAATGGCGTTCAAAGTATTAAAATCGTTATTCACACGGGCAAAGCTGTTAGCAGAAACTAGTTCTCAAAAAATTCGTTACGGATCTTCCTTACTCGCGATCCCCGTAACTACATTATGTATAATATATATATGTATCTTACTTAAATTACGTAATATCTTTATTAAGGTTACCGACATACCATTTTATTTAATTACAATCTTATCGATATATTCATGTAGAGGAATATATACGATAATGCAAAACAGTATTCACGTCGAGTTAAAGTTATAATTATAATTAAATTACTTTAATAAAACACAGGGTAATTCGCCTTAAGGCATGCGCGGACGCGGGCCGGCCACGACAATGTGGACTCACGTAAATATTGTATCAATTAATAAGTACTGACTGAAAGGAAACATTAAATATAAAATAATAACATGTTGGGATAATCTGAGTCACAGGGATTATTCCACCATTACAATCAGTCACACTGGTGGTAGGTCTTTCGTTGCAAGAGGTAGCACCGCAGTGTCAAATATTCTACCGCCAAACAGAAGTACTTTGTCATTACTGTGTTCCGGTTTGAAGGGGACTGTAGGCTAGTGAAATTACTAGGCAAAGAAGATGTATGAACCAATATCTTGAGGTTGGCAACGCGTCAGTGGCACGTACTAATGGTGCTGCAAGCGCTCATAGGCTACGACAACCGGTTACCATTAGGCCGTAAGCTTGCTTACTAACTTAGATATATTGACAAAAATCAGGCTTTGCGGTAGAATATCCCACCACGCGGTAGTACCTACCAAGCCGGCTTGCAATAAAAGTTAAAACCAGTAAATATATCAGATATAAAATTTTGATAATTTTTATAAAACTTTCAAAATCAACTTTTCTAGATCGGTCAACGAGATTGTTCATATTTTATGTAGTATATAATTAATATTTTTATAAAGCAATTTTACAGTAATTTTCGCGAGGTTAAGCTTTTAATCGCTTATTTAGGTAACTTCTAAGCCACTGGTTCATAGGATTCTGCTTGCTTGTTAGCTTGCAGCAGTAATTCTGAGCTGAAACCTTTTTGTTATGACGACACATTACGATTTTATGTTAACGATTTTAGATCAATATTATGTTTTTTTAGTTTATTTTATGAGTTTCAAATGCTTGTTATTGTTATTTTTATTGTTACTTTTTATTTTTTATTTACTTTTTTACTTTTGTCTTTTTAGTTTATTTTGTAAGTTATTGCCTGTTAATTGTTTTATTTTATTTATATTTTTTTTGTTTCTATTATTTCTACGTTTTCTTGTGTGTTGTTATATCAAATAAATTTATTATGCATTCGTTCATATTTGTTTAAACATTTTATCTAACGATCTCAATTATCTCGATAACGAAATCTCCGATGCGAACAGTACATAATCAGTGCACGGGAGTGCATTGGAGATAAAAAGATTTAGCATAAGAGTTACAACAAAACCTTTGCACGACCGTCGGCTTATTATTTTATTATTGCCATTGTCTTTCACTGCTTATGATCGTAAGCCCTGAGGAGCTTAATGGCCATTTGTAGGGAATATAGTTATTAAAAAGAATGCCTTTTTGTATGTTTACTTTAATACATGTTTTTTTATGTGTGTGTGTTTTGAAAAAGAGTTACAGCAATTGGTGCAAAATACTTTTTTTTTTATTGTAACTTCAACAGCTAAAGAGTAGTTTTGAAAAACTTTGCTAATATTCTTGATTTTTCGGAAGGGAAAAGGGATGGGAACAGGTGGGAGATTGGGCCTCCGACGCTCTCACTAGAAGCGTAACTTTAGTGTTGATTTTTGTTTGTGAGAGAGTTCCTGTGAGTGGCCTATTTGTCGGTCCTCCTGGGTTTCTGAAGTTCAGTAAATTTTTAAAAAGTCATACAGTTCTACAGAAGTGCTGTATTATTTATTCTCATTGTTCAATGCCAAAAGTTCATTAAAATAGTTGAAATTGCCTCAATTTATTTTTCGTTTACGAATTTGCAAGTTGTCAGCAATTTTAATTAAAACTTTAACAACCTGTCTGAAGAAATTACTGAAATTGAGCAGTAAACAATCTAATAAGTTATATAAAAACAGGGGGTCTACCATGAACTTTTAGTAACAATTCTATTGCGATCCAATTCAGTTCAGGAAGTAAAACAATTCAGATTTTACAAGACCATGACAAATGAATAATATATATGTTATGGTACGAAATAGCGATGTAGCTCAGTTTAGGTTGTCATTTGAATCACAATAAGAGTTCATGGTAGACCCCAAGATATTTGTATGTTCGATCATCTGACATCTCTTAGCTGATCTCTCGATTTAACGTAAATTGTTTAGCGATAAAATCTATACCATTAATGTGAATGAATTACTTTAGTAAGGTGCACAATTACAACAATATTGCCTAGTTAAGTTTTTGGCTAAAAATGGAATGCAGCTATTGCAATGCATAGATAATTCTAGTTTTTTTTTCTATGTTGATAAAAAGTTTATTTTTAGATTTACGAGGGAAAAACGTGCACGACTCTCTCCCGGCAAGATAACACAATTTAACTCACTATTCCCAGGAACCTAGCAAACGTATGTTTATGCCTACTAACAGGGACTAAAAGCCAAGTTTTCATATTAGAAAAAAAAATTTTTTTGATGATTGTTCAATAGTCCGTGGGTGAGAATGTCCTATTTTTCTCCATAGATGGATATTATATAAAGGCGTTAAAACAGTGTATTTTTTTTACTGTAAGCCTGACTAGCGGTGATTTTGAGACAGATAATAAATAGACGTAAATATTCGAGCCGTCGTTGCGGCTTGCGGGCGAGTTACAAAAAGGTGCACGCGCGGGAATGTGCGGGCCGCGAGACTTGAGCGTTGGGCCAAAGAATACAACCCCAGACGCGATTTGTATTGTCAAAACTAGGCTATGTTTTGTGTATGTATAAGGCATGTAAAAAACCGGTGTAGCGTAAGTCAGGAGTAGTTAGACATTCGATATCAACTACACCCAAACGGTACTTCAGTAATTATTTGTCAATATCTTTCTATAAGAATACGTGAAAGAAGGATGACGAAGTGTATCAAATACTGTGTAGGGAGGAGTCCCTAGTGTCTTTAAGTATTATAATGCAAAAACTTGGCCAAAAATCGTTCAATCCATGTGACGTAATTACTAAACCCCGGTTTTTCGAACGTTGATCAAACTCGTGTCAACCAACTTAAGATAGCAAATACAAAACGCTCATTTGTTGCTTGATGATCATCAATTATCTTTAACCAATGGGCGTTTTACGACCCTGAGGGCGAACCTGTAAAACATTGGATAAGAGCAATTTACTTATCAAGAGCTAACGATTATTCTCAGATGTTATGTGACAATAATCGGGACCGACAACTCAATGTGCTGACCCACAAGGACAAACGCTCAGACTGAAACAATTATTTGTAAGATCAGAGCAAACATCAGCCCGAGCGAAAATCGAACCCGACCCCTCGAGGCTAAAGGCAGACTCGCTACCCACAAAGTCACAACGATGTCCAAATACAACGTGTACCACATCTATTTCAATGTTTAATCTGTGAATTTACGTGGAAGTGCCCTACAGTCCGCGGTTTTCTCACATTAAAATCGCTACCAAGGTTATTGACGTTCAATTTTCCTAATTAAAACCAACTCACTATTGAGTAAGATGCCTTCGTGATGGTTTCGCTAGAAGTCGCTCAGTAATACTCTATTACTGTACGCTTTGATTGTTGATAGGAAAGAAAGAAAGAAAGAAAGAACAAGTTTATTGGAAGCACAGCGAGTACAATTAAAACAAAAAAAAAAATACAAATATATTAAAAAAAAAACAAATAATAATAAAAATGAACAACAAAATAAACAAAAGATATAAAATAAGTTTTAAAAAAAAAAAGTAAACATAAGCTATTAAAAATAAAATACTACCGTGCTGTGTTCCAAAATGGCTACCATTCAGCATTTGTTGGGTAAACATACCCAACACTGATTTTCTATGGTAGCCATTACGTGTGTCGGGCAGTGACAAATTAATATATTAGTGACTATTACAGATAATAACCGAAGTTCTAATGGTCTTTTGATTTTTCTGTGATTCTCGATTAGTGCCCTGAGCCGACAGTGTCGTTTTTATCAAAGGGAAAAACAGTAACAGTACCCTTAGTGTTGAGTTTCGTTCGATTAGAGGGAGCTTTAAAGGTCAAGCTTGTTGGCTTTTTTTGTCTCTTCTCTGACCCTCGTTTTCTTAAAGCGGCAACACGCTGGTATTGCAAGGGTCTATAAGCTACGGTACCTTAGGACGATTAAATAAATAAATAAACGCTACACACTCCACACTTAATGGAGGCCCCATTAGGATCGTGATATCCTGTGTCGGAGGTCCGAAAACAGATACAAGAACAAGAACAAATACACACATACCGGAAAATATGCATGCATGGTCAATACAAACATATTATGCTGCGAGCGGGAATCGAACTCGCGACCTTTGGCGTTTAAGGCAGGTTCGCTACCGCTGCGCCACAACGTCGTCAAGATTGTTTGTCACTTGTGATATAAAAAAATTGAACATCAAGCCCATTTCAGGGCATACACTCAGTTATAACATAAATAAACAATACATACTCACAGAACTAACACAATAAGTACCGTATGACTTTTTCTTAACTTTTTTATGCAAATAAGTTTGCAATTGTCGTTGCCTATGAGCGCTTGCTTCGCCGTACATTTTTAAGTAACACTCACGCGTTGTCAGCCTCGAGATATTGGTTCTAAAATTTCTTTTGACCACCAATTTCCCTACTACTTTGCTGTAGGATATCTGACACTACTGTGTTACCACGTAGGAGTCATTTTTTTTTATACCACGATGGTGGCAAACAAGCGTACGGCCCGCCTGATGGTAAGCGGTCACCGTAGCCTATGGACGCCTGCAACCCGAGAAGTATCGCATGCGTGTTGCCGACCCCTTAAAAACTTTTTCAACCTTCCCATATTCCCATATGGGGCAAAAAGCCTACCTCTAGGAAATAAAAGCCCTATTATTGATGTCCGCACGTCCCTAATAACTGGTGAAAACAATAAAATTCTTCTGACGTAACCTCCATTTCACAATGTATATAAGATAAGACATGGATAAAAAAGAATTTCAGCAAAGTTGATTTTTTCCCTTACGTCGCGCCTTATTGTCTTACATTTATACAGTTACATATTTCATAACAAAGGTTTACGTAAAAGAGGAAAACCTTCTTCAAAGTGAATATGACAGGTTGAGAGATGCATAATGTATAAGTTCGTTCCATCTTTTCTATTTGCAGAATTTCTTGAAAAAATATTTACCAGGTGCAAATTATTCGCGGCATGTATAAGTAGATTGAATAAAATTTTCATATACAATGTAATATATAAAATTCTCTTGTCGCGGTATTTGTTACCCTCCGAAACTCGAAACTCCTCCGAAACGGCTCAACGGAATTTTATGAAATGTTGTGTGTATATCGGGTAGGTCTGAGAACCGGTCTATTTTTCATACCCCAAAATGTTAAGGTTAAATACTAAAAAACTGTAAACTTTAGGAATAGGCATATATTTTTTATATACTATTGACAGGCCTTTCCTAAATTCAACACCTTTGACGACGTTGTGGCGCAGCGGTAGCGAACCTGCCTTAAACGCCACAGGTCGCGGGTTCGATTCCCGCTCGGACCATAATATGTTTGTATTGACCATGCAAGCATATTTTCCGGTCTGGGTGTATTTGTCCTTGTCATTGTGAATGTTTCCGGACCCCCGACACAGGATATCGCTATCCTAATGGGGGCCGTTGAGTGTGTAGCGTTTATTTTTTTTTTAACACCAACGCAACGAAACGAAGTTAGTCACAAGCTTGCAACATAAAAGAAATTCCTCTTCTTTTTTCTTTATTGGCAGAGAAACTCCTCTCAATCCCATTGGTTGGCAACGCATGTATCATAAACGTTAATAGGTTGCAGTGATAGCTTACCATCAGGCAGACCGTTTGCTTGTTTGCCAACCGTCATGACATAAAAGAAAAATAATTCCGAATGGACTGTAGTATTGTAAAATCTAATACCTTATGACATTTTATAGCATTGTTTTTTCCGTATAAATCCCAGATAATAAACAACTGCTATAAGAAGTTCTGAACTATTTATGTAGTAAACGTGGGAAAGTCAGTAATAATGCGATGTAGTGCAGGCATCCGGCAACGCAGACAGGGGGGCGCCCTTCCAGGAAACGTTCAGATTCACCGACTTTATATACAGGTCGAGAAATAAACCCTTTAATATCAATAACTAGCTGTGCCCGTGGATCCGCTTGCGTGGATTGTATAATTATTGTTTTTTTTTTATGAAACTATAAATATACAAAATTATCCGTATTTAGGAGTCAGCTATGAAGAAATAAAAAACCTGAAAAGTGCGTATCGCGCAAATAAAGGATTCCGTGCCACGATAGAATAAAAATATCAAGCTTCTCGATCAGGGGTCACCATTGATTTTGGAACTAATTTCTTTTTATTATTCGTTATTAAAGCGGCCAAAGACTTACAAAATCTATATAAAAAAAAAAAAAAAACTATTTAGCTATTGCATTTCATGAGATATAGAAAAGAAAACTTCAAAAATATCAAGATTTGTATGGGACCCCTTTATTTCATTTTAGTATTTGTTGTTTTGCCCCAACAAAATAAACTTTCAGCTCTCTGCATATTACAATATACATACAACCCGGTGATAGGCAGGCGGTTCCGATTCCACTCTTTTGGTACGGAACCCTAAAAAGTCACGGAAAATAGGACCGCAAACTCAAAAATCAACCCAATTGATAACCTATCTTTTCGGAGTCATCAAAAAACGACACAAGCAAAACCAACTTGAACACAGATCGTAACTTAATAAACAATTCAATGGCTTTATCGGCATCAATTTATTAATTTTTCAGACACAATTAAATACATAAACAAATACAATTTGTGCGTAAACTAAAAAGTCGTAGCGAGTAAAAAAACGCGAGTACGCAGCCGTGTCGCGCGCCGCATCGTAATGAGAGGCGGTTTTTGTCGCGCGGCAGCGTGAGAGCGACCGATCGCAACTGTTGTTTACGTTGCTAAGTTAACGGCTCTGGACTTCCTTGTCTTATATTATGGTTCCGTAGCCAAATGGTTAAAACCAAACCCTTATAGTTTCGTCATGTCCGTCTGTCTAATTTCAGAGATATGTAGGTTTTTCTCATAACTTTGTTTTATTACTTTATTATATAACTTTCTTTATAATTTCTATAAAATTACAAATTTATATTTGCGGTCGCTTTTAATTCGTTAATATCCTAAAGATTCTTCATCGTCAAGCTGCGAAACCCTTCAGTTTCCCCTGTGCGTGGTCCACCACGCAATTGACTGCTAATTATTCGTTTTATCAATTTCCCTGTCCCATGAATCATATATGAACATCTCAATTGTTTATCGTCTAGACAGTGAAGTTGTTAAGAATACCGTGTTTGAAATTGTAAAAGTACATCATAATTATCCGTGTTTACAATGACTTAGAAACAAATTAATTTCCCAGACACATATTAAAATGTTATACGTAATATGACTATTTTTATCAAGTATGATTTATAATTGATTGAAATGTTTGAAGAGCACTGTATGGTGCCCATACAGTGCCCTTTAAACCAAAACACAGTAATGCCAAACACACTACTGTTTTGCGGTAAAATATTTGAGACGGCGTTGGTATCTTCCTAGCTGGCCTCTTGCAACAAAAGACCACAAGTGTGACTGATTGCACTGGTGGAATTATCTCTGTTGTGACAGAGACAACAGCGGGCGAAATATTATTGTTGTTCAGGTAACATCAACATATTTTTTTTTAAATATCAAAGTGTGAACAGAGTTTTCTGTAATCTGACGTATATCTATTATTTACTGAACAAAAAATAAAACCATTTCAATTTTTCAAGTTGAAAAAACCGCCATGTTGGAAATTACCATCATACCAAAACATTTCCAATCAATCTTAAAATGGATTTTTTCCAATTTTATTTTCGATATATTGCAGGCAGATTTTTTCCGATTTTCCCCTTAGTTTGCTTCTAGAGCCTCTGAGTGAAGCTTCGGTGGTTTTTTATTTGTCAAATAACACGTGCGGCGTCGAAACTCGTATTGGCAGGGTTTTTGCTCAATAGTTCGTTTTCCATTTTGGGATTAGGTGGATTCTACACTTGTGAGAGCAATCAATATTGGAACAATATTGTTACGTTACCGAAAAAGCAATTTGTCATTTTATTTTAAAACGATTTTAGTTTTTGTTGTATTTTTACATTTTGTAGCGTATTTCTCAATAATTACGTACTTTTTAAAAAACCTTTTACTAAAATTATCTCTATTTGCTTGAAAATTAATTCACTAAATGAGTGTTCGCGACAAACTCAAAAACTGTGTTACATGGATGGGTTGTATGTATTTGTGTAAATTAGATGAAATATGATGATACTTTTGAAAATATCGAAAAACTCAAGCCATAATTCGTTTTTGCAGCAGAAACGCGTGACCACGTTTGTTGGTATTACCTAGTACTTTTGACCGAGCAATATATATATATCACTACATAGTATAAAATAAAGTCGCTTTCTCTGTCCCTATGTATGCTTAAATCTTTAAAACTACGCCACGGATTTTGATGCGGTTTTTAATAGATAGAGTGATTGAAGAGGAAGGTTTATATGTATAAAAATAGTGGAGAACAAAAAAAAACCATTTTTGAGGTTTATAATGTGATGTCGTAAATAATTACATTTAACGCGTGCGGGGCACTGGTAGTATGAATGAAAACCCCGGTTCGAGTCCTGACGTCTCCATTCCGATTATGTATTATACTATTATTTTTGACTGATCAATGTCTTTTACCCTAAGCCATAAGCGGTTGAAGGTACTACTTTATAAACCGTCCAATTATATTCTTAAATGTAAATAAGCCTATTTATACAACATAAGTACTAACCATATTACAATGTATTTCGAAACTAACCTTCATATACTCTCCCTTAAGCTTCAACAAAAGCCTTTCGGTAACTCATTGTACGTTTTTCGACAACATCTTTATCTGATTCAATAGGTCGTAACGCGCCAAGAAACGAACGTGAGGTGTGAATTTTATAGCTTTTTAGCGCACAACGAAAAATTTCAACCTTTAATCCAAAACGATCGATATTTTAATTATATAAAAAACTTTAAGAAACAAAGCGATGGTTTAAATTTAAGAGGCATTGTTGGTTGAAATTGTTAAAAGGTATTTGATATATAAAGATTATTATTTCGAACGAAATCGATGTAATTACGTTTTATATTTTCAGCGTAATTGCGCGTTGCAAAATGGCGGTGGCTGATTCGAGAAGATGGTGGATTTTTTGCTAATGTCGTCAATAGAAAAAAATATTTTTGCGTCACCAAAGTCATTTCTTATTAAAAAAGACAATACAGAGACACATTCTAAAGCGCTAGAAAAGAACCAAGATGGCTCAGAGTATAGAAAAGTTAGATTTTACCTAAAGGTCTTGGATAATTCACTTGCGATGCGATCACTTCTCTGTATTTGCATCATGTTAATTTGTGTCAGAAACTGTCATCATCATTGACTTAACTATTTTGGTACGGCCCTTGATAACATCTTCACATAAAAAATACTGAGTGGAGAAAAATAAGTTATAAGCTAATGTTTTACTAAGATTTTTTTTTCTTTCAGTGTCCGAAAATACGACTAAAAAAGTCAGAGGAAAGCAAGTTACGCTATTTTGTTAATTTGACATATTATATATAGCTTTTTGAAAGCTGAAATACCAAATTACCGAACCGATATCGATAAAATTACTAGGAAGCTAAAATTGAAAAAAAAAGTCAAATTGAAAACTTTCTTCTTGAAGTTGGTTAATAAATTAAAAAGGGAATAGCTTTATTTTATATTGAATAACGAATGTCTCATTCTTAAGCCATTTTCAGTGAAACAAAACCCTATATATAAATTAACTGCGACGAAACAATATAGTTTGGGTCGGTTCGGTTCGGTTCGTATATGGGTTTTCTGTGGATCGTTAATAATTATTCAAAATCCGGCGTCCGGCTATTAAAGGTGAATAAATAGGAGCGTTAATAGTGCGGACAAGGCACAATGCCGCCGCGTGCGCATGTTATAGCATAAGAGAGAGATTCGCGTGCTATACGGTTTAGGTATTGCGGAATATGTTACTGTATTTAAAAAAAGTTTTTTGCATATTTTAAATATTTTTTTAAATGGAACCCTTTGAAAATTTTTGTGTTTATAAATAAATAAAATTGAATCGTCTTTTTTAAATGCATACGAAAACATACACTAAAAAAATTAAAAAGCAAGCATTGATCATGACGTAATACCTAATACTCTGGAACATGTCACCTCAGGAAAAGCAATTGGCAAAGCTTAAATCGCTGGAAGGAATCACAACTAAAACTAAAAAACTACTTAATAATGATTATATAATTTTCAATTCAATATATAAATAAAAATGTATAATAAAATCCACTATCCATGAACCGTGTAGCTTGTTTATGGGTCTAAGGAGCCGACTCTCTCGTAAATAGAGCAGTGTCACGCGCGTACATTGTACAAGCCACCCCGGGAGTCACAACTAGCTGTTTGATACATGCCCTTACCAGATCAAACATTAAACTACTAAAATGCTCCTTAACTACAGCATATTAAGACTTAAATTGTAAAAACGCTTAAGGCACTTAAGTCTTTTTCAAGTCTTACGCTTTTCGTAGACACGGCAATCGTAAATATGTGGTATAGAATTTATGTGTCTTATCACATCTGATTAGGGTTTAATTTTGAATGTAACATTGTCACAAAATAAAGTAATTTAATTGACATTATGAATGTACTGAGTTCAGTTGAGTCACATTATATTATGAGGTCTACTGCGACCTATTGTCTACATTCATATCATTATAATTATATAATAAGAAAAAACCAAAAAGTAATGTTTTGTGTGTTGAAATTTTAAACCACATTTGAAGTAATAAATGATTTTTGAACCATTTTAAATTTTAGTTATTTTTGTTAATCCAATACATACAGTAATAGTTAGTGTTTAAGTAATGATAGCAAATCTAAATTATTCAAACTAAAACAGAAGCTACTCCAATAGAATATCTATCCTTAACGAGAACGCAAAACCAAAGGCCAGTTAACAGATATGATTAATAATGAAGATCATCGAATTAAATATAAAAGAACATACAATTAATATCAATAACAGATATATTATAAAGTACAGATTGCATTGGCACTAGTCAATTTATGGCTGCCTCGACAACATCGTGTGGACTCATGAAATATTTAATGACCCGCGGTGCTCTTTGTGTCACGGAAACTAGATTAACGGAAATAGCATCACGATATGGGTTATTTTAAATTAAGCAGAATTTATGCATCATTTTACCTTACAGAAACTATTGTTTGGTTGTATTTTATAAAAATGATATAAATATTAATATTTAAAATTATATAATTCAAAATGGCATTATAATATACACGACGAAAACATGTAAATAATTTTTTTTATCGCTTGTAGCTTATTAACAATAATAAGCACTATTTCAATGTATAATTAAGATTAAAAACTGTAAAATAACTTATTAATTAAGTAACTATATAAATAACTGTTACTCTAGATATTAATACGCATGACACTTCTATTAAAATATAACTCTATATTTTAAATCATAATTCGTGATTTAGTTACATGGACACGACAATATATTCCTGTATAATGTTTATTGCTGGCTAGGTACCAAGAATGATAGTGATTAAAGTTCATTACTCGTAGTGTATAGCGAAGTTTGTTAGTGATTTGAAATAAGGGTATGTTTAGGCTAATTCAAACGGAGAGAAAATAAAAACGTTTACAATTTTTTACAGGTTTAGTCAAACAATAAAATCCCTTTGAAAAAGCTTGAATCAAAATCAAGAAATCTAAAGAAATTTCAAGTATAATTAGTTAAATAATAAATAAACGGTACACTCTTAGCGACTTGCATAAGGATAGCAATCCATCGGAGTTTGGTTAGAGTTTGACGACGTTGTGGCGCAGCGGTAACGAACCTGCCTTAACCACAGGTCGCGGGTTCGATTTCCGCTCGGAGCAGATGTTTGTATTGGCCATATAGACGTGTGTTCCGGTCTAGGTGTGTTTTAATCAAATATATTATTAAATGAAAATGCTACCATTAACAGATGTTTCTTTCCTTTCAACGCAGCTTGTTTCAGACAATAACCTAAACATATGCATAAAACCCGCAAATAACCAAGAAATTCTGCTAATTAATTACGTACAGATGAATTTGTACCAATATTTTGTAACCCAACAAACGCTGCACGTGTGTCCAGCCTAAGCGGGCGTGTGACCACTTATATATCGTTAGCTGCTGGGTGGCATGGCTTGGTACTGGACCACACCACGCGATGTGCCCTGGTTTGTTACTCACTTTTATTAGAGCATTCAATTTATTATTATAAAGAAGTAATAGTTTATAACAATATAATATTCTCATTTTATCCTTTCAAAAAATGCTTTAGGACCTCTTAACAAAAGGGTTAAAATTGGACCTGCATTTGACATATTTATACCACCAATGATATCAAGCCAGCATAATAATTATGCACGATCACGTGCATATCGATTTTAGAATAAAATATTTCACCCCCCCAAGGGTTGAACCCTTCAGGGGTGAAATTTTAGAAAAAAATAAAACACATGTTTTATTAACTTTAATTATTCATCTAAAACAAAGTGTCATGCTTCTAGTTCCAAAAATGACGGACTTCCATACAAACTTCCAACTCCATTTTCAACCTCTAAATCGTTGAGTTTCGAAAAATACAGTCTTCGTGCTCGATGAAATTTTAAAAACAACACCAAAGAAAATTATCACCTTTCTTGGTCTAAGGGTTTGGGCTGGGCGTTGGTAAGTCAGGTTCAGTTGTTTTAGATATAAATATATAGATAATATCTAATAGAAAGGACCATAGCCTGTGATCCATTACCAGATGGATCATCTGAGATGAGGGGGCCACAATTAGTTAACGGTGCACAATAGCACAAACACTGATACTTCAAGTTGTAATTCTGTGCTGTAGTAGTATCTAGTTGAGCCACCTCATCCATGATGAAAGTTTTTTTATGTTAGAAGTTGGCAAACAAGCATACGGCCCACCTGATGGTAAGTGGTTGCCGTAGCCTATGAGCGCTTGCAGCACCATCAGTAGGTACCACTCACGCTTTGCTAACCTCGAGATGTTGGTTCTTAAATCTCCTTTACCCAGTGATTTCACTAGAATACAGTGCCCTTCAAACCGGAACACAGTAGTGCCTAAGCACTACTATTTGGCGGCAGAATATTTGACACTGCGGTGGTACCTGCCTAGCCGGCCTCTTGCAACAAAATTTCTACTTTTGAAGAATTTAAGAGATTTATTATATTTTTGTTTTGATTACAATTAAATTTACAAGACTACGTACTTCTTAAACTTTTCTAAATTGCTATACATAAGATATAGTAATAAAACAATGTATAGAATCTGTTCATATCGACTTTTTTTCACGTTAATAACTTATTTTCGTTTAGCAGGAAAAAGTTACTTTATAATTATATGCTTATAAGGCGTATGAATAGCACGGTTTAAGTATGGATAGTAGATGCCTCACGTATTTTGAAATTTTATTTCTGTGGTAACAAATTTTTTTTTATTCATTAAATTTTTTTTTTTTTTCGAACAATTAAGTTCTGATTTTAATCTTGAGTATGCGAAATGATCTTATTCCGTAATCTGTTGCCAATTTCTTCCGAACAACGAAATCGTCGAAAAACTGATACAAACCAAAAAGAAAGTTTTTTGAGCGAAATTTATCTCTAATTTCGATTGAAAGATTGACTGACAAAGAACCCAAAAAAAATCCAAAAATAAAGGAGACGAAAACACCCGGACACAAACCGGCCGCCACGATAACAGGAACGTGTACGTAAAATATTTACATTGTAACGTAAAGGCTGGCGCAGATCGCGGCGAGAACAAACCATCGGCCTCTTTGCGACAATCGCACGATCGCCACGAGGCAGGGATAAGATATAATCGCTTTCACTGGCTTGGTGAACGGGTGCCCTTATCTCGCGATGTGAGCAGCATTGTTGAACACGATTTTATTAAAAGTTTTGGGATGCGGCTGGGTTACTTATTATGACTGAATAAATTCAGATTTATGCCTTTAAAGCTTTTGTTATGCAATCAAATTAGAGCCCCCGTGAGGGCTGCCCCTTTATCACGGCTGAGTCTCTGTACTCGGCCCCCGCCCGGTGACGCTGTCAAGGCCAGTAGGGCCAACAGCAATACAGATTCCGAAAAAAAAAACTATGTCATAGAGACTTTTACAACTATACATACGACTACATCATTCATAAATACCCAAACATAAAGTATATAAAAGGATATGACTTTATAACCTGCTTTGAGCGACGACGGTCGCAGTTTCGATTCCCAATCGGAACAGATGTTTGTTATAAATATCTCTTTCGATCTGGGCGTTTGTCCTTGCCGCACCGTGCCTCGGAAAGCACGGTAAGCTGTCCGTCCCAGTTGTTATCAAAGCATCTGATAATAATCGTTAATTAAGATAGGTAATTTGCCTGTCAAGGATAAGGGTATACGTAGACCCTGGGTAAATACCGGGAATAATGCTAGGTAGATGAATGGCATGTATCAATATTTTCTTGACGGGTATCAACCCGTCTTAAACCAATAAAAATAAAAAAAAAACCAACTCAATACTTAACCCGTAGTCGGTATGCAATGTTTATCACTACATAGTATAAAACAAAGTCGCTTTCTCTGTCCCTATATCCCTATGTATGCTTAAATCTTTAAAACTACGCAACGGATTTTGATGCGGTTTTTTAATAGAGTGATTGAAGAGGAAGGTTTATATATATAATAACATCCATTAAATAGTGGAGAAACACTGTTATTTTTGAGGTTTCTAATGTGATGTCGTAAATAATTACATTTTTTCCGCAATCTTCATGGTATAGGGAAAAGGGAATTGTTTTACTTCAAACTTAACGCGTGCGGGCCACGGGCAGTAATGAATAAATCAAAACTACTGGATCGATTATAATCATTTTTTCAGTGAATGATATAGGCTATATATTTTATACCCGCGCGAAGCCGGAGCGGGCCGCTAGTCTATTAATAGGTACAAGTTATTATCTACACGATAAGTGTACGTCACTACGTTAAAACACATGAGTAAGAGGATGTGTGCCGGGAAGAGAGACGGATGTCAAATATTTGCGGCACCAACAACGACGCGGACGCAAGCACAGCGAAGCCAACCTATATTGTATTCTTTGAAACAGTTTTTTTACATTTGACTTTGTAATGTTATCAATTTAATCTTAAATTTGACACAAGAATAAACCAATGTGTCGTCACGATAGACATGTATATCCGGTTGTGACTTCGGAACCACATAATTACCCTTAAGAACAGCGTATTTAATATTTTGATATGTAAATGCAAAAACCATTAGCTTTCAAAACAATATTCAATATATTATCGCATATATAAAAATTATTAATAGCAACATTAAAATCTTAGTTAACGACAGTATCAGTTTAATCATTTAGAACTCTACCATATTAAAGATTAGAACAAATTGCATTTAGTATCGTTATTGTGTAGTGAAATGTTAAGTGCGATAAGGTTTCTATTACGTAAGTGTTGAACAAAGGACATGACACAGTGCACACATACATACATATGTCAGATAATATTGATAGGATTAATAATTTAGTTTACGAATAATTACCGCTTTACAAACGAATAATTGGATACAAAATTAGTTATATAATATGCAAAAAATTACTTAGAAACTACACGATTTATTATTTTATATTTAATAGATAAAGAGTTTATACGTGTATTTCTAAGTTTAGATATTTTATATAGCGCAAAATTGTTATATTTTGTTCTTTCTGCTATGAAATATTAATTCCTGTGTAATGCATACATACATACATACTTATTATGAATCAAAGTTAAGCGAAGGAAGGTTGTCATAAAATAAATATTTGCTAGTAAATATTACACGCAAAAGGTAAAGCAAAAGTACCTTCCCCATGCAACACTGAGAATTAAAAGAAAATGATTTTCCTTATCACCGAGAAATATCATACAATTATATACATAAAATGATCTTGTTCCCTAAAGCCAGTTATACACTGTTTTTTCCGGCATCCGACAATTATCGGTCCGGAATAACTATATATTAATTTCTAAAAATATTTCCCAAAATCAAGAATTACATAAATATTATTTTAATATTGGAAAAAAAAAATAATAAAATATGAATAACTTCCCTTTTTAAGTATTAAAAGCTTTGAAATAAAAAATCGAATATTCGAACTTTACCACTTATTAAAATGATTATATCTATCGTATTATTCTCCTAATGGGTCATCATTGTTAGATACAATTCCAACCTTTCAAGAATAAATAAATAAATAAAATAAACGCTGCACACTCAACGGCCCCCATTAGGATAGTAATATCCTGTGTCAGGGGTCCGGAAACATTCACAATGACAAGGACAAATACACCCAGACCGGAAAATATGCTTGCATGGTCAATACAAACATATTATGCTCCGAGCGGGAATCGAACCCGCGACCTGTGGCGTTTAAGGCAGGTTCGCTACCGCTGCGCCACAACGTCGTCAACGAAGAAAGTCGTAAGTGCCTAAAATCTCTAAATTGTATTGTAACTATCGGCTTTGTGAATTTTAAGATAGTATAGAAATTGAATGACTTAATAAAATAATCTATCAATAATTACATGGGTAAAATACATGAAAGAAATACTTTAAAATCATAAATAATTTGATGTTCTTTCTGAATAGTCTCGAATGGACTCATTTTTATGTGAAGGTATTGTGTGTGTTTCTGTACCCCCACCATAGGGTATAACTATCCTAATGGGGCCGTTGAGTGTGTAACGTTTATTTAATTACATTTTCATAACCTTCCGTCATCCGACGTCGGATGGAAACAGTGTGCAACGTCCTAACGCCCACTACTTCTGGTTAATAGCGGGTCTAATATGACGTTATTTATTAGCTCAGTGTGTGGTGGTCTTTATCTTGTACTCTTTTGTTGTCTTTCTTCTTCCATAATAAATGTATAAATAATATGAAACTGTATGTATGAATGAGTTTTGATGGATTATTACGGCATATCCTTGACAGACGTCTATATTGGTGAGAGTTTGGGGAATGGATTGGGGGCCTACCATAGACTTTTAGGTCAAAACTCTATTGCGATCAAATTCAATTCCGGTAGTAAGTAATTCAGATAGTATATGGTATTTGTCCTTCTTGATCTCCCCACTGTCGCCGAGCAGTTGGTTCTAGTTGTTATCACACAACATCTGATAATAGCCATTGACATTTACCAATGAATTATTAGTTCATTCTATGTTTACTAAGATAACATGACAAACGGTCTGTGTAAAAACTAGTAATCTGTCAAATCTGGATAAAATTAATGAACACAAATGAAATGGAAAAAATACAAAGTATAATAAATAAATGAACGCTACACAGTCAACGGCCCCGATTAGGACAGTTATATCCTGTGTCGGGGGTCAGGAAACATACACACTAACTACGACAAACACACCCAGAACGGATTTTTTTATGTTACAAGTTGGCAAACAAGCATACGGCCCACCTGATGGTAAGTGGTTGCCGCAGCCTATGAGCGCTTGCAGCACCATTAGTAGCAGCCACTCACACGTTGCCAATCTCGAGATATTGGTTCTCAAATCCTCCTCTGCCCAGTAATTTCACTAGCGTACAGTGCCCTTCAAACCGGAATACAGTAATGCCTAAGCACTACTATTTGGCGGCAGAATATTTGACACTGCGATGGTATCTACCTAGCCGGCCTCTTGCAACAAAAGACCTACCACCAGTGTGACTAATTGCACTGGAGGAATAATCTCTGCTGTGACAGAGGTTATCCCAACAGCGGCCGATGGGGTCGTCACAACCCAACGCTGGTAAATTGCTCCGAGCGAGCTGTGGCGTATAACGCAGGATCACTATCGCTTTTTCACTATGTCGTCAAATTTCTTTACATGTATGTAAGCATATAAAATATGCACAATAAAGAAAGCCATTCAAAACTCTAAGCCTATATATTAACGAAACCTTGTTATTAGTCACAAAACATCCATAAGAATAAGTTATATTTTAACTTAAAAACAATCCTTGCCATGTACGTCGAGTTGTTTTAATGAAGCTGTATCCTAATCAATAACAAGAGTTGAACAATGAACGTGATTCATCTTAAATCACATCTAAACATCGGTTTCTTATAGAGATAATTTAATACCAATTTGTATAACGATTTCTCTGATGACATTTGTATATGCTACAGTGGCAAACAGCTTAAAGCCTGCCTGATGATAAGTGGTTACCGTAGTCTTTACACGCTTGCAATACCAGTATTACAAGGATGTCGCTGACGCAAAAGAAGTAGGGGTCGGCGACAGAAATGGATAAAAAGGGGTGGAAGTTTAGGCCTC
The DNA here is from genome assembly GCA_023373885.1 of Hestina assimilis. Taxonomy (NCBI): domain Eukaryota; kingdom Metazoa; phylum Arthropoda; class Insecta; order Lepidoptera; family Nymphalidae; genus Hestina; species Hestina assimilis. The sequence goes on from CM041751.1 coordinate 1,933,586, forward strand.
CACCACTCCCATTCATCGAATGAAAGTCAACAGTATTTATTTTTTTATGTAAGAGGGGGCAAACGGGCAGGAGGCTCACCTGATGTTAAGCGATCACCGCCGCCCATGAACATCTGCAACACCAGAAGGCATGCAGGTGCGTTGCCGACCTTTAAAGAAAGAATATGCTCTTCTCTTGAAGGTTCCCAAGTCGTTCGGGAAGACCACCGGCGGAAGTTGATTCCACAGAGTGGTTGTGCGAGGAAGAAAATGTCTTCTAAATCGCGCTGTTGTGGATTTCCAGACATCGAGGTGGTATGGATGGAATTTAGAGTTTAGTCGTGATGTCCGATGGTGAAATTCTACCGGTGGAATCAATCCAAACAATTCCTCAGAACATTTCCCGTGATATATGCGATAGAAGATGCAGAGTGATCCGACATCTCTACGCAATGCCAATGGATCAAGCCGATCGGAAAGGGCTTGATCGTATGCTACTCTTTGCTTGATATTTTAAGTTTATGTTTAGGCGTGGTGGTATGTGGTGGCTTTTTATTGCAACAGTCCGGCTAGATAAGTACCCCCGCAGTGTCAAATATTCTACCGCAAAGAAGTAGTGTATTTTGCATTACTGTGTTTCGGTTTTAAGGACACTGTAGCTAGTGATTACTGGGCAAAGAAAATTTAAGAAACAATATGTCGTAGCCGGTAACGCGTGTTTGCCACCTACATATAGTGTTGCAACCGCTTATAGGCTACGACAACTGCTTACCATCAGGTGGGCATAATGCTTTCTTATAGCTGAAAATAAATAAGAGAAAAACTCATCTTAGTTATTTATTCAGATATTATAAATGTGTATGTTTGGATGTTTGTTACTCAATTAAGCAAAAATGTCAAAATAGATTTGCATAAAATTTGGCACACAAATAAGTTATTATCTGGGCACCTAGTGTATTAGCCCAAAATATAAGGTTTCGATGGGATTATAAAAACTACATTAAAGCGGAGACGCGTGTGAAGCTTGTCTATATAATAAAGATAAAATATAATACGTGTGCAGAATACTGTCTTAATATAATATAAGTATAACAAAAACGGTAATTTAAAACTTGCACCTTTTTGCTCGACACGCCCACGCCTCCTACGCAACATTTTAACAATGACCAAAAAAACCCGTTCCCCTGTTATGAATTTACTTGGTTGCATTATTTAATTTGTGAGGATATTTTTTACCGCTTTCACAAAAACTTATATATCCTTATATTTAGATGAAAGATTGAGACTTACATGACGTCATATACCCTTTTAATATTATTATCCACGTTTCTCTGTTAGCTTATATCCTAACGAAAATCTAAATCCTACTTTATATAATAAATGTGAAAGTTTGTATGTTTGGGTGTTTTTTTTACACCGTGGTGGCAAACAAGCTTTCACATCGCCTGCTGGTAAGCGGTTACCGTAGCCTATGAGCGCCTGCAACCCTAGAAGTGAATATTTGTTACTAAATCACGCAAAAACCGCTTAACGGATTGGGATGAAATTTAGCACAGATATAGATTGTTACCTCGATTAAATCAAGTGGTACTTTTTATTCCGGAAAAATGTTTAGTTCCCGTGGGGTGGACAAAAAACGAACCGCAAGATTTGAATTTATATTTGATGTGTCTTATGGAATAAAAATATATATAGTTTCACGCTTAAATACGGGGACCGTGATTCGGAAAGCACGTTAAACCGTCGTCCCCGGTTGTTATCATAACATCTGATAATTATCGTTAACTCGATAGGTAATTTGTTCTTACCCAGTGAGTTACTGGTTCGCCCTTAGGGTTGCGGAGGTCAGATGCCAATAGTGTAAAAACTAGTAATCTGTCAAATCCGGGTAAGAGTAATAAGCATACCGGGATTAATGCTAGGAGGAAGATCTAATAGAAGCGGTAACCGGCAAAAGTCTTAAAGTACAAAGTTTTTTTATTTATAAAACAAGCAATACAATAGTCATAAACACGATTAATTCTATATACACTGGAATGGCTTGTGGCGATGGTATCTTCGCGCGAGACAACTGTCCGTGTCGTCGCGCTTGTATTGTACTGTCATAATAATTATATTTTAAAAAGCGTTAAATACTTCAAAGCGATTTTGCAGCTGCACTACACGAGATCAACTTTCAACGGAGACGCTCATAGCCGGCTGCGCTCTTTTTAAGCAACTTTAGGCGCGGTCGGTCACTGGATGGGTGATCGCATTATGGTAGTTCAACTGAGTGTTTCCATGTTTCGGAGGAGGTAAAGATTCGGCCCCGGCTGTTATCAATTTGATAATATTTGAAAAGTCACGTCAGAGGCCTATACGGGCGACGTGAATCGCTCTGACACTAGGTTGGTGACTTGATAAGAAGAAGAACGGACCTCGTAAAAGGAGACTCAATTTGTCTTTAAATTTAAGTTTGTGCTGTAAACTGGTAACCGGCAACCTAGTTTCTTCAAAACAAATGCGACTGAAAGTTTCATTGATATTCTACAACTTCAAATTTTTTTTGAAAGAATATTAGCAATATCTTTTTAAAGGTATTACTAATATTCCTATTGTCCCTCCAAATAAGCTCGAAGCTTGCGCTAGGAGTGGGTACGACAATAGCCCAAGGGGTCAGGATCGAACCCGTAACTCTCGCGTTAACAGAGCGGAGTCGGCCCTTCTACCGTTGAGCTATTGAGGCTTGAATTTAAAACCCTATAATATTTATGACTTTAGGAGCTAATAGCTTAAAACTGACTTAATCAAAAAAAATCAAAACTAAACCATCTTATCGTTTTGAAAGACCTATTCATGTATGGCGCATTGTAATTTTTTTTAACCCTCAATTACATGTATGGACTACTACCCTCAATTTTTATATATTTTAGTATTACATTACAAAATTTTGTAGCGGTTTATAGAATACACCTATTTACTAAATTATGTATAGGTAGAGCCCATAGTTTCCGAGTAAAATTACTGCGACATACGGACAGACGGACGAACGGACATGCCGAAATTATAGGGGTTTCGTTTTAGCCATTGGACTACGGAACCCTAAAAAATAGGTATGCAAATGTCATGTTTCACTTAGATAAATAAATTATTATGTAATTTATCGAGAATACGACACGTGTAAAAAGTTAATTCCTCTAGATTGTAAAGATGTTTTAAGCATGCTAGCACCTGTTCCAAGCTAGTTATATAAAATTTTTTTATTTTTTTATGTTAGAAGTTGACAAACAAGCATACGGCCCACCTGATGGTAAGTGGCTGCCGCAGCCTATGAGCACTTGCAGCACCATTAGTAGGTGCCACTCGCGCGTTGCCAACCTCGAGATATTAGTTCTTAAATCTCGTTCGCCCAGTAATTTCACTAGCGTACAATGCCCTTCAAACCGGAACACAGTAGTGCCGCAGTAGTATTTGGCGGCAGAATATTGGACACTGCGGTGGTACCTACCTAGCCGGCCTCTTGCAACAAAAGACCTACCACCAGTGTGACTGATTGCACTGGTGGAATAATCTCTGTTGTGACAGAGGTTATCCCAACAGCGGGCGATGGGGTCGTCACATCCCGACGCCTATAAAGTTTAAGTTTCATTTCTTTGCACTTCATCGAAAACAAACGACTTTAAGAGGCCTTTTGGAACAAAGTTCCTTATCGCGCGTTACACGCTCTGAGCGGATGGGCTAGACCAGAAAAAATTGTTACAAGACTTTTTTCCGCGACATCAAAGTTTGCTAAAAAGTATAAAGTTAGAAACCTTAATAGCTAAATGGCAGAAGGGCTTACTTTGAACAAGCTGTAATGCGAGGGTTGCAGGTTCAATCCTGACCCCCTTGGGATTGTCATACACATTCCTAAGACAAGCTACTCGCTAAGTTGGATCGGAAATAGGAATAAATAAATAAGTAAATAAATAAACCCTACACACTCAACGGTCATTATAATCACTCACTCAGACCGCAACACATGCCTGTACGGTCAATACAAACATCTGTCTCGAGCGGGAATCGAATCCACGACCTGTGGCGCTTAAGGCAAGTTTGCTACCGCTGCACCACACCGTTGTCAAAGTATATTAGTGATGATTAAAAAGCATAAAAATCCATAAAACAGTTCCTCAACATAAAACAAAAGTTTTTTTAAACATTTTATTTTTTTATACTTTTTACTTTGAATAATACCTACTACTTCATGATTAGTGCAAATTTAGACTTATATAGCTTTCTCATGGATGTCATTGTCAGAACTGGACCAAATTATGTTAAATTTTTATGGGACCAGAGAACCTCCTCATTTTTGAACTCGGTAAAAAAAAACTTCAAAGAGGTTGGACTCATCCTCGTTAAAACACCTCAGTGCGGCGAAACAAGTTTACACACGTCGCCTTTGACCTAGTGAGGTCGACATTTCGGTACACTTTGTAACATTTCTACACGTCCCAGAACCATAAATCATGATGCTCAAGATGATTCATAGGTCAAGGGTAACTCGATTAAGTGTCTTTAATTAAATCGCTAGATGGCGCCAGGGTTTTGTCTCTCTTATCTTCTCGTTTTATCTCAAGTGTAGGAAGCATTTAAAGATTTTTTTTATTTATATCATGATGGTTGGCAATGAATGTTTTTTTTAATATAATATTTCCACAAGTTTCAAAAGTTGATATGTTAATCAAACGAAAACCAAGTTTGGTAAAATATAAACAAAATTAAATAACTTTTTTGTAAAGTGACGACAATTAATTACAACAAAAACTCTCTATAATAAGTCTACACACAACATTACAAAATAAAACTCAAAATACTCATAAGATCCGTCTAAATATTCGTAGAGTAAATAAAGCGATGGGTCACACAGTTAAGGTTAAAAGTGTTAACAAATTAGCCCCGGCGCTAAGGGCAAGGCAATATAAACAGTTCTGTAAAACAATTACGCCTCCTTGCTTCGTTTACAGGCTGATTAGAGACAATCTTTGTCTTTGGTACAAGTGAGAAGCGAGAAGCGATTTTGAGTTCTACTGCATTGTGTAAATTTTTTTATATTACTAAGTTGGAAAGCAAGCATACGGCCCACCTGATGGTAAGCGGTAGCCTATGGTAAGGTGGTAGTCACGCGTACCCAACCTTGAGATATTGGTTCTTAATTTTTTTCTGCCCAGTAATTTGATTAGCCTACAGTGCCCTTCAAACTGGAATACATGAATGATTTTTCAATTAGATTTTTCTTTAAAGTAGATAATTTGAGATATAATTTTGATCAGGTTTTTATATTATAAGAAAGAGCTGAAATTACGTCATCAAAAAGCAATGTGCACACCTACTTTTTGCACTATACTAATCGTTACATTGTGTTTTTTTTTTTTTTTTTATGTTAGAAGTTGGCAAACAAGCATACGGCCCACCTGATGGTAAGTGGATGCCGTAGCATATGAGCGCTTGCAGCACCATTAGTAGATGCCACTCACGCGTTGCCAACCTCGAGATATTAGTTCTTAAATCTCGTTCGCCCAGTAATTTCACTAGCGTACAATGCCCTTCAAACCGAAACACAGTAGTGCCTAAGCACTACTATTTGGCGGCAGAATATTGGACACTGCGGTGGTACCTACCTAGCCGGCCTCTTGCAACAAAAGACCTACCACCAGTGTGACTGATTGCACTGGTGGAATAATCTCTGTTGTGACAGAGGTTATTTCAACAGCGGGCGATGGGGTTGTCACATCCCGACGCCTTTAAGTGTATTTTATTTATAATTTTATGGTTGTAGAACCATGCTCCTGCCAGCACAAATGGGCCGGCTTGACCGGACGACGTACTCTGTACTAGTGTAACAAGAAAATCACCGTAAAGTAACATTATCAGTAGGTACTGTTGCGTTCTGTGCGATGAGTCAGAGCGCCGGTGCCCCAATCTCCAGCCCCTTCTGATGCCTTCCTTTTTTCCATTCAGATCCTTTCCCTTTAATCCCTTGGGTCGGCAACGCATCTGTGATACTTCAAGTATTGCAAGCGAACATAGGTTGCGGTGAGTGCTTACCATCAGGCAAACCGTATGCTTATTTGCCAACCGTCATAGCATAAAAAAATTTTATTAATAAACAATAATAAATTTATTTTAAAAGTAAAAATCTACTACGTAAAGAACGAAACTGATAGAACAAACAAATTGGTATAATCCCCTACAGTCTAATCGCTGAACGCTCTAACTTGTTCCATACACAAATTTTTAACAGCTCACGTTACTATTTACTTATTCACACAAAATATGAGTCGTTCATACACAGCCGGGGTTCCCATGCCACGCCTACCTGATTGTGTGGATGAACAATTAGTATTAACCGACTGTAACTAACTGAATGGTAGCCAATCACTGTCGACCGCAAGTTAACATCGTATTACGTTTACTAAGCAACGAAATAATTATTGTGTTTCATTATTATGTTATACTTTTGACACACTTTTATGACTACAGCAGCAAATATCTCAACAGCTACTGATTTTATCAAAAAACTCACAATCAAACTTGCTTATTTTTTTTAAAGATCTATACAAAGATGCCTCACACGTTGTCATATGCTGGTTTTTTACCCTAATATTTTTCTTTTTAACTAGAATATTTTGTAGCGGTTCATTACGGGTAAATTGGTAAAATAAAAATAATCTATTGTAAAAAAATATTGTTGTCCAAATTTTTTTTTAAATTACCATGGGAGGTGTAGTGTGTATGCCTCCCACCAACTATTGTATTAGTATTACAGTTATAATAAAGACGTCAAAGAACCAAGTCGTCTCCTCATTGAGTGCGTTCCCTACAATAGCATACACCTATTTACTAAATGTCGCATTGAAAAAACAAACATTCTATCAGTAAAATGACGGACATACAGACGAAAATAACGGAAGGGATATATAAGGGTTTTTGGCTATTTACTGTCTGAATTGAATTGGATCGAAATATAATTTTTAGGTACTAAAAGTTTATGGCAAGATCGCAGATAGCTTATTTTAATGCTCAATTTTAAGTAAGACAAAACAATTAAATGTGTGTTTAAAAAAATAATTAATCATAGTTTTTAAACAATAAAATAATCCAAGTTCATTAAAATTGTTAAAAACGCCGTAAAATGCAATAACGTTAATTATCTATCAAATTTATTGTAGCAGTTAGTTTGGTTTTTGTTGAAACAGACGGATGGAACCCCGCAGCCTCATGAATTGTTAAAACAATTTTAATTGAACTCCGTAACATTACTTGAAAATGTGTCAAAGTACAAAAAAATAATTTCACACGTAATTGTCGATAACATATTATTTTTAGAAATTGAATGAGGTCAAAATCCAATCCAATCCAACGAACTGAAAAAGCGGACTGTACTATCAATATTTTCGAAATGAGATTAGGTTTGGCAGATTATTTATTATATTTACAGGTGGTAGGTCTTTTATTGCAAGAGGCCGGCTAAGGGAAGCGACCTAAGGGAAGCTACCCTCGCTTTCTTTCGAACGATATCGAACGACCTCGACCTCGCCACAGCAAGAGAATCATAACAGTCCCTGCACAACTCAAAGCCTCTTTTGCTTACTTATATTTAGTTAGTCCTAAAATCGTACATTCTTAATTTTTTTTTATGTGAAAGGGGGCAAACGGGCAGGAAGCTCACCTGATGTTAAGTGATCACCGCCACCCATGAACATCTGCAACACCAGAAGGCATGCAGGCGCGTTGCCGACCTTTAATGAAAGAATACGCTCTTCTCTTGAAGGTTCCCAAGTCGTATCGGTTCGGAAAGACCGCCGGCGGAAGTTGATTCCACAGAGTGGTTGTGCGAGGAAGAAAATGTCTTCTAAATCCCGCTGTTGTAAATTGTTTTTCTTAAACTAATGTATGTATAAATAGTATGTATTATAAAGAGTATTTTCCATGAACACCTTTATAGTTAATATAAAGTATTTATTAAACTAAACAATAACGTGTCCAGAAATGTATGTTACATCAACACTTAGCGAACTTGATAGCATTGAAAGAAATCATTGAATGGGCAACCCGCTGTGTTCTGTCATTACGAACAAATTTTTAATTGGCAAATTCGTCTTTTTCCAAAACATTCTTATGGAGTATCGCAAAATGTATTTAGTAAAAGCTAAGCCTGTTCTATAAGTTATTATTTGTTTTTCTTTATACGATCAAGTACCAAGATTCGTTAAAAAATTATTGCAAAAGTTGTATTTAGATATGGCATATCTTAGTTGGACTTTTATTACGAGGAGCCATGTAGGTAGGTACGACCACAGTGTCAGATATTCTACCGTAACGCAGTATACTGTGTTTCGGTTTGAAGGACACTAGCTAGTGAAATTACTGGGAACCAATATCTCGAGGTTGGCAACGCGTGAGTGACACTTACAAACGGTGTTGCAAGCTCTCATAGGCTACGACAACCGCATACCATCAGGTACGTCGTATGCTTGCTTGCCAATTTATTCACATGTAAAAAATTATAAATGTAAAAGTTTGTACAATATATTTTGAATGTTTGGAGGTTTGGATGATTGTAACTCAATCAAGCCTAAAGGGCTTGGCTGATTGGGTTGAAATTTAGCACATAAATAACTTATTATGTGGATGAACACAGTCGCGAGCAGATGATTTAGAATAAACTTCTAAATAACAGCGTCCACAAGAACTAAGGGGTTTATCAAGGCGAATTGCGATCGAGTTGACAGCGAAGCGAGCGCACAGCGAAGAAGTCACGTGCATAGAGCTCGGTGTGAATAATGCTGTCAGCGTCATTTTGTAGATCAAATGACCGTGAATCCTCGCGTACCTGCTGCGTACTCGCTTCGCTTTAACTCGCATGCAATTAGTCAGTGTGATAGAGCCCTAAGATTTATATACGCCGAATGATTTTCGAAGTTTTTGACTTCTTACATATTAAACAGTTATATATCTTTTTATATGATCATTATGTAGAGATTTAAAAGCACCAGTTTCGTATGTAAAGGTTACTTCGGTAGCTAGAGGCGTTCGCAAGAAAAAATTTCAATAAGCCTTTTTATCGTTAAAGAACAATGCCTTCGAGGGCGGCTAACGACGCAATTAGGACTTTCGGAGATATGTCCGACAAAAATGTATTGAAACCAGCTATGCCTTATGCCTTATGCATATTTATATTCACGATTCCCTACCTTAAGGTAATAGCCTATTGACGTTAAGTTTAATATACATTTTATTTCGATCGAGCTTTTGTTTAATGTATATAAACAATTATAATAATATACGTATGTATATAAACGTTTATTTATCATTTCTAATGGGCCACCATTCTTCGTTTTTCGATTAATAAATTTGATGAAATGAATTGTTGCTTATAGGATTTACAAATGGTGCATAATTATACGCAATTTCAAAAAGTTTTTAAGATTTTGTTTAACCGGTATTTGTGATTCATATTGCTCGTCGAATAATTTCTTCTCATATTTCTAAAAACATATTTTATTATCTGTATATATACATAATAATAAGGGTGGCACAAAAAGCCTACTATTATTTGCAAACGTGTTAGATTATTATGGCTGAGGAGCATTACACTATAGCGATGAGGGTTCCACTGAGTTGTAGTGGGTATTGCCGCTAGACTAACAGGCGGCCGAGTCCCACACTACCACTGTCTAGTGTACTTGACGAGTACACTACGTGCAGTGGTGTGAGTATATCCATTTCTTGGCAAAAAGGAGCAATGAATTTGAAAAGATTTAAAAATTCTCAGCGACCTTTAAAAATAAATATTAAGCTGCAACTTTAAGAAAGTTACTTTTTTTGTTAACAAAATTTTGCCGTAACGAGAAAATACAGTGATAAGAAGAAGATTATTTTTAGAATTTGAGCGATCCTCCTATCTTCCTCCTATCTTTTTTATGTGATTAAGTTGGCAAGCAGGCATACGACCCCACATACATACAATTTTTTAACCAACTTTAAAAAAGGAGAATGTTCTATGTTACTGTATTTTTTGTATGTTCAATTGTTCACCGTCCGTCGTCAATTGTGAAATAATTTTGTAAAAAGTATTATACTTTTGAGGTCCCATTGTAATTTGGTCAGAATCTAAAGATGGAATATTGACTAGGACTTACTTGGTACATATGAATCTTAAATAATATATTTCATCATAATAACAACGACCATAACGGAATTTAAGCAGAATACAAGAAAATTATCTAGGTCAGAGGTGCCGTTATTATAAAAATCTCTAAAATTACGAGCACACCCACAAAATGTTCGCTAGTTATTATAAATTAAGTGTAATCTTATCAATTCAATTCGGCGTAACGAGCGCCTCACGAAAATATTTTATTCCTGCATAAAGTAACAATATTGTTCATGACACAGACTATATAATTCAGCTTCTTAAAAAAACGTAATTTAACTTAGTATAAAAATTTAATCGTTTCTTTTTATCATAGCAACGTGTAAAATATGTATCTTAAACACGTATATGTATAGCTGAATGGTTTTTTTATGAAACTTTTAATTAGTAACATATTTATACATTTATGAAAGTGTAAAAAGTAGCAAATATGAACGCCTGCAATACATGTAGTATCACATGTCATGCTAAGCCATGGAATAGGAGGGAAGGAATGAGAAGGGAAACAGGAATGGAACAGCGGGGATGGGAGATTGGGCCTCCGGTGCTGAACTCGTCGCACGAAACTAAACCGTACTGAACTGTTATTTTATGCCAATTTTCATTTGTAAGAGTTACACGTTGCCGGTCGAGTCGACCCATTTGTGCTGAAAGGAGTATGGCTCGACTACCTTTGAGACCGTTTACTTACATAATACAAATTAAAATAAATATATTATTTTGTAAAGTGTATATTTTTATTCTGTGGTCACAAAATTTAATAGCCCGCGCTGTCACGGTGAAAGCGCGAATATACGCCGATGTGTCCGTCCTTACATTACGTAATGGTTTATAGTAATTTATGATCTGACACCGTAACGTGACGCGACCCATCACATCATCCGACAGATCACAGGGACTTTGGGAGTAACGGCTTTATCTACTGTAATATTATGTTGTATTTTCTTATTTATATTAGGGACTCTTTTCCCTGTCATGTCTTTGACATGTCAAGAAAGAAGAAAGAAAAAGCAAGTTTATATAAAACAACTAGCGGCCCGCTGCGGCTTCGCACGGGTATAAAATATACAGCTTATGTCATTCACTGAAAAAATGATTAAAATCGATCCAGTAATTTTAAATTATTCATTACTGCCCGTGGCCCGCACGCGTTAAATGTAATTATTTACGACATCACATTAGAAACCTCAAATTTTTTTTTCTCCACTATTTAATTGATGTTATTATACATATAAACCTGCCTCTTCAATCACTCTATCTATTAAAAAAATCTTTAAAAAATCACAATCCGTTGCGTAGTTTTAAAGATTTAAGCATACATAGGGACAGAGAAAGCGACTTTGTTTTATACTATGTAGTGATGAAGCATAAAATAGTACAAAACATTTAAAACACACAAACAAAAGTAAACTAAAGTGAGTAATACATTTTATTGATGTTTGACCACTATGCTGTATTCCAAAGTGGCGTACCATTCAGCATTTGTTAGGTAGGCATACTCAACGCTAATTTTCAATGGTAGCCATTATGTGTGTAGTGCAGTAACAACTTAATATAATTTTTTAATTAAAGCTTTTCCAGAACGCTGTAACCTGGACATCTTTAAGGTCAGAGTGAACAGACACCTTCTAGGCATACGTGCTCCGTCTTAGACCTCATCTTCGTCTTCCACCAAGTGAGATTGAAGTCAAACGTAAACCTATTTTGCATAAAAAAGCATTTTTCATAATTTTGTTTTTCATTATTAACAGAAACAACAAGTTTAAGTCCACTATTTAAAAAAAAAATTAGCATTTAAGTGCGTTGTGGATCACGCACAGTTGAAACTATAGGGTTCCGCAGCTTGGTTATGAAGAATCTTAAGGCCTTTAAAAATTTGTTTTTTTTTTTTTAAATAATAACGAATTAAATTTTTATGACTTTAGGAGCTAATATCTCAACAACCACTGACTTAATGAAAAAAGTCAAAATCAAACCTCGTTATCATTTTGAAAGACCTATCGAAAAATACCTCACACGTTGACATACGTTGAAATTTTTTTTCAACTTTCAGTTACATGTATGGACTGCTATCCTTAATTATTATATATTTTAGGATTATATACACCTATTTAGTAAATTTCGTATAGATAGAGCCAATGGTCTCCGAGTAAAATGACTGTGACATACGGACGGACGGAAGGACAGACGGACAGACGGACGGACGGACAGACGGACATGACGAAACTAAGGGTTCCGTTTTTGCCATTTGGCTATGGAACCCTAACAAATAACTAAGTTTATTAGAATCATATTAGAACAAATACCCATTGACTTACTACTAGCCCTTCCATACAGAAAAAAATCCAAAAACTGTCCGAAGATTTGCTCCTTCGGGAATTCAACACTGACTTACTGATGCAGTAAAGAACCAACGAATCTTTGTACATTTTGTTGATATAAAAGCTCCTGTCCATATATAATAAGTCCATGTAAATATCCTTATAAAATATTTAGCTGTTTGTACAACTGAGTATTTTAATGTATTTAATTAAAATTGTAGTACAGAGACGACCGTCGTGGCGTATTGGGAGCGAGCATGCCTTAAGTGTCGACGGTCGCGGGTTCGATTCCCGCTCGGGGCAGATGTTTTTATTGATGTTATTTGATTTTGATTTTGATAATAATTGTTAACTCTTGATAGGTAATTTGGTCTCACCCAATCAGTTACTAGTTCGCGCTCAGAGTTGTAGAGGTCAGACGGCAATCACTCTGTGTAAAAAGTAGCGTGTAAGTAGCCTGTCTAATCCGGGTAAGAGTAATAAGCAGACCCTGGGTAAAATACCAGGAATAATGTTAGAAAGAAGTAAACAGTAGTACAAACTATACATACTGATATTCAATATGTCGTATGTAGATGATTCTATACTCGTAAGATCATTGAGATATGTAACACAATACTATATGGACGTAAATAAGCAATACCATGTCAACCCACAAAATTGAAAAAACTGAGTTATATATGCAGAAGTGTTGGTAAATGGCTGAAGAACATTTTTCTTTAATATTTGTAGGGTTTTAAGCTTTAAAACTTCTAAATAAGCCATTTTTTAATCATGCAATTTATGTATTATGTTAAACGTTTTGGGTTATATTATATAAGAAATATGCAGTTTGCATACTTATTTTTTGTGAAAATAAGTAAAATAACTTACATAAACCTGAAATTGCCAAAAATTTGAACAATACATAAAAAGAATCATATAAAGCAAGTTGTTCAAAATTTTCAAACGCGTTTTTCTCGAAATGACATTCGTGTGGGTTGACATGGTATTGCTTATTGGCGTCCATATACGAGTAAAAACATTAATTCTTCAGCTGTCGCCAACATTTACATGCAATATTTAATACAGTAGTAAAAAGATAACGATTTACATATTAAAAATTTAAAGGCATTTAGTTTTTTATGTTATGTTTATTGTAACTTATTTATTGTGTCAGTCATAAACGGCATGCTACGTACGGGAGCTTTGTTTTCGGTGTGAATAAATCAACTGGGGATTTTACTGCTAAATAAAACATCCTCGTAATGTTTGGCAGAAAAATAATTAATCTAAAAACAATATCTTAACAATAATTAACAATATCTTGATTTGAAAATGATAAATTGTTTCAATTGATTTTAAATTTTTGAACCCCTTATTGGATCTATATTTCTTATGTCATTAGCAAACAGACGACATTGTGGCGCAACAGTAGCGAACCTGCCTTAAACGCCACAGGTCGCGGGTTCGATTCCCGCTCGGAGCATATGTATGTAATAACCATGCAAGCATATTTTCCTGTCTGGGTGTATTTATTTGTCCTTGCATGTGTTTCCGGGCCCCGACACAGGATATCAATATCCTAATGGGGGCCGTTGATTGTGCAGCGTTTATTTAAAAAAAAAAAAAAACGGCCCGTCTAATGTCACCATAACCTATGAACGTGTGTGATTCTAGAAATATCAAAAGCGCGTTGCTAACCAAAGGGATAGGAGGAAGGGATGAAAATGGGAAAAAGAAGTGAACAGAGGGGTGGGAGATTGGTCCTCCGGCGCTCTCACTTATTGAGACGCTCATAGCCGAGTGCACCCGCTGATCGGTAAACGATCGGCAGGTTAAGCAACTTTAGGCGCGGTCAGTCACTAGATGGGTGATCGCATAGTGGTACTTCTACCGAGCGTCTCCGTGCTTCGGAGGGCACGTAAAAGTCGGTCCCGGCTGTTGACAATTAGACAACAGTCGATAAGTCAAGTCAGAGGCCTACGGGCGACCTGGACAACTCTGACACTACGTTGACCACTAACCAATCGATAAGAAGACTTATCGCGCGAAATGTAACAGAACCTACTGATACTGTTACTTTTCGCCGATTTTCTGTAAAAGGGTTGAATACTTATTATTCGCTTTAGACTTTTATCTTTAGATTTTTTCGGCGTCGGGATGTGACGACCCCATCGCCCGCTGTTGGGATAACCTCTGTCACGAGATTATTGACCTACCACCAGTGCAATCAGTCACACTGGTGGTAGGTCTTTCGTTGCAAAAGGCCGGCTAGGTAGGTACCACCGCAGTGTCAATTATTCTGCCGCCAAATAGTAGTGCTTAGGCATTACTGTGTTTCGGTTTGAAGGGCACTGTACGCTAGTGAACTGGGCAGACGAGATTTAAGAAGTAATATCCCGAGGTTGGCAACGCCTGAGTGGCCCCTACTAATGGTGCTGCAAGCGCTTATAGGCTGCGGCAACCACTTACCATCAGGTGGGCCGTATGCTTGTTTGCCAACTTCTAATATAAAAAAAAAGATCACCTCTTATGATATTAAAAACACAAAGTAATTAAATATAGGTAAGAAAAAAATGTGACACCCGAGCTCAATTGTATAAACTTCTCTTTATAAACCAGAATAACATCTATATTCTTAGAAATGAAATTACTAATCTTTAAATACGAGAAATATGATCTTAGCTGATGTCACCCTCTTTACACACGCGCCACGCGTATTATCCGATCACATGATTGAGTAAGAGTCATGCTGGGTCGCTTACTTGGAGTCGCGGAAAATCGGTCCGTGGCGATTTCATTGTAAATAATAATGACGACGTTGTAGCGCAGCTGTAGCGGACCTACCTTAAATACCACAGATCGCGGGTTGGATTCCCGCTCGGAGCATAATTATGTTTGTATTAACCATGCAAGCATATTTTCCGGTCTGAGTGTATTTATCCTTGTTCTTGTATGTGTTTCCGGAACCCCGATAAAGGATATCATTATCCTAATGCGCAGCGTTTATTATTATTATTATATTAATATTATTAAATAAATAAACGCTACACACTCATTTCGAAAGTCAAATACACACATCATTCTATACATTTCTTCATTATCTAATTTCTTTATCGATATTTTATGTGAATGAATGTCTAGGCCCCCTTTTAACATTGGGAAACGCATTTACTCGCACCACTACAAGTGGTGGTAGTTTTGGGCACTCACTAATCGAGCTAAATAAGCCCACTAAACCCCAATAAACGGCCTTGCACCATAGTGGGACGGCTATCTCCGATGACATCCTTAGCAGTGGTTCGGCTTCGCAGGAGGCACCCTAAGGACGGAATCAAATTTGAGCCCCGTGAGGGCTGCCCCTTTATCACGGCTGAGTCTCTGTACTCGTCCCCCTCCCCGTCCGGTGACGCTGTCAAGGCCAGTAGGGCCAACAGCAATACACATTCCGAAAAAAAAAAAAATAGTGGGACGGGTGCGACGGGTTCGCTTGCGCAATCAACCACGACGCTTTGGCTTTTGTAGGCTCCTTGTGCCTATATATTTTTTATCTTACTAAGTTGGCAAGCAAGCATACGGCATACCTGATTAAGCAGTCTTTATAAACTATGAACGCTTACAATACCAACTATTAGTAAGTGACACTCACGCGTTGTCAATCTTTAGATATTGGTTCCTAAATCTCCTTTGTCCTGTAATTTCACTAGCAACAGTGTCCTTAATACCGAAACACAGTAATGCCTTTTAGTGGCTTTTTAATCCCTAATGCTCTGATAGCAAAATAAACATTGCTTAATATTAAAATGTTTCTGTAAATATATTTATCTTATATTTCCGACTACTAATTAATTGCACAGGAGGTAGCCCGAAGAATTCGGTAAGACCCATTAAAAATCAATTACTTTATCCGGTTGCTGTTTAAAAATGATTAATTCTTTATGAAATTGTTTTAAGAAAATATATCAAGATTTCATTGTAATGAATAAAAACGCTTTTTATCTTAAGCAACGTACAGACTGTAGTCAATTTAAATGTATGGTGAATTAATTGACGGTCGTTCTCCGGCGGTCGCGGGTTCGACTCTCTCCCGAAGAAAATATTTTATAGAAAATGTTTAATTTTTCCAGTCGATATTTTTATAAAAAAAACACCATACGGAGTTATACTCACACACCAATACAGATTAAAATGCATTAAATGAGTAGCTTCTTTTTTGAAGTCGGTAAAAAGATTGTATTGACAAATCTATCCATGGCCCTCGAAATTAAAACCTCTAGGATAAGAAAACTACACGAAACTTTTTCCGCCCTAAACTTTCTCGGAAATAAATAATCTCGTCAAATTTATAAGCGCCAAGCGTTGTATGCGGACGACTTTATACGAAAGCTCGGAACATGATCGCGCTTCTAAGAATACACTGATATAAATGTTTAATCTTTTTTATGAGTCCCTCTTTATACTTCACTCAGGTCCATTATTTATTTAAATAATGCTTTTATTAATTATTACTTTTATTTATTAAAAATCTTAAGCAGAAGAAAATGTCTGACTACTTTGTCGTGTAGTAGGAGGGATCCCTGATCGTGAAAGAAGGAAGTTCTACAATGCAAGGTAATGGACCTGACATAGACTTTCTCCGGCTGACCTCAGCTGAAGATTAAGATTTTTTAATGTAAGAGGGAGCAAACGGATAGGAGGCTTACCTGATGGTATGCGATCACCGCTGACCATGAACATCTCATCATCATGAGCAAAACCAGAGGGCATGCAGGTGCGTTGTCGACATTTAAGGAAAGAATACGTCTTATAGGTCTTTTGAAGGTTCCCAGGTCGTATCGGTTCGGAATGACCGCTGGCGGAAGTTGGTTCCACAGAATGGTTGTGCGAGGAATAAGTGGTAAGGGTGGAATTTCGAGTTTTTCTCGATGTCCGATGGTGAAATTCCACCGGTAGGATCAATCTAAATAATTGAGTGATCCAACATCTCAATTCCAAAATGGAACCCTATAATGATGATGATTATGATGATATGATGATGAATTAATCTGGCATCCTCAAACCACGGTGAAGGCTTATTTTATACAAAACATTTAATCTAATATCGAACCATAACGCCATTGAAAACAACATCACCACTACCATTATGGACAACGTTGTGGCGGAGCGTTAGCGAACCTGCCTTAAGCGCCACAGGTCGCGCGCTCGATTACCGCTCAGACCAGATGTTTGTATTGACCATACATGCAGGTTTTCCGGTGTGATTGTATTTGTCATTGTGTATGTTTCCGGACCCCCGACAGACAGTATAACTATCTTAATGAGGGCCGTGGAATGTGTACCGTTTATTATTATTATTACCGTCATATAGTAGGAAGGATCCCTAGATATCAAAGCTGGAAGCAACGTAAGGGTACACTGTCGAACTAGACCCGACAAAGATTTTCTGCGGTTGACCTCAGCTTCATTTCGAAAATTGCACCCTATGATGATGATGATGATGATGACGATGATGATGCTGATGATAATGATGATTGTGATGATCATGATGATTATGATGACATGATGATGAATTAATCTGGCATCCTCAAACCACAGTGAAGGTATATTTTGTACACAACATTTAATCCAAAGGCGTCGGGATGTGACGACCCCATCGCCCGCTGTTGGGATAACCTCTGTCACAACAGAGATTATTCCACCAGTGCAATCAGTCACACTGGTGGTAGGTCTTTTGTTGCAAGAGGCCGGCTAGGTAGGTACCACCGCAGTGTCCAATATTCTGCCGCCAAATAGTAGTGTTTAGGCACTACTGTGTTCCGGTTTGAAGGGCATTGTACGCTAGTGAAATTACTGGGCGAACGAAATTTAAGAACTAATATCTCGAGGTTGGCAACGCGTGAGTGGCACCTACTAATGGTGCTGCAAGCGCTCATAGGCTGCGGCAGCCACTTACCATCAGGTGGGCCGTATGCTTGTTTGCCAACTTCTAACATTAATAATAATAATAATAATCCAATATCGAACCCTGACTATCGCCATGGAAAGCAACATCACTCCCATTACGGACAGTGATAATTTAAATTAGGCTATAATTGTCAAATAAATTTAAATTCCCCTCACAAGAATCTAGATCGTACCGGGTAGACTACGGACTTCCTTTCCACACACTCGTTGAACTCTTTCGTGCGCCGACGTCTCACAAAAAATCCCTTAAGATTAATTTCAACGAATTTCCACCGTATTGCAATGACACTAGAGCTTAAACCACATTTAACGGTGTTTATTCAGATGACGGAAGCGGTGCGGCCTCGGAATGGTGTTTGGTGCAAACAATTTTATTATTATTTACTTAATTCATTTTGTATTTTTTTTATGTTATGACGGTTGACAAACAAGCATTCGGCCTCCGTGATGGTAAGCAGTCACCGCTAACCGTACCCTGCGTATGAACTGCGATACTTGCAGTACCTTATGCGAAAATAACAACGCAAGGATGGGAGGGAAGGTATGAGAAGGAAAAAGAAAGGAAACACAGAGGCCGGGATATTGGGCCTCCAACACTCTCACTCGTCGCACGAAACGCAACAGTACCGATACTTTATTTATTTATTTTAGAATATTTTGAGTTTGAGTTTGAGTTTTTATTTATTTATGACTTTTACAGTTATTCAGTATGTACACATACAATATATAGGACAAACTCCTTATCCAGAATGGGTTATTAAATAACCTGCGTAAGGATAAGGCAGTTGCTGCGCTCTTGATATGTATTTAGACCATTAAACATAACATAACTTTCCGGCGTCGGGACGTGACGACCCCATCGCCCGCTGTTGGGATAATCTCTGTCACAGCCGAGACTATTCCACCAGTGCAAGCCACACTGGTGGTAGGTCTTTTGTTGCAAGAGGCCGACTACAACCGCCATGCAGTAGAGTCTTAGGCATTACTGTGTTCCGGTTTGAAGGACACTGTAGGCTAATGAAATTACTGGGCAAAGGAGATTTAGGAACCAATATCTCGAAGTTGGCAACGTGTGAGTGGAACCTTTTAATGGTGTTGCGCGCGCTCATAGGCTACGGCAACCGCTTACCATCAGGTGGGCTGTACGCTTGCTTGCCAACTTAGTAACATAAAAAAACGCTATACTACATTTTCACGCTGTCGCTTATGCTCTAGACTTATGGCGCAGGTCGCACGCGCCGGGAAGAGGGCGCGCCGGCTATCTCGGCCGACTGGACTAGTTATCAAAATCCATCCGGCTCGCTGGGGTCACTCGCCGATGCTTATGTTTCCTAAGGCGGTGTAATTTATTTGATTTATAATAATTGATAATGTTAATTGATCCGGTTACGTAGTAACGGTTACTTCCATCTACTGGGTACTTAATTGGCATTTCGCACTAAATTTAACAGACAATTGAGCTTGTATTCTCTTTTGATCCGACATCTAACAATTATATATCAATATTAGTGCTGGAGTGTGTAATAAATTGTTTTGTAGTTTGAATTTATAACCGATATAACCGATATAAAAAGGAGGAAGTTTACAAATTCTTTTACATACAAAATGATTATACCATTCGTGTCCGGAACAAGTGGAGTAGACAGGAAGAGCTATCCCACTTCCCACTAATATTATAAATGTGAAAGTTTGGAGGAATGGATGGATGTTTGTAAGTCTTTCACGCAAAAACTACTGAACGGATTGGAAATGAAACAGCACAAAACATTTTTACATTGTTTTAGGAAATGCTGTTTTTAGAATAGGAAGAAATTAAACTTCGACGGTCCCGGGTTCGATTCCCGCTCGGGGCAGATATTTGTAGTGATTTCTCAAGGTCTGTTTCGGTCTGGGCATTTGTCTTAGTCGGTGCGACCAAACCTCACACATTAAGCTTTCGGTCCAGATTATTACTACATAGCATCTGATAATAACCTGTTGGGATAACTTCTGTCATAGCAGAGATTATTCCACCAGTGCAATCAGTCACACTGGTGGTAGGTCTCTTGTTGCAAAAGGCCGGCTAGGTAGGCACCACCGCAGTGTCAAATATTCTGCCGCCAAACAGTAGTGCTTAGGCATTGCTGTGTTCCGGTTTGAAGGGCACTGTACGCTAGTGAAATTACTGGGCAGAGGAGATTTAAGAACCATATCTCGAGGTTGGCAACGCGTGAGTGGCACCTACTAATGGTGCTGCAAGCGCTCATAGGCTACGGCAACCACTTACCACCAGGTGGGCCGTATGCTTGTTTGCCAACTTATAACATAAAAAAAAAAAAAAAATTATCGTTAACTCTTGATACCAGCTTGGCGCACTTGACTCGGTGGAACGCAGAGCCAAACGACTGATTGGTGACAAAAGGCTAGTTGAAACCGCTCTGCATAGTCTTTGTCACCGTCGTAAAGTCGCTTGTCTGTCGGTGTTCTACAGACTCTACTTCGAGGAGTGTGCTGATGAGCTTCATGAACTCATACCGCCATCGCCGTTTTTCTACCGGGATACCAGGCGCACTGCAGGGTACCACCCATATCTAGTCGATATACCTAATATCCGAACTAAGCGCTTTCGTTCGTCATTCATAATGCGCACGGCCAGGGATTGGAATGCTCTTCCGGCGTCTGTATTTCCGAATGCATACAACCTGAACCTCTTCAAGGTGCGAGCACATAGGCTTCTCTTGAGTAAGCTCGCTCCAACATAGACCTCATCTATGCTTTCACGCTCGATGGAGGTCAAGAGCTTACCCATTTATGAATTAAAAAAAGAAAAAAAGAAGTAATTTGCTATTATTGAATGAGTTACTGGTTCACCCTTAAGGTTGCGGAGGTCAGTTGGCAATCAGTCTGTAAAAACTAGTAACCAATCAAATTTGAATAATAAGCAGATCCGGGGTAAAATACCATAAAAATTCCAAGAAGAAAAATAAATTGAACTATACTAAAATAAAGATTTAATTTAAAGAAACCCGCAACCTACAAGTTACAAAACCTATATACCTAATAAAGCATTATGTCTTTACAAATTGCATACAATCGCAACCTAGAAGGTCTACGCCCTATGATATGAGATAAATAGCCGTGTTAGTATTCCGGGCCATAACCGAAAACCGGACATGTCGGGTCGGGTTCATAAACATGTTCATCTGTCTGACCGTAACTGGACAACTGGCTGCCGGTGGATTTTGCATGAATTTTAATATCAGACATGAAACTAAACGATACCACTGACTTCCTTTTATACAATCATACATATAATGGACGCAAATAAGCGATACCATGTCAACCAACAAATTTGAAAAACTGAGCTATATATGCAGAAGTGTTGGTAAATGGCTGAAGAACATTTTTCTTTAATATTTGTAGGGTTTAAAGCTCTAAAACTTCTAAAAAGCAATTTTTAATCATGAAATTTATGTATTTTGTTAAACGTTTTGGGTTATATTATATACGAAATACGCAGTTTGTATACTTATTTTTTGGGAATATCAGTAAACTATCTTACATATATCTGAAATTGCCAAAAACTTGGACCAATACATAAAAAAAATCATTTAAAGCAAGTTGTTCAAAATTTTGAAACGCATTTTTCTCGAAATGACATTCGTGTGGGTTGACATGGTATTGCTTATTTGCGCCCACATAAGCTAAGCTGTTAAAAAAAGAAGAATATTAGAAATGCTTTTTTATGTGAGAGGGGGCAAACGGGCAGAAGGCTCACCTGATGTTAAGCGATCACAGCCACCCATGAACATCTGCATCACCAGAAGGCATGCATGTGCGTTGCCGACCTCTAAGGACAGAATACGCTCTTCTCTTGAAGGTTCCCAAGTCGTTTCGGTTCGGAAAGACGCCAGAAGAAGTTGACTTTTTCAGGGCATTACTAATATTCCTATTGCCCCTCCAAATAACCTCGAAGCTTGCGCTAGGAGTGGATACGACAATAGCCCAAGCGGTCAGGATCAAACCCGCGACTCTCGCGTTAATGGAGCCGGCTAGGTTTGTAGCACCGCAGTGATATTCAACCGCAAAGCAGTAGTGTCTTTGACATTACTGTTTTGGTTTGAAAGACACTGTAACCAGTGAAATTACTGAGTACTGGAGATTTTAGAACCAATAACTCGAGGTTGGCAACGCGTGAGTGACACCTATAAATAGTGGTGCAAACGCTCATAGGCTACGACAACTGCTTATCGTAAGGTAATTTGTAAGAACTCAAGATTAGTAAATTTGATCTAATCTTTAAAGTAAAATCAGTCGGTCGCAAACATGATCTTATAATAAAATAGCTTTTTAACGGTACATTAGACACCGTTGTTGGTAGCGAGTCTGCCATTAGTCTCGACGGTTGCGGGTTCGACTCCCGCTCGGGCAGTTGTTTGTTAAAATTTCTGTCTCGGTCTGGGCGTTTGTCCGTGTGGGTCTCCCCACCGTGCCTCGGAGAGCTGTCGGTCCCGGTTATTATCAATAACATCTGATTATAATCGTTAACTCTTGATAAGTAAATTGCTCTTATCCAATGAGTTACTGGTTCGCTCTTAGGGTTGCGGAGTTCAGATGGCAATCACTCCGTGTAAAAACTAGTAACCTGTCAAATCCGGATAAGAGTAATAAGCATACCCTGGGTACATAAAATACCGGGAATAATGCTAGGATGAAGAAAAAAAATTAGACATGCTTTTCCCAGCACAAATGGGCCAGCTCGACCGCAGAAGTACTCTTACAGAAAATAGGCGTAAAGTAAAAGTATCAGTAGGTAGTGTTGTGTTTCGTGAGATGAGTGAGAGTGCTGTAGGCCCAATCTCAGATCCTCTCTGTCTTCTTCTTCCTAGCATTTTTCCCGGTATTTTATCTACCCAGCAGTTTATAACTCCTTAAATTTCTTATCCAGATTTGACCGGTTACTAGTTTTTTCACAGAGCAATTGCCATCTGACCGTAACCCTAAGGGCGAACCAGTAATTTATTAGATATGAGCAAATTAATAATAAAGCTCAGATCCTCTCTGTATCCTTCCTTTTGCCCCTTCTCATCCCGTCCCTCCTGTTCCTTGGGTTGGCAACGCGCATGTGATACTTTAAGTATCGCGCGCGTTCAAAGGTTGCGGTGACAGCCATCAGGCGGACCGTATGCTTGTTTTTGTTTGTTTTAAATAAATTCAATTATATTACTAAATTCCAATACACATAAAGGTTATTTTATAACCAAAAGGTCTTTTAAAGGTGAAACTTCAAACAATACGACCGCTACATTACAAATTATGAATGGAGCTTGTCAGTTTAACGCAATTATTTTATTGAGCCTCAATATAATTGAGACGTAAATTACGATTATTTCCACACCTAGAAAGAGACGAATATATCTAATAATAATACATTAGAAAGAGATAAATCCGTTCCTCTTATTTCCGTCTCGATCGACGGCAATTATCTAATTTAATAACGACTTATCTGTGAAAATTTAGGAATGAATTTGAGCTTTAAATTAATAGGATAAGGTATAATTTTGTTTAATAGGTATTATGGGGAGAAATCAATTGAAATCCAAGTAATAAACGCATAAACAACATATAGAAAGATATAGGTTTGTGCGCAAGAGACGAAGTTTGTTTGGACAATACAAAATGAATAAAATGATGTATATATAGCACCAAATATAATTAAATTTAAAACAATCCAAAAAAAAAACAATAAAAATATAAAGTTTCTTGTACAAGAATTCTCTTTATTTTTCAAATTTTATTTTACTTTTAATATTTGTTGTTGTAGCGGCAACAGATATACACATTATATGAAAATTAAATAAATAAATAAACTTTACACACTCAACGGCCCCTTAGGATAGTTTTATCCTGTATCGGTGGTCTTGAAACATACACAATGATAAGGACAAATACACGCAGACCGGAAAACATGCCTGTATGGTCAATACAAACATCTGCTCCAAGCGGGAATCGATCCCACGACCTTTGGCGCTTAAGCCAGTTTCGCTACCATTGCACCACAATGTCATCAAAACTTCGTCAAAACATTCAACTCTCTATGTTTTACGGTTCGTGAGATACAGCCCGATGACAGACGGTCTGCCAGCGGAAGCTTAGTTAATAATTATCCACGAAGCAAATACACGCAATGAAATGAATACCCTACAAAGTGTGTCCTTATCGCACACGATCGATCTTCATATGTCAGACAGTGACAAAACAATATTATCTATCAGACCACCATTAAGTATGGAACCGCTTAAAATTACAGATTATTATCTCAAAATTGACAGTTTCGAGATAATGTTTATTGAGATACAAATGATATAGTCTGTGACCACATAATACTATTGTACTGTCAATTTGAGAATAACTTTGATAAATATGTTAACACTTACATAATAATTAAGAACATTACTATTTAACTTAAAGAGTAAAATTTAGAAGTATTCCCAGCACAAATGGGCCGGCTTGATCGGTGTTGAGTACTACCCTACAAGCGTAAAAGGCTAAAGTAACAGTATCAGTTGGTACTCTTGCGTTTCGTGTAATGAGGTAGAGCTTCGGAGGCCAGATCTCCCACCCCCTCTGTTTTCCTACGCATACCTTTACTCCTATCGCTCGGGTGGGCAACGCATGTGATTCTATACCATAATAAATTTAAAATATAATTGTCTTAATTTTCAAGAATTTTTAATGCGTCATTCAATCATACTGTTAAGAGTTATGATACTTCTTTAAAACAAAGATTAACCTGTAATAAATTTAAAAATAAATGAAAATAATTTGGAATATTTGAGATTTAAATGAATCTAGTTGTAGTTTCCTTCAAATATATAAGTCATACATAATAATTAAGATGATAGAGATAACTAGTAAATGCACAACAACCTTAATAAATATAATTCTCCATGAGCAATTAGCCTACTTGCGAAGCGCATTAAAAATATAAACTTAAAAAAGTGACCATCTAAGACGTCGAGCTGTCAAACCGTGTCGCATCAACGCCATATGTCACTTCGAATTAATTTCCCGCGCTTTCTGTTGACATTTGACCGCGCCGCCATTTTGAAAATTGAAATCTGTCAAAAAATCAAACGGTACGAAAAAGCCGCTACCCTATAACTGCAACCGATCATCACTTATAGCAATATTTCGCTACATGTGATCACCCTATTTGGTATGTTGTTTTTACTATATCGCTGTCTTTCTCGGACCAGCTGGAAAAGGTTGCCTGTCTCTTTCTAGTGACGTCACACAACGGTAGTTCGCAAGCCGTCCAGTCTAGACTTTAATGCGATATTTTATACATGTTTTGTCACCTACTGGGAGACTTAACAAGTTTCATCCGCTGATACTTTTTTTAAATTCTAGAATAGTATATATAATTATTATAGTGACATTACTACCACTAAAAGAAAAAATATATGAACACGTTAAAAGTCCTATGACACCGATGGGGTTCATAATAATTATTTAACTATTGTGTCTATTATCGGGACTTTGGATATGTTAATATTTAAAACAGTAACATTTAAAATAAATATCATAAAAATATATAATTTAACCCCGGTTTTATTTTTAAATTTTATTTTAAAGAATATTAGCAATGCTTTTTCAAGGCATTACTAATACGTATTCCTAATGCCCGCCCAAATAAGCTCGAAGTTTGCGCTAGGAGTGGGTACCACAGTAGCCCAAGGGGGTCAGGATCGAACCCTTGACTCTCGCGTTAATGGAGCGAAGTCGGCCCTTCTACCGTTGGGCTAATGAGGCTTGAGGATTTGATATCATCAAATGAAACAACAGCAATTGAATACTGCAAAGACGAGAAATAAATGTATATACCATAGACATACTTTAAACTATAGACAAGGCCATCCATACAGAGAAAATGTCCAAGGACTCGCTGGTGCTCCTTCGTAAATTCATCAACAACGCGACGAAACGAAGTTAGTCACACGCAGACTTAATGCGACATTCCATTATGATATACACAAAGAAGGAAGTTTTAGTGTGTCCATCCATAACAATACAGTCAACATTAGGATAGTGATATCCTATGTCAGGGGTGTAAACACACACAAGGACATGGACAAACACCCCCAGACCGGAACACATGTCTATACAAACAATACAAACATATTTCCCGAGTGAGATTCGAAACCGTGGCGCTTGAGGCAGGTTCGCTAAGTGATTTGTCATGACGTCCCACTATGGCGATGAAGGTTCCGCTGAGTTTTAGTGGGTATTGCCGCAAGACTACCAGGCGGCCGAGTCCTACACTACCACTGCCTAGTGTACTTGAGTACACAAGGCAGTGGTGTGCGTAAATGCGCATTTCTCAGGCGAAAAAAATGTCCGCTAAGTGATAGCTCCTTAATACACCTTATCTTCCTACCAACCATCAATTTATTTCCTCATACTTAAAATCTATGTTGTCCATACCGTTTCAATACAATATTGCAGATTACCCTTTTTAATCTAAACTTCTTTAATAAACACCATATTTATGATACGCAACGATCACATTTACAATGGGTCACATTTCTACCATACCGAGCCTATCAATCTTCCCATATACAACCTCACGGCTCTTTCACCATTTTGGTGTATATGGTATATCACCATAGATGCCTTTGGTTATCTATGTTATACCGAATTGAGTTTACCAAGGTTTACTTTTTATCAAATTTCTAACATCGATTAAAGCGCTTAAAGATGCAATAATTCCTTGTATTTGATCCATTTTTAGATGTTTAAGGCACTAATTAAAGAGGTGCTCTTATGTAGTAATGTTAAGGTGAAGTTAAGTGATAAGAATGGCATTGGTTTGTACTAGCTTATGCCCGCGGCTTTGCCCGCATAAACAACATTATGCTTTCATTCCCTATTCCCTAATGTTATTTGATGGTAAAACTTTTACAAACTTTGAATGTCATATCAAATCAACAGCCTAAAAAAGTTTCAAGCTTCTAGCTCTAAAAATGACGATACTTTCATATAACTTGTCATAAACCCTTTCAACCCCTTACAACGATTTTTTTCGCATTTAAAAGTAGCCTATGTCCTTTCTCAGGCTCTAGATTATCTGTGTACCTTTCATTTAAATCGGTTCAGTAGTTAAGGTGTGAAAGCGCGAGAGACAGACAGATACAGAGACAGAGTTACTTTCGCATTTATACTATTAATAAGGATGAGAAATGTAATGGCCTTTATTGGTAAGGTCAAAACTTATGTAGTAGAGTAAATGGTCCGGTTCGACCGCGGAAGTACTACCCTCCTACAGAAAATCGGCGTAAAGTAACAGTATCAGTAGGTACTGTTACATTTCGTGCGATGAGTGGGAGTGCCGGAGGCCCAATCTCCCATCCCCTCTGTTCCCTTCGTTTTTCCCTTCGCATGTGATACTTAAGTATTGCAAGGGTTCATAGTTTGTGATGATTAACCATCAGGTGGACCGTATAATTTTGCCACCTGTCATGAAATAAAATGTTTGTATTAATCATACATTTAATGTTGTTGTATAATAATTGTGTTCTGTATAACTGTTATGCTTCTGTATAAGTATTAATATATTGTTATTCTTTGTAGTATATATTCTGCATGTTGCACACCAAAATTGGCAAACTCTTAAAACTGAATCTAAACAACAAGACCTTATTAATTGTACACAGTTTTTTTAAATAAATAAATACAAATACTTCTTTCGATCTGTGTAGTTGTGATCTGTGTAGATGTTCGTCTCATTTTTATTTTAGAAAAAGTTTCAGGGTTCCTTAAAGAAAAACACATCCCACTAAAAACATAAAATGTAAAAATTTCTCAAGCCTCATAAGCACTTGTACGACACTAAAGTATTTGTATGAGTAGAATAAGTTTCCGTAAAACTGCCAAGTTTCAGGCGTAGTTATACATGAGATCCCACCACTTTTTGTAGTAGAAGAAGTGCTATGCGAGATTTGGAATATTTTTACATTTTATGTTTTTAATGGGATCTCATATCTTTTTGTAGAAAGTCCTACTATTTTCTACCCTCTTCTTGAATATAATCGTATATTATCTAGGTACCTACACCTATTATTCCATTATATTATGCATATACTATACAGGTACACTGATTGATTAACAGTAAATGTAACTTTGTAATTTTATACATTTATATAGGATTACAAAGTTATTTATGCAGTTGGTGTATCTAGAATACTGGACTGAATATACAAAATATTTTAATTTTTCCTTTATTTATACACTAAACACTAATTATATTCTAAATTTAAAGCTTCCATGTCTGCTAGAAGTGCCTTAGAGTTTTGATGACGGTCAGCCAGTGAGTAACAAAATTAAGAAATTTTGACTCGTTATAATTCTTAAACTACACTTTCAAATTGCATGAATGCACTGCCGTGCCCCCAGAAAAGCTGCAAAATTTACAATCATCTTTTTGAAGTGAGTTAAAAATAACGTAAATATGACTTGCGAAAGACCTTATCACCTCTGAATATAAATTAACATTATCAGTTTATCAGAAACTTTTAAATACTCAATATCTTCACACTTGAAGTGCTTGTATTTAAAGAAAAATGTAAAAAGAATTAAAGTATCAATCCCTCTCGCTAATTAATTAAGATCTTACGTAAGAGATTCGAGAAAATTTACGTTTATGTAAAGCTATGCATGCGGTTTACCCTTGAGATTTTTGACACCTATTTAAGAAGTTTTTAAATTATAAGAAAGAATAAGTGCCGCATAATTTCGAAAATTTTATATAAAAAAAATTATACAAACACTTTTATACTTTTACATACAAATATGTACAACTACTTAAACCATGCTC
This sequence comes from Hestina assimilis, assembly GCA_023373885.1. Classification (NCBI taxonomy): domain Eukaryota; kingdom Metazoa; phylum Arthropoda; class Insecta; order Lepidoptera; family Nymphalidae; genus Hestina; species Hestina assimilis. The sequence continues at coordinate 1,962,864 of CM041751.1, forward strand.
CAAGTTGATACGACCTGTAATTTGTTGAATGATAACCCTTTTTTTTTTTTTTACTTGGAGAAATGCAGTTACGCACTCGAGCGCCGGGACGGGTGCAATGGCGCAGGAGGTGTGTGGACTCGGAGCCGAGCCCCCTACCCACTAAAACTCCAAGGTCCCATCTAGCGCCATAGTGGGACGTCGCGGGGTCGCCGAAGCACACAACCGCGACGCCCCGGCGCTTGCCCCGAGGGGCCCACCGGTGGCGGCAACTTTCTACCGCCATACATACATATTAATACATACTATACATATATAAAATATATAAAACTCTACGATACATGATAACCCCTAAGGAACCATACATTCTTCCGGGGTAAAAGATGCTGAATTGATTGACCAATTTCTTTTTCTTTCTTTTTTTTTGACGCAACACACTCAGTAACTAACCTACTATATATCCTGTGTCGGGGGTCCGGAAACATACAATGATAAGGACAAACACACCTAGACCGGAAAACATGCCCGTATGGTCAATACAGACATCTGCTCCGAGCGGGAATCGAACCCGCAACCGTCGAGACTAAAGGCAGACTCGCTAACCACAAGGCCACCTAAAAGCCTATGTGCTATTCCAGACTATAATCTATCTCTGTGGCAATGTTCATCCAGGTCCGTTCAACCTTTTAGTAACAAATAGCCATCCATCCATCCATACATCCAAACTTTTACATACTTCTTCTTCTTATACATGACACCGTTGTGGCGTTGTGGGTAGCGAGTCTGCCTTTAGTCTCGACGGTTGCGGGTTCGATTCCCGCTCGGTGCAGATGTTTGTATTAATCGTACAGGCATGTTGTCCGGTCTGGGTGTGTTTGTCCTTGTCATTGCGAATGTTTCCGGACCCCCGACACAGGATATAATTGTCCTAATGGGGGCCGTTGAGTGTGTAGCGTTTATTATTATTATTATTTATTATAGTGCCGTATCCTATCGGAGGTTGGCAACCATTAAGGCTATTTGAAGTTTGGAAGCTGCTGCTCGGAACAAAGAACGGGTACTTTTCCCGAACCACTGGCGTCAGTTTTTTAGCCAGGACGTTCTTCTACGGCCAGGTGGTCTTCTGCCGGCTATCTATCTTCCCTTGTATAATAAGCTGTAGGTTTTACATACATAATATTATATATATTATATATAGTGAGATGAGATTTATAATATTTATGAGAAGTGAGATTTTCAACATTCGATAGTAAAAAAGACCATTTACCACAACATTACGATAAAATTTAACAGGTACACACAATTTGAAATTTATTTTAAAAACACTACATAAATATAAGGAGCACTTAAATTCGCCCGCCATCCTAAGGTCCAATATCGTGGCTAATAAAGGCTCAGCATCTGCCCGGGGTCCTGATAGCGCTGATTAATTGCGGAGATGTATCAGCGACAGACGGACAGCTACCGTTATTTTAACACCGAAAATGTATGCGTGAGATTAAAGTGACACGCACTGACCCGGTGCGATAATAAGTATCAGTGTGAAGTGATCCTTCGACTTGACGTTGAATGAATTTAAAAACACTCAAGTTTTAGGGTTTCGTTGGTTACGTTACCTCCAATTACCAAGCATCCATATTGTGTATTTCTATGGCCGTTATATTGCCAAACAAAAAAAAAAATTAATGTCAAAATTAAAAAAAAATGATTTAAATTATGTAACAAATTAAAAAAAAATCACATGCAGAGACTGGACTTAATAAGCTTTTTATATTTCCTTCATCACTCGAAAACATCATCAAAAAATGGTATAGGTACATTTTTTGGGAATAGATTACTCAAAATCTTTGCAAGCTGAGGCATATATTGTAGTGTCTGTTCGATTTCGGAAAGAAGTTCCTTAACGCGGCTTACGAGTAGTGCGATTTAGTAGAAATCATCCCGCAACCAAATTTCGTGTGCTGTGTGTGTGTGTGCGTGTGTATATCGACCTTAGTACAAGCGAATGAGCAGACGACCAGGAGTTGAAGAAAAAACGTAAGGAACTTTGTTCCGTTGAATTTATACTTTGATTTTTAATTTTTCAACTTAATTGTATTTTGAAGAACGCTTACTCCTATTCATTATTCTATTAATTCAGAGTTCCATATTTCGTGATTTTTTATTTATTGGAACGAAGTTCCTTATCGCGCGTTGTGAAAGGGGGCTAGACGGAAAAATTCTTACGAAAAGTTGTCACGACACTTTTTGCTATAGTTGTAAGCCGTGCGGCGTGCGCGTGTTTCTCTGTCTGTCTCTCTCTCTCTCATAGAAAGCAAGCCAGTTATTTTCGTTTCGTCTTTCTATTTGTTTTGAACAGTGTGGTGTCGCGACGATTATTTTTGTTGATTTGTTTTTTGTACATAATAAATAATAAATTAAAAAAATATTATTATAACTTTAAAAAAATATATTACAATTCCTTTACTAATTAATCGAAAGGAACTTCGTTCCATCCGGGTGTCCCTTGACACCTCTCAAGTTTTATTTGGTTTAAATTTATATATTTAATAGTTTAAGCCTCAATAGCTCAACGGTTAAAGGGCAGACTCCACTCTATTAACGCGAAAGTTGCGGGTTCTATCCCGACCCGCTTGGGCTATTGTCGTACTCACTCCTAGTGCAAGTTACGAGCTTAATTGAAAACCCGATAAGAGTATTAGTAATCACTTAAAAAAGCATTGCTAATTCTGACTAATATTATAAATTCGAAAATAACTCCGTCACTGTGTTTATCTGTCGCGCTTTCAAGCCAAAACTACTGAAGCGATTTAAATGAAATTTGGTACACAGATAGGCTAGAGCCTTAGATAGGACATAGGCAATTTACTTTTTAATGCAAATAAAGGTTTTGAGGGGTTGAAAAGGGGGGATGAAAAGTTGTATATTGTCATTTGTTGATTTGATATAAATAAATATGACATTCAAAGTTGTTGAAGGCTAGTACTCTTTAAAAAGTTTTTTTTTATGTTAGAAGTTGGCAAACAAGCATACGGCCCACCTGATGGTAAGTGGTTGCCGTAGCCTATGAGCGCTTGTAGCACCATTAGTAGGTGCCACTCACGCGTTGCCAACCTCGAGATATTAGTTCTTAAATCTCGTTCGCCCAGTAATTTCACTAGCGTACAATGCCCTTCAAACCGGAACACAGTAGTGCCTAAGCACTACTATTTGGCGGTAGAATATTGGACACTGCGGTGGTACCTAGCCGGCCTCTTGCAACAAAAGACCTACCACCAGTGTGACTGATTGCACTGGTGGAATAATCTCTTTTGTGAAAGAGGTTATCCCAACAGCGGGCGACGGGGTCGTCATATCCCGACGCCTTTATAAGCTTTATATAATAATTTAAGCGAGTATAATTTTAAAACCATAATTTCATTCTGTATATGCATAAATTATGTCAATTACTAAAGGTGTTAGTATATAACACGTATACCTTAAGCTGCCTAGCAATAAAAGACAAATTATCTATTTGTTTAATACTAGCTATGCTTCTAAATTAATTCATAAAACACACCTTGCATTGTCAATTAAATAATAATAAAAAAAACTTGTGATATATTGTTTAAAATGAATTCTTTGTTTAGAATATTTCTTGAGGCTTGAGAAGCCTTTAGAATAGTTTTTTGAATTAGTAAATGATAAAAAAAACTGGCCAAGTGCGAGTCGGACTCGCACACGAAGGGTCCTGTAGCATTGTTTATAAAAATGCTAAAAAATCACGTTCGTTGTATGGGTTTTATTTTATTTTTTGTTATAGAAATACATCATCTGTAAAAATTTCAACTGTCTATCACGGTTCGTGAGATAGAGCTTGGTGACAGACTGACAGACAGATGGACAGCGTACTCTTAGTAATAGGCTTCCGTTTTACCCTTTGGGTACGGAACCCTAAAAATACCAGCCATGTGCGAGGTGACTTCGCATAGTGGATACTGAAGGGGTCCGCATATTGATGAGGAAAAAACTCAAATTAAAGTCAACCCTAGAAATAAGTTGGCAATTTCATAGTATTTTTTTGCCAAGATGTACGGACGGACATACGCATTCCACGTAATTATAAGAGTTACGTTTTTGCCATTTAGCTACGGAACCCTAAAAAACTTGAGTTATTGATTCTAAATATGTAATATATCAATAATTAAATGCTTGTAATCGTCAGCATTTTTTCAAGTCCGCGATACAAAAATGATGGTAATGCTGCCTTAAGACATCGGGTTTGCGGCCTCTACTCTCAGTCGAGGCAGAGGTTTGAATTGATCATCCATTTATTCTCTTTGCCTAGTTGTGCTTTTTTATTATATTGCCATTTTAATGATAATATATACCTATATAAGATAATTTTAAGGGTCGATTAGGTGAACAATCCTATACAACGCGACAGTCGTCAGACAGCGCAGATATAAAATACAATTGAAATTTTCAATTTAAAACCCAAATTGTAATAATCGAACGCATTACCGATACAGTGGCTTAAATAAAAATCAACAGCCGCCATTTTTTTAAGTGTCAGTTAACTATTTAATAATGGATTTTTCCAATTACCCTTCGCTTCTATCGCAAGAAGGCAGTTACCACACTGACCAACAAGTGCATCTGCGTGTCTGTTTACCATATTTTTTTAATAATACACTGAACTCATAAAAAACGCTTCTAGACTAAATAAATAAACTGTTTACATTGTAGCTATTGTTATTTATTTCAACAACTTTCCGCACTACATTTATTTTCAATTTATCATGAAAAAAAGAAGTCATTTAACACACAACAATTTTTGTATTGCGTCACAGTTAATCGAAGATTGTGCGGCTACACAATTTTTGTGAGTATAGGAGCAAAAATTACTTCAGTAGTCTTAATCAAAAAAGTCTTTTTTTATGTAAGAGGGGCAAACGGGCAGGAGGCTCACCTGATGTTAAGTGATCACCGCCGCCCCTGAACATCTGCAACACCAGAAGGCATGCAGGCGCGTTGCTGACTTTTAAGGAAAGAATAGGCTCTTCTCTTGAAGGTTCCCAAGTCGTATCGGTTCGAAAAGACCGCCGGCGGAAGTTGATTCCACAGAGTGGTTGTGCGAGGAAGAAAATGTCTTCTAAATCGCGCTGTTGTGGATTTCCAGACATCGAGGAGGTATGGATGGAACTTAGAGTTTTAGTCTTAATGAAACTTATTATTTTTAAAGACCTATTCAAAGATACCTCAAACGTTGTCGTAAGCTTTTTTAAACCCTCAGTTGCATGTATGGACTGCCACCTTAATTTTGAAATATTTTGCAATTTAACTACAGAACTCTGTAACGGTTCATATTGACCAAATTTCATATATACAGAACCAATAGACTCGAGAGTAAAATGACTGTAACATACGGACGGACAGATGGACATGATGAAACTATAAGGGTTCCGTTTTTGACATTTGGCTTCAGGACCCTATGTTTCACCATTATCACAAGAACACACATACACCAATCATCAAAATTACCCAATATTTTATTTAACAAAAAAAAACTTACGAAGGAACTTCACGTTTCAATATGTATGTATATATAATAAAAGTACGTTACATAACATTGTGTAAGTGTCGACATATGAAACGGATTGTATGACACCTCGTTATTGAGGACGTCTGAAGATCACCCTCGCGTGAATTATTTATGCAATTAACTGAGACAGGTACGCTTTTTACTTTAAGGTCGCCTGCACACTGCACTGATCCGGTATACGATAATTATCGGGTCGTATAGCAATCACTATGTTACAATATTTTCAAATTGTTTCAGACATTTGAATGAAGGAATAATTGAACGATTGAACGAATGAATGAAAATATTTCTCTCAACCAAATTAACTTTACAGGTACTTCAGTTCATTAATCGATATAAATGACTACGTAATAACCAACCATTACTATGAAGACTGCATTTTGCGACATTTTAATGTCTAAGAAATAGGAGAAAACCTTTGGATTAATTTAAATAAATTTGGAAGCCTCGACAGCTTGACGGCAGAAGGGCCGACTCCGCCGACTCCGCTCCGTTAACACGAGAGACTCGTGCTCGATACTGACCCCCTTGAGCAGAAAAAATAATCAAAAAATTTTTTTTTGTCTCGAAAAATCAATTGTTTCTTTTAAACCTCAAATCTAAGAGGTATTTATAAGTTATATTTAATCCGGCCTTCTAAATCATATCCGATGGTATCATCCGTCATCCGAAGCCGGATTTGAGCAGTGCAGAAGTAACTTAACAGTTATTTTATAAGAAAAAGCAACGCGTGTCCGCATTTTGCTTTATACTAATAACTTGTGAAACTATTTGTAGTTCATCATTTTATTTTATTTTACCGACAAGATATAATAATATTTTTTATGTTTGAATCCTGAAGAAAAGATCATGCCAGTTTTTTTAACTGCGTTTTATATTATATAACTTAGTTTTATATATCGTTGACACCGTTGTGGCGTTATGGGTAGCGAGTCTGCCTTTAGTCTCGACGGTTGCGGGTTCGATTCCCGCTCGGGCAGATGTTTGTTAAAGTTTCTGTCTCGGTCTGGGCGTTTGTCCGTGTGGGTCTCCCCACCGTGCCTCGGAGAGCACGTTAAGCTGTCGGTACCGGTTATTATTAATAATATCTGATAATAATCGTTAACTCTTGATAAGTAAATTGCTCTTATCCAAAGAGTTACTAAGGGTTACCTCCGCGTCAGATGGCAATCGCTCCGTGTAAAAACTAGTAACCTGTCAAATCCGGATAAGAGTAATAAGCAGACCCTGGGTACATAAAAATACCGGGAATAATGCTAAGATGAAAAAGTTTTATATATCGTTGAATTGAATCGTTAGTCAATACGAAAACAATTGCGTAGAACAATTGTAATGTATGCGAATTTAGCGCAGTCACGGCGAAATTGACATGACAATTCGAAAATTCTCTTATTCATTTATTGGACGACGTTGTGGCGCAGCGGTAGCGAACCTGCCTTAAACGCCACAGGTCGCGGGTTCGATTCCCGCTCGGAGCATATCTTTGTATTGACCATGCAAGCATATTTTCCGGTCTGGGTGTATTTGTCCTTGTCATTGTGAATGTTTCCGGATCCCCGACAGAATATTACTATCCTAATGGGGATCGTTGAGTGTGCAGCGTTTATTTGTTTATTTATTATGATTAACTTTTAACTAAAAAAAACTAAAAGCATCAAGAGAAAGGTTACCTCATCGTAAAGGGAAAACAATGGGAGTCATTTTACATGTCATGACGGTTGGCAAATCTATGAACGAAACGGAATAGGGAAGGAAGGGAAGAAAGGAAGGAAACGGGTAGAGCCTCCAGCTCTCGCACTCGTTGGGCGAAACACAACTGTACCATGATCGTCAACAACATTTCGCAGTAAAATAAACCAGCACCATTCACTCTGAACCCTTTAAGTTCATAGTTCAAATGTATTCTGCGTACCATCGCCGTTGTGTGCGTCTGTGATCCCGCAATCACTATAATCCGATCACCCGAATATGTGCAACGACTCGTCCATAAACAGTATAAATATACCAGTAAATTGTTCAAATGAACCGCGCACTATCTGACGCGTATCAAACGGCGAAATGGCTGTCAGGCCAGGGAAAAGGCGGAACTTATATATACTGTTTTGAGTAGTTTAATTTTATAACTAACTTCTGCCAGCGGCTTCGCTCGCGTGAATAATGATTTTTATTTAAACTCTAAACCCCTCTCCCCTTTACAAACTTTTTATGTCATTTTTATTTATTTTTATCGAATCAACAGTCTAAAAAATAAGTTTCAATCTTCTAGCTCTAAAAATGTCGATACCTTCATACAACTTTTCACCCTTCCCTCTTTCAACCCCTTACAACCTTTTTTCGCATTAAAAAGTAGCCTATGTCCTTTTTCAGGCCCTAGATTATCTGAGCACCAAATTTCATTTAAATCGGATCAGCAGTTTTGGCGTGAAAGCGAGACAGACAGACAGAAAAGAGACAGATTTACTTACTTTTGCAACACGAATAAACACTATCATGATAAGCTTAAAGTAGCTTAATTTTTTAATAGTAAAATTTAACTTGAAATAAGCAAATAATTTTTCTCTAATATATAAGGTACAAATACTACGTACGTTAAAGTAACTAACTAGATATTATTTGAGCTGACATTTTGTTACTTTAAACACAATTTAGTGCAACAGACCTTTTCTATTTTATGATAGAATATGAAAGATTTTATAGCAGTTTTTATGGCCACACTCCCGTCGGAATCTATACAGTAGTGATAGGTCGCTACCACGGTACGTAGTACGCGCTGTACGCGTGAGTTATTCTCGTGTTATTGTTTATTGAAATACATATCTGTGTAATGGACGGCACTTTATAACAGTGAGGCTTGAGAGGGATTTAGTAATAGAATTTTTGATTTTCGATAATCGTAACTGTCAGTTTAATATTCGTTTTAAAAATTGTACAACAAATTTTACAAAAATAAAATTAATTATATCTCTACTTACCAATAAGCCGAGAGTTTCATTCGCTGTGAGTAACCAGCTTCTGCCAGCGGCTACGCTCGTTAAAACATTCACGTACACCTTTCATATTTCCATACAAACTTTCATCCCCTATTTTACACCCTTGAGGGTAAAACTTTACAAACTTTGAATGTCATATTTATTTATATAGAATCAACAGCCTAAAAAATAAGTTTCGAGCTTCTAGCTCTAAAAATAACGATACTTCCCTACAATTTTGTATCTCCACCTTTCAACCCCTTACAACCCTTTTTCGCATAAAAAGCAGCCTATGTCCTTTCTCAAGCTTTAGACTATCTGCGTATCAAATTTCATTTAAATTGGTTTAGTAGTTTTGCCGTGAAAGCACGACAGACAGACAGAGTTAGTTTCGCATTTATAATATTAGTAAATATTAATATATGCCGAATAACAGGCGGCACTATAAGCACAATAAAAATCTGCTGTGTCTGTTAGCACATTTAGTTGACTTGAATTTGTAAAAGCCATCAAAAATTAGTTTTAACAAGAAAGAGATATATTGTTGTCACCTTCAAAATCCCATTTCCGGTTTCTCAAAAAAAACAGACTACTTCGGTACAAAATACGGTAACAAGATTCATTCGTGTCGTGTCTGTCAAGCAGTCAAGAAGTGTGTTCAATAAAGTGATGAATTGATGTTATTAATATTGTGATTTAAAGTGGCTATGCGATATGATATCTGCGGGCTTACCATACTCTCTTATTGCGATTCGAATAACGACAAATATATATATAATGACAATCTGAATATCAGAATTGAATTTGGTCGTCATTTGAGTCGTTCTTAGAGTTAATGGTAAGCCCTCTGATATTATAATTGTGTTGTTATATATGATATCATTAAGGCATATTTGTATACTTATTCGGTTTCTCTTACCTTGCATTTTTCTTTACTTCCACCGTCTTCCAGGTCCTGTTTGAGAAGGAATACAAAAGGAAGTGTTAATTATTGTTAATAGAAGCTTAAAATTACATAATTAAGGGTAAAAAAAGGAAAAATAGAAAAGAAAAAAATAGAGGTTTCTTTATGCGATCCATCCTTGTGACAATATTAGTGCAAGGCATAAAAGGTGATTATTAAATGAGGTCCAGATGAATAAATCAAGTGACGAGGAAGGAGCAAGTCTATTCGTTTCAAGTTTCCGTGTCCCTTACTAATCTTTTTATTTCCTCTCCAAGGAAGCGTGTCAAAATCCAGATTTTTAAATAGCATTTTTGAATCGTGCAGCGCTTTTTCACTAGTAGGTACCACAGTGTAAATATTCTACCGCAAAGCAGTAGTGCCTTTGGCATTAAGGACTACAGTGTCCTTCAAACCGTGAAATTATTGACCAAAGGTGATTTAAGAACCAAAATCTAACAACCAACTTGGTAACAAATAAACCTACCGCCGAATGACGAATGATTAAAAAAATATTTCAATGCTCAAGCATTTCAATTATTAAAACTATCGTGAGATATAGTTAACTTAATGTAGAATTTAAACGGCTAACACTCACGTTCAATCGGTTTAAGTACCGACTAGTTTCGGACTCATCGGAGGTCCTTCATCAGGGTGAGTGGGCTACGTTCGCGGTCGCAACGCGTCTCGCTCGGGTTGCGATGAGTCCGAAACTAGTCGGTACTTAAACCGATTGAACGTGAGTGTTAGCCGTTTAAATTCTACATTAAGCTCAAGCATTTGTTATAATTGTAATATAATTAAGGTTACAAACGTGTATACAAACAACATCATTTATTTATGTATTACATACAAATTAGAGGAGCTTAATTAAATGCAATGAATATATAAATAATGTGCAGATGTAAATATGGTTTATTTACCACAGCATAGTAAATATATGTATAATATATAAAAATATGTTGGCCCATTGCGAAGTGACTTGTAACTACAGCCATAGAACTAAATAGCTTTGATTAGAAGGACAATATTTGAAAAGCTGTCACTCTAACGTGGCACTAATGTGGCCATTAAATATATGTGATCTATTTGAAAGAAAAGAACATTTTAGTAGTACAGCCATGCTTCTCACAGCACACATGGGAACTACCTTCTGGCTGGATCGGGGAACTACCTTCTCACATAAAATCGATGTAAAGTTGCAGTATCAGTAGATACTGTTGCGTTTCGTGCGGTAAGTCTTCATCCTAGCATTATTCCCAGTATTTTTTATGTCCCCAAGGTCCGCTTATTACTCTATATCCGGATTTGACAGGTTACTAGTTTTTACACGGAGCGACTGCCATCTGACCTCCGCAACCCTAAGGGCGAACCAGTAACTCATTGGATAAGAGCAATTTACTTATCAAGAGTTAACGATTATTCTCAGATGTTATTGATAATAACCGGGACCGACAGCTTAACGTGCTCTCCGAGGCACGGTGGGGAGACCCACACGGACAAACGCCCAGACCAAGACAGAAATTTTAACAAACATCTGCCCGAGTGGGAATCGAACCCGCAACCGTCGAGACTAAAGGCAGACTCGCTACCCACAACGCCACAACGGTGTCGTTTCGTGCGGTGAGTGAGAGACCCAATCACCCACCTTTCTTTCCAAAAAGAAGGCATTTTCCATTCTCATCCCTTCAGGATTAGGAATCTCCTGATTGGCAATGCGCATGTGATAGTTTAAGTATTGCAAGAGTTCATCGGTTGCGGCGACAGCTTGTATGCCAACCGTTATGAAATATAAAAAACTCCTATGAGACATTATATATCATTAAACTAAATACAAAACAATAAATTATTTTCTGTAATTTCAGCTAAACTGCATTTAAGAGCATTTAGTGCGGAATGCAGCAACATAACAGAAGCATTTCCAACGGACGGCATGTGTCCAAGCTCTTAACGAAGACGAATGTCCTAAAATACTGTAATTAGACTCAGTGAGTAGGTGCTCAAAATCCCTTGCCAATGTGTATTATTAAAAACTTTTGTTTTTATTACATTTAACTCTACTTGTATCGATTTAATTTTTCTTTTGTTATTTTTGGAACGAAGTTCCTTACGAGTAGTTCGATTTAGTAAAAATCGTCACGTATGCGATACGAAATGCCGTATGCTATGTGTGTGCGTGTGTGTGTGTATCGAGTCTACTACAAACAAGCGAGCAAGAGAGTGCGCAACTCTCTCTCTCTCTCTGTCCCTGTCCATGAGATTTTATTTCGAATTACATTCGGACTTGAAGAAATGCTCCTATTGCTCGTCCGTGGCTTGTACTAGGAGTGGGTACGACAATAGCCCAAGGCGGTCAGGATTGAACCTGCAACTCACGCACTATTCTTTAACCATTGTTATGTTTTTTTTCTATTGTAAAGTTTCGTCATATATATATATATATAGTTTTTAAATCATCAATTATATATATATATATATATATAGATATTCTAGGGAATCTTTTTTTCCAGAAGTCGGGGCAAAGTAAAATATTGGCACATATTCGGACTTCTGAAGAAAGTATTGTGAAGAGAATATTATTTTTAATTTTTGCTGTTTGGTTTTAAGTCAGTATTTTTTCTAAAAAAAAATATTATTCCATAGTTTTTTAGTTAAGAATGATTAGTAAGAAAAAAATGTATTTAATGATTAATACAAATTTAAGATTTATATGGTTTTCTCATGGATTCCATTGTCAGAACTGGACTAAATTAAAATTGGACCACACAGGAAGCACCAGATTTCAAATAAAAAAACAATCGTCAAAATCGTTTCACCCAGTCGAATGTTCTCAACCTCTTTTTTTAAAGTCTGTTAAAAACGACAACCTTATTAATAGCCTCAGAAACTTCACTTTTACGATGAACACACATACAATTACACATAGTAGTGCTTAGGCATTACTGTGTTCCGGTTTGAAGGTCACTGTAGGCTAGTGAAATTACTGGGCAGAGGAGATTTATGAACCAATATCTTGAGGTTGGCAACGCGTGAGTGGCACCTACTAATGGTGCTGCAAGCGCTCATAGACTACGGCAACCACTTAACATCAGATGGGCCCATCTGTTGTTTGTATGCTTGTTTGCCAACTTGTAAAATAAAATAAAAGATAAAAACCTAAAACCATTCATGCTACAATGCGTGCCAAAAACCAAAAAAATAGAAATGCATACTTTCAAATCACGTAACCCATCTGGGTTCGGGTAAAATTTGAGTAAAATATTTAAGTTTATCTCCATCAACCCTAATCTGCAACAATTTTTCGAAGCAGCGTATTTTCGGAGTTTATCAGTCATGTGCCCAACCGGTCCTAGCGACCCAGTTGCGATAATTGCGAACCTTGGTCACCTTCATTAACCGTGCATTTTAAACAGACACACACGGGGTCTTTAATACCTTATTGTAAGGCTTATAATTCAATGGCAATTTTCATACAGGTTGCTCTGTAGCTTACACTTGATATAAAAATATATATGTATAGAAAAGTACTGTGTACCTTTATATATATGTCAATATCGTGATTTTAAGAATTTTTTCTTTACACCATATAAAATACATTAATTTAATTTTAATAATTAACTTTTAATTATAAATTAAGCGTAATAAAATGGATGACGTAGATAACAATATATCTCCCGATCATAAAAATTTAATTTGCATTTTTAAATTGAACCACATATATATGAGTCTACCTCAAATATTTTCCTTTTCACGGAACCTTTTTTTTGTTGACGGGGAGGAAATCTACCGGATTCCCGAATACCTGAGGAGGAGAACCGGATTACGTGGGTTTCAATGACAAGATTTCGTCCAGGTTACGTCATGGGGACCCACTAAAATCACGTCACGTTACGACAAATTACGGGCACTCTCGCCGAACGAGCCACCGCGACCTGTGCTCGGGTCTAGCGGAGCTCGGTTTCGCGAGGCTAATGCTCCTTACCACTCCCACGCAATCGCGCATGCCAGTCGGGATCATACCAACTACCGTCTTCCTCAAGCCTCAACACGGACGCACAGGTTCCACAGCCTTCCCTACCAAGCGGGTAAGGTGACGATAAGCCGGTGGCATGAGGTGGTCGGCCCCGGTACAAACGGCCCCCATTACTATAGTTATAACCTATGTCGGGAGTACGGAACGACATCCTTGTCGTTCACGCAACGAGGAGCAAGGAATCAAACCCGCGACCTGTGTCAGGTTTACTACCGCTGCGCCACAACGTCGTCCAACGTTAAAATTTGCTTAAGTTATGATCATTTGTACATTTCAAAATTTGCTTAAGTTACTTTTACTTAACTTTACTTCCCAACATTTTCTTCAAGACATTTTGGAACAAAGTTCCTTATCGCGCGTTGCGAAAGGGGGCTGCGAAAAAAAGAAAAAATTAAGACCAAAAGTTGTAACGACACTTTTTGCTATAGTTGTAAGCCGTGCGGCGTGCGCGTGTTTCTCTGTCTGTCTCTCTCTCTCTCATAGAAAGCAAGCCAGTTATTTTCGTTTCGTCTTTCTATTCCACATTGAACAGTGTGGTGTCGCGACGATTATTAAAATAAAAAATTATTTAGTTTTTAATAATTAAATTAATTAATTTATTTAATAAAATTCATTTTTTTTATTATTAATAAAATAAGTACCAGTTAATGTTAACATGCATAAATGCAATTAAAATCATGCCAATTATAATTTATAGTGTTTATAAACACGCTAATCTAGATTACTTTTATTACCTTAGTTACTGGCCTTGACGGTTTATTTATTCAACTTATTTTTCAAAACCACTTATTTTAAATTATGTCGTTCATACATCATAATGTAATATGTTAATAGAAGCAGAAATATATTGACCATAAATTTTAATAATTGACCCGTTTTTAAAAAGAAAAAGTATTAAATAGGTTACTTGATATAAGTTTTTTTTTACGTGGCGAAATCAGTTTACCATTACCGAGGTTATTCTTCTTCTTATCGTGTGGTTAGTGGCCAACCTAGTGTCAGAGTTGTTCAGGTCGCTCGTATAGGCCTCTGACTAGACTCTTCGAATGTTGTCTCATTGATAACAGCCGGGACTGACTTTTTACGTACCCTCCGAGGCTCGGAGAAGCTCAGTTGAAATACCGTTATGCGATAAACCATCTATTGACTGTGCTTAAAGTTGCTTCGTTTCGTTCACCGATCAGTGGGTGCATTCGGCGATGACCATTTATTACATCCATAACCGAGGTTATGCCGAACCCCTATCGGCTGAAACGTCACCATTTCCTTCCAGACAAATTTTAGCGACTGCAGGAAAATTTGTACTACCTAGCCATAGGCCTTTATTTTTCTTAGTGAGACTTTCATAACCAGAAGTATATTTGTATGGGAATACCAAATAGTTTTTGATTTAGTTTCTAAGAATTGCAAGTGCCTATGCTTTAGTCATAAGTGTTATTAGCTTAAGGTCATGTTTTTAGAAATCTCATTCTATATCTCCGGAGTCCTTAATCAGACCATGACAATCATAAAGTAATCATAATCACAATTTGTACAGTATCACTGAAAACATGCAATATCCAACACAAAAGGATCACCGAAATAGGTGCACGAAAGCTGATGACATCATGTAAAATACATAAAAATAAAATACAATTAATAACCTCTTCTTTTTATTCCGGTTGAAAATAATAATAATCATCTGAGGAAGACGATCTTCTTCGGCCTAACATTATTCCCGGTATTTTTATTTTACCCAGGGTCTACTTATTACTCTTATCCGTATATGACAGGTTACTAGTTTTTACACAGAGCGATTGCCATCTGATCTCCGTAACCGTAAGGGCGAACCAGTAACTCATTTTATAATAGCAATTTACTTATCAAATGTTAAAAGATGTTATGTGACAACAACCGGGATCTACAGCTTAACGTGCTCTCCGAGGCACGGTGGGGAGACCCACTTACAAACGCCCAGACCGCGATAGAAATTCGCCACCCACAACGCCACAATGGTGTCATCTGAGGAAGATGATATTTATATAATAACTTTGAATTCAGAAGAAAAAATGTTTTATTAATATCAGAACGTGTCGCACACGCCTCAATTTCACAAAATACGAGCATTTGCAAATATCTACAATATTTCATGTTACAAAACGAAAGTATATTACAAATTACATAATTTATCCCAATTTCAAATACAATGGACGACGATGTGTTAAACACGTGGGCGAAACGTGAACATTCTTAAAATTGTGTCAACCTTGGACGATCTATGCGTTAGAGAGCTATTTTATTTGCTTTGAAGAAAACGCTTAAAATTTTAATTTATTGTTTAACATAAAGTGAGCGTGAAAAATATTTTTTTAGATTTTTTGTTATAATCTTTTCGCGACGCTATTAACTTCTTCTCGCACGGAACACATAATTTTTTTAATGCATAAGCCAGCGTTTGACTGTTATCACACCAGATGTGAAGTGATGATACAGCCTAAAGTGGAGCGCGCTTGCCTAGAAGATGCCTATTCACTCTTAATTTGAAGGTACCATTGGCAGGCACATTGTAAGTGCTGGTGAAGACGGAGGTCGGCAGGATATTCCAGACCTTTGTGGTGCGTATCAGGAACGAGGAAGCAAAGCGTTTCGTTTCAAGATATTTTTTTACAATAACATGATATGAGTATCAATTTGGAGGTGTCTCAAGTTCTGATTACAAAAATGGCATCCATATTCCAATTCAATATGACGGATGTTTTTTTCTTAATAAAATGACGTAGATGTCTATTGCGAGGTTTCCTACAGTAAATAAAAATGCGCAAGAACTTTGGTTATGTCGTTTCTCTATATGAAAATTATTATTATAAATCCTTTCGTTAGTAATATCACACACATGCAGTAACTAACCTTTGGAAGAAATATTTTTCATACCGACCTGAAAACACCAAGAATATTATTAGACATAAATCACTTTAAACATCGGTAGAAGTAAACGACATCTTAGAGAATTTCTTGTCAGACTAAGCTAAATTTTGCATTTTATAAAAGAAATTATCACCATTTCGTTGTGACGAAGTTGTGGCGCAGTGGAAGCGAACCTGCCTTAAGCGTCGCAGGTCAATGGTTCGATTCCCGCTCGGAGGAGATGTTCGTATGTCTGGGTCCTTGTCTTTGTATATGTTTCCTTGACTGTATGTGTTTGTCCTTGTCTGTGTTTTGTATGTGTTTCCGGACCCCCGACACAGGATATAACTATCCTAATGGAGGCCGTTGAGTGTGTAGCATTTATTGTTTACTGTGTAGTAATAACACTACTTTATATTAGCATATGATGTTAAAATGAAGCTAGTTTATATCAACTTGACGTTAGAAATATTCATTTCATAAAATCCGTCTCATATTGTCCTGTCCCAAAAAACATTTAAAAAAATTAATGAACTATAATTAAGGTATAAGAAATTTATAAGTCGAGCCTTGCTGTTTTCCGGATGACGTAGCCGGCTCAATCGGGGAAATGTTACCCTCAGACGTAATTTCGATTAGTGGGGGCCTAAATTCCCACTCCTTTCTATTCTCTCGGATCGTAAAGTTCATTAATGATAGCAATAATTTAGTAATTATAAATTTATCGAATCGTCAATCCACTCATTTCATTTGCCCAAAGGTCATTCACCCATTTATTTCCACCACGGCTAAATGTCGCTTAGCCAACATTAACGCAGGTGTACCGCTGGCCACCCTACCTACCACATGTTGTGATAAAATATTACCTTAGCTGGATGTCTGTCAGCGATTATATTTATCCTAAGCGTCTGATAAATAATTATGTTTTTATCAAGCATTGCGAATAGGCATATCGCTGTTGACTTATTATTTAGTTCGATAGCCTACCAAATACTGAAGGAGTTTGACATTTGTTTTGACAACTATAAATTAATAATAATTGTATACTTTCACAACGTCTACAAAATGACATTTCGAAAATTTGTAGAAAATTTTGAGTTTTTTGTATTAAAATACTAATTTTTGTATTATTATATTGATAACGATGGGTTAAGTTCAAAAATGTATATTTCACTGAAAATTTTATTGTACAATTATTATCAAAATCAAAATCAAATCAAAATCAAAATTATTTTTATTCAAGTAGACTTTTAAAAAGTACTTTTGAATAGTCAAGCGCTACCGACGGTTCGGAAGGTAGATTCTATCGAGAAGAACCGACAAGAAACTCGACAGTTACTCTTTTCAAATATATGTTTTTACAATTGTATTTTTAATATAAAATTTGGTTCTTGAATGAGATCCAGCAATATTAAGAGTCCCAAGCATTTTTATCAGAAAAATATTCTTCTAACGAGTAATAGGCTTTATTGATAAGTTTATTTTTATGTACATTTGGAACTTGCTTACTGGCAGTTCCAATAAGCAATCCGGAATTTTGTTAAAAATGCGAATACCTAGCCCCTTAAAAGAATTACTGACTTTACGCAGACGAAAGCTAGGATTACAAAGTTTATTTTTGTTTCTAGTGTTAACTGAATGTATATCACTATTTTTGCTAAAAGACTTTAAATTATTCCTAATATATAAGAGGTTAGAATAAATAAATTGTGACACCACAGTCATTATACCTATATCCTTAAAAACATCTCTTAGGAGGCCCGCGCTCCTAAATTATAAATTGCCCGAATTACCCTTTTTGAAGAATAAAAATAGTATTAATGTCAGCCGCCTTTCCCCAAAGAAGGATACCGTATGAAATAATACTATGAAAATAACTGAAATATACGATTTTCGCTGTTTCTACGTCAGTTAGTTGTCTGACCTTCCTTACAGCATACGCAGCGGAGCTAAGCCTACCCGCTAGAGATGACAAATGAGCGTTCCACTGGACCTTGGAATCCAAAGTTATGCCTAGAAATTTAGTTGTGTCAACTAGAGTTAAGCTTTCACAGTTCATTTTCAAATTTGGACTAATTTGTTGAACATTAGGCATCGAAAAGTTTACACATTTAGTCTTCTTTGCGTTAAGAACTAAATTATTCATGGTAAACCAATGTTGAGCACGTGACAACGTATTATTTACCTCGTCATAATTTTTTAAATTCCTGTCAACCTTAAAATTAACGAAGTGTCATCGGCAAATAACACAATATCACACAGCTCTTTTAAAAATATGGAAGGTCGTTAATATATATTAAAAACAAAAAGGGCCCAAGATGGAACCCTGTGGAACACCCATTTGCACGGAAGAGCCGGATGACATCACTCCGTTAACTGAAACCTTTTGAACTCTGCCAGTCAAATATGATTTTAGAATTTCTAGACATTTACCCCTGACACCGTAAAAGGTAAGTTTACTGAGAAGGCTTCTGTGTTCCACACAATCGAAAGCTTTAGAAAGGTCACAAAAACGCCTATTGCATTCTGTGACCCCTCCCAGGCATCGTAAATATGTTTTAAAAGCGCTACACCTGCATCAGTCGTTGACTTTCCTATTAATATAAAGTATCAATATCCATTACTAAAAATTTCATTGAAGAAATAATTGAAATGCTTTTAATTAAATACGTCGCACAGCTAGAACTGATTAAAATATTTTTAGAAAAAAAAATATTTTTGTCAAATGTTTGTGCAATAACTCTCCTATCCGTGTGTATGTGACTGAACTTCTCCCAAATGGCGGGACTGATTTTGAAGCCATTTTTTGGGTGTGTTCCACTGGCTTCGAGAAAGGTTTAGATTCACAAATTAGAGTAATTCATTAAAAAATCCGATTTTTCACATCACATCAGATTTTTTTTATTTTTGGGGCTGGACAAAGTCTTTCCGGCCCACTAGTATTTATATAAATATTACTGATAATATCATAATAATGAATATATTCTGACATTATAAATCATGTTTCTATATATTTCCCTGACTATTTGCGCACTTACATATAAATCGAGAATTTTTTAAGATGCGTCAAGAATCTCGTCGTGAGTTTCAAATTTCAAAATCTAATTTAAATGCGAGAAACGTTAACGAAAAACTTAAAAATATATGTCCGACTAATTTTTGCATTGCTGTTTTAATTTAATAATTTCTTGATGTCAAATTGCAAAAAATATGTGAGTTCTAGTGTCGACGACACTAGGGAGGCAGTACTGCACATGTGACCAGCTGCGACAATGAAGGGGATCAAAATATCATGAAATTCGTGTGACTTACTGGTTGTAAGCCTTTTATTGCAAGAGGTCGGCTAGTTATGTACCACCGCAGTCAGTTATTCTACTCACAAGCAGTATTTCGATCTGAAAGATCTGTTGCTAGTGAAATTTACAATGAAAACAGATTTAAGAACAAATATCTCTCGTTGGAAACGCATGAGTGACGGCTACAAATGTATGGTGTTGCAAGCCCTCATAGGGTCATCAGGTGGGTCCGCTTGCTTGACAACTATGTAACATAAAAAAATTACCTATTTGGTTTGTATGACATAAAGCCGTCCCCACACAATATGATGGACGAGTTCGGACGGTGTGGTCAAACCCAAAACCATATTGTACAATCTACAAAACGATGGACGTTAGTACAGTCGGCATAACAATATGCTTGCACTAAAATTAAATATAATATTTATTTTGAAATGTACGCAACTTCCCCATTTTGTTGATATCTTTATTTGAAACAATATATACAAGTAATGTTATAATTAAATTGCTTGTTTGTTAAATATTTTGTAAGTAGTATTGAAATACACTACATTGTAATTAAAGTTCCGCCCGTCCGTCAGTCAGCAGGCTATCTTACGGTTTGTAATAGGTGAGAAATTTTCAAAGGATATGTAATTCTGTTGCTGTTATAAGAAGAAATACTAAAAATGAAATAAAAATAAAAGAGGTCCTCATAGAGAAACTTGACATTTTTACTGTACGGTGTTACGGAACCTTTCTGCGCTAATTTCACACGCACTTATCCGTTTTTTTACAATAATGTAAATTGTAGATACATCCAAAACAGTATATATGTTATCAATAAAGAAATAATGGGAACTTGACAATAATTAATGTGGTTGAATTTTAACCCCAAAGCAATCACTTCTTATTAAAATTTATTAAAATAATCAAATCAATCGAAAACACATTTTATCTTTTGACGAAACAAAACTACAACTCCAAAATACTGTAATAAATTAAACTTTACGACATTTTTTTTTGTCAACGGTACACACGCGACAGCAACAGCGACAAAACGCATGCATTTATCATCATAAGAGTTGTATTAACATTGTCACAATGCAACGCAATTGTATTGTGTGCCGCGACTTCGCTCGCCTAATGATACTTTATACAACCGAAAACGAACCAGCGCTATTAGACCGCTCCGAGCTTTGTTACTGAGCTAGGAACTTGGCATAATAAGCGTGTTTTCTTTGATTTTTTGTTTTAATTAAACTGTTCATAATATATATGTGTACTAGCTTCTGCCAGCGGCTTCGCCCGTGTTAGTAACGATTTTCATACAGTTTAAAAATAAAGTTTCGTAGTCTAGTTTAAAACATGGCGTATCTATATACAAGCTTTCAAACATCCTTTCTTAGTGCTCATTATATAAATAATATCTATGAAAATATTTAGCTTTCTAGGTTTCTAGTAATCGGCGAAATGTCCGATACATTACGCCGCTACAGTATCCTTCAAAACGAAACACAGTAATACACGAAACACTACTGCTTTGCGGTAGAATACTAGACACTGCGGTGGTAAACCTACCTAGCCGTCCTCTTGCAATAAAGGCCTACCAGTGAATAAAGAATAAGCAATATTTGACCGTAACAAGTGACGGAGAAGTGAAACTAAATAAAAATATATAAAATTAAAAACCGGACCTATCAAGCTGGTAATTAATAAGTGGGTGTAATTGAGAAAAGGCAACGGTACCGCTCTTATAAAGTTCGTATAAAATATCTGATTTAATAATACATTCCGCTAATCCACTGACAGCGTCGTTTGAGTATCTGAATTAGTTTTTTTTTGTTTCGAAATTTATTTTAAACGAAATCTATTTTGTATGCGAAGAAAAACGGAATAATTTAAATTATGAAACGTTTTTAATTTATTACAATACTAGCTTCTGCCAGCGGGTTTGTCCTCGTGAATAATGATTTTAATACAAACTGTGAACACCACTTCCCGCCCCTTTACAAACTTTGAATGCCATATTTATTTATATCGAATCAATAGCCTAAAAATAAATTTCAAGCTACTAGCTTTAAAAATTACGATACTGAGACGCTCATAACCGAGTGCACTCACTGATCGGTGAACAACTTTAGGCGCGGTCAGTCACTAGATGGGTGATCGCATAGTGGTATTTCAACCGAGCGTCTCCGTGCTTCGGAGGGCACGTAAAAAGTCGGTCCCGGCTGTTGATAATTTGACAACAGTCGAAAAGTTAAGTCAGAGGCCTACGGCGACCTGAACAACTCTGACACTAGGTTGGCCACTAACCACACGATAAGAAGAATGACGATACTTCCATACAACTTTTCACCAACTAAAAGCGAACTTTTCATCAAGGTCTGGAACACCCTGCCGACCTTCGTCTTACCAACCACCTACAATGTACCTTCAAATTATTTACATATTCATATATTCAAATTATACATTAAAAAGTAAGGAATTACGATAAACATTAAATAATTGCTCACACTCAACGCCCCCCATTAGGATAGTAATATCCTGTGTCAGGTGTTCAGAAACAGTAATAAACAACCAAACCACCCAGACCAAAACACATGCATGTATGATCAATACAAACATCGACCCTGACCAGCAATCGAGTCCATGATTATTGGCGTTCAAAGCAGGCTCACTACTAATGCTCCACAACGGTCAAATCAATAAATATTAGCAGGAAAGATCTATTAATATCATATTCTGCTACATATCTCATAGGTATGAAGCGTTTATTTCATTTTTATTCATTATCAATCAATAAATCATTTTCTTATATCATTAACTGTACTGGATATGAACTTCGTCTTAAGGAAACGATTTATCAGCGACCAGGTTTGGTTTTTTTTTAATATTTAACCACGCAGTTTATTTAGATATAAAAGATTTCAAGATTCTGAATCGCGCTTTCAAAATTTCCAGTGCAGATAAACTTATATACAACTTCCTAGAATCAATTACTTCTTTTTTTTTTTTTATGTTAGAAGTTGGCAAACAAGCATACGGCCCACCTGATGGTAAGTGGTTGCCGTAGCCTATGAGCTCTTGCAGCACCATTAGTAGGTGCCACTCACGCGTTGCCAACCTCGAGATATTAGTTCTTAAATCTCGTTCGCCCAGTAATTTCACTAGCGTACAATGCCCTTCAAACCGGAACACAGTAGTGCCTAAGCACTACTATTTGGCGGCAGAATATTGGACACTGCGGTGGTACCTACCTAGCCGGCCTCTTGCAACAATAGACCTACCACCAGTGTGACTGCTTGCACTGGTGGAATAATCTCTGTTGTGACAGAGGTTATCCCAACACTGCTTTTTCACATCCCTTCAGAAAATATCTCTGGTCAGAATATAATGCTTTCTATTGGAGGAACATACATCGTGCATCCAGTGTAGTATTATCACTAAGGATTTTCAAATTATACAACACTAACAATGGCTGTGACAGGACTATTCCAAATTTCATGTGGTTACATATTTTAAATATAATTTTTAATAATTTTTCATTTTTAGATACTTTTTTACATTGTGGTTGGCAAATAAACAAACAAGCACACCGCAACCTATGAACTCTTGAGATTCTCGAAGTATCTAATGCACATTGCCAAAAACTCGCACGAAACGCAAAAGCACAACAAGATTCTGTTACTTTAACCCTTCTCCAGATATCCAATTTAAGTAATTCAGACAAAAATCTATCTGTCATCAAGTAATAAACATATTATATTAACTGTCGTCAAAATAATATTATATATAATTTTTATAAACACAATAAATAAACGCTACACTCTCAACGGCCCCCATTAGGATAGTTATAACCTGTGTCGGGGGTCCGCAAACATACATGACAAGGACAAACACACCCAGATCGGAAAATATGCCTGTATGGTCAATACAAACATCTACTCCGAGCGGGAATCGAACATGTGGTGCTTAAAGCTTCGCTGCCGCTGTGCCACAATGTCGTCAAAAAATATCATTGCTCTATGCATATTACAACTTGAAATTAACCAAAGAGCCATCAAAGAGAATGAGATTTAATATCTACGTCTTGATTCTTGTCTTGCGAATCTTCAGAATATTAACGTGTCCGTAAGAGCATCGTATCTGGGACGGCGGTGATATCCATCAAGCGATGGTAATTCGCGGACAATTTGCTTGCTTTATCAGCACGTAATTATCCGAAACGCGTACCTTAATGAACGGTTGGGATGTCCAACGACGCGAGTGATATAAGACAAGCGGATATATCCTACGGAAAATATGTGTGGTTATAACACACCAATGTTGTCGTGTCTTATATAGCTTAATTGTATATTTGACAAATGTAATGTGATTATTTTTGAAAAGAGCAACTGTAGAGTTTCTTGCCGTTTCTTCTCTGCAGAATCTACCTTCCGAATCAGCGGTAGCTTCACTTAGGCGGACATAACAGACTGTGTATTTGACGATTCAAAAGAGCTTAAAAGCCTATTTGAATAAAGAATATTTTGAGTTTGAGTTTGAGTCTGTAAGAGATTGCTTGTAGCAACAAGACCGCCTTTGCACACCAAAAACTATACTATGCTTAATTTTTTTTTTTATGTAAGAGGGGGCAAACGGGCAGGAGGCTCATCTGATGTTAAGCAATCACCACCGCCCATGAACATTTGCAACACCAGAAGGCATGCAGGCGTGTTGCCGACCTTTAAGGAAAGAATACGCTCTTCTCTTAAAGGTTCCCAAGTCGTATCGGTTCGGGAAGACCGCCGGCGGAAGTTGATTCTACAGAGTGGTTGTGCGAGGAAGAAAATGTCTTCTAAATCGCGCTGTTGTGGATTTCCAGACAATTAATTGTGTTTACCTTAATTTGCTTTATGTGCAATAAAGCTTTTTATCTATCTATCAATGTCAAAGAAATCCTATTCTGTCTTCTAAAGAATTAATATTGCTGAGCCGTGAACAAATACCTTAGAAACTAATACAGCATTATTAATAAAGACATCAACCAACTTTCAAATTCTCGTAAATCAAGACATCTTTTTGAGAACATTATTCAAAACAAAAGAAAGATTTTATTAACGCCACTGTCGTAAATAAGTTACTCAATTCCTAATCCTTTCACTATTGTGGCCATCTTTATAATGATGAGGGGAAAAACTATGAAGCAGTGGTCACCACTCGTAGATGAATTAACGCTTACACGATTTAGAAACACACCCCGATCGCCAAAGACGTCAAAAGCCGTGGTTCGGCCTCGTAGTAGTCCTTTTGGTGTAGTAGGCAAGCTATGGATGAAATCAACTTTTAACCTCCGCGAAGGCTGTCACTTTTGACGGTGACAAGGCCAGTATGTCAGACTGAAATACATATTCAGAAAAAAGCTATAACGCTTTAGAAAAAGTGTGTTTACCTCGAAAAAGACTTCCTGGTTTTTAGCAATCTTGTACCACACGTTGAAATATTACACTCGCGCATCCCAGGAGTAATGCAGAGGGCGATGCGGCGTATTATTAAGCCGTGAGTTATGGCGTTGACACGTATAGTGTCCCGAAGAATAATACGTACAGAAGCGATAATTACCCGCGAATTTCATTTCCACGAAACAAGTGTCGATTGGAAAGTTATGTCGCATCTGTCCACAATGCTAGTCATTAACTTCGATGTTTCTGATTTTTAAAACAATTTTTTTAAAGCCATACATCATGTCGTTTCTGAATAATTAAAGCGACGCTCGTTTCATGGTCTGAGTGAAATTTTGGGAAGTACAAGTTGTAAGTTTGAAGCTTACGATTTAGAAAAATAATTGAAATTCTCACATAAATATGTCATATTCTGAAAGTTCTATATAAATAAATAAAACAATTAGGATCACGGGTTCAATTCAAAAAACCATACATGCACTTGTTCCGGTTTGGGTGCGCTTTCCTTGTTGTTGTGTGAGTTTCCGGACCCCCGGCAGAGGATATTACTATCTTAATGGAGACCGTAGCGTATGTAGCGTTTATTTATTACTAGGGGCTTCGCACGGGTATTAAATATATAGCCTATCTCATTCACTTAAAAAATGATTAAAATCGATCCAGTAGTTTTGATTTATTCATTACTGCCCGTGGCCCGCACGATTATTTACGACATCACATTAGAAACCTCAAAAATAACAGTATTTCTCCAATATTTAATGGATGTTATTATACATGTAAGCCTTCCTCATCAATCCGTTGCGTAGTTTTAAAGATTTAAGCATACATAGGGATGTGGGGACAAAGAAAGCGACTTTGTTTTATACTATGTAGTGATGATAAGATGGCACTGATTTGGAAACATAATATGCCAGTCAATAAATTTTAATAATGTCATTTATACGAAACAAATACATGAAGAAATATGTAGCAATAACTAAGGAAATAATACAGTTGAAAACACTAAATCATTCTTATTTAAAAACTCTAAATATTTTCTATCATCCAAACTTTCATAAGATTTATATCTCAATGATTCACGACTAAATAAATACAACGCAGAACATATTAAGATACTGCTTTGGAAATAAAAAATTGATCTTTCCACAATATTAATGAGGCATGTGTGCAAAAATTATGTAAATGTCGAGATGACAAATTTCAATCGAGCTAAATAGACCTTTGAAAATAGAGATGTAACAAAACGGCCTCCAATTCCTTTCAATGTATTTAGATAAAATTAAACCAAAAAAGTAAAATTTGGCACGTGGGTGAAATACGACATGAAATCGATACTTCATAATAATTAAGTAATTAACAATATAGAAGCATAAAAAATAGATAAAGAAGTGATTTCGGTTCAGATGTGGGTAGTGTGTATAATTTAAAATTGGCATTTTTTTTCGCCACGGCCCACGGTCAGATTAGTCAGTGTGTCGACATTCCCGCCTACGTGAGTTGTTATTATCATAAAACGCTACAATTCATTGTGCAATAAACACAAGATGCGATTTTATCTAGTAGTTTAAGTGAGGTTGAATACACAGTTTTTTCTTGGACGAATTTTGGCCAAACATTTAGAACAATACGACTGAATTAAATCTACAGTCAAAACAGAATGGTTCAATGATTCAATACATTACACACAAGGTAATGTCGATAACCTTCTTAATTTGGAAGGTTTTACGAGAATTTACCTTATAATGATGGTGAATAAATTAGGAGCAGTTTCTTTGACTTGAATCAATATTTTTTGTTTAACTTTCTTTTTCTCAAATGTTAGGTAACATTGTAGCATTGGTTCAGCTAAGGCTAAATCGAAAATAAAATGCCACAGTATATTTGTTATCAAAGATTATAGTGCATTTACGACACCGAGGTGGACTTTTACGATTTTTTCGTTACATATCTCAGCTAGTACCAATGTATTAAATTTTTTATCTTTAAGAATGCATGGATTGCTGTACCGATGATCTTTATTCAATACAGTATGATTTTTATTGTCTGTGTTTTATTTCTTTACATTGCACAAATCTTTTATTGCTTATACATTAAGCTGTTTTGCTTCAGCCGTTTTAAGTAAAACTTCAAATTTTGAAACTAGATAATTATTAACTTGCGGTATGTTATGATAAAAAAGGTTAGGCCCCAATTAATGTCCACAAAAAAAACCATTATAGAGTTTCATTTTTTGTAAAAGGTTTTTCAGCAATTGCATTTTATGACATTTGTTTAAAAGAAAAATGACCTTATAGATAATTGCAGAAATCGATTTGTGATTTAAATTTTGAAATAAAATTAACGATATTTTCCGGTAAAAGCGAAGACGTATTGTTTCACTGTCAAGTAAATAAAGAAATACACAAGGAAATATTATAACATCTGATACGATGGCGAACTTTAATAAAGCTCATTGTGGGACAGGAGCTATAGATAATATTTCACATGAAACAAAGCTTATTTTAGCAAACCGACAAAGCATCGCAAATCTCATTTGCAGACAAACAGATAACTATCTCATTCTTTCAACAATGGCCGGCTCATAAGCCGGGCCTAATTAGTAATATTCAAAGTGCATTGTGGTGGCTATCTTGAAACGTACAATAAGATGGAAATGCGTTTATCTAGGGCGATACGGTTGTGCCGGCCAGCGACAATTATCAGCCATGTGGATGTTGCTTCCTTTATTGATCATCGTATATATCGTAACGTTATTCATACATTGCTCCTCGAATCTATTATACGTTTAAAAGATGTAGTAAGTTAGTCGGTAGTGGATTGTGTTGGGTAATCAGCGGTCGTTTCTTACTCGTGTCTGAGATGGGATCGTGTAGGGAATGCGTAATGCGCGGTAGTGCGCAGTCGTGTAGTCGGTGTATTGTCTGAGTCCAGTTTGAACGTAAATTGAATGCGCTCTGTCTCGTCGCTAATTTAGAGTGAATTATTTTGCTGTTTGCGAAAATTATAGGACGTGTTATGTATCGGTTCGATTGGTTTTAATGTTTATTTAGAAATTGCTATTTCGGTTTTACATTTAGTGGCTATGTATGGTGATTTTAGTATACGGCTGTTGAATAATTTAATTGGAATTACGGATTACTTTTTAACGTGTTTCAGTTATGTATGTTAATAACAATGCATATATTCCGCGGTACTTGCTTGAGAGGCACATGAGACCGCCGACAGTGCGTACGAAATAGGGTTGACGCAAAAAATTAGAATAAATGTCGAAATTAATTGGTCGTTAACATTACACAGGCGGTTTTCTTTTTTATTACGTAACTGTCGGTAGCGGTGTCCCGCTGTGACGGACTTGGAGACGTATCCTCGCTGTATGAAGCATTTCCGATCGTTATCTAGACGTGCAGAAAAATCATGGACGTTTAACATTAATTTTGTTAATGCTTCAAATATACTTTTTATTATAAAAAAAGGTCGGAACATTTATTAATCATTGGGTCGCCAGTTGAACATTTGATGTAATAGATTTTTATTGTTTCTCAACTGCTGGGCGGATTTTTTTCAACGTTTATAGAAATCCATTTTATTTTTAATCTTTATTGATTGAGATAAATGATTTTATTTAAATAACAAAATTTTAATAAAATACCTTGTTTTAATTAATTGTACAAATAACAAATACACAAAACCAAACACTCTCTTTTGACTTATTTTTTTATTTAATTTATTTATAGAGGATTAACTCTTTACAAATTTCCACCCTCATTGTAGCACCAATATTATATATCTAAAGCAACAAAATAACTTAATATAATAAATTACTATATACCTATATTTACGAGCCTGTACATTATCCTGAAAATTTCCTATCGATGCAAAATTCACCAATTTCGGAAATCTTAAATTATTAAAACTATCGTGAGACATTATTAACTTAATGTAAAAATCTAAACGGTTCACACTCACGTATAATCGGTGTAAGTACCGACTAGTTTCGGACTTATCGGAGGTCCTTCTTCAGGGTAAGTGGGCACTGCCGTGCGAGACGGGTCGGTCCAAAAAAAAAAGGAATTCAACAATCTTTTAAGTTTTTATTAATTAAAAAAAAAGAATATTAGCACTGCTTCTGCAAGGCATTACTAATATTCCTATCACCCCTCACAATAAGCTCAAAGCTTGTGCTGAGAGTGGGTACGACAATAGCCCAAGAGGGTCAGGATCGAAACCACGACTCTCGCGTTTAATCGGTCTTACCGTTGAGCTATTCAGGCTTCGAAAATTCATGATAAAATAAAAATTCAGGTTTTCATTAATTCAGTTAATTATTTTAAAAGATCTTTTGTCAACCCTTTGATATTGTCTACGATGGCTCGTTGGCTACCGTCCGCATAGTTCATTGTTCCACAACGTCGGTATTTCATGATTCAATTCCGTCAGACCGCCTCCAGACACCGGCATACATATTTATAATTTTATGTACATAGTTATTCTAAATACACAATTGTTATTACATTTACAAATGACAAACTTCGCTGGATAAATAATAACAAATTATATAATTATAGAGATGATATCATATTAGTGTGAATCATAATGAGTAGATCAAGGTGGTAGAAGTAGTACGATAGTAGTACAAATGGACCGGCTCGACCGAGGAAGTACTATCCTCTCAAGGAGCGCCAGAGGCCCAATCTCCCCGCCCTCTATACCGTTCCTTTTTCCCTTCGTCCCTTTCCTTCTATATCTTGACTGGCAAAACTCATGTGATACTTCAAATATCGCCAGCGTTCATAGGTAGCGGTTACTGCCTACCGTTACGTACCTATTGTGTACCAACCGAAATTACCTTAAAAAAAGGTATTGATAATAATTATATGCTACACTCTCAAAACAATTCCATTAGGATAGTTTTATCCTGTATCCCATACACAGGATACCATTATCGACAAGCACAAACACCCAGACCGTAACGCATTCCTGTATGAAATTATAAATCTGCCTTCAAACGCCATTTGTATGGGCTTTCCCACTCGGAACAGATTGACCATACAAATATATATATTCAAGTCTGGATAGTTGTGCTTGTGTTTATGTATGTTTCCGAACCCCCAACACAGGATATTAATATTCTATGTTGGCCGTAGAGTGTGTTGCGTTTATAAGTACTTCAATTTAGCATTTCCGTGGTATGGAGATCATGTAAAATTTCGGTTTCCGATGTTATTATAATAGTCCTAATATATATTACTCAAAAACTTTACACAATAATACAATTTCTGTTAAAACTAAAAGAAGTGAGTAGTTTGATTTCACAAAGAACTCTTTGCTCAACTATCATCGGCAGCCAGGGTTCTCTCATTTAGAATGTATACAGCAGTCATACATTTACCGATCGCTTGTAGAGAGTTTATGATACATGAATTATATTAATTATTGATTTACTGTGACAATATTTAAGGATCGAAATCGATGAAGAAAATAACCGTAGATCCTGGAGATGATAACCGGGCTGTGTCGGGTTCTTAGGTAAGACGTTCGTCATAGGGACCCTGGAACTTTGATGAAACCTTGAACTAAGATCGACTAAACGTTTGTACATGTGATAAGCTCAGGGATCTCTTGCAGTACAGGCTTTTAATGATCTCCTTTCTAAATAAATAATAAATAAACGCTACACACTCAACGACCCCATTAGGATAGTTATATCCTGTGTCGGGGGTCCAGAATTATAAGGACAAACACACCCAGACTTGAAAACTGGCATGTATGTTCAATACAAACATCTACTCCGAACGGGAATCGAACCCGCGACTTGCGCGCTTAAGGCAGGTTCGCTACCGCTGCACCACTCGTCCACGTAAAGATATAGGATTTAACTTCTTTTTTTTTCTTTCGTTTTGACCTATTTGCTTTGGTCGATAAGGCGATACAGCATGTGCCTTGGTTATTAAATTTTTTTAAGGAAAAAAGTCATCAAAACTAACGAATTTTTTTTATTCCCTGAAAACTTGTTTAAATGAATAAATACATAATCGAACAAACAATACGTTGAAACCAAATTTTAATTATAAAAACATGTCGCCACACGACATCGGTCAAGTATCGAGGTACGATTATTGGTAATTTGATTGTGCTCAAAAACCGCCCGAATACCTGTCGGGGTCCCCGCGAATACTTCTATAATGAAATGACAATTACCTACGGGCCCTTCGGATTCCGATGGACATTACGCAATCGGGGATCGAAACACTACCACGATAACCTCACGTATGTCATCTTTTTGACATATCTCTCACTGACTCTTCTATCTTCTCTTCTTATACATTAATTAGCCTCTGCCCGCAGCTTCGCCCGCGTTTTGAGGTATCTTTATTGCAATTTCCCTATTTCACGTTTAAATTTTTTTTTCGCGACGTAAAATGGTCTACGTTTTTTTCCAAAATCCAATCTATTTATATACCGAAATTCGTCAAAATCGGAAAGAAGTGAGATATACATTTATATAATACAGATCCATTCTCACATTTATTATTTAAGATTAAATAATAATAATAAATAAATCGTCTGGATTTCTAAGATTTCATGTCACATTTTCATATCAAATCTTGTAGTTTCTTTATTTATTCCACGGAAACATAACATTTTTAGGGGTTAAAAAGTATTAGCCGTTTTGTGTAATTTCACATTTATTATAAATAAATAAATAAAATAAATAAACGCTACACACTCAATGGCCCCCATTAGGATAATTATATCCTGTGTCGGGGGCCGGAAACATTCACAATGACAAGGACAAACACAACCAGACCGGAAAACATGCCTATACGATTAATACAAACATCTGCTCCGAGCGGGAATCGAACCCGCAACCGTCGAGGCTTAAGGCAGACTCGCTACCCACAACGCCACAACGGTGTCAAATTATTATATTATATCAGTAAGATACGCGAAGAGATATCTTTTTTTACCCCTATTTCGCAAGCGGAGGAAGCTTTGGCATAATTTAAAATTTCTATGGAAAAGGCATTCCTTTTATTAGGCAGAATGTTATGTATAACAATATTACGTTATCAGCATTTAGCGGTACCCCTATGTTAGAGTGGTCGTCAAAATTATTAATGACAAAAAAAGGTGTGTGTGCGATTCACACACGATAGAAGTGAAACTTCAGTAAATCGACAAAAGAATGAGAATTTATCTGAATATATATAATATAAAATAGTATATATATTTCTGTCTCATTCTTTGCCGGCTCCATCCTACACATTTTTATATTTGTGTCTCTTACCTGTCTATTTCCGTTGCATCCGGTTTGAAATCACAACGGATCCTAAAGAAGTTTTAATGTATTTTTTTCCGTTCGTTTATGTAGGTATTTGATAGTAAGGATATTCGAATGTAAATTTATACGCCATAAATCATTAATTAGTTTGGCATCTGATAAGACATCCTGTTGATTCATTTGATTTGAATAACAATTAATTGTATTGTTTATTTATTCTTTAAATTTATCCACATTCTTTAAGGAAAGCCTTAACTTCTTAACAAGACTCTCTTATATCAAACTAATAAATTATAAAATAGAATATCTGATGTCTACAGACTGTTCGTCGAGAGCTCAGATATTCTGCAATCTCTCACCAGTGGCTCCAAGTAGCTGTTGTACACGCAGCGGCCACACCCTGGTAAACCACGTTGATTTGTGGGCTAAACCTGGTCGAGGGGGCATGTGTTTTAAAATAGACATGTCTAAGTGCGGCCACCTCCCGCAATGTGTACAAAGACTAGCTTGGCGAAGAAGGCAACCCACCGCTGATAAGCAATGGGATTGGCGGATCCGGCAAGTCAGCAAGGTCGTGTTAAGGGCTTAGGGCGATGCTAGAGGTCTAAAGTTAGTATCGGCCATTCACTGCATCCGAATCCTTTCTGATTGTAACGGCTCACCGTTCCATCAGGTACAAAGGGTTAGGACGAGGGGGTGCTCTTGTGTATGCGCGCACACTTGAGCACCATAATATCTCCTGCGTAAATGACTGTTTTGCTTAGAAACTCTGATGATGATGATATCAAACTACAATAATGATGGATGATGATGATAAATTCAATTTTTCTAAACTTCTTCTTGTTGGTATTCCATTATTCACGGTATTTACCCAGGGTTTTCTTATTTGTCTTATCTGTATTTGACAGGTAACCAGTTTTTACACAGAGCGATTGCCATTTGAACTCCCATCCCTAAGGGTGAACCAGTAATTCATTGGATAAGAGCAAATTACCTTTTTCTGGTAGCAGGTTTCTCACCTTTAACCAAAAGATTAGTTAAATTCATATCACACAAACACGAGCACGGCCAGCCATTCCGAGGCACACGCTTGTGTGGTCAGTACAAAATTTTGAGTTCAGCGGGAATCGAAAACACTGGCGTTAAAATTTCAGAAAATAATATAGTAAATACCTACAATTCTTCATCATTAATTAGCATCAACAAACAATATAGAATCATCGAAACCAGATACTGTTTACATATTTAATTGATACTCCAAGCAATTATGCGCAATCGATGGCATTAACGTTACACAGTAATAAAAATAAAAAAACAAACAGTTTCTAGAATAAAAATTAATTACGATTGACTATTAATGTATTCGCTTTTTGCATTATTTTTCCATCCCAATGGTTTTTATCGAGAAAACTGCGACCAATGGTAGGGGAGCTCGCGTTTATCGCTTCGACGACGTTCAATTGTTTTATAAATAAAACCCCCACAAAAAATACTATCGATCAATCGTGCGAAAGTCAAGCGATGGGAGACGATACAACAAAAACACATCAATTTCAACTCCAACACAATAAGAATACAATACATTTTTCGATGACGCGTCACATAAAACCGCACAACCGAACGTATTCCGAGAAACTACGATGTATTTTTAACTATAAACGTATAAAAATAGAAACCATTTTCGATTGCATCAAAACAAGCGTCATAATCGTGAGTCGCAGACGTGAAAGATTCCATACGAGAGCTGTCTAAACATTTTATACTTTCAAATACGCGGTGCCTTATCTGTAGTGATGATCTGAAATCTGTTATCGCACGATCAACCCGTGGGATGGCTCTTAGATCTTTATTACATGCGTTTTAAAAATTCACCGACCGGACCGGATTATACCGGTATATGACATTTAGGGCCATTGTTTCCTGGTCATTTGGTCCTGGTTCGTCAGACGTGACATATTTATTGAGGCCACTGACGGCCCTATTAAATCAATTGGTATGTGATAAGATCTCATTTTTTCCGAGTGATAAGGTTCATTTAAAGACTCATGCGATATTCATTTTACGATAACATCGATTTCGTTTTTAAAAATATCTTTTCCGCTGTCTTTAACGGTCATCTAAAAATAAAAAATCTTTGTATAAAATCTAAGAAATAATTTTCATATATCATCTATATAGTAACATTTTTAATTCACAGTACAGCTCGTAAGTGTTCAGAAAAACACACAAAAAGATCAGCAATTATAAATTGTAAATTTAGATTATTTTAAAATTTTCCAATAAAAAAACATGCGACCTGCCTGATGAAAAGCAAATAGCTTATGCTCTGATCATAACCAACAGCATCAAGCACAAGCACCAACAGGAGCAAGCGCTTGACTTGGAAGGACAAAACTGAAGAGGATAAAAGGGGCGTGAATTCTTTGTTCCTGCTCCATTTTCTTATCCATCCATCTTGAAAATCTGTTAACTTAATCGAGCCGGCCTTTTCAGTTTAAAAGTTCTACTATCATAGCAATTGTGGGTCTGCAGCAAAACTGCCTAAATGGCCTAAATGGCCTAAATCTGGGGACGGACTCTATAGATCTGGGTTCGAGGTTTTCGATGTTTGTATTGACGATGATTGTCTGTCCTCCGGAGTGATTTTGCTGGTGTCTGTGTGCTTCCGGATCACCAACTATTACAACAGTCTTTTTCTTATCGAGTGGTTAGTGGCCAACCTAGTGTCAGAATTGTTCAGGACGCCAGTATAGGCCTCTGACTTGACGTTTCGACTATTGTCAAATTGATAGTAGTCGGGACCGACTTTTTAAGATCCCTCCGAAGCACGGAGATGCTCAGTTGGAATACCACTATGCGAGCACCCATTTGGTGACTGACTGCGACTAAGGTTGCTTAACCCACCGATCGTTTACCGATCAGTCAGCACACCCAGCTATGAGTAATTAGTACAGTATTATCCTTTAAATCACTATTCTAAAAGAGATCATTATGTATGTAAAATTTATTATTATTGTTAGCAAAATAGCTCATTGAAATGTAAAATTCAGATGACGCAATATATTTTTAGTGTGACGCTAAGTCCAAGTTTGTGGGGTCGCAACCCTTATAGGTCCACCATCTTGAAAAAGCAAATTATGTTCACACTCTGTCGGACAAAGTATTAAGTGTACGAAAAATAAGTAACTCTACAGCTTTGGTATAATAACTTTTTGTAAAACCTTAATTACATGATGAAATTCTCAACAGACTATAAGCAGTTTACATTTAAGATCATAGAGCTAGAAATATCATAGAACGGCTACCGTAAGTTATTATTGTTGAATGAACAAAACCTACATAACATCGACGAGATGAAACATCGTTTTCAAATATTCATGTCACTCCTCTCATTTAAATCAGAGATAAATTATGTATGTGTGCAAGCATTAGATGTACGTGGGGCGATGTGTTTGGCATTTTTATTGATTGCAATTACAAACATCGATCGTAAATAACTCAATGTATCGATGTACAGATACAAGTGGGTGGAACGGGTTTTGATGGATTCAAACTACTCTAAATCTATGGATTAAACTATGTGTGCTCCATTTCAAACTAATTTATACTAAACATAGACTACTTACAGTTTTTTTTTACGTTAATAAGTTGGTCAGTATACAACCCACATGGTCGTGGCTAAGCGGTTTTCGTAACCTATAAGCATTTGCAACACCATTCATTAGTTTCACTCAGCCGTTGCCTTCTTCTGCTTTATGTTAGAATATCTGACATTGCGGTGGTACCTACATAGCTGGCCTCTAGAAATAAATGGCCTATTACTAGCTTTGTGTCGTTAATGCAATGATTTTTGTTCGGACTGTGTATTGCTGTTGGCTCTACAGTGTGACGGGGCAGGTCGAATGACAATGACACAAAGGACTTACATACTTTTACCCCCCAAAATGTTAGTTTACGTTACAGTATCGCGAGAAGACCCACAGGCTTAGTTAGTTTTATATACAAATACATAGTCTCCGCTTATCATCATGAGGACAATATCCTTGTCACCTTGTAGTTTAATGGAATTAGTCATTATGTAAATGAAAATGGTATTTCCTTGAAGGATTTCCAATGTAATACCTATATTTTTAGTTGCTAGGCATTACTACACAGTGATATTAACCGCACGTCAAATAATTAGTTGATATGAATACATATATAAATAGCACAAAGTGATATTGAACAAGGAAAGGGAGGCGAATTATCCGCAAATATTTAATTATTAATTGGCAAATTGATATAAAATTTAAATTAAATATTATTAATTAATGTATCCCTATCACATACATTGCACATTTATTTGACAATTTATATAATATTAATTAAAATAATTACCAGTCAAGTGCGTTGTGGACCACGCACAGTTGAAACTGAAGGGTTCCGCAGCATGGTTATATAATAATATATATAATAATAACTTTATTTCGACCAACAATGGATCATATGTTGTTAGTAATACAAGTATCTTACGCCTCTTCGTTAGTAATTTCTAAAACTTATTTAACCTAAGACAGGATTAATTTGTCAGCACGTGAATCCGACAGCAGTGGTTCACATACAAATAATCGAATCTATTAACAAATGCTCTCAGGACGCCACTTAAGCTGGAACGAATCCTGTGCAACAACGATGTGCACCGCTTTCGCAACAGTCCACAAACATCCCCGATGCACTACAAAAACGAGGCATACCCATTAGCATTGTTATATTGTACACGCAGGGCATTGTACTGTTTCCGCGTATAGTCTGCGCACAGGCTACTAGGGTAAATTTGGTGCAGTAAGCTCTGAAAAGCGTTATTTTGACTGGTATTGAGCAACGAGCAAACCTGCGAACAATCATATTTGCCCTAACAGACAAAGCTCGCAGGGCTTCTTAATATCTGCATTGTCTTTCAAGTCATAGAATACTATATGCCCAAGATATTTAAAGCATTCAACTCTATTTAGTGGAACCCCGTGTAACTTGATAGCTGGTACAATAGATGGAATCAATTTTTCCCTGGCCTGAATGACCATGCATTCGCTTTTCTTACAGTTATATGGCTTAGTCAGCCATGACTAAGCCTAGTTTGGAATAGTTCTCACAAAGAATTAGCAGTTTTTATAACGAACAGACAGATGCACTCAGCAGAATCATGTCGTCTGCGTAACTAATGTTATTCAGACACACTCCGTCAATATGACATCCGATACGAGTGCTACTGAGCGTCTGTATTAGGGCATTTACATACAGATTAAACAACTTGGATGAGGTCATGCCGCCCTGCCTAAGGTGGAGGCCGAAAGGCCTGGCGCGTTCGCGCGCGGCGGTTTGTATTTGTATATATTTATTAGTATGTATTATTATGTATGTATGGCGGCAATAAGTTGCCGCCACCAGTGGGCCCCTCGGGGCAAGCGCTGGGGCGTCGCGATCTTGTGCTTCGGCGACCCCGCGACGTCCCACTATGGCGCTAGATGGGACCTTAGAGTTATAGTGGGTATAAGGGAGCTCGGCTCCGAGTCCACACCTTGAGTAGCTCTGTGGCCATAGCACAACATTAACCTGATTTTTATACCAAAACTTAAAAATCCTGTTGATTTCTTCAGGCGTGCCAGTGAGTTTTAATTTCTGCCATAAGATATCGTAATTAACCAGTTCAAATGCCTTGGATAAATCGAGAAAACAGGCGTAAATGGGTAATGGTAAGGTTATGAAGAATCTTAACAGTTTTAAAAATAATAACGAATTAAAACCGACCGCAAAATAAGTTGGTAATTTCATAGTAATTATTAAAAGTAATATGAAAAACAAAGTTATGGGAAAAACTTATATATCTCTTAAATTTATAGACCTATCTTCTTCAAACTAAATGTGGATGAAAGTTCATGTGCTATTCTACAAGCTCAAATTTTCCAGAATTTTAAATCCCATAGTTCAAAAGTTAGAGGGGGACACGATTTTACGACTTTAGGAGCTAATATCTCAACAACTACTGGCTTAATGAGAAAAAACTCAAAGTCAAACCTCCTTATCATTTTTAAAAGACCTATCAAAGATATCTCACACGTTGCCATATTTTGAAATTAATTTTTTCAATTCTCAGTTACATGTATAGACTGCTACCCTTAATTCTTATATATATTAAGATTTTATTACAAAATCCTTGTGCGGTTCATAGAATACACCTATTTAGTAAGTTTCGTATAGATAGAGTCAATGGTCTCCGAGTAAAATGACTGTGACATACGGACGGACAGAACGGACGGACGGACAGACGGACATGACGAAACTATAAAGGGTTCCGTTTTAGCCATTTGGCTACGGAACCTAAAAAACCACTCTATTTTTTCTTATACACTTATAAATGCTCGAACCGCACTTTTTCATTTTACCGATCTCTAAAGGACGTCTCAAAAACTGCTGTTTTTAACCGACTTCGAAAAAAGGGATATTTCACCGTGTTTTTTTGTATGTTTGTTACTTGATTACTCGAAGACAACTGGAGAGATTTCTTATTACTTGCTTTATACTTTCTTTTTGGTCCCATTAATTTGGTCAGGATCTGGGATCTTGGAGAAATCAAGGGACACTTCGAATATATATACATATATTCTATAACGATTTTGATATTTTTTTGAGTAACTTGTCTATGTGCTACGGAAAAGTATCATTTAGTGATTAGGAACTCCTGGTGATGATCACAGTTTGCGGATTGCGTATTAATATTCGTAACTTAAAAGAATAAATAAAAAATATACTTCAAAAATTAACAGCATAAAATCAATAATTTCTACAACAGAAGTCGTTGCTACGCAAAATATCGAAACAAGACAAAATTTATTATACATTATAACATAATAATTAATAAAATTATTTTATTTTGGTTCAAATTTCCTGTTGCCACGTTGTTATAACAAAAATGACGTGTTAGAAACATTGTTGCATTATGTTTATCTTATAAAACAGCGTTAGGGAAATTGTTTGACGAATTTAGCTTGACCTGAATCATCGTTTGCAATTAGTCCTGCGTTTGACTTCAAACAAGAATGATTTTAGGGGATATTATATTTGGTGTATGAATGACGGTAGTAGAACCATGCTATGCCACGCATGGGAAGTACTAAGTACTGTAACAGTATCAGTAGGTACTGTTGCGTTTCCTGCGATGAGTGAGTGCGCCGGAGGCTTAATCTCCCTCGCCCCTATGTTCCCTTCCTTTTTTCCCTTCTCATCCCTCCTGTTCCTTGGGTTGGCAACGCGCACGTGATACTTCAAGTATCGCCAGCGTTCATAGGTTGCGGTGACTGCTTACCATCAGGCAGACCAGGTTGCCAACCGTCATGAAATAAAAAAAAATTTAAACTTTATTTTTATTTCTAACTAACTGCGCCCGCAGCTCCGTTTGCTTGGTGTATCGATTTATTGCATGGAATCCCAATTCTTTTTTTTTTTAAATAAAATTAACCTATGTTACTCTTTATAATATCAGCTATCGGAACAGAGAGACGGACTAAAATTTAAAAAAATGTTTTATAATTTATAAGCCTTTAAAGGCTTTCATTTAGGTGTAACTAAAACTTTTGTTTTTAAACATTCTAAAATAAATCAAAAAATTTCTTTATGAAAAATAAATTAAATACTTTTCGGTCTCCGATGGATTTATTAAAAACACATATCAAACAAATTCATAAACAAAAAATTTTTGTAACTTTTTTCAGGAATTATTGCTGACGATGACGTCACTCGGCGGGGAGCAGAAATAAGACACCTGGTCGCGATAAAGAGGCAGCCATCACGGGGCTTGTTTTTAGTTTTTGTAGTAGAGCCCTGCTACTCCCATCTCATCACAAATGGGCCGGCTCGACCGTGGAAGTACTAGCCTCAAAATCTTTTTTTATGTTAGAAGTTGGCAAACAAGCATACGGCCCACCTGAGGGTAATTGGTTGCCGCAGCCTATGAGCGCTTGCAGCACCATTAGTAGGTGCCACTCACGCGTTGCCAACCTCGAGATACTAGTTCTTAAATCTCGTTCGCCCAGTAATTTCACTAGCGTACAATGCCCTTCAAACCGGAACACAGTAGTGCCTAAACACTACTATTTGGCGGCAGAATATTGGACACTGCGGTGGTACCTACCTAGCCAGCCTCTTGCAACAAAAGACCAGTGTGAATCGATGTAAAGTTACTGTACTGTTCCGTTTAGTGCGATTAGTGACAGCGTCGAAGGCCCAATCTTCCACCCGCTCTGTTCCCTTCATCTTTATCCCCATCCCATTCCTTACCTCCTATCCAAGGGGGTTGCTAAAGCGCATGTGATACTTCAAGTATCGCAAGCGTTCATAGGTTACGGAGACCGGCGACCGTATGCTTATTTGCCAACCGTCATGAAATAAAAAAAACTACAACACATATACCAAGCTCTTTCAACAACAGCTACACGCTACTCTCTCATGACTTAAGCTAATGTCAATTGATTTAAATGTTATTTAATAATCCACGTGGGCGATACAAAAAACCCAAATGAATAATATTAAATTTCGCCATTTTCTCTAACCTTACAACATAATTTATACGAATGCTAATGTTTTTGATTGTCCTTGCTATAGTGGGTTTTTCGCTCATATATTGCAAAATTTTCTAACAATATTAATATTATAAATAAGAAAAGGGAAGCCGAGTCTTGTCAATCAACTCATGTAGATAGCCCTGACTGTCCTTGACTATTGTAAGTTTTTTACTAACCTCTCCTAAAATAGGTAATACTCCTCGAACATATAATGACACAAAAATAAATAAATAAATAAATAAACGCTACACACTCAACGGCCCCCATTAGGGTAATTATATCCTGTGTCATATAACTAAATAAAATAAATACATATACATTATAATATAGTACCATTTTTAGAAATTTCTTTTATATCAAAAAGGTGGCAACCAAGCATACTGCCCGCTCTATTATATTGCAATAGCACTAAAATCACGTCTACTTTCAATCCAAGGGAAGGAGGTTAGACTGAAGGGAGGAAAAGAAAGGATAAAGTTTGAACTTCCAGCGTTGAAACTCCTCGAATGAAATGGAACAGTACAAGGTAAACGTTAGAAATCGTGAGGGAGAGGGGCGTTGGTGGGTGGGTGATGTATGGATGTTTAAGTTTTCGCAAAAAATCCTGAGCATAAGCAGTTGTCGCTTATTTGCGCTTGCAACACCATTCATAGATGTCACTCACGCGTTGCCAACCTCGAGATATTGATTATTAAATCCCCTTTGCCCAGTAATTTCACTAGTCATAGTGTCCTTCAAACACAGTATACCTACTGTTTTACAGTAGAATAACTGATACTGCGTTGGTACCTACTTAGCCGGCCTTTTGTAATAAAAGGCCTACATTAAATAGAACTTATTCTTCCTAGCATTATTCCCGGTACTATACGAGTATTTACCCAGGGTCTGCTTATTACTCTTGACCGCATTCGACAGGTTACTAGTTTTTATACAGAGCGATTGCCATCTGACCTCCGCAACCCTAAGAGTTTAGATTATTATCAGGTGTTATGTGACAACAACCGGGAATGACAGCTTAACGTGCTCTCCGAGGCACGGTGGGGAGGCCGACGAGGAAAAACGCCCAGACCGAAACAGATATTTGTAAGATCTGACCCGCAACCGTGGTGGTCACCTATCTACCTACATTCAATAGAATATGAACCAAAAATAGGCTTTGCTTAGATAATTAGTGACAGCATTATATAGATATTAGCTGTTTAGATAACAGTTTATGTAATAATTGCTTCCTGATTTATTAGACACATAGTTATGCAGGTGTGCGTGGGATTAGGATATACAAATCATGTAAGTTTAATTAGCTTATAATGTAAGTTTTTATATATAACTTTTTGTCATAGAACCTGTTTGAATACGATTGTGTTGTTATGTCATTGCAAATTTCATGACCCAATCGAAATTAGCGAACAAGCTTTCTTCAATTGATTTTTTATTTTACTCTTCACTACAAACGTAAACAACATCGATTAGCTAGGTAGATTTTATGATACATTTGCGCAAAATTTCAGTCCTGTCCCCATAATGTACCATCTTGTCGTGGAACCCTACATAACCTGGTTTTCCTCAGCAGAAAGTCATGTATTTGGAAGGAGATTTCCTCCCCTTCAAAAACTTCAATTTCAATCAATCAAAAGTTAGTAAAAAGTTGGATGGAAATATCGTAATTTTTAGAGCTAGAAGCTTGAAACTTGTATTTAGGCTGTTGATTCGATATTAATAAATATGAAATTCAAATGTTGTAAAAGCTTTACCCTCAAGGGTGTAAAATAAAAATAGGGAATAAAGGATGAAAGTTTGTATGGAAATATGTAAGGTTTATGTGAATATTTTACACGCGGGTGAAGCCACTGGCAGAAGCTAGTATATAATAGGATAATAACACTATTCCGTGCCGTTGGGTGTACAATTTTTTTTTTTTTCAAAGTTTTGTAATACATAAATGTAAGAATCTAAAATCTCAAAATTTACTAAAATTTTAAATGCCATAGTTCAACAGTTAGATCCCCATCTACACAATTTTTATGACTTTAGGATCTTATATCTCAAAAACTACGGACTAAATGAAAAAAGGCAAAATTAAACCTTATCATTTTGAAAGAAATATCCAAAGATATCTCACTCGTTGCCATACGTTGTTTTTTTTCAACCTAATGTTATAAGAACGACGAACGACGAAATTATAAAGGTTCCGCTTTTGCCATTTGGCTACGGAACCCTAAAAACAATATAAAAGTACAGCAAAGTTTTAGCTTATATTTTTGTAATAGAAATTTCTTAATAATAATTATAAATTTAATAATATAATTCAATAAGAGCATCGATTAAGATAGACGTCTAGTTGTGTATCGGTAACAAAGTATCATCGGCATCACACCTGGCCCTCCATCATAGATGACAGGATGATTACACGAGAATTACACGGGGATGGAAATTGTTTCCAACGCCCGCAATTACAGGATTGATTCACTTTTAACCGTCGCCCGTAATTCCTTGCGTCATGTGTCAACTTGTCCTTAGACATAGTGAGAAGGTACACTTTTGATACTTATAAATGGACTGTCAATACCGTGTATGGAAGTTACGTTTTCTTAAATTCCTAGTTCAAGACTACCTATGCTATAATCCAATTTCAACGTTTTTTTTTTAATTTCATGACGGTTGGCAAACAAGCATACGGTCCGCCTGATGGTAAGTCGCCGTAACCTATGAACGCTTGCGGAACTTGAAGTACCACAACCCAAGGGACAAGAGGGACCTTTTGTCCCTTGAAAGGGGGAGAGAAATTTTATACTTGAAATAGGACCACCTATTTCAAGCATAAAATAAATATTTTCAAGACTTAATATGAATCGTGTTACAATGATCGTGAAGTAAGTTGCAAGTTTATTGTGCACAACATAACCGAATGAAGTTAGCGTTAATTTCGTTGCGTGTCTGTTGAATATACGAAGGAGCACCAGAGAATAGTCTGACATTTTTGACGACGTTGTGGCGCAGCGGTAGCGAACCTGCCTTAAACGCCACAGGTCGCGGGTTCGATTCCCGCTCGGATCATTATATGTTTGTATTGACCATGCAAGCATATTTTCCGGTCTGGGTGTATTTGTCCTTGTCATTGTGAATGTTTCCGGACCCCGACACAGGATATTAATGTCCTAATGGGGGCCGTTGAGTGTGCAACGTTTATTATTATTATTATTATTATTATTATTATTTGTCCGTATGGAAGGGCCAGTCCATAATATAATTGGACGCAAATAAGCAATATCATGTCAACCCACAAAATTGAAAAAACTGAGTTGTATATGCAGAAGTGTTGGTAAATGGCTGAAGAACATTTTTCTTTAATATTTGTAGGGTTTTAAGCTTTAAAACTTCTAAAAAGCCATTTTTTAATCATGCAATTTAAGTATTATGTTAAACGTTTTGGGTTATATTATATACGAAATATGCAGTTAGTATACTTTTTTTTGTGAAAATAAGTAAAAAACTTACATAAATCTGAAAACT
Organism: Hestina assimilis; assembly: GCA_023373885.1. Lineage (NCBI taxonomy): Eukaryota > Metazoa > Arthropoda > Insecta > Lepidoptera > Nymphalidae > Hestina > Hestina assimilis. Next base: position 2,007,363 of record CM041751.1, read on the forward strand.
TGCCAAAAACTTGAACAATTGATCAAAAAATTCATATAAAGCGAGTTGTTCAAAATTTTCAAACGCGTTTTTCTCGAAATGACATTCGTGTGGGTTGACATGGTATTGCTTATTTGCGTCCAATTATAGTACATAAGTCCGGTTTCGGGATGTGACGACCCCATCGCTCACTGTTGGGATAACCTGTCACAGCAGAGATTATCCCACCAGTGCAATCAGACACACCGGGGGTAGGTCTTTTGTTGCAAGAGCCCGACTAGGTAGGTACCACCGCAGTGTCAAATATTCTACCGCCAAACAGTAGTGCTTAAGCATTACTGTGTTCCGGTTTGAAGGGCACTGTAGGCTAGTGAAATTACTGGGCAAAGGAGGTTTAAAAACCAATATCTCGAGATTGGCAACGCCTAAGTGGCACCTACTGATGGTGCTGCAAGCGTTCATAGGTTACGGCAACCACTTACCATCAGGTGGGCCGTATGCTTGTTTGCCAACTTGTAACATAAAAAAAATGTTCAGGCATATTTTTAATTACATAAATTAAGCATATAAAATAAATGTTCATATCTACATTTTTCTACCTGTCTGGTTGTGTTTATTGTAAATACTGTCATGCGCCATCTTGCTATAATTGCTTTAACGCCTTTTTATAATCTATAATTGTTATTTAAACTGTAAACAATATTAAAGGTTGAACAGATGAGTATAATTAATATGCGCGTAGATGAAAAATTGTAATGTGCAAAGGTCTTTTATTTTTATTTGCATTTATATCTTCATTCAAATTAATTTGAATAATTGGTTTTGAAGTTTTTAATTAGTATGATATGTTCACAAACAGTTGCCTGCAATTTTGTTTAACTAAAGCCTCAATAGCTCAGCGGTAGAAGGGCCGACTTCGCTCCGCTAACGCGAGAGTCTTAGGTTCGATCCTGGCCCCTTGGACTATTGTCGTACCAACTCGTAGCGCAAGCTTTCAGCTTATTTGTAGGGGCTATAGCAATGTCTTGAAACAACATTGCTAATATTCTTTAAAAAAAAAAAGAAAAAACTTACAACTTCGTTTACTGTTAGATAAAAGAGTGGTTAATGGAATCTAAAAAAAAGTATCAAATGGGGTCGGCACAGCATGTCTTTTTCTATAAATTTATTGTAACCTACGTTATCTTTCTCCATCTCCGGTGACGTCCTTAGCCGTGGTTCGGCTTCGCAGGAGGCACCCTAAGGACGGAATCAAATTTGAGCCCCGTGAGGGCTGTCCCTTTATCACGACTGAGTCTCAGTACTCGGCCCCCCGCCCGGTGACGCTGTCAAGGCCAGTAGGGACAACAGCAATACACATTCCGAAAAAAACGTTATCTTTGCCCCTACTATCTAAATCAGTTTTTCTCAAAGTCGATTAAGCATCCCTGTGTGCACTACAAGATTAGAGGGGGCCTAGACAAAAATAAGGTGTGTTGAAGTAGTTTAGGGGGATTGATTCATCCTTCATATAAGATTAGTTTTAAAATTGAAAGGACATCAACAATGTTAAAAGTTATATTCATTGTTCAGACGACGAAGCGCCACAGGTCGCGGGTTCCATTCCCTGCTCGGAGCAGATGTTTGTATTGACCATTTTCTTCATCCTAGCATTATTCCCGGTATTTTATGTACCCAGGGTCTGCTTACTACTCTTATCCGGATTTGACAGGTTACTAGTTTTACACGGAGCGATTGCCACTTGACCACCGCAACCCTAAGGGCGAACCAGTAACTCATTGGATAAGAGCAATTTACTTATCAAGAGTTAACGATTATTATCAGATGTTATTGATAATAACCGGGACCGACAGCTTAACGTGCTCTCCGAGGCACGGTGGGGAATGTTTGTATTGACCATACAGCCATGTATTCCGGCCTTGGTGTTTGTCTTTGCCCTTGTGTATGTTTTCGAACCCTCGACGCAGGATTATCCTAATGGAGGCAGTTGAGTGTGTAGCGTTTAAAAAAATATGGGATGGCTCAACCGGGGAAGTAATCGAAGTAAAGTAACAGACTACTGTTGCGTTTCGTAATACAAAAAATACTCATACAGAAAAGTAGGTTAACCATCTAGAAAACTAGAGTAACAATAATATTTAAATACCTACCTACGCATACTTTCGTTTAGATTTCGTTAAAAAAATGTTAATCATGTACAAGTTCGTAACTGATAACATGAATTCATTTTGATGATTGATTACACAGCCTACTATTATAGGTATTTAGATAAAGATAAGAATAAGGTTTTGGATACATCTTTTCTAAAACTTTTTAAAGGTCACTACAATATCTAACATTAACAAATCTCTCATTTTGATTTTAGGTAACTGTTGCTTTATCATAGCAATAGTCAATTCCACAATATTTTTATAATAAAAATCCGGTCAATTACGAGTCGAACTCGCATATAAAGGGTTCCCTAGCACCGTAGAATATATAAAGTAATTGTCAAAATTTTCAAATATCTTGTACGCAGACCCGCTGTATTTAAGACGATGGAGAGAGACGGACATGACGAAAATTATAAGGCATTTTTTCCGTTTTTGCCTTTTGGCTACGGAACCCTAAAACGAGACGCTATACCGCGATGTAGTGGCGAGCAGGTGATACTAAAAAAGAGTAAACTTAACTTTGTATAACTAACTTAAAGACATACGGCCTGTTAGTTACGACTAATTACTGCTATATATTAATGATGTATTTAAAATGGCTCGATTTATTATAAAAGATTTTAAAGGATTCAATCTCTTATCTCGTTAAGTTTTATTAATATCATACTGAAGCATTTCATTAAAAAATAAACGCTTAAATTATTAATAGCTATTTATTGCTTTAAATATTTTAATTTACGTATAGTTTTTATTATATACATCTCTATGTAGGCTAGGTAGGTACCACTGCAGTGTCAGTTACTCTACCATAAAGCGGTATACCTTGTTTCGGTTTAAGGCTATTCAAATTATTAGGCAAAGGGGATTTCGGAACCAATATCTCGAGATTGACAACGCGTGAGTGATACCTACGAATCGGTGGTGCTCATAGGCTATGACAACGAAGCTTTTACGGTACGTAGTTTTTACGGTAGTAGAGCCATGCTTCTCTCAGCACAAAAGGGTCGGCTCGACCGAGGAAGTACTACCCTCTCACAGAAAATCGGCGTCAAGTAAGAGTATCATTAGGTACTGTTGCGTTTCCCATGAGAGCTCCGGAGGCCCAATCCCTCATCCCCTGTATTGCCTTCCTTTTTTCCCTTCTCATCCCGTCCCTCCTGTTTCTTGGGTTGGCAACGCGCTTGAGATACTTCAAATATTGCCAGCGTTCATAGGTTGCGGTGACTGCTTACCATCGGGGTGACCGCTTGTTTGCCAACCGTCATGACATAATAGAAAAAAACCTAATCCATAGTATATAGTACCTAAGTTTACGTATACAAGTTTTAATTATCTTAATAAATATCTCCTATTAAATTGGTAGCTGCTAAGAAATATTTAAATAACACCAAAGAATCTACTACTATAAATATTTTGAATCTTATTATTCTTCTCATAGATACATTGTATAGTGAAAAGGTAACTTTAGATGTTGCAGAGGTCCGTTAAGTCGAGATCAAAATAATTGTCTATCGTCCGCTATCAGATTAGCGGGGTCAAGAGCTTTGATCAGGGGATCAACACGATGCTTGTTTGTTTAACTTTGTTGAAAATTACATTTACAAAATGTTTTGTGTAAATATTTACAGCTATTTTTTAAGTTGCATAGTGTATAACTATCACTTTAGATGTAATAGCTCAAAATTACATTTGTTTTATGATTATAATTGAGAAAATTGACGACGGTGTGGCTCAGCGGTAGCGAACCTGCCTTAAGCGCCACAGGTCGCGGGTTCGATTCCCGCTCGGAGCATATGTTTGTATTGACCATATAGGCATGTTAACAGGTCTGATTATATAAGTCAAGGGACATGACAAATTGAGAAGTTTCATTCAGACCATGGGGCTCAAAAGTTAGGCTTGTGATACTGAGCCATTCGCGTGAGCGGTTTACTGTGGTAAGAGGCCCAATTTAATCGGTTCCTAGAAGCCAGAAATTGTAGATATTATAAAAACGTATGTGTTCGGGTGCCCTTCAGCCAAACAGGACGACGTGGTTTTCAAATTCAATATAAAATTGTTTTTAGGGTTCCGTAGCCAAATGGCAAAAACGGAACCCTTATAGTTTCGTCATGACCGTCTGTCCGTCCGTCCGTCAGTCTGTCTGTCCGTCCGTCCGTGTCATGTCAGTCATTTTACTCGGAGATCATTGACTCTATCAATACGAAATTTACTAAATAGGTGTATTCCATGAACCGCACAACGATTTTGTAATAAAATCTTAATATATATAAGAATTAAGGATAGCAGTCCATACATGTAACTGGGGATTGAAAAAATTTCAACGTATGTCAACGTGTGAGATATCTTTGGATAGGTCTTTTAAAATGATAAAGAGGTTTGGTTTTGAGTTTATTCATTAAGCCAGTAGTTGTTGAGATATTAGCTCCTAAAGTCGTAAAAATCCTGTCGGTAATTTTTTTTTTCAAGATTGCCATGGTGCTGGAGTTGTTCTTAACTAAATGGTAATACTTGCAGACACTATTTTACTTGCAAATTAACGCATTCCTTTGAAATGAAAATCTTAAGTTCATGAATATTATCGACTTTGTCATTTTGGCTTGGCCCGCACGGAAACATAACGGAGCAGTGGGTCGTATGGAATTAAACGTGTTAAAGAATTACTTCAACTTAATTTTCATTAAAGTTGTATCATTGCGGTTAATTGCTTAAGCAATCCCATGGGGTTCCACTATGGCGCAAAGTGGGACCTTGATGGTTTTTGTGTGGGTAGCCAGGCTCCAAGTCCCACACCTCCTGCGCTATTGCACCCGTCCCGGCCCTCATGTGCGTAACTGCGTTTGCCCAAGTAAAAAACAATGTTTAAAAGTTTCTGGAGCCAGAATATTTTATTTTAATATTAATATTCAAAGAAGCAGTCGCAAAAATCTAAAAATATACCTACAATCGTATTTTCAAGTGATTTTAGCCATATCTTTACAAGTAATAAGCCGCCACCCTAAATAAGGAAACGATATTTAAAAAAAACCATTTTCTTCCGTCAAAACATAAACGATTATGGTTCTTATTCAATTATTTTAACAAATTACTGTAATTATAATAAGCGTTGAGAATAATGTTTGTTCTACGGAGGCGAGAAATTACTTAACTTATCGTCTTCAGAGTTGATTTCATAACTTGCGAATCGTCAAACTTGATTTTTACAAATTGGGTAATACATACGTTGTCAATTAAATTTTATTCAATGGATATATGTATAATTTCCAGTGTTCTCTATTATCACATTCTTATATGTCAAACTAGCGGGCCCGGCAGACGTTGTCTTGCCCCGAATAAAAATCTGAGACCCGATAGCAACGCCCCTAGGTGAGTCTAATTGTGAACAGAAGTGACACCGGTGCAAATTATAATAATAATAATTAAGATAAGTTTCGGAGGAATTTGGTAAGAAACACACCGACACTACTCACTGACTTATCGATCAGCCTAACCCCCAAGGGGTTAGGCTAGTTATCAAGAAAAATGCATTTTTTCACAGGTGTTGTTTTTAAAATGTACTACGAAAGGATTATGTTCCATGTGTAAAATAAAGGGATATTGACCAACGACATTCAACGTTATTTTAGCGCATACGATGTGATTATTTAGTTCATTCCATCTATTAGATGGCGATTCAATTTTAAACACTTTCTGTCATTTTACGCCATATAGACGCGCAATCTAGTATATCTTCTATGTCTATGGTTACAACGAATAACATGTCCAAGACTTTGAATGAGGATTACAATAAAAATCCTTTGACAGTGTTAAACGTTTTTATTTATAAAAAGTTGAATCAACTAATTGTACCTTTCACAGAAACGTTGTAATGTATCGCTTTATAGTCGGTAATGCTCATAATCGCGCTTTCAACAAATTGCGACACCAGTGATCGAATGCTGAAGATTTTTCCGAGACAACTCATAAGAAAAACCTTCTATAAAATTCCGATATTTTCTTAGAAATAAAAGTACACAGACGTAAAAAAATGATGATTCTAGTATTAGCAATAGAGCCGTACTGTTTTGGCACGAATGAAGAAGTACTACCTACACGCAGAAGTGAGCAAGAGTGTAAATTATCTATACTTTGAGACAAGATGAAGGCATTTTGGTAATTAAAAAAATATTATTCCATTTTTAATTTCGTTGCGTCGATGTTGAATTTACCAAGTAGCGCCACCGAGTTTGACAGTTTCGTTTGTATGGTCCATATATGTATTATAGGTCTAAGTTTATTTTAGTGATAAGGTCAGTGACGAATAATACAGAACCACTAAACATACATCTTGTTCTTAGCATTTTTCCCAATGTACGCTCTGCTCATTGCTCTTATTCGGATTTGACAGGTTACAAATTTTTACACAGAGTAGGTAATTGCCATCTGGCCTCTGCAACCTTAATTCATTACATAAGAGCTATTTACTATTATTATCAAGAGCTAACGATTAATATCAGATGTTATGTAATAAGAAGCGGGACCGACAGCTTAACGTGCTCTCCGAGGCACGGTGGAGCGGTCCTACAAGGACAAACGCCAAACATCGCTACATCACATCCACTATCGCCACAACGGTCATCGACCCCACTAAACATACTTAAACTCCGTCAAACAAGTATGAAATCAAAAACATCCAGCTTTAATAACATCTCAAAGTAAACATTCTCATTAATACAGAAGTTAACAAAAACTTCCCATTACTCTTAATTACAGGAGTGCTACCTCTACCGGGAAAACATTACAGATTTTCCCCGAGGCATTTTACACTGGCAGTTTCTATCGTATTATTATTCACTGAAGGCCTGCAAAAAGTTGAGTCAAGCGTGAACTATCCGTAGTGTATATTAATCGTGTTTTTTTTTATGTAACCGGAACTATTAAACACGCATAGACGATTTATTGTATTTATTTGAATGCAATAATTGTTTCATACATGTTTTTGTTGTAATTAAAATTCTCAGTAAAACTAATGAAGCCTAAATTTAACTAAGTTAATGTGTGTGAATTTAATTTGTCATAATTTTAAAATAATCGTAACATCTTCATGCACTACGCGAACTTTAATTGACTGAGATGATACAACAACTGTAAAATAAATTTATATTTATGGAAAATCATAATTACAGCTTTCTAATAAAAAATACTATTTCTTTTAATTGATAAAAAAACTATATTAGTCATCCTTATTGAAATAATAAATAACTCAAAATGCTGTTTACTGTTTTTGGTAAAAAAATAGTTTGGCTTCATTAACAAAAATGTTTAGCCTAGATGTTAAGGAGTTGAAATGCATCAAATCAAGCAATTTAACAAAATATACAAGTTACTTATGTGCTGCACTAAAGATATATAACAAATATTTGCACTGTAGGCTAGTGAAATTACTGTGGTGGGCCGTATGCTTGGTTTAACTTGTAGCATAAAAATATATATACTTATAGAGATAAAAAAATCATTTAAATAAAGTAATTTATGTATAATATTAAACAGTAATAAGTACCATGAAATAGTATCATAAATAAAATCATCATAAAAAATTATAATAAAATATGGTATCTATCACAATACATTAAAGGCTTTATTAAAGAATTTCTTTGAAAACGTAATAATGACGTTTTAAAGGTTAATCAATTCCGTGATATCTCCACGCTTTCTGCATCATTGTGCCCGCAAATGATCCAATGAGATATTATACAATGATTTAATGATTAGATAAAATCATTTCAGATTTCATTGTAGAAACGTAACATGTAGGTATTTCATTGTTTATAATACGATATATTATATTTGCTATTAATCAATATACAGACAGGCTGTCTCACGAATGACAAAGAATAGAAACTGAATTATTCTAGTGATCTGAATATGGTGTTGGACAAACCAGTGGTGGGTCAATAAGTCTGCAATAGATGAACTACTGAGCCACGTAACGTCGTAAATCTGCACCATTGAAACGACTATCATCGAGAGAAATTACTGCACCAGTTCGGCAAGATCCGGCAACCCCCGCGAAATGTTCTTAAATGGAGAACATAGTGTGAATGAGGAGAGACCAATAGTATCTGGTTCGCATAATATAGTAGGCGCACGTAGCTGTGATTATTCACAAACTGTCACAATATTTTAAACGGATACTTTAAGTTCTGACCCTCCTGATAATAAAGGTGTCGGCTTTAATATACTGTGAAACGAACGTGGAAAAATAAGTTAACACTCACCGCTGTAAAAATACAAAGCATTTAACTCGTAGTATTGGAAATTTGACGTTCAAATTTATTTTGAATTTTATTATTAAAATTTTCGTGTAATATAAATTTAAAGCTTTAAAGAAAAGTTATTAATTTTATTGTTCCTCCGCAACAATAGTTACCCATAATTAATGACTGAGATCAATAAACGCTATATAATAACTTAATATGTTTTATAACTGTAAGCTGGTTCGGTAAAATCATATGGACATTATTTAAATTTACAAAGCTATTAACTTGAAATAACAGTCGAAATATAATACGAATAAATTTCGTATACGTAAAAGCCCTCCTCAATTTAATAACCAATAAAAGGGTTCACAATGTTTTCTTTCGAAAAAATATTCACTGTCGAATTCTTGCAACATTAAATATTTAACTTTATATCCCCTTCAAGATGTTTATATGAATTGATACCTGTACGAAGTAAATCTGAAAAAGCACATCGAAAGACACACATTGCAAAAACATGTTTAAAATTGTTAGTCGTTAAAAATCAAAGATTAAAAAAAAGAAAAATACCACTTACCTTTAGGTTCTTCGTTCTTCGTTTTTCTATTCACATATTCGTTTCGAGAAGAAAAGATTGGCCAATCTTAAGCTATTTATGTATATCATCGGTGCCAAAAGAAAGTTGTTACCGACACCTTTCCAAGCGCGTGAAAACTTGTAGGTGTACCATTGAGAAATTACTGGGTATACGATTGCGATATATGAGAACAGGGCGAAAGTAATTATAGTGGCACGTATTGCAACTTTTGGCATCGATGTACTTAAAAAACTATTAAACGACCGCTTCAAGGGACGTTCCGTACGAGAAATGTCGAAACGGTCGATTTATGCCGTTGATAAAACCAAACACTATCGGACACACCCTTTTAAAATAATGAAATTATGATTTAAAAACTCGAAACGATGCAATTATGGGTAAATTTAAAAGGAAGATGTCCTGTAAGGTCTAGTTGGTGGCGTCCGAAATTATAATACGACAAAATTCAAACGGATACGATCACAAGACTTTAGGCCTTTAAGCCAAGTGACGTATTTCGAGAGAATAATGAGGTATTATAACTGGGGCCCCTCGGACGCCACCCCTACTCACATATTCTTATAACGTGCCCTAACTAAAGTTTCATTAACAGTATACAACTACGTTCATTAGATAATTGGTATAAAATTTCGGAATAAGGAAAGAATGTGAAACTTTGGTTATGGGCATGGGACAACATACAGGAATCACGTTCCCAATGTTCCGACGGTGTTTGTAAAGGTATTTAGGTGGCTTAAAACTAATCTAAATACAAAATCTGATCAAATTTTTTAACATTTTATTATTTTTTATAATTTCTTTAATGTCTCCCTCATTTTGTCTACGACATTGTACAAAACTCATAATATAAATTATTCGAAACGATAAAATAGGTCATTATTAAAAATAGAGTAGATTAAATCTTTCAAAAAATATTTAAATAGAAAAAAAATTGTACAACATTGCATCTAGTATTAAAATTACTCTTGCTTATTCTGTTACTTTATTGTACATATTTACAAAAAATGTATTTTACAGTAACAATGATCTAGCGTCTTTAGGTATTATTTCTATCACATTGCCTTTATAAGTCACATCAGGGTATAATTCAACAAATTTCACAAATAACGACAATAATACGTCGTGGACGAAGATTATACGTATATTGGTCCTCACAACCACTTAAGTCTCTAATAAATACTCAAAAATATTATGCCCAAAACATTAAATACATTGCCGCTTTCCCAACGAATCAGGAAACTATAAAATCGGATTTATTATATTTGAAACATCGTACAAAACTTTTACATCCTTCTAAAAGGACGAATTTCAAATATAATCATCAAAAGCAACCGAGCGTAAATAATCATAATAACGAAATCGAGATATTGAAATAGCAAAGTCTATTACAATATTCTGCATAACATCCTGACTGGATCCGGATACTCGTATGTACACTTTGAACATCGGACAACCTTTTAAACGAGAATTGAATTATTGCACGTCGCACATTTATCAACGGCTTTTGAATAAGCGACTTAAAATGCAATGAGTCTGTTGAAAACTTAATTTCATATTTAACCATACGTTTTTTTTAGCTCAAGACTCTTGAATCACTGATGCAAAAGCGGTTATTACTTTAATAATGATATAATCGCGATCCTCAACTTAATGTTCAAGGACATTATTATAGGTTACATTCACGTGGTAAATAACATATTTCGTTAGGACTCATTTTAAAAGATTGTCCTACGCACTAATAACACGTTTGGCATACAATATTTTACAATAAACACCTGATTACAAAAACATAGTAACTATACAATTTTTGTCCAATGGAAAAGAGTTGTGCTTGAGTATTTTAAACGACCATTCGGACTAGTGATTGGTTTACTTAAGTACAGAATAAAAATCCGGTGTCGACCTATTGATTGAGATTCCGATCCTTTAAGCCTATCTAAGATCGATTATAGTTATTCTTATTTCAATCCCTTTACAATTTAGACTGCACAATAATACTGGTACAAGGACAACATTTAAGTACATGCATTACCCCTATTCCCCAGTATTCTATACTTTTTAAGGCACTTAGAAGACACTGGTCCAGTCTTTAAATTTTCGTCGCAATGTTAGGATACATAATTAATTACTTAACAACTAAATTATTAATTTATTATTATGTTTTAACGTCAAAACTCTTGTAATATTCGCTCCAATATTTTCGAGGTTTATGTCAAAATCATCCCAAAAAATACCGGCTACGATAACCAGAATCGATCGAGTCATCATTAATTAAATTAGTTTAAAAAATTCATTAACAACACGATATATAGCACCAATATTATAAAGAATATATATTAATAAAGATTCGATCGATGTCTTAACAGATTTAAAAGTGATTCGCTCAAAAAACACACATCATGCCTTAACACTAATATACGTTACGTTGGATGGATCACAAACACTGTTATGGACACTAAAGCGCAAACTGGGAATGTTAAGTTACTTTTATACAGGTATCAATGTTCACAGGACTACGTCCTGAATGGACTTGTAGCTAAAATTAACTATAATATAAAAATATATTAAGATTTAAAATTAAATATAAAAATCAGAACAATTTTAATGCAAAGAGATCACCTAAAATTTGAAACCATTGCAGCAGCACCAGACAATTTAGCACCGTTTAAGTCAATAAACTTAACGCGATCGTAAATGGAATTGAGTGATATCAAACGTGTGATAATGATAATGAATGTGCAAATGAACCTAAAACCTAATCGATGTTTTGAAATATCCTCGTTGTACTTAAAAACTATACAGACGATGGCACTTTATTAATGGCCTGAGAATTAACCGAGTAAAATGCATTAGAATAAAATCTTACAGTTAAATATATATATAACGCGAAATTATAAACAAAATTTACATAGCGAACGTAAAATATTTTACCTTGCTAAGCCTCGCGTCTCTTTTGATTTGGTAAATCGAGTCACGTTCATAAAGTATAAATCTGTTTGTTTGTTTCTCTGTTGGGTCCTCGACTACTGTGTATTGTTCCTTTCTGATGTCCAATATTTATGATGCTTTTATTATAATGACTCACAGATGTTTCCTTGCATTAACGAGGATTTGAGTTGATAGATATCTGCCTAGATATATTGATATTAAATAAAGAAGTATATAAGTGAACAAAAAAACTAAAGACTAGATTTGCGAAAATATTATGCATTTATTCATGGTAGTTGTTATTATGTAATACCACTTTGAAGATTAAAGATCATCAACATCGATCTTTAAAAATAATTCGTAAAATACCACATTGAATTATAAAATTGATGCGACCCCATCGGCTGTCATTAAGCGAAAATGTTATCGAAGCTGACCGTGACTTTTTAAAGTGGGTAGTGCTATACCGTTATTGCAAAATACTGATCGGATATCAGTGCAACAGAGAAGCGATCTGAATTAAGTCATAATTTAAAGAGGATAACAATTTCGAAACATTCTTTATCGCAAAGTATTCGGAAACGCGTTTTATAGCTCACACCACCTACATGTTGATGTCATCCTTGCGACAAACAGTTAGCCGATGTTTGAACATAGCCCAAAGTGACCTCAACCCTTATAAACAATCTTAATTCGGATTTTCTGATAACAAAATAGTTTGCCCCAAATTAAACGTATAATAAATAATCTATCTAGCGAGATGAAATTGATATTTACTAATTATTGCGTTGAAAAGCTGTTTACATTTGGTGTAATGTTTACTGAATTTATTTCGAAAATCAAATACAATAAATTATCGACGCCATTGTACGAATTCCAAAAGAAATATAGCCTGGATGAACATCAGATTGCAATTTTTAAAGCAACCGCGTGGGCGGCGTTAGCGCTGCCGTAGGCGGACGGAAGTGAGAGCTCGAGATTGAAGATCTTGTGTCTTTATCTAACATACCGAATTCGCCACTGGCACAAGTGGAATAGACGAGACAATCTCCACAATGTCACAGATCAACAAAACTTGATACAACATTGCCAAGGCTTTTAGTTTATGACCACTTTCGATTCGGAATGACGCAACGGAAGATTGGAATTCTGTAGTGTATATTGCTACACGTGAACTCATTGAGAAAATATGGCGATGCAGTGAAACATGTGGCTAAGTAATGATATTCAAATCACGACATAAAGAAATTGCCGAGGAAATTACTGGTTACATCGAAAAATAAAAATAAACTGTTCAGAAGTTAAAGCAGAGACGCTACTGATGAACGAAATAATAATTTTAAAACATATTAAAAATATCCTCTTGTAACCGTTACATTTTTTTTTAATATAACATTCAAATATATGGAAATAAATAGTACGTATTAAAAAACTTGCTTTTATTATTTAAAGTAAGCGCATAAAGTCTCAATTTTACTACCGAATCAATCACACTTTAACTTTATGTCGGAGAACCTGTAAAGTCATTTATATCAGAGAAACTACGCAAAAAGCATGTCCATTGAAAAAATTATTCAAATTAAGATATAAACTACTTTGTTAGAGTCTATATTGAGAAAACATTCATTTTTGTAGAATATCGTTTCATTGCTAATGCATAAATCATTCGTGTGCAAGGTGCGCGTGCGCATTTATAACAAACTACCTTAAGATTTATGCTGACTTACTATTTAAGCAAGTAATATTACCGACCTGTCGGCTGTAATACTTTACACTTGAATATGATTTTTTTCACAAAAAGTTAACTTACAAAACCTTAACACGACCTCGAACTATTTTACAAAAACGCTTTACTGATCCGAGAAAGGGGTCTCATTTTAAATATTTGATTTTGCAAAGCTTTCACGAATTGAAACAGAAAATAAATGAATAAATTAGATTGAGATAAAATGAACCAAATATGTATATTAGAAACTAATTCTGTTGCTTGTTTAGACGTAGATAGGAAAAGTATTAGCCGATCGGCGCCAGCGTTTCGGAAGGACGCCGCCCACGTTCATGACGTAAAGCAAAAGCGATTATATCACCGGCCGTAGGTGGCCATATAAGGTCAATTGTTCAAAAAAAACAAACAACTAGTTACACAATGACCTATTTCATTAATGATTATAGATTGATTATAAACTTATCAAAAATACTAACAAATGTTGGCAAAACACTTGAAAAGACGAGCGTTAGTTACGCAAATGTTGGAACAAAATGGGATTTAGACAGCGCATAGGATATTTCCCACGAAGTCCAGCGGAACCAATTCACGGCACGTCCCAAGGATTACCATTTGAAAGCGCTTTGTTTGTGTTGAAGTCGAATGAACGATCAATAGAAAAAGTATGATGGATCGACGGTTACGATTTGTTTTCAAAGCTGAATAGACTCGAGTTAGCGGTGTACGCATTTGGAATATATTAGACGTAAAGTGATATATACAGGTTAACACGAAAAGTCTAAACATTACGTTACAAATCTATACGTACGTGACCTATTTTCTTTTTCTACGCCTTATGAGAATATATGAAAATTACTTTAGCTGATAGCTATCTTTCAAAGAAAACCGTTTCTAAACTAAGTAGACTAATTTTATAGGAACGTAATGTTCCTAGAGTTACGGTTTTCATATTTAGAATGGACTTACGTATCATCTACATAAGCATGTATAGCTTCGTTCCCATAGCTGTCACGCGCAGGTTCTACGCTGCCTATCGGCACATCTACACCGCCTAGTGGACAATCATCCTAACAAAGCAGCGCCGGCTACAATCATTCCCACGAGATAACGGTCAGAGCTCAACAGACTCAGACTTGAATGTAACGTTACAGCCACACTGAATGCTGTCCAATACTGTCTTAGTACAGAGTATGAAGATGTTATAGAACTGAGCGGTATTGGAACAAAAACAAAAGAACCCAAACGATCTCTTCGTGCAGGTAATACTAGGCGTCGAGATAACAAAAGGATGACCGAAAGATAACTTGTATATTATTCCGATGACAGGAAAACATTGTTTGTGTATTGAAATACAATGTCATGGAGTTATTAAATTTTTTTAAGTTTAACTGTATAAAGCAAAGGTATGAATAGTCTTAAGCAATGTGACTGAAGTAAAAGATTATTTAATTGTATAGGTAAATAATAACACTAAGATTTTAAGTCATGTTGGTAAACAAGTGTACAGTCCGCCTGATGGTAAGCAGTCACTGCAAGCTAAGAACGCGTGCGATACTTGAAGTATCACAAACGCATTGCCAACCCAAGGGATAGAAGAGAAGAAAGGAAGGGAACAGAGGGTTAATCTGCCATGATGGGGCAACCAGCGCTTTTGCTTATACATAACAGTACTGTTACTTTACGCTAATTTTCTGTGAAAGGGTAGTACTTTGCCAGTCGAGCCGGCCCACTTGCACCGGGAGCAGCATGGCCTTACTATTACTGTAACCATAAATTCTAAAATCATTTTAATCTATTTTTACGTCATTAAATATTATATTATTGTCTTTTTAAATTTTAACACAATTTTAATTATCAATCAAAACAAAGTAAAAATAATTATAAATTTGATAAGATACGCTGTAACACAATATCTATGAGGTCGGCGCGGTGACGAGGCACGCACCAGTTTACGCTATTCCCGGCGAGCCTAATTTTAACCATCTGCGTCTCTCAGTCTAGTTTTAGGAAGTGGGCCGGCATCGTTTCGTCGAATCAATCCAAATGTATCCGTATCTCACATCCATAATCATCAAAAACGCAGCTATAGTTACAGTAGATTATTAGAGCTAGTAATTGACTTAGTATAAATTAAGGGCCGGCCCTTCTATACAAAAAAGCTTACGACGTTAACTTCATTCGACTATATTGCAAGCTTGTGACTAGTTTCATTGCGTCGATGAGAATTTACGAAGGACCACCATCTGATTTTTAACAAGTTTTGACATTAATTTGTTTAGTTTGTATGGGCCTGTCCATATATAATAAGTCTATAGCTAGCAGAAGTTTTAATAGATTATTATAGCTAACTAATAAACATTCATAGCCTACATATTGATTTTCTAATCAGGATAGAGTTACAAGCTCGAAATTTTAATTGGATATGGATTAGATACAAGAGCGAGTGATGCAATACTCTAATGTCAATCACTTGGACCTATCACTGATGTTTGTGAATGGACTGGCTACATAATCGCGGGTCCAATTATCGAAATGACACAGACGTCAACATCAACTACAGCGAGAGACGATACCGAGCTAAATCTATAATGGATGAGCACGTCCAGCGTCAATCTAGTAAACGAGATCGCATAAATGCAAACGAAAATATAACAAACGCATCGATGACAATTGTATTCAGTAATTCATTAATCTTATCTACCGTAATGTAGGCATTGGGGAATCGGGACGCGTTCGAATGAAGCAGCGAATAAATTTCAATTAGAGCAATCAGGACGGTCAGTCGCGGAAGTTTCTGGATCCGATGGGCACGGGATAGCGGAGTTGCACCTTGCATACAAAACTCGTCATGCTTAGTGCATACAAAGGAGGACCTCCGCCGCAAATCATTAGAATTGCGGTAACCGAGATGTGAGGAGAATTGTGTTTGATGTAAACGCAAGATAATGATGTTTGGATTTTGGATTACTAAGACTTATGTTTCCATATTAGAACGAACAAAAAATTTTGTTACTTTCACAAAAAGGTCAAACTCATGTATAATATAAACAAGTAATAAATATGGAAACATGCAATAAAAAAACTACCAAAAATTTTTTTCATATAGTAAAACAATAAAGTCCACGTTTAATATATAAAAACTATACAATTTAAATCTTTCGAAAAACAAAACCTTGATAATTTGTTAACAGCGACAGGAGAAGTTTGTGTAACGAAGTCCCTAAACAATGATATAAGCGATCCCATCAACTGCCGCGAAATATCTCAACCGCTGACAAGCTGACCCAAGTAGCCAACTCGGACTTTACATTCGCCGACGTAACGAGGGACGCCGGCTCGCCCATTGTATTTGTGCCTACACAATTTATTTATTCGACAAACATTACGAAGACACAAAATCTCGTACATAAATACATGTGAAAGCACATATCAAGTATCGGAATGCAAACGGCAGAGCGTGTCTGAATTATGCAACAGAATCTCGGGCGCAGGTCTGCCGTAATAGTACAAGGAGTGGACCAAAGATCCTAAAATAATACAGTGGCGGACCGTGCCTCAAAATAACGTCGATGCGGAATCACTCATCAACCAAACGCGTTCGCTATTTCCAATGACCTATATATGGTTTTATTACACAATATTTATTGTATTACGTAGCCGTACATCGACCCGCCTTTTAAGCGAATAATTTCTGGTTATCACTGAACTTATGGAAATATACTTTTTGCATGATCGAGAAGTTTTTAATTGATTTTTATATGAATAGTCTTTGTCTTTCAGCAAAGATTAATTCCCGGAACCATTACAGACATGACAGCGCAGGTCGCGCATAAGAAATAACCAAGTAAAACCGAAATCTCTTAATTTGTCCAGTAAATAATTAAACGATTATTACTCTTAAGCCATATCTGCTATAAGTATGTTTTATCCGTGTCGACAGCGAACAGGATAATTACAAGACTACACGGGTATTTAAAGCGAAGTTTTGTAATGATATACAATTAAAAAATGCCATCCGTTCATTCATGTATAGAAATTGCATTAATAATTTTGCAGGACGATAAAATTACAAGACTTATATTACATGTGATGTATCCGTGAATTTTCGATAATAACTCCTTACATAATCATTCGAGTTATTGTTAAATTTCGAAATGTACGAGTAAATGTTACATTCATTACAAATGTATAAAACAATAATGTCCATACAATCTAAAATCAAGATACAGATCTACTAAAGAAACAAAAACTAGAACAATAGCTTTAGAGCGGCGCTCATTAGCTAAGGAACGTTTCGATGAAACAAACGATGATACTATAGTTAATCCTTAAACCACACGCAGTGACGATTACAACGCACCTATTAGTCAAATTAGCTTTATTGTTAAATCACGTCAGACTTGAGCAATCGGCTTATACACCGACAATTATGCCACACAATACGATGACTCAACAAAAATTGCTAGGGCGTTTATCAAAACAATGGTATTGATAAGTTAATATAGGGAGGTGCGAGACAAATAACGAGCGATGTCTAGTATAGACCCGTCTCGCGCGTCGTGCGGAATACGTTATGGTAACGCGTGAGTCACTCGTAGAAGCAAACACGAGGTAGTAGACATCTAAAAACTAAAATTTACGACCAGCGCCGATAGGCGACTGGCGACAGATTTTTTTGAAATTGATCTATACGTGCTCTGGGATATAATATTGCGCTAGGAACAAGAAAACATTACACGCTGAAAGTGAAACTTAAGATGTTGCGAAACGTGGACAAGGCAAAGAATTTAAGATTAGAAGATCTGCTCGGAGTGAGGGCAGTGACCGAATTCCGCATTTATACCGCTAATTCATGCACAAGAGCATCTGCATCCTATGTGGCCGACTTGCGTGCTACAGGCGTAGAGTCAGCTAATACCATTTATATTCACACCAGATTGCGGACATAGCACGATTAGAATACTAAAACAATCAAATTTATGCAAGTAACATAACTTTTATGACAGCAGAAAACATCAAAAAAAGTAAAGTTAGAATGTAGGTTGCATTTGTTTTATTCGCTAAACATTATTTTAATGAAAATTTCAGAAAAGGTATTACAAACATCGCGGGAGGTAGTTATCTCTCAAAATCGTAATTACAACTTGAATATTTCAAACAGATTTATAGACGACATGTGAACAATAAGCCATGTTACCACGGACATGTTATTTTCGTACGTCAAGAAGACCAACCGGGGTAGGAGATTATCATCGCGAGTCCGTAACGAACGAAGCGACGTAATCGATTTCAACATATCAAAGCTGACAAGTAATCGAGGTCGAAGGCGAAGCGGTAGGCGCTGGTTGACTTGAAAATAAAAAACGATATGCAAATGAAATCGAACGATTAATTGTTACATACAATCGAGGCGGAGGCACCGTGCAGCTACTGGGTACAAAAAGAATTGAAAGTGCTATTAGCGATGCAGATGCAGTAACATTATCCATTGATGAATTGACTAACAACTTTGCGAGATCGTAAGTGCAAAAACTAAAAACTGCGCTTGATATAAAAATTATAGCAAGCATTTTCAAATTTTGTTTTATACAGTCCGCCTTGTGATAAGCAGTCACCGCATCCTATGAACTCTTATGATACGCATTGCAAATCCAAGAGATAGGAGGAAAGGGATGAGAGGGGAAAGATGAATGAAAGAAGAGGAGGGCCTCCTCGCACGAAAAGCAATAAATATTATTACTTTATGCCTATTCTGTAAGAGGATAACACTTCTCCGATCAAGCCAGGTGGTGGAAAGAGCTATTACTACTAAAACTACTTCAACATGCAAAATATCCGTTTTTTAGTTTTATTTATCATCAGTGATAATTATCGTGCCATGTAGAGAGTTAGAGTTACTTTTTAATAAAAAAAGATAATATAAACTGACATTGACAAGTCATTTAGAATAAATGCCTTAACCGAAAGTAATTTTCAATTTAATTCTATAATCCTTCTCACATACAGATGGGAGCCCGGAGCGACGAAGGCGCTATTGAAACTTACTAGATCAAACACCTGCTCCTCGATTTTTTTTGTTTTGTTGGGTTTTATCGAATATGAAAATAAAAATGTTACCTGGATTATAATAATAAGATACCATCATATTATGTAGAGAAGCTATTCAGAAACGAAGTAAGTCACAAGCTGGCAACACACTCGAATAAAATTAACGTGTGACTAAATTCGTTTCGTCGCCTTAACGGTAATTTACAAGAGAATCTTTGGACATTTTTTCTAAAAGGAAGGGCCCGATCCTTAGTTTATAATAAGTCAATGGAGGTACGCATCTTCAGATACATTGAAGGATTACAGCATAATTCATCTAATGTAACGAAGCAAATACTAGTTCTATTTAGTTACAGGTTTCAAAAGTCTGAATTAAAATTTGAAACCACTTTATACTATTAAACTAAATCGTTACTCATACCTACACATATTATGTAATTATAGAGGCAACGGTTGAATCGTCTCGATTACTATGACCCATGTAAAATGAAAGGCCGATTCATTCATAATAACGAATCAATAGTTACAAACGAAACGGCTTCCAATACCGAGGCGTCATTCGGTAACCTATAACCGGTTTCTGACGTTAATTACAAACAGATAGACTGTGTGATTGCTCGCTACCGAAATGATCCGTTTCGACACCGTGCACCGGTCAAATGATAATAATCATCGATTCCATTGATAGGTTTTTATATGAATGATTAATTAGAAATAGGTAAATTACTTTTGTGTTGAACACGAAAATGATTACAAATTAGTTTTTGTTTATACTTAAGTGTTGAAATGTATAAGTAATTGAATGAGTGATCGCTCTTATCCGAATTCGCCTGTCAATTCCGATTTTGCATGGATACGAAACACTCACTCATCATTAAGATTTCTCGAAAGCCGATCGTTTACACAAGCCTTTTCTTTTCAACTCAAATCCTCGAAAAAAAAAACTTAACGAGCTATATACAAGTATCTTCTATTTAACAAACTTACCTAGAACGTGACTGTCGCGATACGTATCGATGCCTTTACTAATATTAGGTGGATCGATATCAATGCCAATTAATAGAACGGGATTAACTCTAGTGCCATCTGAACTACCGTTGCGGATGGTGAGACATGTGGGGGTGAGATAAGTGTGCATGTGAGTATGGTTGTCCTAACGAGCTTAGGGGAAGGGGTGACGGGCACGGCGGGTGCTGATGGTACTGCTGCAATGGCGACGGGGCTAGGCCCGGGTGGTGTTCTATAGGATACTGCGCGGAACCAGCGTACGCCAATTGTCTCACCTTCATATCGTCGTCTACAACGTTATATGTGAGCTCCGTTTCCTCGAAGCCTGTGGCAGCCATTCTCTGCTCGCTGGTCGTCGGCGGGTCCGGTGAATTGAGACAAGTCTGTATGAGCCTCTTTCCTGAATCTGACGTGATCATTGGTTGTAACTTTCTTGTTGCGAATGTGTAAACGTGGCCCGTTTCGGAAGCGACTAGTAACATGACCTGTGTTCCCGTCAGAGTTGAGAGCTCGTAAGCCTGGAAAAAAAGAAAATGAATTATTTTCTATAATAGATTATATAGCAACGAATATATTTTTTGTGAGCATTTTTGTGAACAACAGGTTCCAGCTGATATATATTTGCATTCCTAAAACTGGTTAACATTTAGAATGACACTTTGCAGTTCATTTAAATTCAGGATCATTATCGCAATGTCTAGCTCTATTAGGTCACTTTTCGGACGAACACTTTCAAATTAAAACTATGACATTTCATATATAAGCTACGTCACAGTTTAATTCATTTTAGAATACTTCAATATAAGCTTAATTCACTTTGACTGTCTTTAACCTGGTAGTCCTTTTTTACAAAAAGCAACTGGACTAATTATTGTTTTTTTTAGTTCACACATTAAAATACACCTAAGCTAAGCTTATAATGGACATGAAAAAGCAACTTTTCAAATTCGATAGAGACCTAAGGTCAGTCGAACTTACTTTTCAAATTCACGAAATCTCTCGCAAAAACTAAAATCGTATATTGTTTCTTAACACATTTGTACGCTGTTACCATTCTGTAATAAAAGTCATATCGATAGGACAATACAATACAAGTTACACGCTTGACCTGCCACAATCGTATACATATTTAGATTGAGGAAAACATTTCCAACCTTTCACCTCTCCCACGCTTGTATTACAAAGTAAACGAACATTTTCGGGAGCAACTCTCACGGCAATATTTGTGTTTGCCCCGGGAATTATCACACCCACTAGCGCCACCTACACAATCCGAGACGATTTACATATAAACAGAGTGATTTCAACTTTAGGCGTACGAGATAAACTCAAAGCCGATTGAAGGTTAATTATTTGTCGAAATTGCGGTAGTTTTAGAAGTTGGCGCTTAAATTGACGTTAAAGTTAAAACAAACTTAAGTGTAGACACAAGTTTAGATTTACGTGTGATATTTATTAGGTTTTTGCTTTCCATATTACGTGAACCGTATTATATGTGACATGGTTCATAAGCAGCTATATCCGCGTGAAATTTAAAGAAAATCATTACAATTATATCTAAATTCATTCAGTTTCAACTTCGTCCGCGGGGAATAGTGTCTTTGGGTAGCATTTTTAATTATTTAGGCTAATTAATTTACAAATAAGACACATACGTTTAAATACTTTAATGATCTATTTATTATATTCAATCGGAGCAGTATTTCCATACAAACTTTTATTCCCTAATCCCTATTGTTATTTTAAACCCTTGAATGTGTTAATTTATTTATATCGAATCAACAGCGTCAAACTAAACTCTAAAAATGACAATACTTCCACACCACTTTTCACCTAACCTTTTCAACACCTTTTTCGCATTAAAAATTAGCCTATATTCTTTCTCAGGCTCTAGACTATCTGTGTACCAAATTTCATTTAAATCGGTTCAGTAGTTTCGGTGTGAATGCGCTACAGACAGACAGGGCTACTTTCGCACTTATAATATTAAATAAGGATTTAAACAGTTATAATTGCAATTTTAATCACCTTACGTTCTCTTATTGTAACGTATTTTTAAAGCGCATAATAATCTTATAATTATACCAATCGTATTCAACACACAATTATTGTTTATTAATACAATTAGTACCTAATAATACAGGTAAACTGATAGCATAGTTAGCATTCAAGTTTCCTGCTTAGATATAAATATAAAATGTAGAAATAATAATCAAATAATAGTGTCAATTATTATTTGAATCTATAATCACTACATATGTAGTATAAAACAAAGTCGCTTTCTCTGTCCCTATATATGCTTAAATCTTTAAAACTACGCAACGGATTTTGATGCGGTTTTGTTTAATAGATAGTGATTGAAGAGGTTTATATGTATAATAACATCCATTAAATAGTGGAGGAAAAATATATAATATCTATTTATACCCTTGCGAAGCCGGAGCGGGCCGCTAGTATTAGATATTTTACTACGATTCGATATTACTATTATCTGACTCCTAACTACCTTCTATTTGTTTTACCTGCATAGTATTCTATTGTATGTGCATGATTTACTGTGGAAACTTTACCAGTTTTTGTAATATTTTACTGTTCCTATTTATGGTATCATAAAACTGTTTGTTTTCCTAATAAATAAAATTGAAATAAAGATAAAGCAATAATAATTTGCTTTATAGATAAATGCTAGTTCTCTGGTGTCCAACGAAGAACACACAACAGTACCGTACAGTCACTCCTGATACCGTTGTGGCATTGCAGTAGTCTGCCGCTCAACGTCCCGGGAACGTACGTCGCGGTTGTATGCTACCTTTAGCCTCCCGGCTCCGAGTCCTCCTGCGCCATTGCACCCGTCCCGGCGCTCGAGAGTGCGTAACTGCATTTCTCCCAAGTAAAAAAAAAAAAAAAAAAAAAGGTGTTTGTCCTTGTGGGTCTCCCCACCTTGCCTCGGAGATCACGTTAAGCTGTCAGTCCCGCTTGTTATCACATATCTGATAATAATCGTTAACTCTTGATAAGTAAATTGCTCTTATCCAATAAGTTACTGGTTCGCCCTTAGAGTTACGGTGGTCAGATAGCAATCGCTCCGTGTAAAAATTAGTTACCTCCCAAATCCGGAGAAGAGTAATAAGATCCTTGGTAATCTCGTATAATACCGGGAATAATGCTAGAAAGAAGAAGAAGATGACGAAGAAGAAGATGAAGAAGAGTCGCTAGAAGAGACTGTTAATATTTTGTATTTTGTTAATAATTGTTTTAAATTAGGGAATCTAATATGTCTAAATCTGCCTAAAATTTTACTTGATCGACCTACATATACAACTTCTGATATTACTTAAGTTCAAAATATTATTATTGCATTTATGAAACCTATCACGATCTAATACGTAGGAAACTGTGTGACGTGCAAATGTCAGATGATAAAAAAACAGTCAATCAATCAATGCTTCAATTGTAAGATTGATATTTGAACACTGATACTATCTGATATACAATAAGTGTTTCAAGGTTTTACCGGCCCTTACATATGTTAACTATTGACAAATTGAAAGATTTTTAGATTAGCCCTAGTTATGGAAGTGATTTTCTTTCTGAATGTGTATCGACTTGATGTTTTGAGATCCGTACGTGCAAAAAGGATAGTCTTCGCAAGGGTTCAAATTAATTTTGTTCCTAAGGAACCACCTAAGGAGTCACAGCCAAGGATATCATCGAAACCGCAGGCAGCATTCAGAGCTAGCTAGCCGATGAGTACATGAGGTGATGATGGTGTTTTCATTCTATGTAAATTCTTTGTTTTTATCACTTAATTAATCTTCTTATCGATTGGTTAGTGGTCAACCTAGTGTCAGAGTTGTTCAGGTCGCCCGTAGTCCTCTGACTTTGACTTATCGTCATGTTGTCTAATTGTCAACAGCCGGAGCCGACTTTTTACATGCCCTCCGAAGCACGGAGACGCTCGGTTGAAATACCAGAATGCGATCACCCATCTAGTGACTGACCGCACCTAAAGTTGCTTAACCTACCGATCGTTTACCGATCAGCGGGTGCAATCGGCACTATGAGCGTCTCAATTAATTAATGAAACTAATTAATGAAAAGTCGGTGTGAATATTAGAATACCAAAAATAAACATGCAGTATAAAGATTAAACATTCTGCTTTAAATAACATATTTCTTTGAATATAGACTACTTTTAAAACGTAATTGTAGACGTAGGAAAAGTCAATTGTTCTATGACAAAATAGTTGAAGGTTTTAAACGCGAAAATCCCTACTGCTCTATCCTTAGGTGCAACAGCGGCCAGCCAGCGCTATAGAAGCGCTATGGAATTACTATGAAAAGGAGATCCGTTTATTTACTTTATCTAGATAAAGACCGCTTATTAGACGCCACGATCAAGTATTGTTTATAGTGTGAAACTATAAGAAAAAGTATCATCACAAGGTGTGGCCGGCATATCCTTATTGGAGCGTAATTGATTTTTAAAACAATCAATAATGAACCTAAGCTCATAACACGCACGGCTAAATATTCATTGTCATTTAACTAGACCGCACTTGCCGTGTAACCGATCAATGAGATGATTGATGATAAGACAGTAATTAGTGACTCTTCGTTATCAAAATGAACTTTATCGCATAAGAAATAAGACTCAAGGAGGTTGATAGTACGAATACCGAAACCGAGATCCCATCTTTAATGAGTTTAGGTTTTAATATGATTAACGAGATATGAACAATTTTCGCGTATAAAAATTACGAAGAATATTTTTCACCGTTAACTGCCATTTCTCTCTGATTGAATACTTGAAATGGCATCCAATTACACATCGTCCATTTACTCTTGAACTGTCGAGGTTTCTTCAGTTACTGTACTTATTGTAAAGGGTGTGTGTCACATTTTTGTTTTTATTTACCTATGATACTATTAAATCCTTACATGGATTGTTTTTGATACAACTATTTTAGTTAAAAGTACTAAGATTTTTGGAAGTTTTTTCTATTATTGTATGGTGCTCAATAAATTTTGGCAAAGTCTAAAACGGTATAAGCGTCACCAAATCCTACTGATGGCAGGTGTTAACGCAGACAGGTTATAATTTTTTTTTTCTCTGAGAAATGCATTTACGCACACCACTGCACGTAGTGTACTCGTCAAGTACACTAGGCAATGGTAGTGTGGGACTCGACCGCTTGTTAATCAAGCAGCAATACCCACTAAAACTCAGAGGAGCTCAGCGGGTATGATACGCTAACCCAAATTGATACCGACTGTGTATCTTCACTTAAACAAATTCTCCTTGCTGGACGGACTTGAGATTGAAATCTATTTGCAGTCAGACCTGTATTTATATCTAAGTGGAATGTAAACACAAACGGTTTCAATTGACAATCAATGCAGGGAGAACACCCCAAACACAAACCTAAGGGCGGTTTTAGTGACCGGTCAATGGACTGACCATAAAATAACGTATTTTTACACTTGACGTATTTTTACATTTTCATTCTCCATTCTCGTCCAATTATGGAAACGCCACCTATGAAATTTCACTAAGAAAAATTTAAAAAAATACTTACGATGTTAACGCCGTATTTTGACATATGAAGAAAGTTAAACATGACATGTTGATTAAAAATCAAATTAAGTCATTACCAATGACAGCACCAGGAAAATTAATAAACTACTTAAAAATCATTACGATACAAGAAAAATGAGTAGACAGTGAAATTATTTACGAATTTGATTGACAGTTGAAGTGACCAAAAATATAAGAATCCCAATATTAAAAATAATAAAGTCGTCTTCAAAAATTTCTAAAGTTTTTTTTTACTTTTTACTAATATCTTCTATTGCCAACATGTATGCCAAAAGCGGTTCTAGTAATAGCCTAATAAAATACCTATAAAATATAAGCAAAGTCAGGTCGGGTCACTAGATAAATAGTACGATTATGGCCAATAAAATAAGTAACCAGCAATAAAACGATTAATGCACAAAAATTTGGAATAACAGCCGACCATAAATATCTGAGGTGTGATTTTAACTTTATTGCTTTTGTTACAAGTAACTTTATAGTTATTTTCATGGATATAAATAAAAACGGCAATAATTACAGTAACAATGTTTTAAATTTAAAATGTTTTACGAGAATTAGAGTAATACAACCTCTTTTTTAAAATGGTCGTATAGTACTTGATCATTAAAAGTACACGTAATAGAAATCCAATCTAACATATAGTAGCAAATCAGACATTATTGCAAGTTAATATAAATATTATTTTATTATTATTAGGAAGGCCTCACTTCGATGAGGAAGATGCTGTCCGTCTTGGTGGCTACTAAAAATCACAACAGACGATTAACTGTGAACTAATTTGCTCCCGAGATTAGATAGAAAACACGCTGTGTAACATGATAAACAGACTTTACAAAAGCGGAAAAAAGAAAAAAGTCGAAGATCATTTTATGGTGATTAGCCCTATATCTAAACTAAGATCCTCAAAATTATACATCAAATTAAGAATAACAGCCTTATCCTCAGTCATGAAAATAGTGTGTGGTTATAAATTTTTGGTTCAAAGTTTTGGGCATTTAATCGTGGGTTGAAAATCGTACTATAATATAATTTAAAAAAAGTGGCAACGTATTTAAATTAATGGAATGAATGAATTATCGATATCGTAAGATAACGTATAATAAAAAGTCAGTGTCAAAAACTTTCACCAAGACTTAAACATAAACAATTAATAATAAATCTAATTCTTTATGACGCAACATAATCCGTTAATTTATTTAATTATACGCGTACTAATGTTTGACAGACCTGCTCCCATTTGCATCGTACAATAAACAACACGAATAAAAAAATATTAAATACAGCAGTTATACTGAATGTGTGCAAACTTGTGTGGGTTATTGTAGGTTTTTTCAAAAAGGCTCAAACAAGTGATCCAGTTAAGTCAAAAGTGATTGTAGTATCAGGTGCAAGAAATCTGTGTAACTCGTTGTTCAGAGCGTGCGCAAAATTGTACCCAGAAATCGGTTGTGTGCATCAAATTAACAGAAATGCATTTTAAACTTTCTTAAAAGTTGAAACAAGTAATAAACACAAATATCATTTCTCAAGACTATCTAGTTGTGCAATGATTTAAACAATAGCTTTAAACAATTTTAAGCAAGTAAAGCCAAAAAAAATCAGTTAAAGGCAAATGGGGTTTTGGGTCTGGTTTTTTCAAACGTCTATATAATATATATTTGTATTTCGAATATAACTTGTGTTTCACGAATCATCACGAGGAAAATTAACTTAGAAGTAATTGTTATGTATAATACATAAATGGACTTTCGTTCCAATGTTTTTCGGTTTGAAGGACAAGGTACCTAATAAAATT
Source organism: Hestina assimilis (assembly GCA_023373885.1). Lineage (NCBI taxonomy): Eukaryota > Metazoa > Arthropoda > Insecta > Lepidoptera > Nymphalidae > Hestina > Hestina assimilis. The sequence goes on from CM041751.1 coordinate 2,035,436, forward strand.
ACTGGGAAAAGGTGATTTTTTAAATCTAATATACAAAAAGGCTTTAGCCGCTTAGTGGCTATCCCAACCGAATGGTTCTACATTTATCTTAATCACTGTCTTCTTAATTTTAATTTTAGAAATATTTAGTATAAAGTAATAGCTAATTGGGCAAAGGAAATTTAAGAAGATATAATTATGTCAAGGTTGGCAATGAATTGTTTTGGAAAAGCTCATAGGCTACGACAACCATCAGAGGGCTTACCATTAACTCTTAATGCGATTCATATGACAAACCAAAAACATGCCAAAAACTAAATCGTTATTTACCACATATATATTTATACGCAATGCTCATATAAAATTTTAATCTACTTACTGTCAAAATTGAATAGATTTTTTACTAAAAGTTAAATAGTAAGCACGGAGGTACGCCGTACTTGCTTGCTTGCTTGCTCGGCAATTACCTATTTTTGGTCAAAAATCCCAAATTTAAAAAACTACACTAAACATAAGAGTAATAAGGCAACTTTTCCAAAATTTAATCAACTTACATCTGAAGTAGGTCCTTAAGATATGGCCGTCATAATCTATACTTAAAGCTGATCTTGTCAAAACTTATATTGATTACAAAACATGCCAACCTACCACATTGAAGTTACCGCCTGAATTAATTATGTTATTAAGATAGCATTACGCTGTGTTACTTAAAGAAACTTGTTTTGTAGTTACATATTCGTTATTCAACTAATGCGAAATTTCATTCTTTCTTTATTCGTTACATCAATTTCTGTATTACAAAGCTTACTAACGAAATATTCATTGAAAATTTATTTCACAAATAAAATTGAAGATCGGAATATTGTGCTGTTTTCTGATGGTGATAATCCTTGTGATTTAAAATTTAGATATTGTAATTGAATTTAATTGAATTAAGGATGAAACAAGTGACAGAACATACTCTACACCGTATGTACCCGGCGCTTCAAATAGGAACTTTTTGCTACGACTCCCGAGATAGGGTACTCGACAGTCAGTGATAGCTAATAGCTCTATAGACAAGATAATCATCTAGTTAGCGTTGGATAAGACATCGGATGCGGGATGATACGTATAAAGATTAAAGACTATCTTAAGACAACTATAAAAAGAGGAATTATAAGTAATAAAGAAAGTAGAAGCATTGTTGTTAGTGCCAAGAAAAAATAAATATTGATAAAACGGTGGTTCAAATTCCAAGGATAATAAGTACAAATGCGTTTACATAATATACATAAGAATTACCCACTCAATGGCTAACGTTACACACACAACACACAAACACAAAATACACCGAAACAAATGAACCTAAGGTAGGTTCACCACACATCAGACAAGTCGTCAATTTACGGTATAAACCAAAAATATAACAATACCATTTTTATTATAACAGGTATTGTTTGAAATACTTTTATTATTGATAAAAAATACTGACCCAATTTTCTTATCTTTTGTAATAAATTAATTAAAACGAATTCGCTGTGTCAATATATTATTGAATATTCGCTTGAATTATCCTAAACCTGATTTAAGCTTATTATTTTGAATGCCATTTCATTATTTTTACATCGATATAATTTGCACGTGTTGAAAGCGTTTTTTTATCAGTAGATAACGAACATAAAAGCATTTTGTATAATGATCCAAATATAAAACCTTTAAGTTTATTTTAGCCGTGATAAAAATAAATATTTTATGTAACATTAAATGTTTTAAAACCGTATCGTTCTGCAGGTAAGTATAATAAAATTGGAGAAATTTAAAACGTCCTGACAATGAAAAATGTCAGTCAAATCACTCATGCGCGAATAACCACTTACGAATCGCCTTAAAAAATATAATTTGATCATTGCAAATCGTTATAATAATATAATAATCATTATATAATTTGTCTGTCTTGCAAAAACAGTTGAAGGCACCAGAGGCCGAGGAACTTATGATTCAGAGTGAAATTATTAAAAAAAAAACAATTTGTGACAAGGCATTAAGAGATGCGACATTTCTCCGACAAGTGCGACTCGTGACATGGGCAAGGAAAAAAATTGCTAATTGCAAGTACAATGGAGTACAAAGCGACCGCGCTTCCCACGGAGCATCCTACGGCGCGAGCGTGCCGAACATTTTAAGGCTGCTTGTCTTTTATTGCCAAAAATTAATGCCCGGTAAACAGTCCTTAATTGCAAGCCACTTGTTTAACTCAACTTCTGAAACACGAAGCGCCGGCTAGGGACCGACTAAGGATTTTTTCGAGAAAACCAAACGAAGAGAAAGTAAAATTTCTTAACTGTGACGCATAATTTAATCAGCTTAATTATGGCAAAGGTCAATATAAACTAAGCACCATATTAAAATTGCAACATTTTAGATCATTTAACAAATAAAAATCTGATAAAAATTAGAACAAATAAAAAACCTAATCCAAACCAAACAATCCGTAAGTTATGTAAATATCAGAGCAAATGATAAAGTTAAATCGACTAATGAATTTAAAATCAAACGCATGGAAAAACTAATGTATATTTAATTCAAAGAGCAAATCCACATTCAAACAAATACAGGACGGCTAATGAAATGCAAAGTGCGCCTACGGCGTTAAATTGTAGTCGTTTAACATGGGTTTAACTTACGAGCCAACTCTGAATAATTATCGACACTTGCTCACCACACATTCGTATCAAGACGTGATTAACAATAATCACTATGTTGACGATAAAAACTGTATAATTTAAATCAGAACATGAAATAAAATCATCTGATATGACACCCAGTAGTGAAGTTCTGTATTTTACCCAAAACCATCGAATTTTTATAAATTTACAGATATTGGGACATCGACTGGCGGCGACATTGTCGATTTTAAAGTTCTAAGCTGATGAACTGAATTGATTGCAGTTTTTTTTAAATTAAAAGCTAGTTTAACCGGTATGTTTTATAGATGTATGAAACTATTATATCCAACTTTTAAAAGTAACTAGCCCTATTCCTAAATTAGCCAGAAAAATGTTATATTGAAATTTTAGATATTGGACATGATTAACATTCAAAATAAAATTACAAAAATAGCAAAAGCAACTTTGGCGTTATTCTTATTAACAATATAGTTTTAATTAATGTTAATAAACCAAGACAACCTAGATTTAGAGGTGGTATTTTAATTAGCTGTTTACATTTTCTCTTACAGATCTAATTTTATTATAAACATTTTATAACATCTAGAATTGACGACGTATCATTTTTTCCATTTATTCCTAGTGATACGATATTAATGATTACATCCGATTGTAATTTTGGTTTTACTGTCAGCATAATGAATACCTTGACTTATTTGGGCTTGCTGACGTCTACTTTCACTGGCGCCCCGGGTAGATAACCATTATCGTCGCTCCGCAAACCGCAATTCCTATGATAATGAGACGTAGTCATGAGGATTATACGAGTGGTTTGAATCGTACACATTAGTGCAGGAATCAAAAGCTTGCTTATAGCATTAGAATGCACGAATACTCCTTTAATTTAATTCTAATATAATAATTACTCCTAGAACTATTACATATAACCTTAGAAATAAAATTAAAATTAATATTTGGAAACCACGAACGAAAAAATATGGTAATCAAAAAATATAGTGTGAAGGTGCATTAATGTATAATAGCCTACCTGATGCTATTAAAAATTGTAAAAATATTTAGGAATTTAAGAACAAGCTAAAGATACACATTGCTAAAAATATTGTATAGTGTAGCCATATTACTTTATACTAATAAAATACAATAAGTTATAGAAGTAAGGTTAGGTTAAATCTTTTAACTGTAATAGTTTAAGTAGTGTTAAAATAATGTCTTTAAACCGATTTCTTCAAAATCTCTAACATTTTTAGATATATTGTTTTGTTTAACGTGATCCCATTTTAGGTAATGTTGATCAAATATCCAGAAATGTGAACGGAACTCATCAAAGTATGAGAGCTAATTATTATTCGCCATCGCTGCATTCACATTTTTACGTCCTTATGTCGTTAGCAGCTAAGTAGTCCAATTATACATGTTTACGTTTGAAAAATCATAACATGTTGTGAATTTATTTATTGCACTTCTACGTCAGTATAATGATGTCCTTGGACTTCTAAATACGAGTTTCCTGTTCCTCAATCCCAACGGGGTTGTGCTATAAAAACTTAACTTAACTATTATATTTTAAAAAAAACTTGTAACTGCATATTTGTCAATCACAGCTGGACAACCAGATGTCCAGATATAGAATATAATATGTTTATACATCATTGATTTATTAAGAGGCATAACAAGCATAGATGAATAATATTATAACAACAACTGGAAAATTAATAATCGATCAACATCTTTCCATATTAAGGATTCAAATTTGAAAACAAATGAAACACGTGTAGTACAAATACGATATAAAGCACCAGGGTCCGAGGAAACCCCAAAAACAGGTTATGAAAGGCCAGGTTGCCATATTTGTGAGCGGTTGTCGAGTGGATTAATCGTAAATGGTCTAAACGAGCCTTCTGCCTGCCCAAGTTTACGGTCCACGTGGCTTTGTTTGCCATTTGGCTATGTTTACATCATAAACTGGTATTAAATGATGCCCTTATAGTTGATTCGTAAAATTATTCTCCATATAACGAAAAATGATGTCTCAAAAAATTGTACACTTATATTTTATATATATTTTTTATCGTTGATAATTATCATCAGATAATACTGTCGCTACCAGGAATTCTCGAAATGTTTTAATTATTAAGAATCTCGAAGGGAATCATTTATGAGTTCGCCAACCCTCGATTCTCATTAAATCAATCGAGATACCCGTAATGATCAAAAAGTGAAAGTACTCGTCAGGCTTCATTATCTCTCACTACAAGATCGGAAGCCACACGCTTAATCACGATTAATACACGAAAACGATCGACATCGAACACACTTGCATTTTAAACACCAAAAATTTCCATTCCCTTTTATATTTAAGGTCTAAAATGTTTTCAACTTACTGCAGAATTAAAAAAGCCAGGTCGTATTCAGCTTGTTTGTTTTGAGCTCGTCAGACGCGACCGAAAACTTGATTACAGAAAAAAGGTAGTATTATTCAGTATGAACCAGTCGGCGAATCTTTCCTTGAATAGCGGTACTATATGCAAATTGCATGGAATAAAATTCACCAAAATACAGATCTGAAGAATGCTTTTGAAAAGGGGATAAACGGTCTAAAAGTTGAAGTTGAAAAAACAGCACGCATTGAATTGTTTCAAAACGGATGCTATTGATATTATAGTAGAACCGAAAAGTGGTAGATATGACGACGAGGTAGCAGTTTAATAGAATTTAGTAATGGCTGGATAGATTAATTTAACCGACGCTTAAATAATAATTATCAACTCGGACCAGAGCATTATCGTAACTCCAGTGGCAAGTGGATTGCGTCCAAGAATAACAACTTTACCGCATTTAATATAAAAGTGTTTTGTGAAAGGTGCCGAGATAAAACAGCGGTTTTTGAAAGGTTTTACAAAACATTATTTAATGTTACATGTGATAACTTAATTATGTACATAAATTAAAAAAAGACATTAAATAATACGATTAATTTTGAGAATTATCTGGTTTTTATTGTAAATTTATCGACTAGTTGGAATCAGAATTTGATTATATAAGAAATAATACCATTTCATAAATCATGTTTAAGTAGCTCGAATGAAACTACCAAATCTAACACACAACAATAGAATGGAGAGGAGACAATGACCAATCCATGGAACAATGGGCAATACTTGATTCAATAGAGCGATACCTTGTAGGTGTTCAGTGCATAGTTATAAAATTAAACTTAGTGTCACATGCAAATTTAATGATATCGAATTGCTATCGATACCAATGGTGCCGATAATTGCACGTTTATAGTCTAGTTACCGTTTCATTCATAAACAAGCGAGATTGCTTTATGAATGGCGGTCCAGCTATGTTCTTAATTTATTGTGTCAGCCGAGCAACTTCCATAAGTTTCCTGTTCGCCTATTACCATTTATCGAATGTTGTCTCTGCAGACTATCATTTTGTAGACGCTAACTTGACCTTGATTTATTAAGTTCATTGAGAAACATTACTAAGTGTTAACCACATACAATTAACTACGAAGGCGACCTTACTCCGTCGTGATCAAAGTTATCGCCACTGGCGATAGTTGCCTATGGATTATAAAGACGGATTTTATCAAATACATTTACATTTAATTCATTATTGGGACACGAAAAAAGACACATAATTCAGTCCGCTATTATTTATAAGCGTAAACCTGTCACAACTGTTAATAATTCTTTTCTTAATAGCCTCTCATGACTGAATAAATTTTAGTGCTAAATAAACAAGCTTTATCTGTGATCTCCACAATGCAACGGGTCCGAGGGTAACAGGAGCCGACTGAAGCGCCGCGACGGCGATACCATCACGCCGATATGCATCAAGGAAGACCAGTTGTCAATACATTTCACCTGCGAACTAAGCAAACTTGATGGCCTGTCGGTGACCAGAACGAGTTCCCGTGAATTGTGTTGCTTCGGAGACATTTTTATACTTCTGTCTGACGACGTGAACATTGCGTGTCGCTCACATGTTAATTTATTTTCTATATTTAAGATTTATGTCGATGATTCTCATTCTAAAAATAATTGGAACAGGTTATCTAAAGTCAACCACTAACATTTATATTTAAAAAAAGTTACAATTTAGTTTACCGGTCTCTTTGAACTCGGGCCATATGCAAATTGCGAACTGATATTTTGCTAATCTTATTTACTGGACAATTCAGACGTCTACAAATAAACACAAGTGGTTCCAATAAAAGGTTCGTTTTGAACCAAGCGCCTCTAAGAGATGCCGCTCTCCCTAAATGGTTAATAATACGTCGTTTCCATGTTCTCGACCTACGGCAAATCCTCGGGACTCCGGGAGAAATGTAAATTGTTCTGGCACCTGACAAATAGCTTAATTAACGACTAACACGCGACACGTGAATTATTGAGATTATTTGAATAGTTCATTACTGAGCTTGCAGCGTACCGTTTATTATGCACAATTACGACCAGTTTTATGGTCGTTATACAGCGTCAGTAGGTCGCTCTAGATTTTTTTTTCTCTGGGCACATAATGTACATTTGATACGAGCGGTTTCTGGAAAGATTCTATTAGCAAGTTAAAACGTTTCAAGCTTGTCGTTGTTAAATTCAAATGCACGACAATTTAAAGGCTTTAAGTGCCGTCGAATACAATGAACAAAGGGAGCTGAAGGAAACGTTCTAAGTTGCCCACGTGTAGTAATTTAATAGAGGCATTAAATTTCAAGGTTATAATGGGAATTATGTAAAGAGATTTGGATTTTTTTTCGCAACGCAATGCGTCAGTAGGCGTCATGTGGGCGCGCACGTGATGACTCTGTGACTATGTTGTATAAAACTACACGACCGCTTGCGTGGGCGCCCGTCGCTACACTAACTCAAAAGCCTACAAAACGCACTATCCAAACTTCAAAGGATGGCGAAAATAACAATTTTTATAACATATCGTATAATTCGAGCAGAACTTACATGTGTCAACCTTGATTTAACGATCAAGGCTGTGAAAAAAAAAACGAGCATTTGAAAGAAGCGCCCGTAGCACGCGACGTCCGTGGCGAATTCCAGTCTCAAAATCAAAAAGTCGCCCGTTCCGGGAAACAATGATGATAAAAACAGTTAGGTGGTTCAATTGCATAACGATGCTGACGAAACTTGAGCTTTCCCACCGAAATCTGTACGTTTGGTGGATTTTTTAATTGACGAAAAAACGTAAACGCGTCGCCGTGCTCGCCGCAATCAAATAAAAACTTACTCGTTAATGTTTTATGTATGATATTCGCGATGCCGATACATTATTGATGGGGCCCCGCTGGCTACGTTCGGTTATTTTGACGGACCGCCAGATATCGATGGGGCTCTATGGTGGGCGAACGTCTTGGCAGTTTTTTCGTGACGGCTACAACTGATAAGATCTGCTGCCGAATAACGACCGTACGTGGTCGTATTACCATTATTACAATTTAAATCTGCTTAATTATACCACTTTATAAATAATTAACGCCATTCCGCGACTTCGTCTGCGTGGACGTCAGAATTATATTCAGTGAGCAATGAAAAATTTTGCGACTTCTATTTTTTTCTACAAGTAAGGCATCTCCTTTTTTGTACTCTACAGTGGTACGCGAAATTTCGCGTTTAATTATAATAGTGAAGGAATCAATCGCAGTCGTTAAGGCCGGCTAGGTAGATACCACTGCAGTGTCAGATATTCTACCGTACAGCAGTAGTGTGTTTAGCATTACTGTGTCGGTTTAAAGGACCCTGTAGCTAGCTAGGGCCCTCACATTTGCAATTATAAAATGATTTGGTACTTGGAATTAACACAATAATCAAAATTGATAGCATAGAATCTGACCACACTATTTGAATGAGTAGAAGTGTTGCCGTACAAAAACCAAGTTTCAGTCGTAGCTATACAGGAGATCTTACCACTTTTTGTAGCAGAAGAACTGCGTTGCGAAACTTGGATTTTTTAAATTATTTTTTTTATGGGATTTAAATATTCTTCATTAGTTTTATATATTTCTCAACAAATTTTGTCTACGATCAGGTATATTATCTAAATGGGATAAGCCCAAAGGAATAGGTCCTAAGTCCTCACTGAACTTATACCAGCAGGTGTCCATGCCTAGACTCATAAAGCTTACGTGCTAAACGTAATTTATAGCATACATTAACGGATTATAGTAATTATGTACTGTTTCGCAGTAACGCGTATAAATTTCTCGTCTGAACATGAAATGTATGGTTTAAAAGAATTATAGACGATACGCCATTGCGTGCCTTGCAACTAACTACTAGTTTCAGCCTCCGACTGTGTCCCCATGAAATGAGTTCTTCGAACGATTTCATCGTACTCCCATTCTTAAATATTTTATCCATGTACAAACATCAGCCAGTAACATTTTATTTATATGTATACAATAGATATAAATATGTATAACCTTTTATTGGAAGAAGCCGGCTAGGTAGGTACCACATAATTTTTTTTTTTTAAATAACAAGGTCTTGTTCTGACCGTTTATTTTCTTATCTAGAGCAACTGTTAATGAGTTAGCCGCTTAGATGAAACTGGCTTCTATGAGTAGCCATGCCCATGGTTTACCCGCGTTTATGACTACTGCGTACCACAAAAAATATTGTAATTAGCCATATAATATAGTCCACATAAATTTGCTAGATAGACAAATGCTGTCGTGGACTTTTTTAAAATCTTTTTAACTTTAACTGTTTACGTCGCGCACTGGACGAAAGCTGTCAAAAGGAGCGTTTTTTCGTTTTTGCCACATTTTTCACTGATGCTTCGCTCCTATGTGACGTAGCATGATGTTATACAGCCTTACTGTATATTCTGAGATTAGCGTTCAACCAAACAAACAAACTCTTCAGCTTTATAATATTAGTATAGATTAAGTCTGTATTGATTAACACAAGAGCCGATTTAAGAAGGTTATTAGACATGGCAGAATGTCATTGTATGCGATTCATACCAACTGACGAAAAAGATGTGAATAAATGCAGATATCTGTCGTCGGAACGTAGTCGTAAAATCCCACGGAATCGATCCCGTACTCCAGAACCGGCTCCCGATGCGCCAAACTTATGACTTACACATACGTGATACGGCAAGACTATTTTTTTTTAAATGTGCGGTTTTATGAAACCACGACGCTAGTGAAACTTTTAACTTTTTTATAATTCGATTTAGGCTATTAAAATTGCGTTCTGAATCTTAATTTAAAAAATTAAAAAAAAAAACAAAATATAAATAAATAATGTGTAAAAAGTAAAATAAAAATGAAGTCTCCACGGATGACCATAATGCGACATGCTAAAGACAAACTAAAAATTTTAGGTGATATAATAAAAGTTTTTCTTTAAAAAACAACAAAAAATCAAAAAAGTTCTGTAGGCATTTAGATAAATTTTTTTAAGCTCTAATAGTTTATCAGACTGAAGTTTGAACACTGTCGATGTTGTGACGCAGTCCATCCGTCCGTCAGCGCTCTGTAGCGAGGGACAGACAGCGGAGGCTTAGTAATAGGGTTCCGTTGGCACACTTTGGGTATGGAACCCTAGATTATTTGTTGAATTAGACATAAACGACCAGCAGCGAATTTCACTTTTTAGTTAACTATTTTTTTTTGGATAAGATACCCTAGATTTTCATATGGAATTGACTTTTTTAATTGTAGTATTTTTTGTATGGTATTCTTTATGGCTGCAATACTTGACTTTGTAATAGCAAAATACCTTATTATATCGTCAAAATTCATTATTCATCTAAATGCATTAAATGCAATTGTAATCATGGAAAGGTTTATTTCTATTTTGCCTGTCTAGCAATGCATACTTTTTAAAAAGTTTATTAACCCTTTCTGGGACAATGCCGTAAAGATCACTGCCTAGTATACAACCACATTATACCCAAAATTTATCTCACAGAAAAGCATAAAACGGACTACGATTTTTGTTTTATAGACAGAATATTAAAATATGTTTTGTTTTTAACTCTAAGCATAAAACTATTTGTACGTTTATATACAATATTTATATTTCATCTGCTAAATTATGGGCGCTTATGTAAGGCGCTTTGTAAGAGAGATGTTGATTTTTGCTCTATAACTATGGGCATAAGGTCTATAATTGAATGAGGATATGCGTTTTAAATTTTGCCAAGCGTACGCGCCTTCGGGGTAATTACGCTGAGATAGTCTTTAATTAAAATTTTCGGATACTTCGCGGAGTTTAACTTCAAAGGTAATTTTCGTACACTAATTACTTACTGTATTATTTTTATGCTACAAAATTCTTTCGGTTCCAAGTTTTTATAATCATTTTTTAATTATCTATTTATTTAATTACCTTTAATTAAATTCGGTTTATATTTAACAAAAGTTTACTTCAAAGACTTTTTTTAAGTATAGATATTTTTTTATCTCGAAAAGTTACATAATGTTTACATGCCGGAGTGAAGCGTGGTATTAAAAATTCATTCGGTGAAACAATCGCTTGTTACACTTGATCAGAATTCGGGTAATGGTCCTTCATAATCGTGCGCGTTTACGAGCGATTTTCTCGAAAACCCACCTCGTGAACATTTTAGTCGTGATCCCGAGTACACTTTGATATCACCGACGGCTAACGAACTAGTGTCTGAACGATAAATTCGCCGATTAGTCGACAAACTGTCCATCCCCTTACTAATCAGTTCTTACTGCCTGTCATCTGTCTATAGTAAACCGCGACCGAGATTGATGTTAATCCGTACGTCTATCGGTTTTTAAATAAATTAATATCAATCTCGTATCATTTGTTTGTGCTATAGAACTGTCATACGGTGAAAAAATAACACACTCGTATAGAAGAAAGCCGAGATCGTTCATTATTAATTCAATGCCGGATTTATCGGATTAGCGGCTGAAAAGCGCAGTTGGCTAAGCGATGGCACGGAGTACTAGGCGCGCATAACAACGAGGCGTTCACGCTAGGTGTCGCTGGGAGGCGGGCCTACGCGCCAGACGTTCCCTTCCCACCGACCAATCAATCTAACCTCCCTGCCCCCGGTGCGTACCGAATGTACACTACAACAATGAGTAACGTTCGTTTCGTTGGAGATCTGCATAGACTGGTGACCATTCCTCTAACTCCTAACAAGTCTTGATCTCCTAGTAGCTTGCTCGTTTAGGCGGCATCTCTTAGTGTTAACTACTAACCTATTCCATAGTATATAATAAACTAAATAAGATATTAATTAAGTACTAGTTTTCACAATAATAACTATTTCATAAATAAATATGATCAAATTTATGTTACCTACGTACACGTATGTATTTAGTTAACAATGGATTGAAATTTTAGAAAATACTTAATATAAAATATTCCACGAATTATATTTTAAAAATTAATTTTATCTGAGCGAATAGGTTAAGACAAGGACTTGCCAAAATTAAACAATTATATATTGCGTACACTAATTGCAAGCAGCGCGAGTCGACGACCCATATCTCACGGCCCGCGTTTTGTAATGCTAATAATGGGAGCGGACGAGGACCGCGTGGCGCTAGACTGTTATTTATTAAAATTTTGTGTATAATTTAAAGCGTTCTATATATATTCTAAGCGTTTTAAAAAAAGAGTATTATATGATTAATCCATTCGTATAAATAAAATTAAATAAATTTCCATTAATATGGCTGATGCAAAAACTCATACATAATAAAATTACTAAAGTTGGGACGAAATGAAAGAACCATATATGGTCCCAAAAGTACTAGGCGTCCAGAACCAGTGAGGAAGTTTCGTAAACGTCGAACGCTACTCGCTTGCTAAACAGGACTCAATCGTACCTACTTGTACCAACAAAGAATATTTTAACACTATCTATGTAGCTTTATAAAACAATATAATTAATAAAATAACCAAGAAATAATAAAAAAAATAAAGACATAGTAGTAAAATAATCATAGTTATTGCTTTTTTACAGATGGACAAAATAGTTTTGACCCTTATCTTCTCTCATGTCTGTGAGAGAACAGTAGATACACCATCCACTAATTGAGCTAATAGACTCATCTCAATTTTCACGTGCCACGTAACAATAGTTACGAAATCTCATGATCTAAACGTCTCGGGGTCCGTGTGGGAAAATAATCTAAGCCGCAATCTACATCGGAGCTAGTTCCTAATTAATTTAGTAATCGCTCGTGACGACTTATTCCGGCCTTAGACCGAACCACGAACCTAACGAAATCACGACTCCGCCTGACAGCGATAATCGTTATTTTAAATTTATTAAAATGTCCTCCTTAAGGACAATATCGGGACCCCTATATCGGACTGTATAATTTATTCCCGCTGCGGACTGGAGCTCTTTAAGATGAAAGGTATCATAGGCTAAGGGTTTCTGTCCACATTGTTGACTCATTTAGCACTCTCTGTGACCGGTTTTTAGCGTCTGCAGATCGTGATCTGAGCCCCTTTGACGGTCAATTAAAAATGAACTATCTCTGCTGGTTCTCTGATCGAAACGATGCCTATAATAAAGCTGAATAGTTAATACCTGTCCAGTGGGAATTATTACGTTGAAAACTTGCAACGTTTTAAAACACAACTCATATTTTTATGTAGTTAGTTACAATGTACTAGAATGACGTTTCCAATGATGTACTATTAGAGTTATATACTCTTTCATACTAATGATGCCCAGAGATTCACTGGTGCTCCTTGGTAAATTCGAATGAAGCTACCAGTATATTTGAATATTTTCACGTGTGACTAGACTAATCAGCACCACCAAGCACCAGCTAACCTTTCGCTTTGACATGATCATACTGCTGATATGCTTCTAAAAATGTATATCACAGAATCTTTAAATTATAAATAATAATAATAATAATAAACGGTACACACTCAACGGCTCCCATTAAGATATATCCTGTGTCGGGGGTCCGTCAACATACATAATGACAAGGACAAACACACCCAGACCGGAAAACACGCCTGTATGGTCAATACAAACAATTTATATCACTTATAAATAAATTATGTTTCCAAACCAAATAGTATTCGTCAAACGCATCTGCAACATAAGTTATCTGTACTATCAAAATGTTTTAAAGTCCTATTAAGTTCGTTTTCCTTTCATAAGCTTACATTTCATCCAGTTTAAACTGACTACATACAGCCTAGAGCTAAGATGTCGGCGATTACACAATCCCCTACAATGCATCGCCGACAAATACCGACCGCGGATCATGGCGCCGGCGAAACTGAGATGTAATTACTCGAAAATATTCTGCAACCTGTCACTGAAGGATAGTCTAGATCTTAATTAAAAGTGATAAATTGTGAATTCTTTATACGAATGTATAAAATAAAATAAAGTTGGCAATTCTACTAGTTTTTATGTACTTTTAGAACGAAATTCGTCGAATTTAAAAAATTATATTTTGTAAATTGTCCGAATGATATTTGACGAATTGTTGATTTTTGTCTACTTATAATTACGTTTATAATTCGAGAAATAGTCTAGAGACCAGTATCTCGGAGATAACATGATCGCAACGTATAGCTGAGATACCGACAACGGATCATGACGCCTCGCGATTCCGCGTTAATTGCTCTCGAGTAACTTGCATGTCAAACGAAACATTGTCTAGATCTAGTAAATATGATAAATCGTATTCTTATAAACATATTCGCAATTTTGTTCACCCAAAGTGCGTTATGTCGCACCCAAAAATGTTAAAAAAAGTAATAGCGTACTTAGATAAGAAATACTTTTTTTTTTTTTATGTTAGAAGTTGGCAAACAAGCATACGGCCCACCTGATGGTAAGTGGCTGCCGCAGCCTATGAGCGCTTGCAGCACCATTAGTAGGTGCCACTCACGCGTTGCCAACCTCGAGATATTAGTTCTTAGATCTCGTTCGCCCAGTAATTTCACTAGCGTACAATGCCCTTCAAACCGGAACACAGTAGTGCCTAAGCACTACTATTTGGCGGCAGAATATTGGACACTGCGGTGGTACCTACCTAGCCGGCCTCTTGCAACAAGAGACCTACCACCAGTGTGACTGATTGCACTGGTGGAATAATCTCTGCTGTGACAGAGGTTATCCCAACAGCGGGCGATGGGGTCGTCACATCCCGACGCTGGTGAAATACAATTGAATATGTAGTTTTAAGATTAAGGAGACACATAGTACTCGAATACATATTAGTAAAATATAATATTTAGTACCTATATAGTATATACATATGTAAGAAGTTCTTAATTCTTAACGTGAAAGATTTTTCTTGATAAGTTACAATTATCAACATAATTTGGTAGACTTATTAAATTTACCGACTTCATTATTAAAATATAATGTTTTCATCTTCTAATAGCATAACTCATTAAATTATATGCTCACCAACAATACCAGCTTTTTATGAGATGGGGCGACGGCCCAGAGCACCACATTTTGGAGGCGACACGTGTGATGGATGGTAGAGATACCTAAATCTTTAGAAGATATACTTCTTGATATTAGCAGTACCGCAACAGAAAACCAGATAAAAATAAAATATTTATTAATTGTAGATAATTTAACACAACACAACGAAATCAAAACTAACATTCATGCGATACAACCTAGTACCTACCATAATGTTATAATATTAAGAGTATTTATTTTTTTATACTTTATAATAACATTAAACAAAAATTTCATGAAATATATTATACCTAGCAGTCCTAGCATATTATTGTATGTACATCCTACCACAGTATTTTTTTGTGAAAACCCCGAAAAAGAACTATTTCAAAAATATTGATAGATTTTTTTATTGGATCTCGACAACAGCGTTGACCATATCAACGATGTCTGTTTACAAAATAACTGTTTCTATTTTTTAAATTAGATATTCCAAAAAAAATGTCGATTAACTGAGTTATTTTGTACAAACATTGTTTTCTCTTTAAGTGAATAATAATAATTCTTTTAGAAAATATTTTTTATGTATTTCAGAATATTTAATAATAACATTATAATTCATAATGAAATTAAAACAAATTCAAAATACATAATAAATGAAATTAAACGAAGAAAAAACGTGCGTAGGATGCTCTTTGCGGCGAAGCACGGGTTGATTACGTGGGAGACGCGAGGCTATTTACAAGCTTACTAGATGTCAAATCATTTTGATCTCACTAATAATTATAATACAGATAAAATCAGTTATTATTTTATTTAGAATTTAAATATTAACCGATTACAATTAGAAGCGTTATAGTTATTCAAAAGTATAAAAATGAACCTAGAAAAAAAAACATAAAATTGACCGGATATTTTCTAAGGAAACCAAGCCCACATTAACATATGAAAAACAATATCCCTATATTTTAGAAATATTTCAAAATTATCACAATTTGCAATTCATTATTTTAGAATTTGTATAAAATAATAGCATTAATAATCACTGTTATTTTTCTCACTTTTCAAAATTATTTAATAATATATATAAAAGGAGAAGATCTGACTGACATAATATCAACGCCCAGCCTAAACCCTTGGATGTAGAAAGCTGATTTTTTTTACAAGTGTTGTTTTCAAAACGTAAACGACCACTATAGCGATTTGAAAGTTTGTATGCAAGTCCTTCATTTTTGAAACGAGAAGCATAGATCTGTGTTTTGCGGCGAACAATTAAAGATAAAGAAAGACGTGCTTTAGCATTTTATAAAAATTGTACCCTGAAGGGTTGAAATTGGGGTTAAAATTTTGTATTAAAATCGATGCGGGCGAAGCTGGTATAAGTTAGTAATAAATATTTTTTATAATTTTACTTTTTTCCGTAATTAGCAATTTCAAAGCAAGTTTTTAGAAAGGGGTGTTGAAAAGCATTTAAAAGCTCTCGTAAAAGATATTTGAATCAAGTGTGGTTTTAATTTTAATATTATCTCAGATAAAGATTATTGAGATAATGATTGTAATTATGGAAAGAATAAAGTAAAGATTAAAAGATTAAATAATTATAAATTTTTAATTGCGCCAAAATACTCAGGTAAAGAAAAGAAACCTATTTTTATTATAAAAATAATTATATATGCTTTTTTCGTTTGAACGTGATTTATCTTCTTATATTCAAAACGCTATTAAATAAAATGAATCATAATAATTGAATATAAAAACTTAGAAACATAGACTTACAGTTTTAAAAATCAAGGCAAATGTCATAATACTTTTAATAATTTAACCGAATGAAGTTTTGACTAGCTTTGTTACATCGCGTTGGTGTTGAATTTACGATTAGGCACCAATGAGGTTATAACATTTTGTCTATGCTTAATTATCCGTACGAAAAAGTTATAGTGACGATACTTTTCAAAAATTATTATTAATTAATTATTAAAACATGGTTGAAATTTAACTTTCCTTATGAAATGTATAAACATACAACTTTGTAACTATCTACTATAATTATATAATCCAGTTTTTTAATTTTTCCTTGGAATTAATCCTTGTGAAAATTTTGATCTGATTTGATGAACTGATTTGATGGAAAATAAAATTTAAGTGTCTTTTCGAAATTAACAGCTTTTCCCTAATTGCAAAAGTATACGGTACTTACCTACATAAAAAACATTAAAATTGCGTCTGTCGTCTGCTTGTTCCGACTAATCTCTGAAACGGCTGGACTGATTTTGACAGAACTTTCAACTGGCAGATAGCTGATGCTATAAGGAGTAACTTATTTTAGAAAAATAATTAGGGTTCCGTAAAGTAAAGAAAAATAGGTACACTAGGCATGCGGAGCCGCGGGCACAGCTAGTATATAAGTTTATAACTAAGCGAGTCTCATTATATATATTATTAATAAATTAAATCAAACATGAGTACTTACTATATCTATGTTGTACCTCTATTTTAATGTAACCAAAAAAACAAAAAAAAGCATTTATTAATAATTAAAATCATTTAAAGAATACCAGGAACACATAACGTAATTGAAGTACTCTCGTAACATGATCAAAGTTCGTTCGTATAGTTATAATCCGTATTCAATCGTGCTTATCGAAGATGTAAAGTAACCCGATAACAAGCGGATACGAAGCGCTTGTTTCGCTAACAAGTGACGTTTCCACCCGCTGAGAATACATCTACTGACTCTTTAGAAAAATAAAATTATAGTTTTAGTACAAATATATGGAGGCAAATATGCAATACCATGTCAACCCACAAAATTTAAAAAACTGAGTTATATATGCAGAAGTGTTGGTATTTGTAGGGTTTTAAGCTTTAAAACTTCTAAAAAAAAACATTTTTTAATCATGCAATTTATGTATGATTTTAAACGTTTTGGGTTATATTATATACGATGTATGCAGTTTGTCTGCTTATTTTATGTGAAAATAAGTAAATAAGTTACATACATCTTGAAATTGCCAAAACCTTGACCAATACATTAAAAAAATCATATAAAGCAAGTTGTTCAAAATATTCAAACGCGTTTTTCTCGAAATGACATTCGTGTGGGTTGACATGGTATTGCTTATTTGCGTCCATATATACATTTCAGTTTTTAAAATTAACTAACTGCGCCCGCGGCCTTGCTCGTGTGGTATACCGATTTTTACGGAACCGTAATTCTTTTTCTAAAATAAAAGTAGCCTAAGTTACTCCTTATAACATCAGCTATCTGCCACTGAAATTCGCATTAAAATCAGTCCAGCCGTTTTAGAGATTAGCCAGAACAAACAGACAGACAAAAATTAAAAAATTTGACTGTTAAGTTCCGTGCTGTTAATTTGGAATTACATACAGACACTTCGATCTTATTTATTTGAATAGATGCAATCACAGACATGTCAAAGACGATAATGCATACAGCCAAAAATACAATAAAGGTTTCATAATATTTTTCCATGTACATTTTATTGCTAAATCTAGATTAATACGAGTACTAGATTTAAAGCACGTAACCCTTTGAGATGTGGACCAGATATGTTAAAGACCTATTATCGGCGCATCAAAGTATCCTCCGTGACTCGGAGCCAGATTTGTCTGACAACTCTACACGGCGCTGATGTCCTAGTCATCCTAGTATTAAATTTAATCTTATAGTGAACCTCTTTTGACATGTAAAAAATATTTTAGAATTTAAAAATATTGTCGTAGATTTAAATTATAGCATTTTACGATAAATTATCCTAATGATGTGATTAGTGGGATAATAATAGCTGTACAGGTTGCATAAATATTTTGACGTATAATTTTTTTTTATAGTTGTTAGATAGGTACCGAAAATGGGTCTAAATATTTTATATTTATTTTTAATATTCAAAATATATCAAAGTAAGTACCTAGTTTTTGAATACAATTATTATTACATTGCAATATATGACACCATACATATTCATTTTTCTGCAAAATAACAATTATTAAAATTCTTCTTAATGTCGACTAGAAAAAAGCCTGTTTGTAAGAGACACCTTCCTACGCGAATATGTTGTTTTGCTAATTAAAATAGCCGTAGGCAGATAAACTGTATGCCATCATAAATATCAAAACGCATTTGTAATAAAATATGATGTTTTGCTTATAATGATAGATATAATCTTATAAAAATATCATTAATTAGGTATGTAGGTACGAGGTTAGGCAACAAAAATAAATAAGACTGGTTCTGATTTCGAATATATCCGGTGATCTATTAAATTATATTTATAAGGAAAAATAAATAACTTATATATTTTTTTCTATTAAGCACCAGATTATCGAAAAAATAAAATTATACTAATTTGATACGAAAAAAAAAACAATTAATAAATTAAAAAAGAGAACTATATAGTTCTTAAGAACTTCATTACAACTAGCGCCATCTATTAGCCTATGTTTAAAACTCATTGTGACAGATGCTTTAAAACCACCCAAAATTTAAAATTTATAATCTCTTTCGTAAATACTGAATTAATAGAAAAATATAAGGGTAAATAGCTACCTTATCCGTTATTGCGATATTGATCTTATTGAAAGAAAATAATACTCACGTATTGTTTGATATCAATTATCAGCTGACATCTGTCAAAAGTTTCTTCACAAATGCTCACAAGAACACCAAAAAATTATTGAAATCACAAATTTTCAACTTCGTCGATGTGAAAATATGCCTAATCATATAGAAAAAATGCATTAGAGTACACTTTTAGCAATATTCCATTAGTTGTTTTCAAGTACAATAACATAACCTCTGAATACAAATAAACTTCAATATCTATGCTATTTCCACTATTTATATAATTATTTGCTTCTGTAATTATCTTGTTTAAGTGTTTTAGCAAATTTAGCACCATTTATTTTTGAGAAGGCACTCATTTTCACAATTTACTATTTTCAGTAAAATTTTTATTTTCCTACCTATATTGTTTATTATTAGACTTTTAAGTATAATTATTTATTTATTTAAGGAGTTATATACTTTAACTAAATGTAACTTTGAATTTGGTATACAGCAATTATTATAAAAATTATAAATTAATTTTCATCTCTACAGAAGCGGCAAATGTATAAGATTATCTTTAATATTTTTGTCTCACATTGTACAAACAATTGAGATATACTACTAAAATGAATTGCTATTAAAAGGGGCTACCCTTTGATAGAAAACTAATTGATGATACTAAATATTTCACATAAGAAATATCAGGGGATTTATAAACACTTTCTCTCGGTAAAGTTATTTAGCACAATTGGATGAGATACACTGTGTAATTAGAAGGATAATAAATAACACTTCCACCTAGCTCTAGTAGCCAGTACTCTTCATAGGCCAACATTATGGAATATTGCCAAAAGTAGTCTCAGCGACCCACCTTCTTCATGATTCCTGTCTTCCGCTTCGAGAAAGTCGTGTACCGTCGTAGTTTATTATCAATATACTCCATTTTAATTTTGACACGACCCTTGGTCTTCTTGCCATTCGAAGGTGGTGATTTCTTGGGCTGCAAGGAAGCGTAGCCATCGTCTGCGATGTCAGGCATGGCGCAGTGCTCGAGTCCGAGGCTCTGCGAGGGTCTCTCGTCGTAGCACTGGTCCGAGGGTCGCTTGACACCAGCTCGCGGTACCGGACAGGCCTGCATGCCCGGCCGGAGACCTCCGCCGCCCAGGGAACTCGGTGGACGACCCGCTCCATACATGTCCGTCACTTCTCCCAGGAGTCCCATACCGTAAGGCGACCCGAAGCGGGGCTCCCGCGCTCCGCCGGGCGCGTCCATTATAACCTCGCAGTACGCCACAGTAACCGGTGCGCACACGCGCTTTACACACCTCACCGTTCGAACGCCGAACGGAGACTGACCGAAAACACGAAAGAACCGAGGGCGGGACTGACGGCTCGGCCGCTCGGACCGCAACTGACTTCGCGCGGTTCCGTCCCGCGCACCTCGACCTCTAGCCGTCTCGCTTACACACTAAATGTAAGTTCGCCTAGTGACAAGGACAGAGATATCGGGAGCGACGTAACCCGACACATCCGTAGGAAACCGGGAACCCGCGAACGTTTCAGTGCCCGAAATCTGTATTAAAATAGAGCTTTTATTTTGAGTTTATTTCGTAAATAGAAATAATAGAGTCGGAAGCGAGCGCCGCGAGCGCGGCGGCGGAGCAGTGGGCTGGCCGCGAGCCATATTTAGACTCGAGCCGTGCCAAATATGGCAATGGCGGTCAAATGGGGGCCACTGAAATCCCTCCTACTCGCAGCTGGCGATTTTCACGTCTAATAATTAAAAACTTTGTCACGTTCTTCATTGTGCATTACATACTTATGCGTTGACATATTATGCCTATAGATAGATACTAATGTTACAGGTCCGTCAAAGAGATATAGTGCTGAGTTTTTGCGTCCGATTTTCCAGTCTAATATACTGTTAAATACAATGTATCTAGGAGGACGTAAACCGTCATGTATAAATATTAGTAGGTACTTAATCTATGTTATTTCATAAAAAAACATGGACGTAGGTAGGTATATGTTACTGAAACGTTGTAGTTTAAAATAGAAAAACTTATAACAAAGTGAATATAACAATATTATTTGTACTCATCATACACTTATCACATATATGGCCTGTCTATATAATAAGTATAGCCTTTCCCTACAAACAAAATGTCCAAAGATCCGTTTGTCCTCCTTCGTAAATTCACAATAACGCAACGAAACGAAGTTAGTCACAAGCTTGCAACAAACAATTGAGAGGACTAGCGAATCTTTGGGCATTTTCTCTTTATGGAAGGTTCTTAGTTTATAGTAAGTCAATAGTAATAATAAACTAATTTAAGTATGTCTTTAGAATTCCATGCAAATAAAAGTGTCAATTTAACTGTATCTCATTTTGAAACCTTCAAATAAATTAAAATTAACCGTTAATTCTATTGTCATCAACGTTCGTAGGTGTTAAAGAAAACAATATTTAGAAATTTATATATTTTTTTCGATTTTATTGCGTTGTTAGCGAAAATCTGTCAGTTTCCATCGGCGTCGTCCGCAGAGGCGTATAATTTGCAATTTTTCCTTTTTAAGATTATTTTATTACATTTGGGTTCTTTGAACCTAATTTCGAAATTTTAATAGAAACTATAAAACTGCTTGCTAAACAAAAGACCCGATGAGATTACTACATACATCAATTGATAAAACTATGATCATTATGAAAGATTCTGACATTATCCGTGTAAATTCTATAGTTTATACAAACATTCGCGTGACAATATGTAATATTTTTTCTAAGCCCGAACCCTAACATAACTACGGTGAAATGACAAACCTGTAAATTGTCAAACCCTTTGACAATAATAAACCAACAACAGTAAACAAACAACAAAAACGAAGAAACCCTTAACACAAAATTTACTTTTGAAATATTACAAACAAGTCTCTGATTAGGTACCATAGAATTATTATATACTAGCGGCCCGCTCCGGTTTCGCACGGGTATAAAATATATAGCCTATGTCATTCACCGAAAAAATGGTTAAAATCGATCCAGTAGTTTTGATTTATTCATTACTGCACGCGTTAAATGTAATTATTTACGACATCACATTAGAAACCTCAAAAATTATTTTTTTTTCTTCACTATTTAATGGATGTTATTATACATATAAACCTTCCTATTCAATCACTCTATCTATTTAAAAAAATCGCATCAAAATCCGTTGCGTAGTTTTAAAGATTTAAGTATACATAGGGTCAGAGAAAGCGACTTTGTTTTATACTATGTAGTGATAGACAGCCCCTTCCATACTAGCAAAATGTCAAAAGATTCGCTGGTGCTCATTCATAAATTAGCAGTAACGAATCGAAATGAACTTAGTCACAAGCTTGCAATATATTGGAATGAAGTTAGCGTCTCCGGCAACATAATCGAATAAAGATAGCGTGTGACTAACTTAGTTTCTTGGAGCTGGCCCATTTGTGAGGGGAGCATGACTTCACCACTATTAAACAACAACAGATGCTAGTTCTATAATAGATATAATAATAATAAAGAAATAATAAATAAACGCTACACACTCAACGACCCCCATTAAAATTGTTATATCCTGTGTCGGGGGTCCGGACACAACTCAATAGCATCGACAAATACCCCAGGAAAACATGTCTGTATGGTCATTATAAACATCTAATCCGAGTGGACTCTAAGTTGCATCGAAACTTTCTATAATTGCTCAGGCCTTAAGTACGATTTCGACAGCTGAGCGACACATGGATTTTTCTTATACGATTTTTTTCCTAAAGAAGTAATAATCACCACACACACAATCACAATCACAATATTAACAATTTAGGTAGCACTTTGGCACTGTATTGAACTGAATTGAATCAAATGACAGGTATAACGTTTTTAGATGCCTACCTAGGTATAATTTTTTTTTTTATTGTGTATTGCTGTTGGCCCTACTGACCTTGACAGCGTCACCAGACCGGGGTGGCCGAGTACTGAGAGTCTGAGACCCAGCCGAGAAATGGGGTCAGCATTCGTGAAGACTCAAAATTGATTTCGTCCGTAGATTTTTTTTCAGTCGATGGAGTTTTCTTGGATCGATGTTGAATTTACGAAGGAACACCAGCGACTCTTCGACATTTTGTTTGTATGGAAGATCCTGTCCTTACATAATATCTCTATGAACTCACAATTATAATTTCACTATTATTACTGTAGTAAAAACTTGTTGTTTATACAGTTTGAATGAATGTATAATTTACAAATTTACAATACGAGTATCTAATTTAACTGTTTATTGTAGTAAGTTGAAATTAAACATTTGTAGTAAAATAACACATTTTACCTTAAACTTCTATACTATATTATAAAATTACAATATGCATCAAGTTTTAAAGGGAAAATATGACTTATACCATTTTTAGTATGACCTCTGATAATTAATTTTAATCAATAATTAGGGATGGCGATTTTTTCCGGAAAAAACGATTTTTAAATCCATTGAAATCGTGGCCTGATAAATTGATTCACAAAAAAACGAGGTCTATAAGATCGATTTCTAATAAATCGTATTTTTTTTTCAAGTTTACAATTTAAATATAATTATTACTCCATTATTATTTTTATTACATCTTCTTCATCCTAGCATTATTCCCGGTATTTTATGTACCCAGGGTCTGCTTATTACTCTTATCCGGATTTAACAGGTTACTAGTTTTTACACGGAGCGATTGCCATCTGACCTCCGCAACCCTAAGGGCGAACCAGTAACTCATTGGATAAGAGCAATTTATTGATAAGAGCAATTTATTATTTTTATTACATATTTATTAAAAACAAGAAGGATACCATACCAATTATATTAATTACGTACCATATCAAAGTATTAGATCAGGCCTAAAAGAAAATATTTATTTTCTAAATATATTTGTTACATTCAAAATCAAGAAAATAGTTAACGTAGCTTATTATTCCCACTGCTAAATATGGAAGCTTTTTGAAAACAACAGTCTGTTAAGTCTATTGGGACCTTTTATGACGGTTCCTTTTATCACTGGTGGTAGGTCTTTTGTTGCAAGAGGCCGGCTAGGTAGGTACCACCGCAGTGTCCAATATTCTGCCGCCAAATAGTTGTGCTTAGGCACTACTGTGTTCCGGTTTGAAGGGCATTGTAGGCTAGTGAAATTACTGGGCGAACGAGATTTAAGAACTATTATCTCGAGATTGGCAACGCGTGAGTGGCACCTACTAATGGTGCTGCAAGCGCTCATAGGATGCGGCAGCCACTTACCATCAGGTGGGCCGTATGCTTGTTTGCCAACTTCATAAAAAAAAAAAAAAATCACTTGCGATGTTATGGTTTTTAGCAAAACAAAATCAAATTTCGACATTCAAGCGCGGAATATCGATTCACTGAATCTATTCAGTACTACATATCGATAAAAATCGAATCGAAATATTTTTGGCTCAAAAACGATTCTTCAATTAATCCATCTCAGATCGCCATCCCTATCATGAATCAAGTAACACAATTTTTATTTTAGATAAAAATCTAAATTTGATTTCATTTTTGATTATTAGTACACTGTATTAATTTTTTTTATATACCTTTTTCTATACTGTTTATTAGTTTTTTTCTATATAAGTAATTAATAACGATAATGAATAAATAATTAATTGAATTTAGAAGAAACAATACCTATATTATATAGTTAATTCCGTTTTCCCACTTTATAAAAAAATTAAAAAAGACGAAATCAATATTTTTGTCTAACATATTGGAGCATGATTGCACCTGCACAAAAGCGGCCATTTTGTGCATTTTAAATTAAGAGAACTATAGGTACCTTCGATTTAGTCAACGATTGTTATCAATTTGTGCACGACAATTAAATTTAATAATTATTGAAATAAATACAGTCACTATGTGCCTTATATACCTAAATACGATATAACGATATATAGTCCATGTGCTACGTGACTGAATTTACATTAACTTTTAACATATTATATAATTACTATTTACATACGCAATGGGAAAAATTCTTAAATAGGTATGTAACATGACTAATTTAAATTTCATTATGGCTGTGGTTTTCGTTTAAACGATATTATTAATTATAAGAAATTACCTTATGATTGAAAACCAAAATTATTAATATGGGAAAAGCCTACATACTATATTACTTACGTTTGACGAGCGTTTATATATTATTACCATGTTATGAACATGTACTTATGTCATTGCTTAAAATTAGTCCAAGCCTAGTAAAAATTATTATAAATCAAGATTAGATTTTGTTATATTATACCAATAATCTTAAGTTTCGCCACCAATACGGAATGAACAGTTTTTGAATGTGCCGTCATCTCTTCTAATTAGGCTACAATAGTTTGAAACTATTATCCTTTGATTAAATTTCGTGACGTAAATGGGACGTGCATAGCCGGGTGCCCTAACAGGTCTGTAAGCGCTCAGTGGGTATTGCACAGAAAGAGAAAGAAGATAGAAGGGACATTAGATAAAAACCGCGTGCCAATATTTTACATCACTACATAGTATAAAACAAAGTCGCTTTCTCTGTCCCTATATCCCTATGTATGCTTAAATCTTTAAAACTACGCAACGGATTTTGATGCGGTTTTTTTTAATAGATAGAGTGATTGAAGAGGAAGGTTTATATGTATAATAACATCCATTTAATAGTGGAGAAATACTGTTATTTTTGAGGTTTCTAATGTGATGTCGTAAATAATTACATTTAACGCGTGCGGGCCACGGGCAGTAATGAATAAATCAAAACTACTGGGATCGATTTTAATCATTTTTTCAGTGAATGACATAGGCTATATATTTTATACCCGTGCGAAGTCGGAGCGGGCCGCTAGTATTTTCTATGTGCATAATGTCAAATTACCTATATAATTGACAGTCTTGACCGGGTATCAAGCATGCCAACATTGACATTTAGGAAATAAAAAATAAGTTGCCAGATCTACATATATATATATATCTATTTCTTTTACTCGTATTAGTGCTACTAGCAACAGACTAAGATAACAATATCTCCTTTGAAGTAACGTTACAAGAGCGGCAACATGGTATGGCTCCGTACATGATATTCTTAGTCTAAGGGGTATTGCAACTGTAAAGGCGCGATCTGTCTATGGATGGACGATCGTATTGTAGTATTTAAACTGATTGTTGTCGTGCTTTGGATGGCAGGTAAAATCTCGATCCCGGCTGATATCCTAAACAATCGATAAGTCAAGTCAAAGCCTTACATGTGACTTGAACAACTGTCATAGTAGGTTGGCCACTAACCACACGATCAGTGGCAGATTTACAAATTTTCAAGGTATAGGCTGTAAGGCTTTTGCTGCCCTTTGCCTCTACAATGGTCAATTGTCAGCCAATTTGTGGTTGGGAGGCGGCAAACAGTCAGAATAGTGAGAGGGAAAAGTCATCAGCAAATTTGTTGCAGATTTCTAACTGTGAAAAATTTCTAATGTTACACGGAATTTTTTTTTTTTTACACACTCAACGGCCCCCATTAGGATAGTGATATCCTGTGTCGGGGTTCGGACACATACAAGGACAAGGACAAATACACCCAGAACGGAAAATATGTTTGCATGGTTAATACAAACATATTGTGCTCCGAGCGGGAATCGAACCCACGACCTGCGGCGTTTAAGGCAGGTTCGCTACCGCTGCGCCACAACGTCGTCTGATGTTCTGATGTCGAAAATGTTCTGATGAACCGTCATGCAGAAATCTTTTAGATTTCTATGAGCTAAAAAAAAACGGTCCCCAAATTTGCCGCTCCAAAAATCTGCCGCCTAAGCTCAAGCCTAGTCAGCCTGTTGGTAAATCTGACACTGCACACGATAAGAAGAAGACCAAAATACTCCCGAAACATAACCACTTTAGTAAAAGTCTTTAAAATATAAATAATAAACGCTACACACTCAACGGCCCCCATTAGGATAGTTATATCCTGTGTCGGGGTCCGGAAACATACACAATGACAAGGATAAACCCACCCAGACCGGAAAACATGCCTGTATGGTCAATACAAACATCTGCTCCGAGCGGGAATCGAACCCGCGACCTGTGGCGCTTAAGGCAGGTTCGCTACCGCTGCGCCACAAGGTCGTCAAAATAAATATCGCATAACATATACATAAATGTAAATCTATCGAAACTGACATCCTTCTTTTTACAGGTCGGTTTAACAACGAATTATAATTATATAATTTTACACTGGTGGTAGGTCTTTTGTACACTGGTGGTAGGTCTTTTTACACTGGTGGTAGGTCTTTTGTTGCAAGAGGCCGGCTAGGTAGGTACCACCGCAGTGTCCTATATTCTGCCGCCAAATAGTAGTGCTTAGGCACTACTGTGTTCAGTTTTGAAGGGCATTGTACGCTAGTGAAATTACTGGGCGAACGAGATTTAAGAACTAATATCTCGAGGTTGGCAACGCGTGAGTGGCACCTACTAATGGTGCTGCAAGCGCTCATAGGCTACGGCAGCCACTTACCATCAGGTGGGCCGTATGCTTGTTTGCCAACTTCTAACATAAAAAAAAAAAAAAAAATAATTGTTAAATGGTTTGTTAAAATATGCATTGCCTTCCAACAGTATTTCGTTTTTAAATATCCTTCCTCATAAATTGACTAATTTACGTAAAATACTAATTATATGATATTAATATTATATTATGTAAATTAATAAAGTACTACAGATACTACAATGTAGGTACATAATTTAACTCATTATAAAAGTATATTTTCTAATATAAAATAATAAATAATATAAATTATTTAAAATTTTCAACGGTTATAATTAGTGATAAGCTAAAAATTCATTCAAATTTACGGTTTTTTTTCATACAAATTTAACGATGCCTATCTATGCCGAGTGGGTACTACAACTGCCCAAGGGGGCCAGGATCAAATCCGCAATTCTCGCGTTAACGGAGTCGACTCTTCAACCGTTATTGAAGCTTATAAATAAAAGACATTATATATGGACGCAAAAGCAAATAATACCATGTCAACCCACAAATTTGAAAAAACTGAGTTATATATGCAGAAATGTTGGTAAATGGCTGAAGAACATTTTTCTTTAATATTTGTAGGGTTTTAAGTTTTAAAACTTCTAAAAAAGCCATTTTTAATCATGCCATTTATGTATTATGTTAAACGTTTTGGGTTATATTATATACGAAATATGCAGTTTATATACCTATTTTTTGTGAAAATAATTAAAATAATTTACATAAATCTGAAATTGCCAAAAACTTGACCAATACATTAAAAAAATCATATAAAGCAAGTTGTTCAAAATTTTCAAATGCGTTTTTCTCGAAATGACATTCGTGTGGGTTGACATGGTATTGCTTATTTTCCATATAAAAGTATACCTTTTAATGTGAAATATGATCGAAAAAGTGATTTCCTTCACAGTATATAGACTTTCTAATCGGTAGCTGGTTCAACGCCAAATGCGGCGTTGTACCAGACATACCATTGACGCAATGCCATTCAAAATGCTACTGTAGGGTCCGCATTATTCACTGCTAAAACATTATAAATATATTAAGTTCTTAATTGTACTTTCCAAATTTGATGATTATTTTTTGAATTCAAAAAAAGGAGGAGTTTTAATTTTTATTTATGTTACTCGATTGCTTTTGAAATTTCTGTTTTGTTTAAAAAAGTATACTTTCCAGTTGATCCCATTGTAATTTGGACGAGATCTGATGATGGTATCTTGGAGAAATCGAGGGAACTCTTCAAATTTTACATTAAAATCGCAATAGATGCACTATTACGATTTTTTGATCCACTGAAGGATATTACCAATTCGCTTGCATTAAATATTTGTTACCACGGAAGCCCGTCATGTATTAAACGATAAGGAAAATTATTTTAAATCGGTATAATTCTTCCAAATTAGTAACATATAAAATTTATTATGATCGCACCAAAGACTACGTATGAACTCTTCAAAATATATATAAAATATATAGAGTAATTAATTACACGCCATCGATATATCCAAGTTAACTTATCTTAAGGGTTAAAATCGATTGTATTTTTCCTATTTTAACTAAATTACAAAACTCTACCTATAAGTAATTATCAATCATCGTCGTGACACACACTTACTATGTACTAGTTAGTATAATCAACTAAACGCAAATCGTCAAAGAAATCAGAAACTATTGTTTATGTATTGATCGTACGCAATTTATTGCTTATGTAAAACAAATTATAGCTCTGCCTCTCTGCTATAAAGCACCCGACGAACAATTTATACCCAAACACAAATCCATATATTTAACGACTTCAGTACAAAAATTCCGACAAACTATCGAGCGATTTTCCGACAATTTCCGATTTTTCCCGCTAACTAAACTCATGATCATCAATGAATAATTAATAAATTATGTACAATTTCCTATAAAATGTGGTGAATGACATGACGAAGTTTTGGTTTCGGATATTTGTATTAATCTTATAAATATCTGTGTCGGTCTGGGCGTTTGTCCTTGTGGGTCTCCCCGCCGTCCCTCGGAGAGCACATTAAGCGGTCGTTTCATAAATAATCGTTTTCCGTTGATAGGTCATTTTACTCTTATTCAATGAGCTACTTGTTGGCTCTTAGGGTTGAATGAATGAATTTTTTTTTGTTTTTTTTTTTAAATTAGAAGTTGGCAAACAAGCATACGGCCCACCTGATGGTAAGTGGTCGCCGCAGCCTATGAGCGCTTGCAGCACCATTAGTACGTGCCACTCACGCGTTGCCAACCTCGAGATATTAGTTCTTAAATCTCGTCCGCCCAGTAATTTCACTAGCGTACAGTGCCCTTCAAACGGGAACACACCAATGCCTAAGCACTACTATTTGGCGGCAGAATATTTGACACTGCGGTGGTACCTACCTAGCCGGCCTCTTGCAAGAAAAGACCTACCACCAGTGTGACTGATTGCACTGGTGGAATAATCTCTGCTGTGACAGAGGTTATCCCAACAGCGGACGATGGGGTCGTCACATCCTGACGCCGGTAAAACATGACAAAGATGGTCTTGAGTGATCACTGCCTAAAAATTGAAATAATTATTTCGGTACAAACGAAGTCAGAGGTAAAGTTACATATAATTAATATTTCACACACGTTTCATTAATTTATGGTGACCACAAATCATCTATTCGTCAGAACGTGCCGGTTCGATGAACTCGTGGTGTTGGGTGATGCCTGAAAATGGTAACTTTATGTTATTATATTCAAACTTCCTGCGTCATCGGTATTGAATTGCAAAGTCCATTGTAATCTTATCTGATTTATGTTTATGAATAAAGATGTAACACTACGCTTTGCTTTATTAGCTAGATCTTTAATTAACAACAAGATTATGGACCTACAAGCTGAAGACGCTTCAGGTAGTAAGCTCAACTGGTTTCTATGTCATGACGGTTGGCAAACAAGCTTATGATCAGTCTGATGGTAAGCAGTTACCGTAACATATGAACGCGCGCGATACTTGAAGTTAAACTTCCGGGTTGCCAACTGAAGGGGTAGGAGGGAAGAATGAGAAGAAAAAAGGAAGGGAATAGCCGGGTGGGAGATTGGGCCTCCGCCGCTCTCTCATCGCACGAAACGCAACAGAACCTACTGACACTGTTACGATCTGTGAGAGGGTAGTACTTCCCCGGTCGAGGGGGCGAATTTGAGCTGGGAGAAGCATGGGTACTAGCGTTGTTTTACTACTATTGTTTTTCACTTTTTTATGTCATGACGGTTGGCAAACAAGTATACGGTCCGCCTGATAATCAAAGTAAGCAGTCACCGCCACCTAGACGCTCATAGCCGAGTGCACCCGCTGATCGGTAAACGATCGGTAGGTTAAGCAACTTTAGGCGCGGTCAGTCACTAGATGGGTGATCGCATAGTGGTATTTCAACCGAGCGTCTCCGTGCTTCGGAGGGCACGTAAAAAGTTGGTCCCGGTTGTTGACAATTAGACAACGGTCGATAAGTCAAGTCAGAGGCCTACGGGCGACCTGAACAACTCTGACACTAGGTTGGCCACTAACCAATCGATAAGTAAGTAAGACCGCCACCTACGAACTTGAAGAATCATATGCGGGTTTCCAACTCAAGGGGTGGGAGGATAGTGATAAGAAGGGTGCTCCCACAACTATCCAGGTCAATAATAGATTTTTCTGTATCTATCTATCAAATGAAACATCTGTCTGCCAGAATGGTATTTTCTGAATCAGTCGATGGTAAATAATTAAACACCTTCTAAAAATGTTAGCTTTATGGGTAACGGGTTAGTCTTGACCATATCATGTGGTTAAAGTGAATAAGTTGGGAAATTTCGTTAACCAGTGAAATGTAACATAGTATATAAAGACACAGTAATAATTATGATGACCTTCAAAATTTTATATAAATTTACGTTTATTTATTTAATATTTTTAATTGTGCAGTACGATTTCGAGCCTCAAAATCGACATCGCCTTTATATTTCTATGCATTTCTTATAATTTTATATTCAATTATTCGGCATGAATGTATCGAGATATTAAACTCTGCGGAGCAGTGATGCATGCACAAACAAGCAGATAGACTTAGAAGCAGACATTTCTAAAAATTATTAAAATGTGTTTAATCGCTTATTTTTAGTCCCACGCAATAATATTTTACATAAAAATTTATAATGTAAAAGCACAAAAAATTACATTTTATTATATAACATATAATTATTATCTAAGATAGATAAGTATAGTAATGTATGAAAGCAAAAAAATATTTTAGAAATTGAGAAATGTATGCCAAATAAATGCAATTTGTATTCAATAGTAGGTATGTAGCTCAATATATTAAAGTACGTTTAACTGTTTAAAACGAATTGGCCATCGCTTTCATCCGACATCGACAATGGCCACAATCGGCATTCACTCCGTTTTGTACCAGCATACTCCGCATCTCTGGAATAACCTCGTCTAGTCACCAATTATACCGGCACGCCACAAATCGGGGGGGGAAACGACTGGAATCCACCAACATGCTTTATGTCTTTATTCATTAAAAGACCGTTCTAATTAAAATTTCTCCAGCCGTGTTACGCGCCAATAAATTTTGCAACGAGCGCGCTTGTACCCGGTCTCGGCTGTACTTTTGTTTTTCGCGTGCTACATATTTGTGGGCCGACATTAACACCTACCGTGTTAGCGCTTACAATACGCGCTGTCGGTGCCACAAAGGGCACACGAGCGATTTGCGGTCGCCTTCTCGAATATATCGCGACAATACGATAGTGGAGTCGTAAGTTAAGCAACGACCCGATATATGGACGTACTTTACCTTTGTTTGTACTGATGCTATCTTTTCCGCCTAATAGAATGCGCCGCGGAAGTATCGTTTTTTTATCGGCGATTTTTATATAAAAATAACTTTTAAATGGCAAAAACGGAACCCTTATAATTTCGTCATGTCCGTATGTCCGTCCGTATGTAAGTCATTTTACTCGGAGTCTATGTGCTTTATCTATACCAAATTTGGTATTCCTATATTCTATGAACCGCTTAAGGGTTTTGTAGTGAAATAATAAAATATTTAAAAATTATGGATAGCAGCCCATATGTAACTGAGGATTGGAAAAAAAAATCAGCGAACGGCAACGTAAATAGGTCTTTTAAAATAATTAAGAGACAGTAGTTGTTGAGATATTAGGTCCTAAAGTCGTAAATATTGTTGCTCCTAAACTCATAAAAGTTGGAGGGACTTTTGAACTTTGACGAGATGATGCGACTTTTTAGTTTAGACCAAGCAAGCATACCAGCCTTCTGATGGTAAGCGTTGTCGTAGCCTATGAGGTCTTGAAACACCACACATTTGTAGGTGTAAGTCACGCGTGGCTAGTCTCGAGATATTGGTTCTAAAATCTCCTTTGCCCAGTAATTTCACTAGCTGCAGTGTCCTTCAAACAGAAAAACAGTACACTGCTTTACGGTAAAATAACCGACACTGCGGTGGTACCTACCTAGCCGGCATCGTGCAATAAAGGCCTACCTACACATACACAGACCATAATATAGATACACAGATACACACGTTAAGGTCATACACCTCTTTTTACTTTAACTAAATGACTACTGATAACAAAAATCCAAAAACATGAAAAATGGCGTTATTAAATTATAATTTACAGTTTACTAGCTTGATATTTCGAAGTGTCTTTCACTTAAGTCAATTAGTGATAACAGAAATCGTGATAGCAGCCTTAATAATATTTAAATTATACGCAAATATCCATACGGATTATCACTTCCTTAGTTAGAGAAAATGTAAAAAAGTTTAAATGATAACGATATTATTATAACATTTAATTGCCGTTATGTATAAGGCTACTGACAGACATGCTAACATTTAAGCATACTTATAAGTATGCTATCTTACTAGTATGCTCTAGCAATAAGGATTTTTGGGCATAATCCTAAATAAGCACGACTAAAGATATTATAAATTTGAGATAGATTTTATGAATTTGGAGATGTGTCTGTGGCACATTGATAAAATCGATGCTTACTACTTACTAGCATGCTCTTAAGCAAACCTATATTTTTTAGCTTGGCAATAAGCATTTTAGTAATGCCTTGAAAAGCATTGCTAATATTCTTTATAAGAAAAAACCTATTCAGACGCGTTTGAACTTAGAAGCACGTCTCCACCCGCACCTCAGAAAGCATGTCATCACACTTGCTACCAAGTAGCAATTATTAATAGCATGATTTCGTACTACTAACAAGCATGTCTGTCAATAGGATAATAATTAATTATTCAGCGAGTTTTAACCAAAGGTTTCTTTAAAAATGTAACAAAATTTATAAGCAAATATTAGATGAAAGTATAATATTATAATCATACAACCTCTTTTCTTCTTCCACCTATTTGTAAATTCTTATAAATAGAGAAATAAAAACAACTGACAGTTCTACATTAGTTGGCGGGAAAACCGGGGATGTCAGTCTGAGCAACAGAACACATAATACTCGGTCTGAGTTCGCTACACTCGATTATGTCTTGAACCATTTATTCATTGTATTGTTGTTATTTACTAGTTATGTGTTAGAAAGGCCAGTAATTAAATCCGTTCAACGATTTATTTTTATTAAGATTATTTGTAATGAAGAATTAATAAAATTGGTATATTTTAAAAAGTCTACTCAATTCTGATTCCTAAAAATATAATAATTTGCGTTTCCTATCGTTATCCGGTTTCAGAAGTAGCATGTACTAAATATTGTCATTTATTAAAATAATTTCTAAATTAGCACTATAAAGCAATTCGCATATAAATATCTGTCATTATCGTCCCTAATATAATCTATAATAGGAGAAGACCTGACTTATAAAACCCCAGCCTAAACCCTCGAATCTAGAACGCTGAATTTTTCACAGTTTTATTTTTAAAATTAAACGCGCACTCAAAACATATTTTTCAAAATTCAACCCTCCCTTGGAAGTTCCTCTTGTTAGAAACTAGGAACATGAAACTGAAGGGGTGAAAAGGAGGTTGAAAGTTTATATGGAAAGTCTTTCATTTTTAAACTTCAAGCACAGACTTATAAAAAAACAAGTCTGTGACTTGAAACATGAAACTTTGTTTTTAACAACTAAAGATACAAAAAGACATTTTTTAAAAATTCCTTCAATCCCACACCAGAAGGTGTAAAAAGTTTCCTCAAACTTCATATTTAAAATAAGGATTATGGCACCCCAATTTTAAAGCGAGCGAAGTCGTGAGCAGTAGCCGTGTCATTATTACAAAAAGTCTGAAATCGACACGGAACTGTCACCACACCCCAATTTAACGCACCAAAAAAAGATAATTTAAAATAAATATATATATTTTAGCATTAAATTAATTGAGGACATTATAATTTAATCATATGTAAAAATGTTACCGAATAACATTGATACATAAAATCGATTATTTACACCCGATGATAGGTATCGATTAGCCGCCGCGGGATATCTTATTCTTACAAAATAATGTACATTTTACGTCAGATTTCGAGAGTCTAAAATGCTGTCCAGTTATTTTAATTTAAAAAATGTGAATTAATTGCAAATCGATTGATAAAGAAACGTGTTTACATTACTTCGTTACTGTATAACAGTGCTTTTACTAAATACACATAATATTGGTCTGCCCTGATGGTCCATCCATTTTGAATTAATATTATTAGCATTGATGTTTAGGCCTGGACCCTAAGACCTGGGGGCATAGACAAATTTACATTTAACAATCGATAACTGAGTTACATAATTCCGAATTGTATTATTAAAACACCACGGGACCTATTGTTTTTGATTGACATCGCATTAGCGTATTTGACTTTCGAAATGGAATCGACACGGAGCGATTTGCCACCATTTTGCCGTTTGTCTAGGCCCCCTGGACTTTATTAAAGTCGGTTACACGGCCGGATTTAGGGGAGGACCACAGGGACGACTGCCGAGGGCCTCCATAAAAGAAGCCCCACAACAGACTTCAGCAAAGCAAATCTTTCAGAATCCGACTAGTATACACTAATAAAAATTTTCCTTTAATTTTTTATTCACTGTTTTACCTTTACTACAAAAATTTAATTTAAGATAATTCTTGTATTTATGTTTGTTAAATACCCAGGGGGCCTCCACTCCTTTGTCACCTCGACGCCTCCAGATTCTAAATCCGGCCTTACTCATGGGTTACTATGTAATTCAGAACCTGACATTATTATCTGTATGGCCCATACAACAATTTGCTCGGAGTGCGAATATAGAATAAACGCTACACACTCAACGGCCCCCATTAGGATAGTAATATCCTGTGTCGGGGGTCCGGAAACATTCACAATGACAAGGACAAATACACCCAGACCGGAAAATATGCTTGCATGGTCAATACAAACATATTATGCTCCGAGCGGGAATCGAACCCGCGACCTGTGGCGTTTAAGGCAGGTTCGCTACCGCTGCGCCACAACGTCGTCAAATAGTTTGTTTAGAATAAAAAGGAAAAGACAATTGCAGTCGATGCACCAGAGAGATTTTCAAATACATTTTTCTTATTTACTCCAAGAGATTTCGCAAAATAAGCTAAACTGGAATAGCGAACAGATATCAGAATTCACTCACATAACATCGCTAATTATCTTCCTGTTTCACTTAAATAGTCACAGACCATATAAGAGATATACATATGTACGAGTTTGAAAATAAATACGATGATAAGTCGTTTTATTTTATAGAAATCGCGGCTCTGGTATGTAAAGAACGCGATCGGACCGTCACTGTGCACTTACAATGGAATACCTTTTAACTTTTAAAACTTGATTAACGATCTTAAATGAGCTAAATTAAAAGTCTTTTAAGAGCCTTTGAACTGTCTCTAAAAAGCGTGTTCAGTATTTTTAAATATAGATAGATAGAGTTTATATGTAAAAGAAATATAACAACTACTTTTTTTCAAAAGTGTTAAATAAACGCCTCACGTGGTGATAGATAGTGGTAGGTGCCGGTGGTCCGGAAACAAACACAAGAACATGAACAAATACACCGAGGCCGGAACGCATATCTGTATGGTCAATACAAACATCTGGAACCCGCGACGTGTAGCGCTTAAGACACCGTTGCGATACAACGTCGGCAATCAGTATTGGCAATTTCAATTTTTCAAAAACATTCTTCATCTTCTTCATCCTAGCATTATTCCCGGTATTTTATGTACCCAGGGTCTGCTTATTACTCTTATCCGGATTTGACAGGTTACTAGTTTTTACAGGGAGCGATTGCCATCTGACCTCCGCAACCCTAAGGGCGAACCAGTAACTCATTGGATAAGAGCAATTTACTTATCAAGAGTTAACGATTATTATCAGATGTTATTAATAATAACCGGCGCCGACAGCTTAACGTGCTCTCCGAGGCACGGTGGGGAAACCCATACGGAAAAACAGGCAGACTCGCTACCCACAACGCCACAGCGGTGTCAATTTTTAAAAAACATTAATATCCCTAATTCCCTTAGAAGTAAGTTGGTTACTTGTGATGGGTATGACAATAGGCAAAGACCGTCAAGATCGAACTTGTAACTCTCGCGTTGCAAGTTGGACCTGATGCCGTTAAACTATTGAGGCTTAAATATTCATAATATTGGTTAATATACTTAAACTTTGTTTAAATTAATTATTATGACATAACTTGGTAACTCTTATCCGCATCGCGGACTGGTTGTAAGAATGCTAGCACCCTTTCCACTTGTAATCGAACTTAATCTTAGACCAAAAATTGAGCCAGCCCTGAGATCCATGACACCCGTGGAGTCAAAATATTCATCGATCATTCGTTAAGTGATCATTCAGATCATTTTATAGCGTAACTGTGTGATTGCTGAAATCAGATATTGTTTTTAAAAACAATGAATTTATTTTTAATTTTTATAATAGGTTAAAATAATATTTATTCGTAATTGGCAAATTAAAATGAAAATGTGATATATTTAACCTGACTTAAACGCCACAGGTGGCGGGTTCGATTCCCGCTCGGAGCATAATATGTTTGTATTGATCATCCAAGCATATTTTCCGGTCTGGGTGTATTTGTCCTTGTCCTTGTATGTGTTTCCGGACCCCCGCCACAGGATATCACTATCCTAATGGGGGCCGTTGAGTGTGAAGCGTTTATTATTATTATTCGTTTGAATGAGAATGAAATTATTTAACTTATTTTTAATTTTTAATTCAATACATAATGTTTTTCTGTTTCGACCAAATCTAACTCGAAAATAATGCGTCACACATTCGTGAGTTGTTTGTAGATTCCATCTTCAAATAAAAATACATACCGTTAAAAATCAATCTCACTGGTGGTAGGTCTTTTGTTGCAAGAGGCCGGCTAGGTAGTTACCACCGCAGTGTCCAATATTCTGCCGCCAAATAGTAGTGCTCAGGCACTACTGTGTTCCGGTTTGAAGGGCATTGTACGCTAGTGAAATTACTGGGCGAACGAGATTTAAGAACTAACATCTCGAGGTTGACAACGCGTGAGTGGCACCTACTAATGGTGCTGCAAGAGCTCATAGGGTGCGGCAGCCACTTACCATCAGGTGGGCCGTATGCTTGTTTGCCAACTTCTAACATAAAAAAAAAAATCACAACCTCCTTACCTCATAGTCGGGTAAAATTAAACTTCTTTTATAGCAGTTATGTAAATAGCAGCACCATTGGTAGTAACGAAGTTATGCTGCAGCATCGCACGCATGTGCCTTCCGACTTCCTTAACTTTTCATTCTCATGTGTCAATTTTAAACATATATAAAGACTTTTACATTTATAATATTAAAACTCAACAACTATAAAAGCTATTGTATTAGCATAATTCAAAAACTTACAAGACTAGTTAAATGTACAGTTTTATTATGAAAAATAAAACTAAATGCGAAATCTCGCAAGATTAGCGTGAAACATAACATGCCCGGTTTAATACCTTCCGCTCACCGTCCGTCCAACAGCCGTCGTAACTTAGTATTATTTATGAGTTAGTTTAATACTATTTAAGGGACAATGCATTTGGCAGTAGCGACCGCCCACGCGATATCAAACCCGAGCAAATGGGGACAAAATGACTACCTTTGTGTTACACCGCCATATTGTTACTGTTAAATGAACTGTGCTATACAAAACAATAACTTTCGTGCAATTCAAAGTGATTTGTTTATGTTTCTCGTTAGGTCGATTTTATTACAAATTTTCATTGATTTTAGGTAATTTATAAAGTTATATTATTAAAACTATCGTGAGACATTATTAACTTAATGTAAAAATCTAAGTCTGAGTCTCTTCAGTGCGAGACGGGTCGCGACCGCGAGCGCTACCCACTCACCCTGAAGAAGGACCTCCGATGAGTCCGAAACTAGTCGGTACTTAAACCGATTGTACGTGAGTGTGAGCCGTTTGGATTTTTATTATTTTTTTATGTTAGAAGTTGGCAAACAAGCATACGGCTGTTGGCTGCCGCAGCCTATGAGCGCTTGCAGCACCATTAGTAGGTGCCACTCACGCGTTGCCAACCTCGAGATATTAGTTCTTAAATCTCGTTCGCACAGTAATTTCACTAGCGTACAATGCCCTTCAAACTGGAACACAGTAGTGCCTAAGCACTACTATTTGGCGGCAGAATATTGGACACTGCGATAGTACCTACCTAGCTGGCCTCTTGCAACAAAAGACCTACCACCAGTGTGACTGACTGCACTGGTGGAATAATCTCTGTTGTGGCAGAGGTTATCCCAACAGCGGGCGATGGGGTCGTCACATCCCGACGCCTTTAAAATTTTACATCTTTATAAAGGTTTTGATATAGTTCAGACGTTAATTTTGTTTTGTGACAAAATTGGCAAGCAAGCATTGAGTTGACGTAGCCTATGTGCGCTTGTAACATCATACATTTATAGGTTACCTAGAGATATTGATTCTTAAATCTTTTGCCCAGTAATTTCACTAGCTACAATGTCCTTCTAACCGACACACGGTATGCTACGATAGAATAAATGACACTGTAGTGGTACCTACCTAGCTGGTCTCTTTCAATAATAAACCTACCTGTAGTTTTTAGATATACATAGATTAATCATACAAACCTTTTTTTTCCCGGTATAGTTGCTGTGGCTCTGCTCCATAGAGGTAGTAGTGTCATGTTATATAAACCCATAGCTTCCTCAATAGACTCAAAGTTATTTTTCTGAAAAACTCAGATAAAATAAATAAATAAACGCGACACACTCAACGGCCCGCATTAGGATAGTGATATCCTGTGTCGGGGTCCGGAAACACATACAAAGACAAGGACAAATACACCCAGACCGGAATATGTTTGTATTGCATGGTCAATACAAACATATTATGCTGCGAGCGAGAATCGAACCCGCGACCTGTGGCGTTTATGGCAGGATCGCTTACGCCGCGCCACAACGTCGTCAAAAGATGGATGATATTCCTAAAATTAGTGATATAAAATAAAAACTAAGAATGTTTTATAAATGATTACTATTAACATTTTTAATGGGCCACATATAATAAAATAGGTTACGGGAATGCCCTCCCATTCGAAGTACCGTACCGTATATAGAGAAAAAATGCAATAGTTTATAAATCAGGTGAATGGGTAAATAAAAATAAACCTTAGAAATTGATATGTCTCATTTTATTCACAATATATAATGTACTATTTACAAGATGTACACAACGCAACGAACCGTCTATTAAGTACCTAAATATATAAAACATTTATCTACATACGTAAATATAGTAAATAATATCAACAACACAATATACTTATACTAATTATTAACATCAAATGTACAGAAATATGAAAATTTTTGAATATTTTTTTTTAAATTCAAAGAAAACATTTTGAAATTCTTATTTCTGTACAACGTCAATGTCTTATACGAACTACTTACTACATTTTATTTACATAATCAATTCACTGACATCAATAATTTTATGTAAATCTTTATAAATATTATAGTAAAGAAATTATAAAAATAATCCATGAGAATGCGAAACAATATAATATTAATCAAAAGTAACAATTTGTTCAGTTGTTATAGAGTCTGGTATAAAATGTATGTCATTACAATATATAGGTAATAACAACAAAATATTAGCCCTGGTATCACCGTAGACAAAGAAAAAACATAGATGGAGCCATACTACGTTGCCAGTCGATACCACGTTGCCGCGCTTGTAAACGATATATTGCTATCTCCGTCTATTTCTCGGAGCACCATTACGAGTAAAGGAAATAGCTTAATATTAGTCTGGCAACGTCGCAGTCTCTAAATTTCTTGTGTCATGTCATACGTTTTCATTAACATTTCAATGATTTTTTGACAATTGACAAACACAAAAAATGGACACACATTTTGTGGCTTACCTTTGGTCTGAGATATGTATTGTAAAAGATATTTATTATGTTTTGGAACGAAGTTCCTTATCGCGCGTTGTGAAAGGGGGCTAGACGGAAAAATTCTTACGAAAAGTTGTCACGACACTTTTTGCTATAGTAAGCTATTGTAAGCTGTGCGGCGTCGCATGTTTCTCTGTCTGTCTCTCTCTCTCTTATAGAAAGCAAGCCAGATATTTTCATTTCTATTTCGCATTGAACAGTGTGGTGTCGCGACGATTATTTTTGTTGAGTGTATACAGGTTTTTGTAAATAATAAATAATGTTAATAATAAAAAAATATTATTATAACTTAAAAAAATAAAATTTTATTACAATTCCTTCACTAATTATTATTTAATTATAAATGGAATTAAGTAACAGTTATTCCGTAGCAGTTTTCAGAATGCGTTTTTATAATTAATCGAGCGGCCGACGCAATGTGGCCATAGGACCATATCATAGTATATCATAAGCAATTTCATTTTCTATACGATTCCACTTTTCGCGTTTGGACTCTATGCCACCTATCATCAGGTGGAGTAGATTCATTTGCCCTTCTTTAAAAAAAAATTAGCCACAACTTCAAATAGATAATAGACGTGTATATCTAAAAACAAAAGTTAAGCCAACTCTTCATTTAAATAGTGTGTAACATTGTTGTATTAGTGTGTCTTGAAGGTTGTGTCCAGCTGATGTGTCCGAAACGCATTCTGAATACAGCACAAATATGGTTACAGAAAAACTTAAATTAACGATAAAAATTCAGTTAAAAATACCGTTGTATTGTTATTGTCTTATTAATAAAAGTGACCGTTCTTAAAGAAATTTACAAATAGCGTTTATAGATATAAAGATTTTTCCAAAGACCTATCCCCACTTGCAAGCTCCTTCTACAGTTTTACAATTGCTTATTCAAAAATTTAGGCCGAATTTATTTATTAAATACACAGACACACCATATGTTATAGACAAGCCATTTTATATAAACAAATAATTTGGCTCGTTGGTTGCGCTTCGTAAATTCAATATCGACGCAACGGAACGAATTTAGTGACACGCTTAC
The DNA here is from genome assembly GCA_023373885.1 of Hestina assimilis. Taxonomy (NCBI): domain Eukaryota; kingdom Metazoa; phylum Arthropoda; class Insecta; order Lepidoptera; family Nymphalidae; genus Hestina; species Hestina assimilis. The sequence continues at coordinate 2,078,150 of CM041751.1, forward strand.
TTCATTTTTTTTAAAAGAAAATTAATATCACTAATATTCCTATTGCCACTCCAAATAAGCTCGAGGCTTGCGCTAGGAGTGGGTACATCAATAACCTAAAGGGGTCAGGATCGAACTCTAAACTCTCGCGTTATCGAAGCGAAGTAGGCTTCAATTTTTCAGGGGCGTACAAAACTTGACCGTTAATTTAACGTGTGATTAACTTCGTTTTGTTGCCTTGGTGTTGAAATTACGAAGGTTAACCAAAGAGTCTGTGACATTTTCTTTGTATAAAAGGGCCGGTCTATACTTTATAGTAAGTCTATGACTTAATAACTGATCATTTACTTTGACAACATTACTAGAAAATCCTTACTTAAATAATGTTTTATAATGAAAAATATATATATATATATATATATTTTAACTATAATTATAAATAAAGGTAAAATTATGCAAGTTACTGTATATGCCGCTGTTTATATGTTTGAATCCGGAAAATCGTTAAATTATAATATCACTTTGATAATCGATTACGTAGTCGATTAAATTAATCGAATAAGTCGAAGATAAGATTCGATTAATTTATTGGATTCGATCTTTTGAATTCGTGGAAATTATAATTTGGCGGATTTTACAATTTCACTACGACTTAAATAAAGGTATAAAAAAAGTAATTGTACTTCATGTAAATATTACAAATTTTATAAATAATGTGATGTTATTGTATTAACCAAAAAAATTGAAAAAAATCCTTTGTCTATGGCTTTACATTTAAGACCTCAATACTCTTTGATACCGATTATATATAATTCATAACTATACCTACTTCTAAAGCTAATGTACACTAGTATCTAGCAATATATCTATATTAAAATGAAAATACTCAGTCTGTCATTTTGATATAGCTGGTAACTCCTACGATTCAAAAAAAGACATGATTTACATTTAAAAAAATCTAATTAAATGCTTTAATTATAAATAAATCTTCGAGACTAGTCGACAAGTTCTTTGGCTATGATAATAAAATATACAATTCGTCTATAAAAGATATATATGGATATAGAACCATATGACTGATTCCAATTGAATTCGTACAAATTAATGACTTTTTCAATTTAAATATTTTGTGTGTACAAATTCAAACGAAATCGACTATAAATTAATAAAAATTATGCTTAAAATTATAATAATACGTTTCGTTTACAACTACCAATGTACTCATTGTTGACATTTATATTTAAAAAAATAATTAAAATTATATAAAAATTCATATATAAGAACCATAGATAATAAAATAATATTTGTTTATGATACTTACTTATAATGTCCTATTCTTTAAAAAAATGGTGGCATAGACAAATAATAAGTTTCAGCCACCGGGATGCGTACAAAAAATATTTTATCGCAAAATTTAATCGCTATCTACCGTATTCTCACTACAAGTACCGTGCTTTACAAATACATATAATTATATCTCATAAACTTACTATATATACTATTAACCGGTCCATTAAAACATTTTCATTCATGCAGTCAAAATGTCACTGGCTCATTGGTGTACCTTCAAAATTCAACACCAACACCACGCAGCAGTAGTGTCATTGGCATTGCTGTGTTTCGGTTTGAAGGATACTGTAGCTAGAGAAATTACTGGGCAAAAGAGATTTAAGAACCAATATCTCGAGGTTGACAAGGTTGCGTATGGTTGCAAGCGCTCATAGGCTATGACAACCGCTTACCATCAGGTGGGTAAAAGGTTTTCTTGCTAATAACTGCATAAAAAGTCACATTTTCGCAACATAACCGAATGAAGTTAGCGTGTGACTAGTGACTAACTTTTGTCTGTATGAAAGGGTCCATAGATATAGTAAGTCTATGTTACGTCTACATTTTTTTTTTTCAATTAGGAATAATCCTTCACACAAGCACCGATATGTCAAAATGGACTAACTTTCTTTTATTCTAGATTAATTCTAACATTTTTAGAATATCATTTCTATACGCTCCTAGGGACAATAGAGTATAGATCACCTGATTTACCACAAAAAAAAAAAGAATTTGGCATTTCACTATTTTCAAATTTATTTTAAAAATTATTACTAATTGACAGTTCAATTTACAGATATGTTCTAGACTAGTTTCATAAGTCATTTAAATATATGACTTTCAAAACGCTTGACGTTTGATAATTCATTTTTGAATAGGAAGTTTTGACACATGACTCATCTATCTCTCTTTCTATTTTTACACACACGTTAGAAAGAGACAGTTGATTCATTCGGCTACTACGTAGCTGTTATTTTTACGTTATTTAAAAAAGTAATATTGACAATAATTGTGGTAAAACAGGAGGGAATTTCGTTATTTTAATTTGAAATTGTCAAAAGGTTCAAAATTAAAAATATACCAAAAATATTTGACATTAAGGGTATCTTTTTTATAATTACACCTTTTGACCGATAAACAACAGATAGGCATAGACTTATTATATGAACAGGCATAGACTTATTATCTTCCATACTAATAAAATGTCAAAATTCAGTGGTGCTTTTTCAAAAATTCGCACTAACGCAACGAAGCGAAGTCAGTCACACGCTAACTTTATTGAAATATGTTACAAGTGACTAACTTCGATTAATCTTTGAATATTTTGTTAATATGGAAGGGCCTGTCCAAAACCCAAATACAATCTTAAACTTAAAATCTTATAAATATGTCGGAATGGCATGTTACTATGTTTTAGTATAAGCGACCAGTTTTCTTTAAATACACTCATTCAGCTGAATCCATACAAAAAAAAAAACAATTAAAAAAAAAAATTGTTCAAAATTACTAAGCCATTTCATATTATACCAGCATCGATCAGCATTTTATTTATAAAAAATAGGGATTTTGTATAAAGATGCGTACGCATTCATTAATTCTAATTTCAGCATCGATTCGGATTACGAGTAATCCGTTTTAAATGCTTATAAGTGTAACACTCTATATAAGATGTTACCGTACTAAACAGCCGTCAAAATGTGCTGAAAGATGCGTACGCATGCTTACGGATGCTTACGGATGCTTACGGATGCTAAAGCATGCTTAAGCTTGCGTAAGCATGCTTTTGGTCGTAATTGTATCCAAAACAATGCAATTCAGGCTTTAAAATTAAATTGAATGTCACGACAGTAATTGACAAATGATTAGGCAATTTTCCAAGTTTTTTTTTTATATAACTGGTCGCAAGATTAATATTTTTTTGTTGTCGATGTTAGTTTAAAACTTAGGCAGCATTTTTTTAATAACTTTATACAATGACGAAATATAGTGTACTTAAATTTATTATTTAATTTTTATTAACAAAAAAAAATCAATATGAAAAGGCTGTAAACATTATGTTTTAGCTATATTTGATTTATTCTATATAAATAAAAGTTTTTTAATTTAAAAAATATAGTATCAAATGATTTTAAAAATATTATTAAGAATCACAACAATAACATTGTTATTAAATTAAAATAAAATCAAAAACAACTTATTCAGCTGCCTTGAGAATTGTTCGTAAATAAATTTATATGGACATGGCACAGAGAAAAATTACACAGAGAAAACATCGCACGCTTAATCCATGGACATAACGACGATTGGACACTTTAAAAATATATTTAAGAAATAAGCCTTTTTATCAATTAACTTTAATTATTTTTAAGTTATTTATAATGATTAAATCTTTTAAATATTTTGTTAAACAAAACTTACGAGGAAAAGTGAATTTTAGACATACCCTTACTATATAATATAGACAAAAAACGCAAAGAAACTAATTTAGGCATAGGCTAACTTCATTTGGTATTCGGTTATTTGCATAACAAAACCAAATGAAGTGTGACTAACTTCGTTCTGTTGCGATGATGTTCATTTTACGTAGGGGCACAAATAAGTTTGTGACAAGTTTTGTATGTATATAAGGACCAGTCACGAGTAGTAGGTCTGTAGTCTTTAGCGAATATTGACAATGCTTTTTAAAGGCATTACTAATATTCCTAATACCCCTCCAAATAAGCTCGAAGCTTGCGATCAGAGTGGGTACGACAATAGCCTAAGGGGGTCAGGATCGAACCCGCGACTCTCGCTTTAACGAGTCGGCCCTTCTACCGTTGAGCTATTGAGGCTTGAAATGTCTTAAGTTGTCGATAATTTTAATATAGTCTGTATGTCAAGATATAAAAAAATGGATTGAGCGCGCGAAATATTGAAGTATTTAGAGGGAAAATAATTTTAAATGGTTACATCTACATACCCTGGCACTATGGGGACGTATCCCGTTTTAACTTCACTTACAGCCTTTCGAATTTTAAGTTTTTTTAATGAAAATTTATTGTCCGGTCTTCGAATATCTTAGAGGGCCCTCATTAAAATATTATACTAATTAAAATATTAATAGAAATTTTACAAAAGACTGTTATTTGACTTCTAAAATAATGTTATTTAAGCCTTTTAAATACTTTAATTTTGCCTTTAATTGAGGTCTAACTACTTATAAAATAAATTATACAATAATTGTATTATTACTTCATTTAATTTTTATTAAAAATTTTAACTTTTAGTACTATAACTGTACTTAGAAAACAATTATTTTAAGATCTTATTAATATGTTAGCTCACTTGTCAGTCGTTATATTTAACACATAAACTCTTTCATTTTACAAATTAAAAAAATAAAAAAGTTTTATGAACTTATGGAAAAAATATATATATATTAAATTGTCTATGTATCCGAGAGTATTAAATTAGAGGGCCCACAAACCTTACCACATAACCCTTATTTCAGAATACGCTTACGATGTACCCACAGGTACCTTAGAATATATTTTCCGAGCAAAATTCCACAGTTAATTAAAAAAGCTACATCTAAACTCCATTTAATTTAAATAGTCTTATTTGATAAATTAGTAAAAATAACAATTTGAAACCATTTTAAAATTATTACTTTAACGGAATGAAATACAAATCGCACTTATATACTTATAAGCTTATAATACGGCTTACAAACATTGAATAATTCAAAATTGAATCCGTGCATTACTCCATTTTCACAAAAAATCCGAGCTACGATTTAAAATTCAAAACCTTCCATAAATTTCGAAAATTCCAGAACCCGAACCCACATTTCATTCGAAATTCAAAATCTAAATATACGTCACTTTATCGTACTGCGAATTCCAAATTCAAAATAATTCATAACTTCTCGAATATTGAAGAACAATCTCGCCCCAATCGTTCCAAATTCGAAACCTCTAACTTTCTTAAATTCTAGAATCCGATTCAAATTTTATTCGAAATTCAAATTCTTTCCAATCAGGCTGCAAATTCCAAATTTAAACTATCCATAGCTTCTCGAATATTCAAGAACAATTTAGTATCAATCGTTCTAAATTCAAACCAACTTACCCAATCACAAGGAACCGATATCTGGGTACGCTTGCGGCACGCCCGCCGCCTCTCTGTACTGGAGAGGGTCCGCTCGGAACTCGACGGACTTTAACGCCATATTGCCGTATATTTTGGTGAATCGATCGATGCACGCCGACCGTTGTAACATGTGCCTCGCGTCCGCTGATAGCATTTCCGTGTTTGTACATTCAGGACATTTGAATTTTTTCTAGGTGTAACCTGAAAGGAATTACATCTGGAGTTACATTTTTAACACTTTTTTAAATTTTTATAAGCCTATCTATTTGTTACAAAATCACGCCAAACTACATAAGTGGTTATATTGATAGAACGCAATTCTTGATAATAGTAAAATTGATTATGTTTAATTATTGATCCGTGAACGCTAAGGATATAAAGACAATAGATTTCTTTAAATATCTATTACAATAAGAAAATAGCTTATGACATAAAAAGTAACAAAGGCTATCTTTAAAACTAATGCTATAATATATATATATATATGCTGTACGGAGCGTTTGTAATTCCAAAGACTATTATAAAAAGGGGGTTTCCCACAAAAAAATTAAGAATAATTCTCAACATGACGCGAGCGAAGTCAAGTAGATACAGCAAATTTATTTAAATCGAACAACCAAATATACCTTTATGGGAGGTTTTCTAGTAACATTGGCGACGAGGAAATTCATAGCGATGTCTTCGCAGTTGAAATTCTCATCTACCCACGTCCTGATCTCGGCGGGCATCCGGTGCGTGTAGTACCACGACCAGATCTTGTGGTGGAACGCCGCGCCTGTTAGCACCTGGAACGTATCGATTTATCTATGTAGCGATTTGAAGGAACAAAGGGGTCACCAATTAATCACGCGATGTTTACCCACTTTTTTACACCACCCCGTGAGTATTTTTAGTTTTTTTTTGTGACTAAGTTGGCAGGCAAGCATATGAACAACCCAATGGTAAGCGGCTATCTACGAGCGCTTGCAACACCTTTAATTAGTGTCACTCACGCGTTGCCAACCTCGAGATATTGGTTCGTAAATCTCTTTTGCCCAATAATTTCACAAGCTACAGTGCCCTTCAAACCGGAACACAGTAATGGTAAAGACACTATTGTTTTGCGGTAGATTATCTGGTACTGCAGTGGTACCTACCTAGTCGGCGTCTTGCAACAAAAATACCGGAAAAAAGGTGGTGGAATAATCTCTGCTGTAATAAACTACCCCAACAGCGGTCGATGGGGTCGTCACGTCTCGACGCTTGTTAAAAGGCAATTAACCAAAATACCATACCGATATACGGCATAGGCTACGGTCACCATTTACCACTTTAAATTAAGCGTTTGCCACCTTTTTTCCTCTTTTTTAAATACCAAAGGCATTAAAGCTCTCAGTTATAAATATCAGTTTATAACTACACTATAATATAATAACAACTTGTAAGTATATTATTTATTATCAAATGTAGATAAATAAAAGACATTTACAACAAAATAAACAAGTCAATGTCCTTTATATATTGTTAAGGAAAACTGAATCTTTTATTATTATCACAGAATTAAAATGGACCAAATTGAAAATGAATACACACTCAATGTGGGTTACTGTCTTGTAAAATACACAAACCGGGGTAGAACACTGTTGCGTTTCTTGCGGTGATTGAGAGCGCCGGACGCCCAATCTCCCACCCCCATATTTCCTTCTTTTTTTCTCTTCTCATTCCTGCCCTCCTATCTTAGGGCAGCAAACCGCATAACTTACGCGCATACTTGAAGTATCACAATTGTTCATAGGTTGTAGTGACTGCTTACCATCAGTCGGACCCTGTGCTTGTTTACCAACCGTCGTGATTTAGAAAAAGTAAGATTACTTACAACGAAAGATATTTAATGAAAGACGAAATTTAAAAATGCATTATTTAAATTTTTTATAACCAACAACAGAGAAAAAACAACTTTTTATACAAACCATAGATATCTGATTAGTCCATTCGCTGTGGTACCTCCACGAGTTGGTGACGTTGTCCCAGACGTGCAGACGAGAGGGGAATCCCACTATTCTGTCGGGGAACTCCCGCCAAACGTCAAAACTGTAATCGCAAAAAAAAGAATATAAAATTTATTCTTATTTCGGATATTGCGATACGTGCATCCGGAAATAAACAAATTCAAGGACAAGGAAAAAAACATGGCCATAGGCTTAAAGGTCCGAAGACTTGTTGATGCTCCAACGAAACAAAGTTAGTTACAAGCTTGCAACATAATCGAATAAGCTAGGCGTGTGACTAATTTCGTTTCGTTGCGTTACTGCTAATATACTCTTCTTCTTATCGATTGGTTAGTGGTCAACCTAGTGTCAGAGTTGTTCAGGTCGCCCGTAGGCCTCTGACTTGACTTATCGACTGTTGTCTAATTGTTAACAGCCGGGACCGACTTTTTACGTGCCCTCCGAAGCACGGAGACGCTCGGTTGAAATACCACTATGCGATCACCCATCTAGTGACTGACCGCGCCTAAAGTTGCTTAACCTACCGATCGTTTACCGATCAGTGGGTGCACTCGGCTATGAGCGTCTCGCTAATATACTAATAACAGTCATATTTGACTTTGAGCCAGCGAATATTTGGACATTTTATTTATGGAAGGGCCGGTCCTTAATTTATAGTACTTTATTCCCAGGAGGCCAGATATCTGGTTGCTGATTTTCACCCCTTCAACAAAAAAAGGTGTGTCGCACACACTAGCCAAAGGTCGGGATCAAACTTGCAATTTTCATATTACAAATCAATCCTTTCTACCGTTGAGGAGGTTTTAAGGCCTCTGCACTTTATGAATTTACTAGCGGCCCGCTCCGGCTTCGCACGGGTATAAAATATAAAGCTTATGTCATTATAATTATACATATAAACCTTCCTCTTCAATCACTCTAAGTATCTATTTAAAAAAACCGCATCACAAACCGTTGCGTAGTTTTAAAGATTTAAGCATACATAGGGAGAGATAAAGCGACTTTGTTTTATACTATGTAGTGATTCCAACAATTTGACTATTTAATAAGTATTTAACTTCATTAAATTCTTTATTAAAAAATATATAATTATTTCCACAAACGTGAATGCATATGTTTTCGTTATTTTAAAAAGCTTTTAATAGATTAAAAGTACAATATTGAGGCTTTCAATGTAATGTTTCGCTTTTGGTCTAGCTACCTTTGCGGTTCCCACCTATGCATGCACTTTGTTACGCGAAGTCGAAACGGCTGCAAGACCGCATCTTTAGACCATTTGTACTCATAATTTTAAGAGATTATTACACCAGTGCAATCACTCACACTGGTGGTAGGTGTTTTGTTAAAAGAGGCCATCTAGGTAGGTACCATCGCAGTGTCAAATATTCTACCGCAAAGCAGTAGTGTCTTTGGCATTACTGCGTTCCGGTTTGAAGGGCAATGTATGCTAGTGAAATTACTGGGCAAAAGACATTTTTTTCTGGGCAAGTTGGCAACGCGTGAATGACACCCGCTGATGGTGTTGCGCACGCTCATAGGCTACGGCAACCGCTTACCATCAGGTGGGACGTATGGTTGTTTGCCAACTTGTAACATAAAAAATAAATAACAATACTTTAACAACAGCATAAACGACAATAAAAATACGTATAACGTAATATAGTTCTTAAAACTATAGTATTACAGTTGATTTTCATTTGATATGTATATAATCTCACTGTGTCAAGTTAAAATGTCAGCTCGATCACGTGACTGTGGATAGTTTAATACGATAGACGTTTTTATTCAATGAATTTCTATTTATCTCTCACTTATACAATAGCTTTATATAGAATGACGTCAAGACTCGACCTTCGTTGAAAATATCATGTCTTTTTAAAGCGATAGAGGCATTTTTGCTTACATTGGTAATTTCGTGCTACAATATTTATGTTGGAAGGTTTTGCTGTTCATTTATATAATTTCGTTTATTGGTTAAATTTATAAATAAAAGTAAATACTATAAATCAGGGGAAACACACACAAACGCAAGACCTACCTGTGCGTAAATAAAATGGGGTGTGGGTGTTCTGACTGTGTTTGTGAAATAGGCTATGTAAGTTTGTATGGGTAACCAATTACATATTTCTTTATTGCAGTTAAGGTCATTAAAAATCATTATTAACGCGTGTAAAGCCGCGAGGAAACGTTAGTTTTGTTATAAATACAATAAAATAAATTAAATAAAACATCAACTGTCAATGTCAAATACATGTCTGTAATTTTCTTTGTATAAATAAAAAATAACTGAACTCACACTATACGGCCCCTATTAGAATAGTTATATCCTGTTTCGAGGATCCGGAAACACACACACAATGACTAGGACAAACACACCCAGACCGGAACACATGCATGTATGGTCAATACAAACATCTGCTCTGAGCGGGAATCGACTTCACTCGAATCAGGACTCACCCAAATTCCAGCTCATCAGGCGTCAACATGACGATGTCATCATCAATCGTCAGCTGGCATTCGGTCTCGATCTCGTCGTATGGAAAAAATCGATTCGAGAGCTTGTTCTCTTTGGTCTGTATCACTTTTAACGGCTTATTTACTACTGGCCATTCGGACGCTGAAAAAATTTACACTTTTAATTATTATAAGTATTTTAAAAAAGTTTCTTTCTTTATCATCTGGGCTCTGAGACACTCACGGCCGTGCACGCACACTGATCGGTAAATGATTGGTGGGTAAAGCAACTTTAGGCGCGGTCAGTCACTAGATGGGTGATCGCATAGTGGTATTTCAACTGAGCGTCTTCGTGCTTCGGAGGGCACGTAAAAGTCGATCCCGGCTGTTATATGTTATCAATTTGATGACAGTGAAGTCAAGTCAGAGGCATATACGGACGACATGAACAACTCTGACACTAGGTTGGCCACTATCCACTCGATAAGAAGAATAAGAAGAACTTGGGCTTTATGTTCTTAGATCTTTGCTGTGTGCCTTTAAAAAAATCTAAATCCTAATATTTAAAATGTTCAAAATTAACTAATCGTCTCTTATCAGATTTTATTCTTGCCTGTTTACTTATTAATTTCGTGGAAATGACTCATATATATATTATATTGTATTTCGCCAATCTTGTAAATAGTAAGTTTATTTTAATACGTTTATATTAATCATCTTTAGATCGGATGGTACTCATGAAAAAATATGAATGACATGGCGCATTAAAATATTAAGTGATATAAATATTACCTAGATACAAACTAAGGACCAGCCCTTACAGAAAAATGTCAAAAATTCGTTGGTGCGCCTTCGTAAATTCAAAATTAACTCAACGAAACGAAATAAGTCACACGTTAACTTCGATTATGTTGCCAGCCTGTGACTAGCTTCGTTTTGTTGTGGTAACGCGAATTTACGAACCAAAGAATCATTGGAGATTTTGTTGGCATAGAACAGCCCTAGCCTATATAAGTCTATGGATAGAAAGCGAAATATTCCTCTAAACATGTTAAGAATGGAATGCGTAGTATGTTTTAAATATTTAAATGTTCTATATTCAAAAAAATTAAAAACAAATGTTTATTGACAGCGACATCTTTAGTTTGTATTTTTTTAGTTTTTTTTGGTTTACCAGCAATAAAACAATAAAACAAAATTTACAATAAAACATTCTTTACATAAGAATGCGATTAAAAAAAGGACTTCAATGTAACAATTACTTAAAGTCAAACACCACATGCGTTATAATATTTATGTGTCTAAATATTATAAATATATTTTAAGCATATTGTTGGCATTTAGAACCCTGAAAAGAAATATTAAGAAAAAAAAAACAAAATTCAAAATTAGAACAAATTGTGTCACGTACGAAAAATCTTTTTTCTAGCATTTTCCCGACCTTTTTTGCCAGTCCGCTTATTATTCTAAGCCAGATGTTGCAATTTACTTGTTTTTACACAGAATGATTGCTATCTGACCTTTGTAACCTTATAAGGGCGAGGAAAGCGTTAAATTAAAATATATTTCACATTTAGAGTAAATGATTATAATCAAATAATATAATCAGATTGTAATATAACGATTGTAATAAAACTTAAAGTTTTAGTAATTTATATGGAAAATTCGTTTCAATAATATAATTACTAATAGCCATCGAAAATAAAATGAAATTTAAAAAAAAGAACGAAACCAATTTAACTAATAATAAGCTATGGTCGGTAGCATTATTATTTACTACTGGCCATTGAGACGAAAGGAAAGTGAATTATTATAAAAAAAAAACAATTTAAATTAAGAATGGAATGCGTTTATTTAAAAAAATTGAATTTGAACGTATTAATTTTAATGTATAAATTCAAAACGAATAAAATCAACCTTATACAAACGGGATAGAGTTGATTTTCGCATGAGATGTTGTATTTTCACTCTCAGCACAATGGACATTAACAGAAGTTGCATGTACGGATTAATTGCGTTTGCTCATTGAATCTGTTTTTCCGTCTCGAATGTTATTTAACTTCTCGTATAATGTTATTAAAACAGCTATACTTATACATATGTTTGTAAAATATTAAGTTATGATCATAGACTAACTATATGTGTATAATTATATGGTATGGACCGGCCCTTCGTAAATAAATAAATCAACGCTACTCACTCAACGGCCTCCGTTTGGATAGTTATATCCTGTGTCCGAAAACCTACACAATGACAAGGACAAACAAACCCAGATCGGAAATCATTCTTGTATGGTCAATACAAACATCTGCTCCGAGCGGGAATCGAACCAGCGCGTTTGAGGAAGGTTTGCTACCGCCGCGCCTCAACTTTGTCAAATATAATAATAATGGTTGATTGGTTAAGTCAGAGGTATAACTTTAACACTAAGTTAGTCATTAACCACAGGGTAAGAAAAACTTGCACCGGAAGTACGCAAGTGATACTAGTTCCTTCTGTTCTCTTCTCACTTCATCCCTTAATCTATCCCTTGGGTTGGCAACGCGTTTGTGATACTTCAGTCTTCAAGTATTGCAAGCGTTTATATTTTTCAGTGATTTACCATTAGATGGACCATATGCTTCTAACTTGTAGCATAATCGTCCATAATTGACCATATTTTAAAAATAGTAGTTCATAAATATTGCTGGAAACAAAGACAAAAATTTTCGTGTTGGCCAAGTCTTGTTTACATAACAATATATATAACAACGGAATGCGATATAAACGCTAAAATTATTTCCTTAACGCACATCTGTGTACATAGTGAATGATAATATTTATAATAACACGAGGATCTACTGATATAAATTATTCCTACAGCATTTCTACGCTCGCATGGAATACTGAATCGGTGTAAAGTTACTTGTATTTCCTTGTAGACACTTCCTTACATAAATAGTACATGTTTTTTTGGATTATGGATTGCTGTTGGCCCTACTGGCCTTGATATCGTCACCGGATAATTTGAAATACCGGAGGCTTTGAAATACTGTGAACTGCCAGTGAAGAAAGGTTTATTTTTTATCCCTCAAGGGTACTCAAAATTATTTCTTTCTAAGGGTATTGGGAATCAGAAAAACGTCATTGGGGATAAATAATGTGTTATGGGAAAAGGTTCCTCCAATACAAAGAAAAGATCCCTGGATTCTAATCCAGGAGAGTGATATTGGTTGGCGAACCGAAGAAATAGAGAGACATTCAAAAATAGTACAATATAACAGAATAACGATCGTTATAGCGTGTTGGTAGCTCGGTCCAGATGTACCTTACAAATGGGCGCAAATTGGCAATACCATGTCAACCCACAAAATTGAAAAAACTGAGTTATATATGCAGAAGTGTTGGTAAATGGCTGAAGAACATTTTTCTTTAATAATTGTAGGGTTTTAAGCTTTAAAACTTCAAAAAAGTCATTTTAATCATGCAGTTTATGTATTATTTTAAACGTTTTGGGTTATATTATATTATATACGAAATTTATGCAGTTTGTATGCTTATTTTATGTGAAAATAAGTAAAATAACTGGCATACATCTTGAAATTGCCAAAAACTTGACCAATACATAAAAAAAAAAATCATATAAAGCAAGTTGTTCAAAATTTTCAAACGCGTTTCTTGAAATGACATTCGTGTGGGTTGACATGGTATTGCTTATTTGCGTCCAAATATCTGATTAGGCCTTGGTATTTGTCCTTGTCTTTCCCACCATGCTTCGTAGATCAAGTTTAGCTTTCGGTCATGGTTGTTTCATAACATCTGATAATAATCATTAGCTCTTGACTGGTAACTTATCCGATGAGTTGCTGGTTTGCCCTAAGAGTTGTTGTGTATAGGTGATAATCACTCCGCGTAAAAACTAGTATTGAGTCAAATCCGAATAAGAATAATAAGCAGACCCTTAAAAAAAATATTAGGGAATAAGGCAACTGACATGCTACTTAGTAGCACGTGTGTCTAATCTTTACTATTAAGTACCTGGTTGACCGAGCTATGCTCGTTTTTTTTGTTTTTGGTAAATCGAAAGTCGTGAAGGGTACGGTAGACTCGATTGAAACCTTACCTGGATAATAAAATAATGATTTCGACAACAAGTTATATCCGCAAAAATTGGGATTGTTGAGTATTTTGTTAAATTCTAATGGACGCATCGCTGTCAGTCAGTGACATAAAAAATTAAAGAAAACGTCAACTGTCATTGTAGAAATGTTTGTCATTCGATTCAATTCAATAAATCCTTGTTGCCATAGCAACGCGTGGTCGCTCAAGTGCGCTGTGAATTTATTTATATATTTTGACATTTTTAATTTATTTTGTTGATAATAGATGGCGTGTCGACAACGGCCTGAAAACACGGACAAAGCCACATTTTCTAAAAATAAATCCTAGCTGGATCGATTTATCGTCCCCGAAAACCCATGCATACTAAATTTCATGATAATCGGTGCAGCCGTTTCTGAGATCCCAATTATATATATATACAAGAATTCCTCGTTTAAAGGTATTAGATTAGATGATCACGCCTATTTCGAGCTTACTCAAAAATCAACAGTCCTTTGATTTTCGAGTATGCTTTCTGAGGTGCGGGTGGAAGGGGACGTGCTTCGAACGCTTCTGAATAGGTTTGCTTATGAAAATTCTAGTAAGTAGTATTTAGTATCGATTTTATCAATGTGTTTGCTAAAAACTAGTATGCTTATTTCTATATAAAGTGTACAGATGCTGAGCATGCTAGTTTTAAGCATACTTACAAGCATACAGTCACACTGGTGGTAGGTCTTTTGTTGCAAGAGGCCGGCTAGGTAGGTACCACCGCAGTGTTTAATATTCTGCCGCCAAATAGTAGTGTTTAGGCACTACTGTGTTCCAGTTTGAAGGGCATTGTACGCTAGTGAAATTACTTACTGGGCGAACGAGATTTAAGAACTAATATCTCGAGGTTGGCAACGCGCGAGTGGCACTTACTAAAGAAGGTGCTGCAAGCGCTCATAGGCTGCGGCAGCCACTTAACATCAGGTGGGCCGTATGCTTGTTTGCCAACTTCTAACATAAAAAAAAAATACTTAAATATGAGCATGTGTGTCAGTACCTTAATGCTAGGAAGAAACCTATATTATAAAAAAAAAAAACATTTTATTAGATTTTACGTTGAGGATAGTCTAATGAGTGTAACTTCCAAAATGTGATAGAATTACACGAATCGGCTATAAAACGGGACTCACCAACTTTTACCAAGAATTTTACCGCTCTTAATAATTTACTAAAAAACCTTACCTTAGGCTTGGTGAAGCGAAAAAAGATTTTATGTGACCCTTAGAACTTTGATAAGGAAAATCTTAAGTGGAGCGGTTGTTGGTGAAAATAGGTATTAAATGTTTTATCAAGTTAAGGAAAGAATGTCTTGGAAGTCCTTCTTAGAATGTTAATGTAGTTTATTCTTTTTATTCTTTTTTATGTTACAAGTTGGCAAGCAAGCATACGGCCCACATTGATATTTGTAAGCGGTTGCCGTAGCCTATGAGCGCGCGCAGCACAATTACCAGGTGCCACTGACTCTTTACCATTATTTCTCACCTCACCATTCATCTCGAGATATTGGTTTTTATATCTCGTTTACCCAGTGTTTTCACTAGCTTACAGCGCCCTTCAAACCGGAACAAAGTGATTACTACGCCCTACTGTTTGGCGGTACAATATTTGACACTGCGGTGGTATCTATCAAGCCTGCCTTTTGCAACAAAAGACCTACCACCAGTGTGACAGATTGTACTGGTTGAATAATCTCTGCTGTGACAGAGATTATCCCATCAGCGGGCGATGGGGAATGTACAGAAAATCGGCGCAAAATAACAGTATCAGTAAGTACTGTTGCATTTCGTGCGATGAGTGCGGGTGCCGGAGGCCCAATCTCCCACCTCCTTTCCTCCTATTCCTTAGGTTAGCAACGCGCATGTGATACTTCAAATATCGCACGCGTTCTTAGGTTAGGTGCTTACCATCAGGGGTGCAAAAGCCGGTCACCTCCACGTGGTGCACCCTGGGCAACGGCGTCGGTGAACTCGTTTAGTTCACCGATGACGGCTGAGTACCGGCTCGGCGGTTGGGCGCGGGGCGTTTAACGTCAGACCGCGCCCGGGATGGTTTTGCCACAAGGGTCGCTCCTGGTACTTCTCTGAGTAGCAGAGTGGACCTGGGAGTGACTCTATGGCAAGGGCGGGTCGTGCCCCGCTGGGAAGTTGAGGAAGAAAACCTCATAAAAATTACTCTCGCTTCCACCTGCAAAGGTTTGAGAGCTGGCAAGGGGTGCTGTCTCCTTCGACTGTGGTGGTCTTGAGGGGACGGCCTGGTGGGGTCGCGGGAGCCCTGCTGGACGGGGGTGATTGGCCACGTCACCCCTGGCTCTCTGCCTTTCTCGCCTGCGCAGGTTGGTTGGGGAAAGGTGGTGACAGGGACAATGGTGGCGTCTTATCGATGCTGCTGGCGTTCCTGTCCCAAGCCCACACGCCCGGGCTTTAAATAGGGCATCGTACCCTTAGGTCATGGGTGCACAGGGTGGGGTCACCTGTGTGCCCATCGCACGGCCTAGAGGAAGACGGCGGTCGGGGTGGCACCGACTGTCGTGCTGCTCGCCAGCACGAGGCGGCGTGGGGACAATGCCATCAGTTCCCCTAGGGTGAGGGCAACACCATCAGCTCTCCCCGGGAAGGGCCCATTTGGGCGATGTGCTTGAGAGGCCCCGGAGTGCATTCCACAGGAGTTCCCGGAGCCTCTCACTCGCACTGAGGTCGGCCACCGAGGAGGTTTTAGTGGGACGCCATGGTTAAACATGGAACCCCACATAACCCGGTTCTCTTCCCCAGGAGGCCGGGTATCTGGTTGCAGATTTCCTCCCCGTAAACAAAAAAAAGGTGCTTACCATCAGGCGGACCGTATGCTTGTTTGCCAACCGTGATGAAAAAAAATGGTAATTAGCACACATATGTGACGTGACAATTTGAAGAGAAAGTCGGTACCTGGTTTTGTCGCCGTGCGTACGGAATGATACTTAGGCCACGCGAGCGTTATATGGAAATTTATTCATTTGTATCGTAACTGAATTAAGTTATAATACTAGCGACCCGCCCTGGTTTCGCACGGGAAAATCTAATGTCATTGCTGGACTACTTTGAAGACTGCATGAAAATTTCATCAAAATCGGGCCAGATCTTTTGGTGCCCATTAGGAACATACACATGTTATGTGTACATAATCACATCGACTTTTATATATTACTAGCGGGCCCGGCAGACGTTGTCCTGCCCCGAAAAATCTGGGACCCGATAGCAGCGCCCTCTACCCGGTGAATGATTTTGATTGACTAATATGGCTATTAAAAAGCAGGGGTTGGTGATAACAAAGTGAAAATTTTGGGTCATATGTATTTTTCAATGCCTCATAATAAAAATAAAAAAATAAAAATTTTATACAAAAAATAAAAATTTGGGGTGGACACCCCTTATCACATAGGGGTTTGAAAAATAGATAGTAGCCGATTCTCAGACTTATTGAATATGCATAAAAAAATCATAAGAATCGGTAAAGCCGTTTCGGAGGAGTATGGGAACGAACATTGTGACACGAGAATTTTATATATTAGATATAGAGTTATATTTTATAAAAAAAATTACAGGTATAATATCCTATTAATATAATAAACGTAAAAGTTTGTATTTTTGGATTCTTGTTACTGAATCACACAAAAATGTCTGAACGAATTTGGATGAAATTTGGCACATATATAGATTGTTACCTGGATTAAACCATAGGATACTTTTTATTCTGGAAATATGATAAGTTCCCGTGGTATAAACAAAAAACGAACTAAAATATTTGAAATTCAATAAGATGGATCTTATGGAATCCAAATTAAAATTGACCGCAAAAATAAGTTGGTAATTTTATGGTATTATTAAAAAGTTACATGAAAAACAAAGTTATGGGAACAACTTATATAACTCTAAAAGTAGACCTATCTTCTTCAAAATAAATGTGGTTGAAAATTCATTTGATGTTCTGCAACCTCAAATTTCGCCATAATTTTAAATCTCATAGTTCAAAAGTCAGAGGGACACAATTTTTTATGACTAGGAGCTAATATCTCATAAACTACCGACTTAATTAAAAAGTATGAAATCTAAACGGAGTTAGATATTATACGAATATATAACGGAGTGTAATATTAGGGCAATAATGAAACTCACAGGTCTGTACTTAGCGCTAGAAAGTAAAATACAAATATAGTATAAGCTAAGTTTATAATTGATACGCCATTTTGCCGTGACAACTAGACACGCAACAATATAATTATTATACATTTTTTCATTATGAGTACTTTATCTATACATGTAAAAAAAATTTGCCGATACTAACATACATACATTGTATTGTACATAGATGTTTATGAAAACTTTAAAAAGTTGAGGGTCTTTATAACAGCAATAGAGCCCAAAACAATTATTTGTAGTTTTTAGGGTTCCATACCCAAAGGGTGCCTATTACTAACCCATCGCTGGACGCTCGTCTGTTTGTCAGCGAGTTACATCTCAGGAACCATTTTAAGAAAAAACTTAAAATTTTCACAGAATGTGCATTTCTTTTGCCATAACAATAACAAATACTACAGAACCTTTTATGTGAGAGACAGACAAGCACTTTCTATTCAATTGTCTGCCTTTCCGTATGTTTGTCATCACGAATAACTACAGGACAAAATTAGACGAGGTTTTCACAGTTACATAATTGCAGGTCTAACTTAATCCTGGTGGTGGTAAAAAATTGTACCTACATGTATAATCTTGATACGCAGCCAAGAAGCCGAGTTATGTAAAAATAGTCTTTTAACTTCTACGTAAACATAGTCACATAAGTACACTGGTGGTAGGTCTTTTGTTGCAAGAGGCCGGCTAGGTAGGTACCACCGCAGTGTCCAATATTCTGCCGCCAAATAGTAGTGTTTAGGCACTACTGTGTTCCGGTTTGAAGGGCATTGTACGCTAGTGAAATTACTGGGCGAACGAGATTTAAGAACTAATATCTCGAGGTTGGCAACGCGTGAGTGGCACCCACTAATGGTGCTGCAAGCGCTCATAGGCTGCGTCAGCCACTTACCATCAGGTGGGCTGTATGCTTGTTTGCCAACTTCTAATATAAAAAAAAAAAAATAGTCGCGGGTAGAATCTTGTATATATACAACAATTTATTTCCTCCCTTTTTCTTACCATTTTCCTGTTTCGTTTTTATATTTTTACGAGTTCCGTTCATCATGTACGGATTCCTTGATTAGATCATCGTAAAATGTATGTGTCCACTTTTTTATGTAACACCATACATTTGTAGGTGCAAATCACGTGTTGCAAACCTCTAAATATTGGTTCCTAAGTCTTCTTTCCCAGTAATTTCACAAACAATGTAATGCAAAACAAACTTCCGCTTTACGGCAGAATATTAGATACTGCTGTGGTGCCTACCTAGCCGGCCTCTTGTCACAAACGACCTACTACCAGTGTGACTGACTGCATTGGTGGAATTATCTCTGCTGTGACAGATTTTATCCAAACAGAGGGCGATGAGATCAAATATTCTACCTCTGAATAGTAGTGCTTAGGCATTACTGTATTCCGGTTTAAAAGGCACTGTAGGCTAGTGAAATTACTGGGCAAAAGAGATTCAAGAACAAATATCTCGAGGTTGGCAACGCGTAAGTGGCACCTACAAATGGCGCTGCAAGCAATCATAGGCTACGGTAACCGCTTACTATCAGGTGGGCCGTATGCTTGTTTACATTAAAAAAATTAAATTTAAAATCAGTTCCCATTTTAATAAGCACAAAACCTTTAATACGATACTCAATTTAAGAATTTCTGTACTAGACTGTTTCCGAACCTAAAATACGTACGGCCTTAACTCTCAAACTGAAGCGTACTCGTAATATTCATTAGCTAATTGAGAGTGCACTTCGCTGACATTTCGACGAAGCGTTATCCGATTAAGTTTCTATTCACTAGCGACGGAACGCGACTTTATTTATTAACTTAATACAACTACATATATACAATTACACCTACATATATACAATTGGTGATGGCTTCATGTTTAAATACTACGGGTAACGTTAAATAACTGTGTCTATTTTTAAACTATTTTATTCAGGGTTTCTTTAGGTCATATTTACAGTGTGAAACAAGCAACAGAGGCCACCGGCATTCTCATTCTCAGACGAAACGCAAGAGTATATAAACTGCTGACTAGTTCAAGTCAATTTTTTGTAGAATTTTGTCAATAAGTCAGCCCATTCGTGCCAAAAACGGCAAGGCTTTACTAAAATTTAATGTCACTCTAGATATCATTTCTAAAAACTCTTCGACCTCTTCCGCTTTTGTCCGCACAGAAATTGGTTCCTTGCACTTATTAGAAGTCACCTAAGCTTCGTTAAACGACAATTTTTAGAAGCCCTTTAACTTATTTATAGTGCTTCTTAAATATACGATTTGTCGTCAAAAATTAGTATATTTATCACCATACATGTTTTTTCATGAATTTCATGATTGTTTGACCCCATCCCCGTCCTTGGACTTGAGACTCCGCCCTCCCTTGTGTGACGTCACATATTTTAAGTAGTTCCGAAATTAGTG
The DNA here is from genome assembly GCA_023373885.1 of Hestina assimilis. Taxonomy (NCBI): domain Eukaryota; kingdom Metazoa; phylum Arthropoda; class Insecta; order Lepidoptera; family Nymphalidae; genus Hestina; species Hestina assimilis. Next base: position 2,098,740 of record CM041751.1, read on the forward strand.
AAGTAATATTTCGTTTTTAAGCCTTTCGTTAACAGTTCAAATTTCACGTTTTGAATAACATACTAACATAAAAAAAAAAAAAAAACATACTCAACGCTTCCCATTAAGATAGTCATATCCTTTGTTGGGGGTCCAGAAACATTCACAATGACCAGAACAAACACACCCAGGAACATGCCTGTATGGTCAATACAAACATCTGCTCCGAGCGGGAATTGAACCGGCGACCTGTGGCGCTTACGGCAGGTTCGCTACCGCTGCGCCACAACGTCACCCAAAAAGAGATAGCCGGAATAATATGTAATTATTGAAGATAATGATAATGACATAATAGGTAGATAAGAGTAAATTTTAACTTACATGGTGGAGGCTGTTTCTTCTGATTGTTCCAGATGACAAGTATCTTGGCGAGACTCGGCGTCCTGACGAGTTTCCTGACGAGCGTGAAGAGGCTTTCCACTCGGTCGTACGTTAATATAACAGCGGTGAAGCCAGGCGATTTCGGAGCGGTGACGGGCAAGAAAAGCGGATTCACTGGCCCATACTATAGGATAATAAAATATACACTCAACAGACCATAAAATTAGATACAGCAATACCTAAAACATAATACTGATACAATAAATATTAAGAACTACTAATCCGGTTTAAAAATATTTTTTAGACTTTTTCATGTTATCACGCTTGGCAAACAAGCATACGGTCCGCCCGATGGTAAACAGTCATCGCAACCTATGAAATCTTGCGGTACTTGAAGCATCACATGCATGTTGGGATAGGAGGAAAGAGATGAGACACAAAAAGGGAAGGAAACAAAGAGGGTGAGAGGATCGGTCGCTCGCTCTCACTCATCACACGAAACGCAACAGTACTGATACTGTTAGTTTATGCCTATTTTCTCTGAGAGGGTAGTACTTCCCCGGTCCATTTGAGTTGGGAGGAGCTCTACTATTACAAAAGGGCAGAATAGTCAATACACGATTGAAAAATGTTATAAGCTATTTAATTTCACGCTACGATTGCTTGTAGTGGAGTAGCAACCATAAACGTCAGTCAATCTGCAAAATTGTAGGCAAGTACACAAAGCGATAAAGGCTTTTCACGAGTGCTTTCTCTTTGAAGAAGTCGCTTGACTTCAATTGTTTAAGGCGTATGTACAAAAAAAAAACTATTTTAACGCAGTAATCGCGCGTAATTAGCCTTTATACTTTACTGTTAAATCGATATTCTACGAGATGCTAGTTTCCGAGATCGAGAAGGTATATTGCTTTTTATATGCCAAAAAGGTGGCAAATAAGTGTAATGCCCGTCTGACGCTAGACGGTCACCGTAGCGTGTATAAGCGCTTGTTATACCAGTAGCATTAAAAGCCAAAAGAAAGGGAGCAACGAAAAGTAAAAAAAGGGAGAGGAGTTTGGGCCTCTAGCGCTCCCACTCACCGAATGAAACGCAACAGTAATAATAGTAGCAATTCCACAGTCAAGCCATCTCATTCATGCTAAGAACAGCAAAGCTACAACCTGAAGGATGTGCCATAGAAAAATAGAATATTTTGGAAGGCCATAAGTTTTGTAAAGAAAAAGGTTTTTATCATATAAATCGAAAAATTTCTAAACGCAATGCTAAACCGCAAATACCAATAAAAATCAAAGAGAGATCGGTCTCTATATAAGCATCTCGTAATGAAACAGCGCGTATTTTCTTTGACCCTTGTCTATGTATCACGTTCTAACCCTGACCGTAAAGACAATAAGTAAATGACAAATCTTCTGTAAATAAATAAGATAAGTTAAAATTTGTTGTTTTTATTGTTACTTAAAAAAGTATAAGGTATTTTCTATTTGCCAATCGATTTGAATCAAAAATAACTTTATATCACAGAAAAATTGGTCCAATGAATTTAACATTTTAATCATTTTAGAAAAAGTTAAAGTTGACTTCAACGGACTAAGTCATAGGCACCCCAAAAAATTTCGATGTTAGTGATCATGGGTAAGAAACTTTAATGCTAAAGGGAGTTTGGTTTTATATCTATTAAGTCCTTAATTAGATGCCCACAAAATTAGATCAGACAATGAAAGTAACAACAAAAAAGACGATCTATGGTGTGCAAAATCAGATGAATTTAGGGACAAATTTCTCAAGTCAGTATAAAAATCAAACTCAATGCTTTAAGTGTAGACAAGCAGTTTTGAATCTTCTGCTTCGTTCTACAACTTGAATGTACGTTCCAAGTTTTAACGTTTTAATGAAACTGTTACGTAAGTTTCATTACAATGAAGTTTGATGGTAATTGAAGAAAGCGCTTCGAAATTAACGAGCTGATTCATTTTAAAATCTGACTTTAAATGTTTTATCTATTCAAGAACGTACAATTAATTGAACAAAATTTGCTAAAACGCTCCCAATATCAGCAATTTTCCAAGTATGGTTCCAAAAAAAAACAAATTCACATCTCAACTGTTAGACTGTAAGGGGTCTCTCATAACCCATACAGTCGCTAATCTATACTAATATTAGACAGCTGAAGAGTTTGTTTGTTTGGTTGAACCATTCAGGAAATACTGGTCAGATTTGAAAAATTATTTGTGCATTTGATAGCACATTTCTTCAGAAAGATTATAACATCACGATACGATACTTAGAAGCCAAGCAATAATAAAGAAAGTGCGGCGGGCGATAAGATGTAGTAAATTCGTGGGACAGGGCGATGAGAGAAGCCGCGGACAAAAGCTAGTTAAGAACATCTGTAACACCAGAAGGCATGCAGGTGCGTTGCCGACCTTTAAGGAAAGAATACGCTCTTCTCTTGAAGGTTCCCAAGTCGTATCGGTTCGGAAAGACTGCCGGCGGAAGCTGATTCTACAGAGTGGTTGTGCGAGGAAGAAAATGTCTTCTAAATCGCGCTGTTGTGGGTTTCCAGACATCAAGGTGGTATGGATGGAATTTAGAGTTTAGTCGCGATGTCCGATTGTGAAATTCTACCGGTGGGATCAATCCAAACAATTCATCAGAACATTTGAACTTCTAAAACATGTATGGCCCACTTTTTATCAATTATTTAAAGGATTTAAATTGAATCAACAATTTAACTGTCCAAATAGACACAAATTGTTTACTTCATATTCAATATAAGATACCCATACTTATAGGTATTCGCAAGGTTAGTAGTGGTTAGTTTATTATCGGAAAAAAGTCACTTGTGATATGGGTTAAAATGAAATCCGACTACAAATACTCGTAAAGCACTGGATCGTATCCGAGGTCGTCTATTATGTTTTTCTGTTCTAGTGCTCTATAAACTTTTCCACTGCATAGAATAGAAGAATAGGAAACATGGGCATTTCCGTACATTGTTAGAAGTTTAACAAGAAAAGTTGGAAAAAATCTTCAATTAAGAATTTAAAAGTCCAATAAATCCAATTTCGCAGCGGTTCTTGATGAATGACAAGATTAAATTGGAAAATAATAGTACTGGCCCACTGTTGCGACCTTTGCGCCCTAATCTTGGTACTAAGGAAATATTTCATAATTGAAAAAAAATTAACGTCTTCGTTTTGGAAAATTCGAAAGGACCCTCTACCTTTTCCAGGATAAAGCCATGCGTACGTGTAATGTATGTCACATAATTTCTTCCTACACACGAATGCCTAACGATGTTTTCCTTGACAGTAGAGCAAGCGATAAATTTTTAATGTTCTCCTTACATAAGCGTAAAGGCGAAAGCAGTAGAGTTATTTTTAGTTATACGAACGCTGACACGTTTATCTGAGCACAATGCCTTTTCCATAATGGGCTTATCTAAAGTCTGAGATTCTGGCCTTTCTCTGTAGGATTTGTGGCTGTTTTGCATTTTTCTAACATTACGAACGACTTTCAAAGGATTTCAAACAATAGTTTCAGACGTTTATAAAATGGGTGTGAGTAGTATATGGTTTACTTTTTTAGGAACAAAGAAAACATCGTTTAGCTGGCTTTCAATTGGTCGTGAGCCTTGACGTTTTCGCCATGATTGAACCGAAACAACGAGGGAAGCAGTTTCATTACTTTTACGATTTCTTCGAAAAATGTGAGCTCCGGTGAAACTAAGGATACACGGTGATTACTATGGTGTTACTATTACTAGTGAAAAGGCTTCGGTAACTATTATTTATCAGGCAAGACGGGTGCTTGTTTGCATTGGGTGATATAAAAAAGTAGTTTTGGTCTTATAAGAAGTCATTTTGGTCTTTTGTCTGTTATGCAATACCTTCCGGTTTTCTTAAGAGTTAGGTTCAATTATACCTTTTAATCTATCCTTATTTATAACAATCTCCTCAAGATTTTCCGACATAAAATAATAGAATTGTTCAAAATATAACAGCCAAATGATCGCGGCATTACAACCAAATTGTTTTAACCTAACTCAAGCTACCCAAATACGCCATCTATTGTTTTATATTTAATTACTTAAGGCAATTTCCCTTTAACTTACTTGGCTCCCTTGCGTACACCCAAGTAGCCTTTATTAGACAAGACATGAAATTTAATGGTACTTGAGAAATTAAATCTTTTACCTTCTATAGAAATACTGCTGTAATATGAATAGGTCATTTTATGACTTTTTGTAATAAACTTTTTTGTAGATTATACTACAGACGACAACTTTTTCGAGTATCACGAGTACTGAAATAAAATTTAACGAATCTACTTTGTTGAACAATGCCATTCCTAACTTGCCCTTATTTCATAAGTATTTTAATTAGATTCATACAAAAAATTCGCTTTATATTAGTTACAAACTTTTGCCGGATGCTTCGATTGTGTTAACATATATTATGACAATCCATTCAAGTTATCATTTGACATAGAAAACAATACGTTTGACGACCATCTATAATACCATAAAGGGTACCCATTGTCACTTTCAGTACCCCTTATAATGTGTAGTAAATAGGTCGCGAAAGCGTAACAAATAAACTCATATTCGCATTTATATTAGTTAAGCTAAAAGAAACACTATAACTCACCAGATGTTCAGGCATGTTCCATACTTCATACATTCTAGCAGCCAGCGGAAATACTTTCTCATTTATAATTTCTAATGTCGTCAATGTAATTTGTTCTATACTAGAAAAATATTTCTCATACACCCATCTCAACTGCCAGTACAACTCCCCACGTCTCTCTTTGCTAACCGAATGCACAATCTTCAACATATTTTTTATATTCTCCTCCGGTATAAATAATGCAATTTTATTCCAATCAACATGAGAATTAAACGGCATGACTATTGTATCAGCAATTATTATTGGTATACATTGAGATGCGATGATATCCATCAAAACTGGTTGTGCCAACCTCGCACTACGCATAACCAAACAAAACATACCCTCTTTCAAAACCTCTGGATAATCAAAACTATTCCCTGTTGTATATTCACATCTTTTTGTATAATCTATTTTGTCAGTAGTTTTACATCTATCGAGTAGTAATAAGTCATTAGAAGATGATGCTATACTCTGTAGCTCGGCTAAATAATCCTCGGGTATGTTTAATTGTGTTGACACTATCATGTATTTCTTCTGTTTCGGTTGTGTGTTGTCAATATTTTGTGCTATCGGACTGTATAGCGGTATGGATATGTCAAAACCGTATCTAAACGTCCAGGTGTTGAATCCAGCTCCTGCTATAATAGCTCTGCTGGTATTGAGGTTGATAACTGTGTTGTAATTCGGTGAGCTCCCCGCCACCATGTTGAATATGAGATGATTTTCACCATCGTTCCAACTGAAAGTTACTTTTTTTTGGTAAATAAGCAAAACTATTTCATGACAATTACTTATAACTTACTTAGACTTTCTCTTACTTAAACACATAAATTACTTGATACCACCATAAACCAAATTAACATTTTAAATTGTTATTTCATTTATAATAATAATTTTAAACTAGTTGATCATTATTCACACAGAATTTGAATTTAAATTACTTAAACACATAAATTACTTGATGCCAACATAAACCAGATTCACAATTTGGAACCAGTGGTAGAATGACTGACTTTCAACAAATAAGTGTTATGCTTTTTGTATTGAATAAAAATATTTGATTTCATTTAATACTTGTTCAGCACATGGAACAGAACTAATATTCTAACTATTTGATCTGTTAAAAAGTGGACTTATTATAGTGGAAAAAGTATAATAAATATTTACAAAATAAACCAATTTCAATTAATTATAAATATCCTAATTGTCTTATAAATGTGTTAATACAGATATGAATTATAAACAATTATTATGTGTTTAATCCAATTTTTATAAATAGTTAAGTATGATTCTGTTATATAACTGCTCTGTAATTATTACTCGCATTAGTATTGTTATCTGATAAAATATGTTATCAATTCATTTTATTCAATCAAATCTACTACCCCAGTTTCTGTATTTACTGATAACAGAATTTAGAGTAATATTTTTTTATACCACATGTAAATATTAAAAAATATTTTTATTCATAATTATTTTAAAAAACTTACTGTGAAAGTGACTGTAGAGCTTGTGAGACATGTCTGCTGGAGAAACTATTCTGATTCAATGTATCTATACTAGGCACTAATAAACAGGCATCATCTGGATTAGGCGTATAATATTTACTATGTTTTATAGTGTTCAAAATCTCGTAAAACTCTCTAGAAAACTTCGTTATGGCTTTCCCACTCTCCGTCTTGTAATCCGCCAGTGGATAGATATATATCGTTATCTTATCATGACCTCCTCTCCCACATTTGTATACGTTAAAACAGTTCCAATAAGTGCAGTTTGTTGTGCGCGGACTCGATGTTGAAGATTCACTTATAAGCGTCCGAACTGGAATACTCTTCGTATCCAAATCTACGGATTCGTGGAAATCGGCTCGAGGCGTATTTCCCGTGAATAAATTACACACCACAGTCAACACTAAAGATATTACAATAAACAATAGTAGCCCGACGAAGAACCTATGATACAGAATATTCCTATACGATGTATACTTCGAATACTTGCTCGTTTTTATAAAAGTCTCCGCAGCCATTTGTGATTTCGGCGATTAAATAAGCAATCTTAATTTACATATGGCACCCATTATTAGGTACTTCGATTATTTCTCATTCAAAACTTCATAAATTTGTAAAACACTACAAAGCTGAAGCTCCACAATAAATTTGAGAAGTGAGAGCTGTCGAGCGAGTGTCGACTGTCGCTGGGATGACGGTCATCTGACAGACTGACAATTGACAAATATGACAAATGATAATGGTTACATCCACAGATTAGTAATTATTCTAGACTATTTTTTGTACTACGTATGTTATAATTAAAAGTTGCTTTATTTACAGACAAAACTATATAAAGTTTCCTTTTTTCTCACAATTTTTAAAGCTATTATTAAATTAAACTATTTATCTTCTTATAAACTAATTTATTGAAGATCATGAACGCAGCCATAAGCTAGTGACGTAAATATGTAAACTTTCTTGTTTTTGTGTCAGTTTTGTGTTGTGCGTAGTTGTGGTTCAGTTTCTGATGGCTTGATTAATTTGATTAATATTTTATTTTTCTATTCCGATTACATATTTTGGTTCGAGCTTGACCAGAAATGGCTTTGCTACCACCTGACCCGGTTTACACTATCCGAAACGTCGACAACTCGCCAGTATATTGTTTGGCGTTTAGCTTCTTACCTGGCGGACTCGAGAGGTTACTAGCCGGCTCGAAAAATGGATATGTTTATGCATACAACCTTCAGGTGAGTTGAAAATATTCTAAGTGTAATAATACCGTCTTTATTCTCAGCTGTGTCAAACTTGGGAACTAGTATATACGTCTTCAATCTATTGCGCCTTTCTTTGTTTACTACCCTCATTTTGTGACCTAGAAAAATAGTGGACCACATTTGTTCGTGCGCAAACAAAGATTCTAATCATTGGTATGCAAATTAAATTTTATTTCAAACCAAAATGAAGAGTATTATATCAATTTCAAATAATTAAATAATTATGAAATGTTTTTTTGTTATATTATTTTAATTTGATTAAATGTAAAAAAATTTGTCTGCCTTTCTTTGTATACTTCTAAAAGATGATGTAATTTTTTATAAGCTGTGTAATTTTTTTCATCATTCTGAAGCCAAGTCTACAAGATTAAAAACAAGGAAATTAAGTTCAACTAACTAGACATAAAATGCTAAGTCATGATATATTTTCTTTCTTTATAGACAAACCGGGTCCAGCAAAAAATCAAAGTTGGTCAAGCTCCCATCCTTCATCTCATTCACACCGACACCCAATTAATAACCCAGGAAAAAGGTGGGATATACAAAATTTTCAATCTCACAAACAGTGGCTATAAAGAAGAACACACTATAGATATTGATTATCCTGGATTTTGTCGTTTTGATGCCAACACAAAACTCGAAACACTATTTGTACCTGACAGGGAAGCCAAGATACACATTTATAATTTTTCTGGTGAAAAGATCAATTGCCTCGTACCAGAAAATGGTTCTCCTAAACTCGGTGATCCGATGTGTCTAAAGTTTATTGAATTTCCGAATGACCGGCCTCTCCTTCTGGTGGGCTATGAGGCGGGATGGCTCCTGCTGTGGGATCTCAACACTAGTCAGTGCATCAGCAAATTGCAAACTAAAGAATGTCCAATGTCAGTAGATTTCCATTTAGAGCAACAAAGGGGCATGATCGGCAATGCCTCAGATGTGATACAAGTATTTAACATAGGAAGAAAAGACTTTAGCTTGGCCCATAAAATGGATATAAATATCAAGAACCCTGGAATTAACAAAGTCTGTACTAGAAGTGATGGAAGGGTCTTTGCGTCCGGTGGTTGGGACGGCCATATACGCATTTTCTCCTGGTTTTCTTTAAGGCAACTCGTCGTACTTACTGAACATAGACAAGCTATTCAAGATGTTGTTTATTCATCTGAAAAAGTCTCATTTTGGAATGCCAACATAATGGCAGCTGGTGGGCTCGACGGGGCAATAACCCTCTGGGATTTATATAACATCAAAAAGTAATGTCTTGTGAAATTTTAAAAAGTTCTCACTAAATAATGAGTAGTTGCAACATCAGCAGTAATAAAACTAAAATTTATATAAAAATAAACAATAATTCTTTGATGGTGTAACACAAATAATTTGAACATTAAACATTTGCATTTATATTTTGTAATTCCACATTATTTATTCCACATATTATTTGAAATATTCCATCATTGAGTATTCTCAGTTAATTGAAAACTAAGCTGAAACCATAGACTTATTATTTGGACCTTCCATACAAGCACAATGTCAAAGACTTGCCGGTGCTACTTCGTAAATTCAACATTGACGCAACAATACAAAGTTAGTCACAACCTTACAAGTAATGGAATGAAGTTAGTCCGTGACTAACTTTGTATTTCATTACAGTCGAATTTACGAAGGAGCACCAGTTAATCTTTGGACATTTTTTCTGTATCGAAGGACTGGTTCTTAATTTATAGTAAGTCAATGGTTATAACTATATACATTTTATTCACTTTTGTATTGATTACATGCCAATATTGCCTTTACATAAACATGTTATATACTAAATATGAAATGCTTTAATTGATTTGTTGTATAAATAATGGTGCATTATAAAATACCATTTGGATCTCTTGTACAATGAAACATAGAATGTGGCCAAGCGGTTAGATGCTAAGAGAATTTGTTAAATATAGCAATGACTATACAATAAATGATTTATAGCAATGTTTTCAAAGACATTAAAAGCCTATGAAAGTGGACAGTCTTTTTTTTCTTATATTCCATTCCTACTAAATACATTTTTTTAAATAAAGAAACTATAATAGAATCTATAAGAATGTAAACCAATAAAATTAATTTTTATTAATAACTGTACAATTTTATGAACTTTATATTTCGCTTAAACATAAATATTTTTTTTCTGAGACTCTCATAACCAGGTGTGCTCACTGATCGGTTAACAATCGGTGGGTAAAGCAACTTTAGGCGCGGTCAGTCACTAGATGGGACATCGCTGGTATTTCAATTGAGCGTCTCCGTGCTTCGGATGGCACGTAAAAGGTAGGTCCTGGCTGTTATCTATTTGATGACAGTCGAAAAGTCTAGTCAGGGGCCTATGCGGGCTACCCGAACAACTATGACATTAGGTTGGCCACTAACTACTCAATAACAAGAATAATTTTTTTTTCAAGCAGTCAGCTAGGCCTCTTGATCGCATTTGAATACTGCTTAGTTTAAGATGGTTTACTTAAAAAAAAAAAAAAAAAAAAACAATCTATACGTCTATACGAGATTATTAAAAAGACTTAGAAATGTACTGGAATATTACAAGAATTTCTACTTTAATAGCAGTTGCCTGTTTGAGTCACTTCAAACATGAATCATTTATTACGTAAATTTATTTTCTCAGGTGGATTGAACTGAATTTTTCCTTGAAATAGCATGCTTTGTATGTCGAATTGTTAAGAAAATTATATAAATTTTTATAATGAATAGAATTCTCGAATCATTCAGTGAAGAATAATTATTATTAAATTAGCAGTTTTAAATACTTTTGCCTTGTCTACTTAAGTATTCTGATGTAATGCTAATGCAATTCTCTCTGGCTTCTTATGGATACGATATTGATTTATTCCAACCTTAGAATACGTGATGTTATTTTTCGATATTCACCCAGAGGCCAATATGCTGGACTCCCGTATCTTTTTACATTATAATGTAAAAAAATCACTTGTCTTGTGCGCAAAAAATTCGTATCAGATAAAAACAATTTATCTACACCTAATCTACATATTTAGCAGCGGCTTTAAGTATTAAAAAATGCATAAGTTTTGTTTTCTTTTGCAGTAGAATAAAAGTAATAGAATTTACTTCTTCCTAGCATAAATCCCGGTAGTTTACCTAGGGGTCTGCTGATTACTTCTACCCAGATTTGACAGGTTACTAGTTTTGTTGGTTAAACGAATTTGTGGCGCAGCGGTAGCGAACCTGCTTGAAGTGCCACAGGTCGTGTGTGCGATTATCGTTCGTAGTAGATGTTTGTATTGAGGTATAATTAATATTTTTAAAAGTGTTAAAACTTAAAAATAGTTTAGGCTTTTCAGTTAAACTATTTAGCGTTAAAAATAGAATGTACTTCTTATGCATAATTTCTTTCATTTCGTAAAAAATCGTATCTAGATAGCTCAAAACTAGCAGCAGTATTTTGTACTCTCATAAAAGAAACATTACTTTATAAAACAGATTTACAATATTAGTATATTTAATTTTTAAGGCGCTTTCGAACGAATATTTTAAGTCCTTTATCCTAACTGTGCACATGAAATACACATTCTGGGAGACCGTTTCTTACGCATGGCTTGGGGCTGTCCATGGTATATGCGCAACGTAGATCTTCATAGAGACTGAAATTGATTCGAACCCTAAACATTTAAAAAGCTTAGCGCAAATTTTCTCGCAGAAGGCACCGTAAGGAAGGAACCCTCGCGAGAGCTGTCTCTTTTTCACGGCTGTAGTCTCAGTACTCGGCTCCCCTATCCGATGACGCTGTCAAGGCCAGTAGAGCCAACAGAAATACAATAAAAACACATTCTGATAAAATTTAGGTACATAAATGTAGTTATGATTATTTCTTTGGTAAACTCTGGAGGCCTTCGTATACTTTACCATTTGGGTACATTTTAACGCATAGGGTGTTATAGGATTTCGTTATAATTGTGAGGGTAGCAGAGTATTTTTATCCTATCACTACTCCGGCCATGAATAATAATAATAAATTAAGATAGGTAAAAATGAAAGTATTTTAACATATTAATTATAATCGTGTTTATTCTTTATTGAATAATGTTACTAATATCACATTTACAGTGCTGGCTAATTATTTTAATGAGACAATTTATTAAATGTATAAGATCTTACATCTAGGACTAGCAAATTGAAAGAATAATGAACTCTGTTCGTATTATAATGCTTTGTGATATGTATTAATGAAAATTATATATTATAGAATTTATTGAAGTATTATTAATGCTTAAACTTGTACGATTTTCCTTGTTTTAGGAATGATTGAATCATCTTCAGTTGCCTCAACGAGTCTCCGTCGTTTCCTCAGAGGTCTAGAAGATTCTGAAGGTTCTCTTGTCTTTGCTACGATTTTTGCCATCTTATTACCTAGTCGTGTTATTTTAAACTTTGGTAACGTTTGTTCTGGGTTACTCTCGGATGTTTCGTTGGATTTATTCCTTTCTACTCTCTCATTGATATCTTTATTGATGGCGTAGGATATATCCGGTGCTTCTGTATTCGGTTCTATTACATCACTATTCGTTTGATCGAGATTTTCTTTTTTCTTTTTATCACCATTAATGGTGAAATCTAGAGGGCCTTCCGTGTCATCATTGCTAACTTCTGTTTTAACTTTACTTGCTCGATGTGCTTGGATGAACGATGTCAACGGTATTGGGATTGGTATAGGTAGAGGTATAGGTAGTATTACAGGGTACGGGACGAGAACAGTCACAGGAGGTGCTTGACCTATCGGCTGTGGAAAATTCATTGGCGGTAGAAACCTCGGTCTCTCTTGATGCATCATACCTGGAGGTGGTGGAATAAATCCAAGTCTTGGTACAAACATTGGATGTCTGTGATCATTTTGGCCATTATCCATGAATACTGGTGGTGGCATTCCAAATAAAGGATTGGGAAATGGTGGGATTTGTTGGTTCATAGTATTCGGTGGTGAATGTATTGCACTATTTCCCACGGTGACGGATGAGGTTGTAGATGACCCATCTATGGAGGGACTGCACATCCTTATATCCTGTGCTTTGGGTGTGGAGTTGTGCTGTCTAATAGTCTGTGACGTCACCGTCGCTGAGCACTTCGATGTCCGACGTTTTCGTAAGTTCATTTTCGTTCTTGTATCTTTTTTACCTTCAGGAGATTTTTGAGTACATCTCTCCTCTGGTGGTTTGCTCATTAACTTCGATGTTGGCGCAATAGTTATAAGTGGAAGAGGTGATTTTCTTTGGCTAGGCGGTGGATCTTTTTCGTTAGATATCTTCTCGGCATTTGGAGTCCCCGAACGTTCGGATGCAGGTGAAACTGATCTACTTTTGCAGTTCTTTAGCCAGAGGTCTGGGGTGATAAGGTTCGTTGATGATGAAGCATTCACTAAGTGTGGGTTGAGATCGAGATGTGCTTGCGTCTCGCGGCAGAAAATATGCATTTTATATTGATTTAGACATTTGTCGGAACAAAATTGAAGCTGTGTGGCACCATCCTGAAAACAAGACAAATACCGATTATAGAGTTTATTATTAAATTGCTTATGGTATATGTAGTATTTAGCTTTTTATTAGAGCACAGGCTCTTCGAGCCGAGACAAATATATTATTATGTATAAAATAGTAATAAATATATAGGTTTAAAGTATACAAATGTTTATTTTCTATAAAATAACTTATAGGTAACGAGAGGTGGAACAACGGTATCGAAACAAAGAAAATTTAATTACAAAAATGATGACATAGACTTGTTTTCAAAAATCCGTTCATGGAATAAGATTGTTAAGCTATCATAGGCGTATTAAAAAATAAAGAAAATTTGATAAAAAAAAAATTGTCTCATCTGGTTATCAGATTGGTGATGGTCGATCTTCAATATCTCTCGGACCATTGGTACGTACTACGTATATAAAGAACCATAAAAGGTTCTCACTTGAAAATCCACATAAGCGACAGTGTGTCGCACATGGCGACACCAGTCGCAGGTCTTAGCCCGCTTGAAGTTAGCTCGACGGGACTGGCTGAAGCAGAGTTCGGAACAAAACGCCGCGCCGGCCTGCTGGAGCGCACCGCTCTCGCTCGTAATGTTCTTATTGCACCAGGAACATTCCTCGGCTGAAAACATTTAAATTATATGTTTATTTTATTTACAATTTTTTAATAAATAAATAAATAAATAAATAAACGCTACACACTCAACGGCCCCCATTAGGATAATTATATCCTGTGTCGGGGGTCCGGAAACATTCACAATGACAAGGACAAACACAACCAGACCGGAAAACATGCCTGTACGATTAATACAAACATCTGCTCCGAGTGGGAATCGAACCCGCAACCATCGAGGCTTAAGGCAGACTCGCTACCCACAACGCCACAACGGTGTCTATTTTTTATTTAATGGTTTTAATTACGCTGGTTGTACGAAAGTAGCTTTTGGCTATGGCCATGGGCGTAGCGAGGTAGGAGCAATGGAGGCAGCTGAACACCCCTTCCTCGCGGGCCTCCCGTAATAATGAAAAATGCACGAATATAATGCATTTTGAAACTATTTAAGAATATAGTCTTTTTGCCCCCTCTGGACCCTAAATTAAGATTTGCCCTCCCCTAATGCTGGCTACGCCCATGTCTGTGGCTTTACTTGCGTTAAAGCGTTCGTAATTAAAGGTACTCTATGTCTTGTCCTGGATCCATGACGACATGCATGCAAAAACTGATTTGAATAGTTGTTTTGCAAAAAATTCTTCAAAATTGATATTCTCTAAAATTATAATTTATGTTTTATTTTGTACTAGCGGCCCGCTCCGGCTTCGCACGGGTATAAAATATACAGCTTATGTCATTCACTGAAGAAATGATTAAAATCGATCCAGTAATTTTGATTTATTCATTACTGCCCGTGGCCCGCACGCGTTAAATGTAATTATTTACGACATCACATTAGGAACCTCAAATTTTTTTTTTTTCTCCACTATTTAATGGATGTTATTATGCATATAAACCTTCCTCTTCAATCACTCTATCTATTAAAAAACCGCATCAAAGTCCGTTGCGTAGTTTTAAAGATTTAAGCATGCCCTATGACAGAGAAAGCGACTTTGTTTTATACTATGTACTGGTGATATGTCTTTTATATTTCTAAATTTAATTTTGAGGTACCTATCTGACATACATGACTTACTCTGTGGTAATTATGATTTCAATGTAGTTGTTAATAAAAACGCGGGTCGTTGCGTGGGCGGAACTAGTATTTATATCTAGGATTATATTTAGCCGCTTGTGATTACTAATACGATTAGGAGCAGAATTAGAGTCACTCTATACAGCAGAATTTTTAAAGGCGTCGGGATGTGACGACCCCATCGCCCGTTGTTGGGATAACGTCTGTCAAAACAGAGATTATTCCACCAGTGCAATCAGTCACACTGGTGGTAGGTCTTTTGTTGCAAGAGGCCGGCTAGGTAGGTACCACCGCAGTGTCCAATATTCTGCCGCCAAATAGTAGTGCTTAGGCACTACTGTGTTCCGGTTTGAAGGGCATTGTACGCTAGTGAAATTACTGGGCGAACGAGATTTAAGAACTAATATCTCGAGGTTGGCAACGCGTGAGTGGCACCTACTAATGGTGCTGCAAGCGCTCATAGGCTACGTCATCTACTTACCATCAGGTGGGCCGTATGCTTGTTTGCCAACTTCTAACATAAAAAAAAAAAAAAAAAAAAGAATAAATGTTTAAATATTGTATAACTTTAATAAAGCAAGCTATTTGTTCCAAAAATTCAATATCGATTTCTTCCGATCCTTATGATAACCGCAATCAGTGCTATAGGGATTTAACCGGATAACCGGTTTTGTTACGACGTTCGACGACGCTGTGGCGTAAGTTGCGAACTCGGGTTCGATTCCCGTTCGAGCAAATGATTGTATTAACCATACAGGCATGTTGTCCGGTTTGGGTGTGTTTGTCCTTGTCATTGTGTA
The DNA here is from genome assembly GCA_023373885.1 of Hestina assimilis. NCBI lineage: Eukaryota > Metazoa > Arthropoda > Insecta > Lepidoptera > Nymphalidae > Hestina > Hestina assimilis. The sequence goes on from CM041751.1 coordinate 2,114,555, forward strand.
TGTTTCCCGACACAGGATATAACTATCCTAATGGGGGCCGTTGAGTGTGTAGCGTTTATGTTACCGGATCAACGTAGGCATGAAAAAAAAATTTAAAAATTAAATCGACGGTGGAAAGGAAAAAAAAATGAAACGCCACTTTGGTCGTTTGGTTTGGTTGGCGCTAAATTCTCCTTTTCACCGTCGAAATATAGCCCCCACGAATATGAATATAAAATCGAATAGAAATCATTTCAAGTGTGAGAGACGTGAAGGTATGTCGTATTGTCTGTCGGAGCGTCACTCTCAAATATCAAATATTGACGACGTTGTGGCGCAGCGGTAGCGTACTTGCCTTAAACGCCACAGGTCGCGGGTTCGATTCCCGCTCGGAGCATAATATGTTTGTATTGACCATGCAAGCGTATTTTCCGGTCTGGGTGTATTTGTCCTTGTCATTGTGAATGTTTCCGGACCCCGACACAGGATATTACTATCCTAACTCAAGGGGGCCGTTGAGTGTGCAGCGTTTATTATCAATGAAAACAAGTATTTTTCTTAATATGAAATCATGAACTTTAAGTAGGGTAGATAATTATAAGTCTATTAATTATATCAATTACAAATGGGCTGGACGGTATAATGCGAAAAGAATGTCAATCAAGAGAGGGGTCGGACCGTGTAGCGGGACCGTTTAACGAAATCGCTAGAAAAGTGTACTTGTAGATACTTCGGTGCATGGCTATTCGGACGCAAATAAGCATTACTATGTTTTGTTTTTTACCACAAAATTGAAAAAACTGAGTTATATATGTAGAAGTGTTGGTAAATGGCTGAAGAACATTTTTCTTTAATACTTGAAGGGTTTTAAGTTTTAAAACTTCTAAAAAGCCATTTTTAATTATGCAAGTTAAACGTTTTGGGTTATATTATATACGAAATATGCAGTTTGTATACTTATTTTTGTGAAAATAAGTAAAATAACTTACATAAATCTGAAGTTGCTAAAAACTTGACAAAAAATAAAAATACATTAAATAAATTCATATAAAGCAAGTTGTTTAAAATTTTCAAAAGCGTTTTTCTCAGAATGACATTCGTGTGGGTTGACATGGTATTGCTTATTTGCGTCCATTCATAAAAACGTACTGACAATAATCGAATATCTTACTACCGCTGTTCTTGTCTAGAAGAGTATTTTAAAAGATCGAATAATAATCAAGGTTTTTAAGATAGTGGCTTTTTGTAGCAGTGTAAGTGTGTGGGCATGTCAACGATGTTGAGACTATGCGTTAATGTTTTTGTTTTATTATTATTATTCTTACTTTCATTGTTGTCATAGTTATGTTACAGTTATTTGTATATATATTATTTATTAAATTCTAATTAATTTCTCGTTTTTCCTTAAAGAGACATAGGTACCGTTATATTTTGTTTAAATGTTAAACTAAGCTTCAATAGCTCAACGGTAGAAGGGCCGACTTCGCTTCGTTAACGCGAGAGTCGCGGGTTCGATCCTGACCCCCTTGGGCTATTGTCGTACCCACTCCTAGCGCAAGCTTCAAGCTTATTTGGAGGGGCAATAGGAATATTAGTAACGCCTTGAGAAATGCATTGCTAATATTCTTAAAAAAAAAAATGTTATTAAGTAATATATTTATTTAACTTAAACAGTAACTATGATCTTACAGCCAACCCGATTGTCTGGTTTTGTGAGACTTTAATGTATAACAAATTGTAAACAATTATATTGACGAATAAATAAATAAATAATAATAAAAATACCGCTGTTAGGGTGTGGTTGACATCGAATATCTAACTACTCCTGACTCAGACTACTCGATTACACATAAACAATCGATTTTAATTAATTGAAATAATTAAAAAAATCGAATTGGTAACTTGATAATCATTCATTAATTACAATAGCTCGTTTGATAAATAAAAAAACATTGATATCTCGTTATGGGCCTTATTAATATCCTGTTGCAGACTTAACGATCGCGGATCGGATTTGTTAGAGATATCTGATCTCTCGTCATTATTTCATTGGAATTATTACTTTATTATAAAATTTTAGTAAAAAATAGTTGATTTTTATTATTATTTTATATCATGACGGTTGGCAAACAAGCATACGGTCTGCCTGATGGTAGCAGTCACCGCAACCTATGAGCGCTTGCGATACTTGAAGTATCACAAGCGTTGCCAACCCAAGGAACAGGAGAGAAGGTAAAAAAGGAAGGGAACAGAGGGGGTGGGAGATTGGGCCTCCGGCGCCCTCTCTCATCGCATGAAACGCAACACTACCTACCTACTGATACTATTACTTTACGCCGAGTTTCTGTGAGAGGATAGTACATCCTTGGTCGAGCCGGCCCTTATGTGCTGAGAGAAGCATGGTCGTAACTACCGTTTATATTTATAACTAGCGGCCCGCTCCGGCTTCGCGCGGGTATAAAATATATAGCCTATGTCATTTACTGAAAAAATTATTAAAATCGATCCAGTAGTTTTGGTTTAGTCATTACTGCCCGTGGCCCGCACGATTATTCACGACATCACATTAGAAACATCAAAAATAACAGTATTTCTCCAATATTTAATGGATGTTATTATACATATAAACCTTCATCTTCAATCACTCTATCAATTTAAAAAAATCGCATCAAAATCCGTTGTGTAGTTTTAAAGATTTAAGCATACATAGGGACAGAGAAAGTGACTTTGTTTTATACTATGTAGTGATAATGATAAATAATGATCGATAATTATGAGTAGCTGTATTTAATTGTAATATAATGAATAGGAAATTTCTTGTTGCAAAAAAAATATTAAAATATACAACTGCCATTCATCATAGGACGACGTTGTGGCGTAGCGGTAGAGGTAGTAACCTACCTTACAGAGCGTAACGCCGTGGTTTCCATTACCGCTCGAAACAGTTAGCAGATGTTTGTGTTAACCATACAAGCATGTGTTCCGGTTTGGGTGTGTATGTCCTTGTCATTGTATGTTTCCAGACCCCCGGCCCAACGGAACCTTACTACTAAGCCTTCACATTCCGTCTAAGGTAGACAGTTAAAGTTTCACAGTATGTGTATTTTTTTTGCCGCTACAACAACAATTACTCAAAATATATGAAAAATATATATAAAAAATAAAGGGGTTTCCAAACATGAAACTTGATAGATAAATAGTTGTAATTTTCATAGATTGTCTATTTCTATGGAACCCTGGTGGTAGGTCTTTTGTTGCAAGAGGGCAGCTAGGTAGGTACCACCGGAGTATCAAAAATTCTACCGTAAAACAGGAGTGCCTTTGGCATTACACACCGTTGTGGCGTTGTGGGTAGCGAGTCTGCCTTAAGCCTCGACGGTTGCGGGTTCGATTCCCGCTCGGAGCAGATGTTTGTATTATTCGTACAGGCATGTTTTCCGGTCTGGTTGTGTTTGTCCTTGTCATTGTGAATGTTTCCGGACCCCGACACAGGATATAATTATCCTAATGGGGGCCGTTGAGTGTGTAGCGTTTATTTATTTATATATTATTTATATATTACAGTGTTTCGGTTTGAAGGGCACTGTAGGCTAGTGAAATTACTCGGCAAAGGAGATTTAAGAACCAATATCTCGAGGTTGGCAACGCGTGAGTGGCACCTACTAAAGGTGTTGCAAGCGCTCCTAGGCTACAGCAACCACTTACCATCAGGTGGCCCACCTGTAACTTGAAGTCTGTATATTTCAATAGGTTATATGATAAAAAGAGACAGGGACAGAGAGAGAGAAGGACAGTTGCGCACCCGGCTGGGAACTTATTTGCTCGGGTGTTCATTTGCCTGTAGTAGGCTCGATATACACACACACAGCACACGACATTTCGATATTCTACTAAATCGCGCGTTAAGGAACTTCGTACCAAAAAAAAAAACATAATTATCTGTCATATTTTAATACATAGTATTTATCCTTTATCATGAACACAAAGGAGACGTGTGGAGCGGAAAATAATTGAAAGCATTTGAAGCAACACTTCAGCATCAAAGCTAAATTCTCATTTCATCAAAAACAACGTAACACAATATCTTTCTTATCTGTATCCCATGTAACACTGTAATGGTAACCCTACACGTTGTTAATCATCGCGTTTTAACCGCAAAGTTCCACATTTGTTCGTATTTCGTACGAAATATCTTATATAATGTGGTATTTGGTATACGATATGAGAACAATTTCGCGTACGTTCATTAGGAATAGTAAACCCGCTTTGAAGTATCAAATTTATAAATAATTTTCGTCTAACAAGAATATAATATCGTGAGCAACGCGATAATGATAAACATATATTATATTATTATAAGCAAGCAATTTTCTATGAGAAATTAGACACCAAATTAAATAATTTAACGTGGAAAGTGGTTTTGATGTTCTGCTGTCTCAATTTTTTCATCTCAAGTTTTTTTTTTTTTATGTTAGAAGTTGGCAAACAAGCATACGGCCCACCTGATGGTAAGTGGCCGCCGCAGCCTATGAGCGCTTGCAGCACCATTAGCAGGTGCCACTCACGCGTTGCCAACCTCGAGATACTAGTTCTTAAATCTCGTTCGCTCAGCAATTTCACTAGCGTACAATGACCTTCAAACCGGAACACAGTAGTGCCTAAGCACTACTATTTGGCAGCAGAATATTGGACACTGCGGTGGTACCTACCTAGCCGGCCTCTTGCAACAAAAGACCTACCACCAGTGTGACTGATTGCACTGGTGGAATAATCTCTGCTGTGACAGAGGTTATCCCAACAGCGGGCGATGGGGTCGTCACATCCCGACGCCGTTAAAAGTTAGAGGGGGAACACATTTTACACTTTAATATAGTCTGTTAAATGTAAGTTGAACCTTGCGCAGTAACACGTTTTTGGGTCTCAACCGTATGCGGTATGAAATGAGCCGCGTTTAGTATACTCGCTCACGGTTGTTTTAGTTCTTGAATAATAAATTATTAAAAATGTAATTAAAATATAAATTAGTTTCGTCAAGTGTGCTAACATTTATTTCAAGATAATGCCTCGACCACAATCGACTTTAAGGAGACGGGAGAGAAGGATGGTATTTGACGTCTATAGTTATTTTAAAAGAAAATAATATAACTAATTCTCTGAATAGTACTGCGGAAGATACGAAGAAGTCTGTCTCACTATTAATAATGTACATTAACTTTTTTATATATATATATATATAGGTACCTTTTTCTATATATATTTATTTGTTTTATTCTATTTGGTAATTCATAACGATAGTAAATAAATAATTAATTGAATTTAGAAGAAATAATAACTATATTATATACTTAATTCCGTTTTCTCACTTTATAAAGAATGGATTTAAATAAGACGAAACCAATATTTTTGTCTAACATTTTTGTCCATTATTGTACCTGCGCATAAGCGGCCATTTTGGTTCAAGTTACATTTAAGGAAGTATAACTAGATGTCAATGACTATAGACTTAATAAATAAAGTCAAAATCAGACCTAATATTTTAAAGATTACGAAAAGAAGACGACATAATTATTTTAAAGATCTATCCAAAGATCTATCCAAAGATGGATACCCGTTCCAATAGCCTAAATTTTTTTCAAGACGTTTTTATGATTTGGATAAGGAATCCAAAAAAGAACATCTGTTTAGATTTATTTATTATTACAATTTTAGTATTTTTTAACCTACAAGGCATTAGATCTTTTATCATTATATATTATACTAGTTTTGGCTCGCGCTCGCTTTGCCCGCACGAATAGCTTTTTAATAAGACGCTTTTATTACAATAAAAAATATGGGAAACTTTCATCCCACCCATCCAGTTTAAAACCCTTTGAATTTTTTTTCCGGAAATTGTAGTCTATATCCATTACCGATATAGACCTAGAATTATATGTATGTAGACAGGTTTTTCTATGCTATCAAAATGTCCAAAGATTTGCAGGTACTTCTTCGTTAATTTTTACTAACGCAACGAAACGAAATTAGTCACAACTTTTCAATATATTGGAGTGAAGTTAACGTCACAAGCTTGCGACATAATGGAGTAAAGCTAGCATGTTCTGAACTGAACTGACTTCGTTTCGTTACATTAGGGTTGAATTTACGAATTTTTTTTTTACGGAAAGGCCGGCCCTTTGTTTTTTGTAAGACAATTTCCAAGGTCCCATATATTTCAAAATTAATTAAAATTAGATCAAAAACTTTCGCAATATATGTCTCAATTTAAAAAAAAAAGTCGTTTTCAACTTAATTATAAGGCGTTTTTCATTATCTTGAAAGCTTAATATTTCAATAATTAATCAAATTTTTGATAACTTATTTCTACGTATTCTAAAAAAGTTACTGGCCATTCTAAGAACGAATTCAATTTATGATAGAAAAAGTTAGATAAGATTATAATCTGTGGTACCCCGTACGATTTCGCGCCTGTTTTCCCGGTAAATTATGACAGGGTGAGTTCGAAATCGCTTCGTAGAATGAAAGCTGCAAGTTATTCTTAGAATACAGTTTACGGTAGCTATCGGGCACATATTGGAGGTATCGGTTACATAGACGTGTAATATGATGAACTGTGTTTAGCTTTTGAAAGTTTATACTTTATAATTGATGCTTTTTCTTTTATGTTACAAGTTGGCAAACAAGCATTCGACCCACCTGATGGTGAGCAGTTGCCGTAGCCTATGAGCGTTTGCCAACCTCGAGATGTTGGTTCTTAAATCTCTTTTGCCCAGTAATTTCACTAGCCTACAGTGCCCTTCAAACTGAAACACAGTAATGCCTAAGCACTACTATTTGGGGGTAGAATATTTGACACTGCGGTACCTACCTAGACTGCCTCTTGCAGCAAAATATCTACCACCAGTGTGACTGATTGCGCTGGTGGAATAATCTCTGCTGTGACAGAGGTTATCCCAACAGTGGGCGATGGGGTCGTCCCGTCCCGACGCCGGTAAACGCCACCGACTTCTTTATTGTTGATGATAAATAGAAAAGTAGATGGAAAAAGACCACGAGGTAGAAGCCCGACAATCTGGACGGACTAGATCCGCGCTACTCTCAAAACCACAGTATACGATGATCTACAGTCGGCAGCAGACAGGAATAGATGGCGTCGAGTACCCAGCGATAAACTCTTGCTGCGCGGAGGTGGTCACTACCCTCAGCATTGAGGAAACCGAAGCGAGGAAAAGGACTTTATAATAAACTAAGGACCATCCTCACTTCGGTGGATACTACTATATAAACCTACTCTGAAAAATTATCTAATGTATCGTGAAAACCGCATCAAAATCCGTTGCACGTTTTAGGCAGGATTAGGGGAAATACAGAGACGCGGAAAGCGAAATTGTTTTATATTCTATGTAGATTTATCACGTAGACATAAATTTCAACTCTCTACCTATTACGGTTCGTGAGATATAGCCCACTGACAAACAGACGGATAGATATACAGCGGACGCTTAATATAGAGTCTTCTTCTTATCGATTGGTTAGTGGTCAACCTAGTGTCAGAGTTGTTCAGGTCGCCCGTAGGCCTCTGACTTGACTTATCGACTGTTGTCTAATTGTCAACAGCCGGGACCGACTTTTTACATGCCCTCCGAAGCACGGAGACGCTCAGTTGAAATACCACTATGCGATCACCCATCTAGTGACTGACCGCGCCTAAAGTTGCTTAACCTACCAATCGTTAACCGATCAGCTGGTGCACTCGGCTATGAGCGTCTCAATATAGAGTTACAGAACGTTAATAAGCAGTTCTGTCGCTAATTTGCTTTTCTAAGCATTTTATAAGTACCGAATGAAAAATTAATAATACACCAATATTATTAGAAAGATACCTTTATTTTTCTGTTCCGTCTGTTCTGGACTACCCGTTTCTCGTGCCCTGGATGCGGCCCATCGGCGAAGCTCCAATCGCTCGTAGCCATACCAGCCCAGGAGTTCATTCATTGCTGTCTCAGCGAACTCCTGCAAAGTTAGTGAATAATGGTTAATAGAAGCTAGCTCGAATCACTTTCACAATCTTTAAGAAGTCTAAATATATTATAATAAATACGATTGTATTATGCTCGTGGGAGGCCTTTAATACCCGCCTGGTTAGCTACTACCGTACTTTGGTGAAAGACGTATTATAGCCAACCAGTTGCATCTAGCGGATATGCAGAGCATTGGTGGCTAGTGCAAATGTATGGTGTTGCAAGAGGTTTGCTGGATCACCAATTTTTATTCGCACGTCGTACTGTCTATGGTACTAAATGGCACTCATGTCCATGCGCTCGTATCTGTAGTGTTATTAAATATGTATTTTTTTATATTTAAAGAAATCCTATGAGACTACCAAAATTCAATTGCCAATATTTAAATTCAACGCTATGCAATGATTAACGATACTTATTTCGAACTAAATGCATCATGGATTAACCTACTGAAAAACCAAAAATAAATAAGACATTTTATTTTCTTAAACAACCAGATTTGTTTAAATCGGACGGACGCAGATGACCCGCTTACTCGTATTTTATTGCCAGTGATCAAGTTAATAAATTCTTAAGAATATATATATGTGATACGTCCCAAACAACGGGACGTAATTCAAGAAATATCTGTGCCGCTATAAAAAGATATAATGTTCTCAAAAGTAGTGTTGATCGTGTGTGAAACAAAGTGATTAGGTACCTACGTGGGCTTACGATATTTCGTTGCCAATTACATATATCTATACATCTGTAGTATAAAACCGGCCAAGAGTGTGCCTTAGTCACCAGCGTAGAGTGGCTTGTCTGTAGGCAGTGTCGGATTTACCAGCAGGCTGAGTAAGCTTGAGCTTTTATAGGTATAAATTTAAATGTCCCGCGTAAGATACCTAATATCTAAATTTCGAAACACGGATCGTCTAGACTGCTCTCAGATTTTGTTGGGACTTCATTTAGATTTTACAGTTAATTTAGGCAACTTTTAGAGACTCTCGATCAAACAGCGTGGACTTATTTTTGATTCCAAGCTACGCTGGATCACTCGCTGGGCTTATTGTGAAAATTTAATTAACTGATTTGAATCGGACATATTCGTCTTTTCATTGTTTTACTTTGAAATTAAAATTCTAAGAAAAGCTTTATTAACTAGCATTAAATTTTAATCACACGACCTTTTAGGGTTTCCTTACCTAAAGGATTCCAACAATATGAAAGTAAGCGTCCGCTGTCCTTCCGTCCATTTGTCTATCAGCGGGCTGCATCTCACGAACAATAATAGGTAGAGAATTGAATTTTGTATTTCAGACTTGCAGAATGTGTATTTCGGTTGGCGATACAACAACAAATACTAAAAATACAATAGGCTTGATATTTTTTAAGGTTTTTAATGTATCTCTAGAAAAATAATTTCTTACTATTATCTTATATATTCTACGTTTGTACGGAACCTCTTCGGTGCGAGTCCGACACGCACTTGGCTGGTTTGAAAAGTTCAACCGAATTAAAGCGCATACGGGAAAAGTGTTTAAAATACTGTAGAATTCTTTATGCGTTATGTCTATTATTAACAACAATATATTTCAAAATAAGTTGATTTTTAATGTTACGATTAAAATAAACGTCGGCCAATTTGTCAGACGTATAAGCTTTGCTCGAGAAATAAAGCGCGCCTTTAAAAGCCACATTAATATTGTGTTATTTATAAAAAAATCTCTTTAAAAAAGAAGCCACAAATATAATTCTTTAACTTTAATTGTACGATATTAAAGGTTCGTCGAAAAATAAGACATTTTTCGAAACTTTCAAATTATTTTCAACTCGGTCCAGTTTTCATAAAATTTTCAGATAGTTTTTTCTTATTAAATGAACGGAACATAACTCTACTGTCTACATAGAAGAAGCTATATATAAATCTGTAAAAATCATCACGAAATGTACTCCGCAACAGAAGAGACCCAGAGGAAGACCCAGGAAGCGGTGGATGGACTGTGTCGAGGAGGATTTGAAAAGTATGGGCAAGAAAACATCTTGGAGAAAAAAGGCCAGAGACCGAGTGATCTGGAAGAAAATCGTTGAGGAGGCCAAGACCCACAAAGGGTTGTAGCGCCAGAGGAAGTAAGAAGTAAGTAAGTACATAGAAGAAGCAACGGAGAGGTTCATTGACACTTTGAAATCGAATCGATCCCTAATCATTTGAAGCGCTTATCTCAAAACAATTTCGATCATTCTATCTCCCACTCAAAGATTTGGCAGGCTAGTATGTGTACAGACAAAGATGACAAACCGACTAAAGTAAGGCGTAAAAAACCACGGAGAGATGCTAATGGGCGTAGCGCAGGAGGTCGGCTGCCTCCTTACTTTGTCGATTGCCAGGGCCTTAGGGTCCTAGTCGGTGGGCCGCGTAAACGGCAAGTTACAAGTTACAAGTTGACAAAAAGAGGGTCGGCTGCCTACGTCATTGGACCTTGCTAAATATGAACGACTATTATACATTTCGAACTATTTAACTAATAACTATTGAAGAAAATAGTCATTTTGCCCCACTCTAAGCTCTAAAATCTAAACCAAGATTTCCATTTCCGCTGAGCCCAATGCTGGCTACGCCCATCCAAATGCTAGTAAATTATACACTATAATATATAAAACTACGCCTGTGGTTTTATCAGTTTTTTTTTTATGTTAGAAGTTGGCAAACAAGCATACGACCCACCTGATGGTAAGTGGTTGTCGTAGCCTATGAGCGCTTGCAGCACCAGTAGTAGGTGCCACTAACACGTTGCCAACCTCGAGATATTAGTTCTTAAATCTCGTCCGCCCAGTAATTTTACTAGCGTACAGTGCCCTTCAAACCGGAACACAGTAATGCCTAAGCACTACTATTTGGCGGCAGAATATTTGACACTGCGGTGGTACCTACCTAGCCGGCCTCTTGCAACAACAGACCTACCACCAGTATGGCTGATTGCACTGGTGCAATAATCTCTGCTGTGACAGAGGTTATCCCAACAGTGGGCGATGGGGTCGTCACATCCCGACGCCGGTAAATCAGTATTCATTTTGAATCAAACTAAGCTAAGGATAATCCTTAGCTTTTATCAATTTCATCCAAGTAGGTTAACATTTTGAACAACTTATTATAACCTTTTAATTATAACCAACAATGCTTTTAATCCCTTTGATAACACAATAAATTGCACAGTACTGTAACTACTACGTCAGATTTCAACGATTCGTCCTTTTATGTGGTACGACAATGATTTTCTGCGTGATGAAATAATGAAGTAACCATCAATGTGACGCTTCGTTAGAATGACAGGTTTTCAAATATTGTCCTTCAAATCCAACGTATTAAATGGACGCAAATAAGCAATACCATGTCAACCCACAAAATTGATCAAAATTTCGTCCAAATAGGTTCTATACTTTGTCATGCGCAAACATATAAATGGACGCAAATAAGCAATACCATGTCAACCCACACGAATGTCATTTCGAGAAAAACGCGTTTGAAATTTTTGAACAACTTGCTTTATATGATTTTTTTATGTAGTGGTCAAGTTTTTGGCAATTTGAGATTTATGAAAGTTATTATACTTATTTTCACAAAAAATAAGTCTACAAACTGCATATTTCGTATATAATATAACCCAAAACGTTTAACATAATACATAAATAGCATTTTTAAAAATGGCTTTTTAGTGGTTTTTAAGCTCCTTGCAAATATTACAGAAAAATGTTCTTCAGCCATTTACCAACACTTCTGCATATATCACTCAGTTTTTTCAATTTTGTGGGTTGACATGGTATTGCTTATTTGCCTCCAAATAAAACCTTTCATAATCAAACAGTATTATATATCAAAATCCATCATAAAGATAATCTTGTAACACGTCTTTAAGGACGTTCATTATCCTTTGCTTTGACATGCGAGCGATGTTTAATTAATACAAGTAACGGCCCTAGACACGAGGTTACCTTTCAAACGATGTCCAGAGCGTAATTGGGCTCTCGTTACTGGAACTCTTTTGATGGCAATACAGAAATGTATATCAATACATCTTTTATTACGCTGTGTACGCATAATATTTGAATAATTTCTAATGATTTACATTGAGATATAAACGGCACAGGAAAAAAAGACGCTCTACGAAAAAAGTTCAAAAATCCACTTTTAAATATTTAAACTGTAAATTTTATATCTCTTAATTTTTTTCACAGATGATATATGAATGTTGCCGTTTTAATAAAAACTAAAAACAGAATAGGATTCAAGGTGGTCTCCCATACCATAAACAATTTTTTTTGCCGTTTTTACATGTAATGTTACGGAACCCTTCATGGCTCGAACTTGGTGAATGTCAATATCATATTTACAGCGCTTTATATTACGCGCCTATACGAGCTTATAAGCGCGTCAACGCTCGTATGAGTAGCAATTGTTATAAAAGGCACGCCTATTCAATAAACTAGCATATACGTCTGTATAAATGCTAGTTTAAATCCACCCTAACTCTTACCAAGGTGAATAATATCATTTTACGCGAAGTGCTGCCGGGCCGTAGTGCTGTTATAATTATTGCTTCAAAACATGATATCCCGAACGCACCCGCCGGGCTGTCATAGATATGCTAAACTGAATGCTCATTTACGTCACACCATAGAGCTTAACACTACTAGCCAGTCTGTTGAAATTTCACGGAGAAAAAACGATCTATTGAGACATGGGCTTTTCTAATGGCGTCTGACACTTCTTCATTCGTTTCACTCTTTACGCTATCTGTCTCGCTCTCTTAATATAAATAATATTTATTTTAATTTTTATCTTCAGTACTCAGTAATCACAATCAGTTCAATCAGTCTACTGAAAGATCAACGAGAAAAAATGAGCGATTGCTATTGGTCCTTGCCTAAGGAAAGTCGTAATGACTTCTACTTTTTCTTTCGTTTCACTCTCTACGCTATCTGTCTCGCTCTTTCGGTTCTTTTATTATGAGTAAATATTTATTTTATCTCCAATTCTCCATCTTGTTTTGCTAATTTTTTTGTACAAATTGTGTCCTACTAGTTTGCGATAAAATAACGAAGTTATTATCCTCATTTATTATTTATAGTTTATATATATCGTCTAATATATATTATTAACCATGCATTGTAAAATAAACAATCATGGCTAGTAGAAAGTGTAAAGAGAAACAAAATGTGTCTGGGCTTGTGACGAAAAGATTTTCAAGAAGTGATTGTAAAGGAAATTTTGATAATTTTCCATATTCATTGAAGAAAATCTCGGTAAGTTTGTCGTATACAAATTTCGTTATGACCTAACCTATTTTTAAAACAATTCATATAACTTTGTTACTGAAAGCAATTAACTAGCTCTATTCATATTTCATTATTATTTAATTACAATAAATAGCACATTATTATGTAACGAAAAATTTACTCATTTTATTATAAGAGAAATTTAAATATTTTAGGGTCCTACGTTACATTATACCTTATACAAAAATGTTACTTTTGCATTAAATTTTTGAGCTAGCATTTGAAATTATTCCCTGAATTCAAAGGTTTATTAATAACTTAAATTTAAAATGAAAGAGTAAATAAAATCCCTTGTTTTATTTTCTACATATTCATCATAATGTCTGGATAACATAATACAGAAATTTTAAATAGTTTTATTATTCTTACAATCATTGTACTGAACTAATGTATTTTAAGACATAAAATACTTAAGAATTTCAATGGTGATAGAAGTTTATTATATTATGGTAGGTGTCAGTTTATATAGCAGATGATTATCTAATAAAACCAACATCTTTTAGAAAAATGCATAACCATACAATATAATGTTATAAAATAATTTTGAGTGTGTACTGTTTATTTATTTATTTATGTAATTGTATCAATACATAAATTAACATTTGTTTACACCCAATATAACATTGTACAATTTAATACTAACAATATTTACAAATAATTAAAACTACAAATTTTGTCCACAGCGAATGGTGGCAAAAATGCTAGCTCACAAGCTGCATTACATTAACAGTATATACTTTTGTTTCCAGGTGCAGAGAGTGGGTAAAAGTAACAGGAAAAGAACATTTGGCACACTTACCAACTGAGAGATTACACTAAAATAAGTTTATGAGTGGTAAACATTTTAAGGACTGATTTAAAAAAAGAATGCTATACCATTTCTGTTGCTCAATGCTCCACCCTAATCAGATGAGATGAAATTATAAAACAGTTATATCTATTAAAATATTTTACCAATTCTATTTGAATAAAATTTTGGTTTGATTCGATTTGATTTATTTCTCAACATAACTATATCTCAATTTATTACTGATTTTGTTTTAGTGGTAAATTGAAATTAAAATAATGACTTAATTTCTTATTAAACAATAACCACTACAACAAAATCAGTAATAAATCCCAAAAAAAAGAAAAGGCTAAGCGCACATCACTATCGATGGAATATTCATCGATATCGATAATTTTTTATCGACAGCACGTCACTAATCACTATGATTTATTGTAATATTGGTAGAATTGATTGTTTTTGATAGTTGGTAAGAGAGCGATTCTTTAGGCTGACTATTCACGATGGTCATATTGAATCTATGGGACTCCAGTCTCTTACTTATTTGCTCTGTGAGTTCAATTCTCCATCTTGTTTTTGCTGACTTGCTGTTGTTATGAAATATAAATTGTGTTCTACTAGTTTGTGATAAAAATAAGAAGTTATTATGTGTCCATATGTGTCTTTTAATTGCTATTTATTTATTATATAATATATTATTACGTTTGTAATGTAAAATAAACAAACATGGTTAATGGAAAATGTGAAACATGTAGGCTTGAGACGTAAAGAAAAGATTTTCAAGAAGGTATTTTATTAAATAATGTGATTAATGATTATTTCACATTTTAATTAAAAAAAAGTTCGGTAAGTTTTCTGTATACAAAATATCATTATGCCCTAACCTAACCTATCTAAGAAAATAATTAAGTAGCTCTATTACATATTTCATTATTATTTAATTCATTGAAGATTTTATTATTTAACGAAAATCACAAAACTCATAATAACTTAATTTTTATATAGGTATTAGACATCTTAAATTTGTGACCTGGCATTATGAATTATTAATTAAATTCAAAGGCTTATCAAAAACATAAATTTAAAAGTTATCTTAAATAAAATCCTTTGCTTTGTTTTATACATATTGAACATCATCTCTGGATAACATATAAGTTTCAAATAGTTCTAATATTACATTAATTACTTACATTAATTTTACTGAACTAATATTATTAAAACCTAAAATACTTATAAATTGTAATAGTAATTTATTATATTATGATATATGTGTCTGTATAGTAGATGATTTTTAATAAAAACAACATCTTTTTAGGAAAACACTGCAACCGTAGAAAAAAAGGTTTAACTATAAAAATACAATAATCAATGCTTTTTTTCCAGATGCAGAGAGTGCACCAAAATAAGTTAATGTGTATTAAACATTTTAAAGACTGATTTTAAAAAAGAGTGCTAAACCATATCTGTTACTCAATGCTCCACCATAATCAGATATCAAAGGGTTACAGATGAGATTATGGCAGAATTGCCAATTTATATTATACCTAAATCTCTTTGAATTAAACATATAGTTTCTTGAATTTAAAGAAAGGCTATATATAACAAAAAGGTGAACATTTATTTGAAAATACCTTCTATACTTTGATATAACTTTCATATTAAACATTTATAATTAAATAATTTCCTTTTTGATATGTAACCAAATTTGACAAATAAAGATACAATAAGAATATGTAAGATATATAATAAGCAAATTATGATACAACTGTTCGACTTTTTTTCTGTTAATTTTGTTAGTCTTCACTCCAGTCATGATAAAAAAGAAGAGGTATCAAAGGCTTACAGAGAAAAATATATAATAATGTATCATATGTAGTTCCTCTTTTTATTATTTACAGTAAGGTGTTTTATTACATTTTTCCCTTTTCTTTCAGATTCCAGAAATCAATGGATAAAAGAGAGTTTCAATTAGATCTCATGATATATACACATTTGTATAAATATAATCGTAAAATATTTTGTTGTAATCCATATCAATTCTTAGTTATCTTGAGACTATTGTTACATTTTCGTCTAATTCTATTTTAATAAAATTATGGTTTGATTCGATTCGATTTATTTATCAACATAACAATTTGTTACTGATTTTGGTTTAGTGGTAAATTGAAAACAAAATAACAACCTAAATTTTTATACACATTAACCACTACCAAAAATCAGTAATAAATAATAATCCAGTAACCCTAAAATACAATAACAGCGGAGGGGACATCACTATCGATGTATTATTTATCGATATATTTTATCGACATAGCACGTCACTAGTCTGCTATATTATAATGTTGGTAGAATTGAATGTTTTTTTAATAGTTGGTAAGAGAGCGTTCCACAAGAATTTATATTTTACTATGGTCACCTCAATCTATGGGAGTTAAGTCTCTTACTTATATGCTCTGTGCTACTAGCAGTCACTCGCAACTTCGTCTGAATCCCTGCCAATAATAGGAAAGGCCATAGGCTACTTTTTAAGACAAAAAGGCTTGAAGGTGTTGAAATAGGAGATGAAAGGTAATCAAAATCGGTGCAGTGGCTTAGTCGTAAAAGCGTATCAAAGAGACAGAGTTACTTTCGCATTTATAAAAATAGAAGAGTCGGCAATAGTTCGATATTCAATGTCAACTACACCAAAACGGCAGTAGTAAGATATTCAATTTTAGCTCCTTGTAAGTACGTTTATATAAAAAGCTATGCAGCGAAGTATCTGCACGCATTTCAAACGATTACGTCTTGGTGTACGGACCGTCGACTCACGCCCGCCGCAACCTGTCTTGATTGTCATTATTTTAGCATTATAGTTTGGAATTATAATAATCTACCCTTAGTAAACTTCATGATTATAATATATTAAAGACCCTTGTCAACTTCAAATGTTTGAGTTTCATGTTTCTTACAGTAGAAACAAATCTCTACAAATACAGATGTATTGACAGATATTTTCGGGTTAGTTTGTACTATGTTTGGAAATCGATACCATTTCCCCTTTTCACCGTGCATTAACGTACACAAAATACGACCATTAAACTAGAATCATTTCGGTACCACAGACGAAAATTACACGCTACATGCATACGAGTATTAATTAAGGCATTATTGGATTACAAAATTGATATTTGAAATTCAAGGTTTGTTATATTCAGCCCCGAGCTACGAACAACGAATGTGAATGAATATTGAATTAAAATATGATATAATACAAACCCCCCCCTTAGATGTTCGACACTCACACACCCGCAACTGCTAGTTAAATAACATGTCTGTGACTGTGCGACTGTGTGTTTGAATAACAAAATTCCTGAAAAATTTATCAAATGCTGTTTGCATATTTTTCATTGCGGCGATATTTTTCAAAAAGAATTCAAGCTAAAGGTACCTTCAGCTGCACTGAGAGCATGTAAATAAAAGGTGCTTTATATTTAAAAATCTAAAACTTCAAAGCATAAATTGCGTTTTTCGGATATTTTATTGAGTAGTTTTACTAAAAAAGTCTTTAAAATTTTAAAGTTCTTCAACATTAAGACATTTATAAGTGTTCAGATTGCTGAAGACGTGGTCAGCCCAATTGCTTCAACGCTGATAGGTGTTAATTAAAAAGGAAAAGATAAGGCCCTTGCTTCTACATAACTACTATATACTACATAAGTGCATCGGACTCCGAAAAACCGCCGATTTTGGCTGTATCTTAACAAAACTAAATAAGGGTAAATCTTAACAACAGCTCTAAGGGAATTCATAGCTTTCTGCCGCGACTTTTTGCTACTTACTTTTAAATATATAATAATGTATGTACTATATACATATTTCATTAAAATCATTCATTCTCTGTTCATTTTTTTTTATGTTACCTAGTTGGCAAAAAAGCATACGGCCTATCTGATAGTAAGCGGTTGCAGTAGCCTATGAGCGCTTGCAACACCATTAGTGGGTGCCACTCACGTGTTGCCAACCTCGAGATATTGGTTCCGAAATCTCCTTACCACTTACCACTGCGGTGGAATCTAACTACCCGGCTTTTTTAATAAAGGACCTACCACCAGGTTGACTGATTTCACTGGTGGAATAGTCTCTGCTGTGACATTAACATTATTAAAACAGACGACTTTACTACAAATTTATTATAGATAGTATATAACATGATATCAGTTCTTTGATGTTTTGAAATTTCAACGAAATTGCGTAATAACTGTTCGCTATTTCAGCGGTAGGTATTCTTTACCTTTCCGACTTTTGGCAAGCGACTTCGAACTCATTAGCCACGTGTTATGGTAAATCGAACTTGATGTACATACGATATTTGAGATTTCTGTTTTCATAATTACGTACGATAATTTAGGTACGAGCTAATTAGGCATGAATACCATTTTATAAATATAAAACCCCAGGCGTGGTTTTATCAGTATTCATTTTGAATCAAACTAAGCTCAGGATAGCCTGGAGCCTTTATGAATTTCATCCGAGTAGGTTAACATTATGAACATCTTATTTTAACCAACACTGATTTTAATCCCTTCACTAGATAACACAATAAATTGCACATCACTGTAACTACTACGTCGGATTTCAACGATTCGTCCTTTTATATGCGGTACGACAATAATTTTCTGCGTGGTAAAATATTGAAGTAACCATCATTGTGACGCTCCGTTAGGATGACATCTTTTTCAATTATTGTCTTTGTATTAAATAGGTTCTATACTTCGTCATGTGCCAACGAATATAGATACGGTCTAATAAATACCATATCATTTTCTATATTAACAGATTCTGTAGACAATACAAGAGCCGTGGTAGTACATAGTTGTAGGCCCTGCTGCCCTCAGCATGAATGCTCGATCGGTTAAACTAGCCTTAAACAGACCTAAAACAGAAAAAACCGTAAGAAATAAACACTTCCACTGTCACGGTCTGTTCCATGACTGTGAACTCTAAAGGACCAACCGCTAACCCACTCTGTTCTTTTCTTTTTCTTTCTTATTCTAACCCATCGTCTCAGTTAACTGCCGAAAGGGTCTATGGAAACTGCTTTCTATCATGTAGGCCATATTATGTTGGTATATAAAAGGAAGATTAAAGTCAGCAACGCAGAATGCCTAAGAGTGATATATTTTAAATTTTAATATTAAATTTAAATGAAAAATGTTTTTGAAGACTAGATTTTTATGCCATTAAAAGCGTCTATACTCATTGTCAACTACTTATGTATTTACAAATAATTGGAAACTATTTTGGTTTAAGACTGTTTTATTATTATTGTTTATAATAATTATAGTACTGTATGTTTCCATAAAATAAATAAATAAATAACAAAAATTAATTATATTACAATTTTCTTTATTGCTGTAATTTTTTGTCAACGCAAGGGTAAAAGAAAAGAAAGTTTGGCATTGCTGAAGAAAACGTGAAGAGATAAAATATGGAATGAAAGTATTTATCGGAAGCCAATTATTTTATTATATCATTAAAGGGTTACGAAAAATCGCAATTCACGCGAGTAACGCGGGGAAGATGACATTTACAAAACTGTCTAGCACGAAGTTCGTCGCAAGCAGACCGTGGTCGTAATATAAGCCTTGCATCGTGTATATTGTGTTACCCTATCCAACATAAATGCTTTTAATGGCGGTAGCAAGGTAAATTTAGGAGCGGAGCAACCCGACACCCGACCTACGCGCAGCTTACATTGGAAAATTATTATAACTATACATTTTAGAATGGTTCTCGAGTTTTTAATTAGTTCTGTTTATAAAGTGTTTTATTTACTATATTAATAATAATTAATAATTATAAACGCTACAAACTCAACGCATTAAGATAGTTATATACTGTGTCGGTGGTTCGGAAACATACACAATGCCAAGGACAAGCACACCCAGACAGGAAAACATGCCTGTCAAGAGAAACATCTCCTCCGAGCAGCAATCGAACTAGCGACCTGTGGCGCTCATGGCAGGTTCACTACCGCTGCGCCACAACGTCGTCTTATTATATCTTAATTATATTGTATTCTTCTTATCGATTGGTTAGTGGTCAACCTAGTGTCAGAGTTGTTTATGTCGCCCGTAGGTCTCTGACTTGACTTATCGACTGTTGCTAAATTGTCAACAGCTTGGACCGACATTTTACGTGCCCTCCGAAGCACGGAGACGCTCGGTTGAAATACCACTATGCGGTCACCCATCTAGTGACTGACCGCGCCTAAAGTTGATTAACCTACCGATCGTTTACCGATCAGTGAGTGATCGGGGGTGAGCGTCTCAAGCGTTATATTAATAATAATTATAAGCGCTACACAATAAACGGCCCCAATTTTGATAGTTATATCCTGTGTCGGGGGTTCGGAAACATTCTCAATGACAAAGGTCACACAACGAGACCGGAAAACATGCCTGTATGGTCAATACAAACATCTGCTCCGAGCGGATATCGAACCCGTGACCTGTGGCGCTTAAAACAGGTTCGCTACCGCTGCGCCACAACGTCGTTATATTCTATGTATATAAAACTCAATTGCCGTACGTAAAGTTTCGCCAAAACCCGAAATGGCTGGATCAATTTGAATGATTATTGTTCAGTCTCAATGTTGTCGTGAAAACCTATAGGAAAATTTTAATTTTTCATGGAAAATATTTTCAGTAGATTCCAGTTTTTTTATTTTAGGACAAAACAAGGTCTGCAGAGGCCACTAGTAGTTAAGTACATTTATATTATATATCATTTGGACACAAATAAGCAATACCATGTCAACCCACACAATTTAAAAACTGAGTTATATATGCAGAACGGTTGGTAAATAGCTGAAGAACATTTTTATTTAATATTTTTAGGGTTTTAAGCTTTAAAACTTCTAAAAAGCCATTTTTTAATCATGCAATATATGTATTATGTTAAACGTTTTGGGTTATATTATATACCAAATATGCAGTTTGTATACTTATTTTTGTGAAAATAAGTAAAATAACTTACATAAATCTGAAATTGCTAAAAACTTGACCAATATATTTAAAAAAATTCATATAAAGCAAGTTGTTCAAAATTTTCAAACTCGTTTTTCTCGAAATGACATTCGTGTGGGTTGACATGGTATTGCTTATTTGCGTCCATTTATGAAAAAAAAACATGTTCATCCAAATAACTCTCACATTTTTCTATAATATATACTTAAACCACGCATGTGGTTTAATCAGTATACATTTTGAATCAAACTAACCTAAAGGTAGCCTGGAGCCTTAATGAATTTCATCCAAGTAGGTTAACATTATGAACAACTTATATAGAAATAATGCTTTCAATCCCTATATCCCTATCCCTATATCCCTATCCCTATATCCCTATCCCTATATCCCTATCTCTATATGCGATTCGTCCTTTTATATTCGGTACGACAATAATTTCACCATACAGGTGAAATATTTAAGTAACCATCAATACGACGCTTCGTTACAATGACATTCAAATATTGTCTTTCTAATCCTACGTATTAAATAGGTTCTATACTTCGTCATGCACCAACATATATTATTAATATCTAATAGTGAGTAATATTCCTAAGTATAAAATGTAAGGGAGTGACTCGAACGCGTCTCTAATATCGCGTGTCGCTCGTTGGAGCAAATAATTTGCTAATACAGTAAAACGATATCGCGTTAATGCGAACACAAATACGACCTGCATTCCGTTTTAATTAATACGTGTATTTATGTACAGATATATGCTGGCACAAGTGTTGATTTTGTTACGTGTGTATATGCGTATCTACGCAAAAAAATCCAATAGCGCGATGCAAAATCATGAATGTCGTTTTGAGCCTTCACGAAGGCTGTCCCTTTTTATCGGCTAAGTCTTAATACTCTGCCACCTCCGCCCTGTCAAGGCCAGTAAGGCCAACAGCAATACACAATCAGAAAAAATAAATGCCTTCGACTTTGCGTTATTATCTCATCACAGAACGTAGCGGTTATACCTATGCCGCTACATTCTTTAAACAAAAATAAATTATATTATCGATGCAAGAATAAGCAATATAAAATAATTATTATGTAAAAATAAGTAAAACCAACGCAATTCGTTAGGTTTATAACTTCAATGTATACTGCGTCGATCAGCCGACAAATTTTCCTAATGCCGTAAAATGATAGTGCGCTAATGTGAAAATAAATACGCTTCATAATTGTCAGTACATTGTAATGTTATTTTTATATATTTGTCGTTTCAAATACTATGTATTATTTTGACTATAGTAGTAGATCCATGCAACACAATTGGGCCACCTCGATAAGGGACGTACTACCTTTTCACAGAAAATCGGCGTAAAGTAGCAGTATCCGTACTCGTGCGATTAATGAGATCGCCAGAGGCCTTATCTTCCACACGCTCTGTTCACTTCCTTTTCCCTTCTTATCCCTTCCCTCCTATAACGCAAGGGGCGTTGGCAACGCGCATGTAATATTTCACATATCACAAGCGTTTTTGCTTGTTTATTGATATTATTTTTCGGTTCTAATAGTTAGTATTTTTAATGTGACGACGACGACATTGTGGCGCAGCGGTAGCGAACCTGCCTTAAACGCCACAAGTCGTGGGTTTGATTCCCGCTCGGAGCATAATATGTATGTATGTATTGACCATGCGAGCATATTTTCCGGCACAATTTCCGGTCTGGGTGTGTTTGCCCTTGTATGTGTTTCCGGATCCCCGACACAGGATACCACTATCATAATGGGGGCCGTTGACTGTGCAGCGTTTATTAACAGCGTGGTTACGGTTTTTGGTTTATTTTTCACACAACGTGATAGATTAAAATCGATAATAATAATCGTTTTGCACGACCAAGACCGACTCTATTTCGAGTCGCAACCCTACGCAATACGCAACAAAAACAATCTCCCATTACATCTCCGATAACCGTCAATCGATTCTCTTGGCTCTCATTATAACGTCTCGCCTGGTTCTGGCGCGAAACAAAGCGAGTATCGTGTTACGTTGCATTACTCTTCAGCGAAGCACTGTTTTGGTCATGCGAGATCGCAACACTTTCGACTCGTTTTAGCTTGCTGGCAACGCTAGTGAGCCGGCGTGCTAAAACCTCCTTTGTAAGTTTACACTGAAATTGTATAGTCTGTCCCGGTGACGTGTTATGAGCGTAATGAAAGTTTTGTAATATTATACAAACGGGAAATCGTGTTTAACGAAATTGTATTTTAGTTTTATGATTTTGAAATTCATTTTATTATGATTATCTATTTACTTATGAATAAAGAAAACGATTATCGTCATCACTCGTCGTTATCATCGGCGCCAACTTACATACTAGACATCTGGTGCAAGACATAAGTCTCTCACAAATTACCTCATGAATTGAAGCCTCAATAGCTGAAATCGATCCTGACCCCTTGGACTATTGTCGTACCCACTCCTAGCGCAAGCTTCAGGCCTATTTGGAGGGGCAATAGGATATTAGTAATGCCTCGAAAAAAGCATTGCAAATATTCTTAAAAAACAAATGAAATAATAATAATAACTAAGAATGATTTGTTCCCGTCATCTACAGCGTAGCAATGCCAATGGGGTAAATGCAGTCGCATGGGTCCCCTGATTTAAGGTTTTTTTAATTTCAAAATTGTTTAGGATTCTGCCAAAGTTGAAAAATAACCAGCTAAAGAAATTTAAAGCGAATTGTCAAAGTTTGCTTATTGTATGATGTGTATTTTTACTGATAATTACTGTTGGATAAAAAGTATCATTTATTTCTAAATCCTCCAAGACTTCCTAAAGTGGGAATCTTCTAATTAGTTTAGGTGTACAAAATATACAGCATGTACTTAGTCAGGAATGTAAGCTAGCAGCAAACATGACTCAAATATATGCAAAACTTCAAACCGATTCTTTACTAGCGGACATTTTCGCACGGGTATCATTATGTATTTGTTTTGCGAGTTATACAATATGGCGCAGTCGAACGGTTAATATTCTTATTTGCGTCGATATACGATACCTTAATGGGCGACTTTCAGCTTGTAAAATTTAAAAGTAAACTTTCAACATAAAACTGATTTAAAAAAGATCGTTTATGAAATGAATGTCATTAAAATATAAAATAACTCGAATTTATTATTAAAAATTTAAGATAAAAAATATGTTTAAGTGTGCCTTAATCTAGTGAATAATAAAGTCAAAAATTGGTTTGCTTTGAACAAAAATTTTAATAATCAATATTCATTTGTTTTTCCTAATCAAATGGAAAAATGGAAGTTCCATCATAGTCAGTAGCGATACGATTACAAATGATCGGGTTTTATAACGAATAAAAAGCATCGTAAGTAAATATTTTTTTGGAACGAAGTTCCTTATCGCGCGTTGTGAAAGGGGGCTAGACGGAAAAATTCTTACGAAAAGTTGTCACGACACTTTTTGCTATAGTTGTAAGCCGTGCGGCGTGCGCGTGTTTCTCTGTCTGTCTCTCTCTCTCATAGAAAGCAAGCCAGTTATTTTCGTTTCGTCTTTCTATTTGTTTTGAACAGTGTGGTGTGGCGACGATTATTTTTGTTGATTTGTTTTTGTACATAATAAATAATAAATTAAAAAAATATTATTATAACTGTAAAAAAATATTACAATTCCTTTACTAATTAATCGAAAGGAACTTCGTTCCATCCGGGTGTCCCTAGACACCTCTCAATTTTTTCAATACGAATCACACAACTTTTTATTTGTTCTTATATCAGCAATCGCGTTAATTTAGTTGTTATATACCTGACAAAGTTATTTATCTATTCTATGAAACAAATCTATATCTTTCCAGTGGATTTAATCAGTACATATTTTTTGACAATTCCTTCATTCTTTAATAACCTGTGTTTTTTTCATACAAATCCGTTTACCAGTTTTCAAATCACCAAACATACAAACTTTCACATTTATCATATTAGTGGGATAACACTACCAGTAGTAATAAATACAATTATAGAATATTCGAGAGTCTGATTACAATTAAAGGAATGTCATATGTTCCCATTGCAGCGTCGGGTTACAGACGCGGTTGTGTCACAACATGGGGTCACAAACGTTTCAATTGACAAATTGGTTATCTGATATTTAAAAAACTTTAAACCTATACTTTGTAGTATAATACTGCTCGGTTGATTAAACTTTAAAAGTCGTTTAGTCAATGTGCAGTCCTTGTTGAACTGCGGTTAATGGTTCGCCTTTATTAAGTTTTGGACGTCAGGTGGTAATCACAGTGTAAATGTGTAAATAGTAACCCGTTAAATGTGAAGCAGTAATGTACAAACCTGGAAAAATATTAATAAATATCTCGCAGAATGGACATAATCAACTTTGTGTCTCCCGTGCGAAGGCTATCCCTACTTCTCGGCCGGGTCTTAGTACCCGGCCGCTCGCGGTATGTGAGGCTGTCAAGGCCAGTAGGGCCACCAGCAATAAACAGTGACAAAAAAGGGGTCTTTATAAACGACTTGAAACCTCTGACACTCTAAAATAAGCAACCAATGGTTGTTGAACCACAAGACAAGTAGAATAGTTTTAATTTTCTTGAGTACTTTGATAAACGCTGCTAGAAGCTACTAGTTCTAATCTCGTCTTGTCATCTAATCTTATACAACGATAGTCATCTGTGCTCCGACTATTTAAGGGATGTAACATTATCAGTAGACAAAGATGTGGTCATTTTAACAAGGTTATATGATGAATGTACGTCACATTCAGACACAGCGAGAACAAGAAATTACGAAATATGTACAATTGTACAAACCTTAGCTACTTAATATAACAAAAACGGCTGAACGGATTACGATTATATTTAGCATATATATAGCTTATTATCTGGACTAACACATACGACTTTTAATTCCGGAAAAATCTTAGTTTCCTGTGAAACAGCTGTAGTACGTTTTTTTGCGTATTCACTTGACTTTTTTTATAGGTACGTCTTATGGTACCTTATTTACTTACAAATGGGAAAATTAATTTCTATCCGGATTGGAGTTTAGTTGCAGAAATAGATATAGCCATGTCTCGGTCTTTGAGTTTTTTACCACCGGTTTCTAGTACATTGATCAAATTCAAGTCAACTGAACATAGCAAATATAGAACGCTCATTGGCTAAAGATAATCGATGATCAACAGGCAGCCAATGAGCGTTTTGTATTTGCTACGTTAAGTTGACATGAGTTTGATCAACGTTCGAGAAACCGGGGTTAGTCTCATGACAAGACAAATTAATTACAAAATCTCTAAGAAGAAAATTCCAGTCTGTAATGTTTGGTATTGTTTTAGGCTACTTTAGAATATGTAATATTTGCTACTATTGTGTTTTACAGCGATAGAGGTTATCTTTATGTAGCATTTTACAGTATATAATTACCAGCTTATGCCCGTAGATTCGTCCGACTGAATAAGACATAAAAACTTTAATCGCCCTTCAATTTTTTTTTTTCATAACAAAGTAGCTTATGTCTTTCTGCAAAGCTCCATTATATCTATACCAAAAATTATCAAAATTTGTTCAGTAGTTTTCATATGATTGACGCACAAAAAAAATAGTATATAACATTTAAAATATAATGCAAACATTATCGTAATAAATAGTAAAAAGTCGCGGGTGAAATTTAGTTTAATAACGTTATATAGGTTTTTCGATAGCACGTCGCGTCTGACGCAAGCGGTGTCGGTATTCGATGTCGGGCTAGTTGAGACCGGCATTAATTATGACGGGATCGTGTTCACTAAACGAGAACCCTTTGTGGATGAAACACTAGATCCAGATGGATCGGGTGCTGATTCATCGGGCTGGGGTAAATATATGGTATTTTGTGAAAAATTGTTAGTTAAAACTTTTTGAAGTTATACTTCTTTTGGCGCGTTAGGGAAAAATTATGAGAGTAAATTTTTACGATGCGCGCGCACACCATCACAAAAACCGACACTCTGAAGTTAGCTATAATCAACATTTTTTTTGTGATATTTAAATAAACTTAATTTAACTAGATAATGCGTTATAATAAAACTTTCAATGTATTAAATACCTTTTTCTATTGTTAGTGTCGTTTTTTCTACAAACGTAGAATAAGGCGAAAGATAAAATTGTTGAAAAGATTTTTATCTTGTTACGCCAAAGAAGTATAACTTCTAACGCGTGTACATAAGTACACATAAACTTTTTTTTTACCAAATTCAATAGATTCTCAAATTAGTAAGGTTTTAAATACGACTTAGTTGGCAAACAATCAAATTTCCACCTGATGGTAAGCAGTTATCGTAGCATATGAGCATTTCAAGATGTCACTCAAAGATTGCCAAAAGCAGTTCCCAAGAAGTTATTACTAAAATACCTTTAAATTTTGTGACGATCCAGGAGGAATTAAAGTTTTCTATTAAATTGCATTACAACATGTAACAATGTAAGTAAATATCCAATCAATTATAGCTTTAGAAGGATTTTCATTTGATAAAATTTAATTTTCCTATTTTGACTGTTTTTAGCACTTAAAATGTTCAGGTTCATTTAATGTAATCGCAGGTGACAAGATGGTTCATTTTTCGCCCAAAGAATAAAAATTGCGATTAAGTCGAGAAGCTACCATCCTTGCAACCACTCCTCATGGACATGAAATAATACTCATATTGGAATTAAGCGTAGTTTTTTTTTTTTTCAAAACGATCGTCAGAGCTCAGAACTGAAGGCGGTGTCCAATGGCTAGTTGAGGCATTAATTATTTTCGTATCGCGTTCCTTCAACAAGATACCTTTAGTGTAACATTAGATGCAGCACGAAATGAAATATTTCATATTTGAACGACGGAGGAAAATTTGACCCAATTTAGTAAATGTATTTACTCTTTCGTATCGAATTTCTTTATTTTTTTTTTGTTAAATCTATTTGTCAAAATAGTAGGAGTTAATCAATAAATTTTGTTTAAAGGTAAGTATATTAGGTAAGTAATTTATTGTATTTAAAAATGATTTTAGTCAATGCCTTTAATTTTTAATTTTAATGTGGCCGTATCCGTCAATTTGCGCACCGTTCGATAACTGTGAATGTCCGGAGCCAAAACTTCCTTAGTCGCAATCACAGTGCTAAACAGAAAACTTATCAAAAATGTTTTCGCAATTTTCATATTTTTTTCTATAGTATTTTGTGAAAAATTGTATTAAAAATAAAATAATAATAATTTTAGCTATACAATAAATAAAATTAAATTGTCTGTTTGTAATTCTAAATTAACAGCTTTTCAGTACTTGTATAAAAAAATTAGTGTTAATTTCTGAAACGGCTGGACCGATTTCAACGGTACTTTCAATGGCAGATAGCTGATGTTATAAGGAGTAACTTAGGATAATTACTTTTATTTTAGAAAAAAAAGCGTGTGTGTACTTATGTACACGCGTTAGAAGTTATACTTCTTTGGCGTAACAAGATAAAAATCTTTTCAAAAATTTTATCTTTCGCCTTATTCTACGTTTGTAGAAAAAGTACACTAACAATAGCAAAAAGGTGTTTAATACATTGAAAGTTTTATTATAACGCATTATCGAGTTAAATAAAGTTTATTTAAATATCACAAAAAAAATGTTGACTATAGCTAACTTCAGGTTGTCGGTTTTTTGTGACGGTGTGCGCGAGCATCGTAAAAATGTACTCTCATCATTTTTCCCTAACGCGCCAAAAGAAGTATAACTTCAAAAAGGCTTATGGTTCCCTGCAATAAAGATAAGTAGGTACACCACGCAAGTGGAGCCACGGGATCCGCTAGTAATATATAGTATCAGTTACAAAACCATACTTCGATTTTAAATGTACTTTAAAAATATTTTGTTTATTAATTTATATGTAAAAAAATACAATGAAAATGATGAAAATATATTTTAGACGAGATGTAATTGAGATGATTTTTAATTATAACAATCTGAGACGCGTCGCGAGTTTCGATCGAATTTTAATTATCCTAGTAGCTCGACACCGGACGCCCGTCGTTAATTTCGGTGTAAGACGAGATGACAATGGTCTAGGCAAAAAATATGCTACTGTAGCTGACGATATATATTATATACATTTATATTAAATTTATATTAAGACCGTGCCTCAGAGTTCACTTTAAGCTGTCGGTCCCGGTTGTTATCACATGAAATCTGATAATAATCGTTAAATAAGTAAATTGCTCTTATCCAATGAGTTACTGGTTCGCCCTTAGGGTTGCGGAGGTCAAAAACTAGTAACCTGTCAAATCCGGATAAGAGTAATAAGCAGACCCTGGGTAAAATAAAAATACCGGGAATATTGCTATGACGAAGATATTAAATTGATATTAAAACTACAACGTTCTTAGCATTCTTACTGCAATTTCTCAGAGTCCGTTTAGTCGTCTAAGCCAGATTTTGCAGTTAGTTTTTACTCAGAGTGATTGCCTGTCACTCAGACTGTCCTTCGTAGCCCATAAAGAGCGAACCTCATACTGCCATACCTTGGGACTTGGGGCATGGACTAGCCCTCATTTGGTCTAGTAACTAATTAATAGTTAAATCGTTTGAAACACCTTATATTCGTGTACTGCTCAGTTTTTAGCTAGTTCCAGGAGGGGGAGCACCCCGCCCTTCACTCGTACCTCGCTAAGTCCGTGCCTCGGGGTCTATTTCACTACGTCTGAGTCATGTTCTCCGCTCTAGAAGTACTACAACGTATTTACATGAATTTTGCAATGATTTCAATTGTTATTTTTAGTTTTACATTGTAGGCTTGTTTAGCACACACTACCAACTAACTAGTTAGTATTGAACAAGCGGTTTCGCATAAAATATTTTTTGTCTACACTTTCTCGTGATTATATATTATTTTTTTAATATAAAACAAAATATAAATAGCCGTATCATGATGATATCAAAGAACCCTGTAACTCTATACCTTTAAATCGATACGAAGTGTCATCGCCCGGTGTAATTTTAACTTTATTCCTCTTTTATTACCGAATGACACTTACAAATTACGCATCGTTTATTTTTCAAGGTTCCGCTTTTAAAGTTATATCTCCAGTTTATTTGATTATTACATACTTTAACGCGATTTATTTTATTTTTAACCAACTTCAAAAATAGTATTCTTTCGACCGTATATATTTTTTTATGTATGTTCGCGGACCAATCCTTTCATTATGAACCGATTTTGATGATTCTTTTTTTGTAAGAAGATATTGCAAATAAGGAAACCAGGATCTGATAATGACATCCTAGAGCAATGTAATCGAAAATCGTGGAACTAGTACGTTTGTTAAATTATTAACTAAAAAGTATAAAACAAACTAATTTTTTGATCAAAAAATAGCGACTTTAAAACTAAAGAGCGAAAAATAATATAACATTTTCTGCAAAATATTTTCTTTTGATTTTTATAAAGATATTATGTTTGATTTAATTTTTGGTTTTTAGTGTTGAAGTTGACTTTTTATAATTTAAAAAGAAAAGGAGAAATAAATTCTAGCTAAAATTTAACCTAGAAATCCACTAATTTTTGATGCAGTTACTGGAGATAAATATTTTAGGATCGTTTAATGAAGACCAAATGAGAAATTCGCACATACAACTTCATTTATAGGTCTATACTAAAGCTAATTTTATTCCATGGCGTCATACAGTCACACTCCCGGTTCCTAAAAAAAGAGGTCATGAAATTAGACACTGGTCATCCGACACCGCGTTAAAAGGTACGAAGACACCAGTGTCTCGTTACCTGCAAAGGGTTGCTTTATCTGTGACTAACGCTTACACATCAGGTAATTTGAGATGTGAGCAATGGGAATTACTTTGGACAGGTTATTACGACTTTAACTGTCTTTCTTTAAATCTATACGCAAGGTCAGCTGAGTATACGCATGCTTATAAAATATGCGTCTGTTTGTGTTTCGTGATTTTTTGGAACTAAGTTCTGTTACGTAGGTTTTGGTAGGAGTCATCGCGTAAGGAAAAAGCGTTATGCCCCTCTATGTGGCCATGTTTGTGATGAGTGTGTATGTATTCAGATTTGATCACAGAGGCATTCTGTAGCCGGCCTCAATCTCCATAATACTTGTGCAATGTGCGTTTGTCTGTTTGTATGTACGTTTATTTGTAAGTTGGATTTTTTTTTATTTTCGAATTACATTCTATGTTAAGTGAAAAGTATAAGGAACTTCACTTCTGACGGACACCCGATCGTATCTTTTATTGCGTTATTATTTTACATTATTTTCTTAATGAGAGCTACATTAGAAATGGTTTCTCAAAGTCCGAGTTATCGGTAAGCTGCGTTTCTACCAGAGATGTGCAAGGATACGTAGTGAGGAATGTGTTTGTTAAGAACCAATAGATTTGCTTAATTTAGCTACATACGTTCCGCTAAGTCGTTTCCGCAGGAGCTGCGCTGTGTCTTTTTTATTTTTATTTTTTTATGTTAGAAGTTGGCAAACAAGCATACGGCCCACCTGATGGTAAGTGGTTGCCGTAGCCTATGAGCGCTTGCAGCACCATTAGTAGGTCACGCCACTCACGCGTTGCCAACCTCGAGATATTAGTTCTCAAATCTCGTCCGCCCAGTAATTTCACTAGCGTACAGTGCCCTTCAAACCGGAACACAATAGTGCCTAAGCACTACTATTTGGCGGCAGAATATACACACTGCGGTGGTACCTACCTAGCTGGCCTCTTGTAACAAAAGACCTACCACCAGTGTGACTGATTGCACTGGTAGAATAATCTCTGCTGTGACAGAGGTTATCCCAACAGCGGGCGATGGGGTCGTCACATTCCGACGCCGTTAAAACTACTTTGTGAGAAGCGTGAGTACGACAAACCTGGTGGTCAAGAATCCTACCACATGTTCAATCCGACGAATGATATTCAGGCTTATGTATTATATACATTATAGAGAACATAACGCTGGACGCTGAAGGCTCGCATGAGGGAAAAGAAGGCCTTTGAAATGTGATGCTGGCGTAAAATGTTCAGAATTCCTTAGACAGCCCACCACACCAATGCATCCATCCTTGTTGAACTAAAGATTCAAACAAGGCCCTCTACTATATGCATACGTAGGGTTCTGAAGTACTTTAGTCACGTGGTATGCTGCAAGCCAAATACGCTAGAAAAACTTTTAGTTGTCAGCCACGTAGAAGGCAAAAGAAGCAGAAGTAGAGTGCCTTCTCGATGGACATCATGGAACAGGCGTGTAAAACGAGTATCCCGAATCCATTCGACTTACCCAGAACAGAAAAACCTAGAAGACCCTTGTGGAAAAAACTGTTCTTAACGTCCACGATCCTCAGTCACGAGGACACGAAGGAGAAGAATTATATACATTATATTAACCGTTTTAATAAAACCTTGTTACATATAAAATTGTATTTTACGATTAGCAATTAAATTATATTGTAATTAAATTATTCCAACGTATAATCACAAGGTACGAATTTTTTATGGTTTATTTATAACCTTCTACATTAAATAACTATCTCAAAATCGCGTCATAAAATCGACTATTTAAATTTTAACAATTTTGAAGTATTTTGTAATTACCGCTTTTATCTGCATTCTTTATGTATTAATGTATATTATGCATGCGGAATTCGATTTAATCAATACGAGTTCTTTGGAGCTATAAACTCCAAATATTCACTATGCAACATAATAATCAGCCCTGATTTTTGGCCACAAAGAGTAGTTTGCCGTAGACATAAGGTAAGTAAATCAAAAATTCCTTAGTGAATAGATTTCCGGTGTCATGTGGTGATTTAAGCGTTTTATAATACTTAATATGTATGTTAGTCTGTAAGGTATATGTATGGGCCTTTTTGCCTTATTTTAAATAAGTTATTTTAAAAAATAACGGTTTTTAAAGGGTTATAGCTATAGGGATTAGGGACCAACACATTTATTAGTGATTCTGTTCTTTTTAAGTTTAGACAAGGCAAAAATTCATATTTTCTATAAATCTCCGGAATAATAAATATAAATAATAATCCTTAATGACTACATTCGAAAGTATATAAGGTAATTATAGAAAGAAAATAATTTTATTCTTTTTGTTTGTTCCGTCTATTTTTCAAAACGGTCGGTGTTATTTTGGCGCACTTTCACTGACAGATAGGTGATGTTATAAGGAACTACTTCTAAAATAAAATCTAAACAATAATCTGTACACCATGCGATCAAAACCGCGGTCACAACATGTAAATTATAAACACTAATATAAATAGAAGTGAATCGCCCAATTTCATAACGAATTAAAAATTAAAACTGTTAAATAAAATCTCGTATTTATATAATCCTTTGTTTTTATAATTCCAATCGTAACATTAAAATAACATTTTCGTTCGATGTTTGCGATCGCCGCTTCGTATTTCGGTAATATGATACTTTGACTTTTTTTCGATGCAATACGATATACGTTCAAATATAATAAAGGAACATTTATAACTTATGTTTATTTTTATGTGTGGTGATTTATTAATGTTGAAAGGAGTAGTCTGATTATAAATAATAACATACAATATCCACCGTAGAAACTAAATGGTCCCGCGCTATGCGATTATGGAACGAGCATTCCCTACGTACGAACTACAGCTTCATTAGAGTGCGCATTGTACTGCCTACCTCATAAAAATTCAAATACGTTATCCTTAGCGAAGTGTTATATAGTGATTTACATTTAGGTATAATAGCTATCTATAATAATACTATAAATATCAAAGTTTGGATGGATGAATGAAATGAATGAAATGAATGAAATGAATGAAATGAATGAAATGAATGAAATGAATGAAATGAATGAAATGAATGAAATGAATGAAATGAATGAAATGAATGAAATGAATGAAATGAATGAAATGAATGAAATGAATGAAATGAATGAAATGAATGAAATGAATGAAATGAATGAAATGAATGAAATGAATGAAATGAATGAAATGAATGAAATGAATGAAATGAATGAAATTTGCTACACACATAGCTTATTACCTTGATTAATACAAAGAATACTTTTTATCCCGAAAAAATGTTTCGTGGGATTATCAAATCATCATATTAAGGCAAATGGAGCCACGGGCACTGCTAGTATACTATATAATACTATTTTGTTACGTTTGTATACTAAACATCTTCGTAAGGATAGTGTATTTAGTTTTTGCTTTTTTTGTATTAAATATTTTAAAATTCAAAAATAAATAGTTCACGCTAGTAATACCATGAATTTAATAATATAAAGACATTCCCATTCCATAAAACTATTTTTTTACTTATTTCTAAGATCAACGTCCGCATAATGTATGGATAAAATAATAATAAAAATTAAAAACTAAGTATAAACTAAGTATAACTATTAGTTTTGAAATCTAAACTGCGCTAGATTTATCTAGCTCATCCCTAACGAGCGTTGCATTTATTTTAAACCTTATACCCATATGTATAACGCACGTAAACATTGAAACTACTGGACATAGACACTTGATATGCTCACGCCTCCTTTGCCCGCGAGGTGGTGTTTATTCACCCCTATGCATAGATTATAAATAAAACAGATACTGTAAAAAATCAAATATATAAATAACTTAAGTGTAATTAATTGTAATTAAT
This sequence comes from Hestina assimilis, assembly GCA_023373885.1. Lineage (NCBI taxonomy): Eukaryota > Metazoa > Arthropoda > Insecta > Lepidoptera > Nymphalidae > Hestina > Hestina assimilis. The sequence continues at coordinate 2,149,325 of CM041751.1, forward strand.
AATTTCGAAGATAACTTCTATCGGTTTCCTTGTGTTAATGACACGAAATTTACAATGAGTCTTATAGAAATATAGAAGCTTAATATTTTATCTTATGATTAGCTGTATTATATATGGTTTTAATCTGTTTTAAATATATTCTATAATTATATATATTAAAATCATTAGCATAAGCACATACAATTATATACACATTTTCATAATTAATAAAGGACGTGACGACATCATCGCTCACTGTTGGGATAATCTCTGTTACAGCAGAGATTACTCTACCAGTGCAATCTGTCACACTGATGGTAGGTCTTTTATTGCAAGAGGTCGGCTAGGTAGGTTCCACCGCAGTGACAAATATATATAGTAGTGTTTTTGGCATTCATGTGTTTTTTTATTATAAAAAAATACTAACTATTTAATAATGCAGTGTATTTCTTATAAGTATGTGTTATATTTAAAAAAATTAGATATAGCATGTACCTAATAAATAAATAAAAAAGTATGTAACTTTTTAAAATTATTTGAATTAAAGTTTTTCATATACCTCTGTCACCGTTCTGCGATAAAGTAGTCTATGTCAGAATGATGTACAATGCAGAGGCTCGTATGGCCAGTGTCCGTTACAGGTATCGCATGACACTCCCATCACGAGCGCTAACTTATCATGTTTGTTCGTATTATCTAATCATATTTAATTAGCATTACTTGAGTTTAAGTTTGTAAATTTGAAGGTTAGCCACCTTCAAATTCAAATTTTGTTTTTATTTTTATGGTTACTTTTACTTTTTTCTGTGTATAGATGCCCTACCTGTTGTAACTTACTTACCCTAATTACCCTCTAAATATAAGCATAAAATGTTCACATCGAGACAGTTCAATTAGTGTTAATTTTATAGTAATGTCGATTGTATTATTGTAGTCACTTTTGTGAACTAAAAATTACTATATTTCCATAGTCTTTAATGCTCGTATGTACTACGCCCCATGTGATTTTTATAGCTAGTTTTTATATAGTTATAGCCACGGCAAAAATCGAAGCGAAGCGAGGACAGGTCGCCAGCAAATTTTTTTTTTAATAACGAATATTAGCAATGTTTTTTCAAGTAATTACTAATATTCCTATTGCCCCTCAAATAATCGTGTAGTTTGTGCTGGCAGCGGGTACGACAATAGCTTAATAAGTTCAGGATCGACCCTTTAACTCTCGCTTTAACAAAGTCGGTCCTTCTACCGTTGATGAATTAAAGTGTTTAGTCAGACTGTTCAGCCATATGTGAGAAATTTATAATCAATGTTTATAATGAAAACACTAGTATCATACTTAGTGCGACCGTGCGACCTTGGCCCAATATTGCGCGGACGCATCCAATGCAATGTCGCTGACGTTGATTCTGACATGCGGAAAACATTCTATTTAGATCCAATGTTGCAGTACAAATCTTATAATATGATCCGCTTATTACTTACGTTTACGTTTATTACTCCCCTGCCCTTTACCAGCCGACAGCTGGGCCGTGATATTTAATAGTCTTTATATCTTCTCAACGTTTCCGTACAAATTTTGTTATGTATTACACTCGTTTAATTTTATTTTTAGTATATGTTGAGTTTAAGATTACGAATTTTGAAAAAAAATACTCTGAAAAGACTAATTAATTAAGTAATAAATAGTCACAGATTGATGTTTAATTGTTTTTCTATATAAAGAAGTTAAGAGTAAAAACCAAATATTTTCAATTTGACAGGTACTATATAAAGACATAACTTTATTTCTTCGTTAATAGATACAAATAATATCTAAGATTAGTGTGCCGATTTCGTGAATTATTTCATTGAGAAAAAGCTACAAAATTCAGACATGAATTTTAGAGATTTTTTTTATAGAAACGGTTCATGAAAGGAAAAATTATAAAGTAAAGCGCAGAGCAAGCTATTATTATAATAATCAAAACACTAACAATTTCAACGCTTAATTTATTCATGCTATTTTGTCAGACTGGAACTTTAACATTACAAGGTATCGAAAGATCATCCGAAGCGTGGCTTCCATATTGTTTGCATGTTTTCACCGAAATTTCCTCAAATACGTCGCCAATTTACAACCCGATATGTTAAACAGTAGCAACCGTTGAGTTACTAAAAGATCGATGCATCTATTTTGCATATAGATGGAAAACAAGTTATTCTTATACATTTACGTTCTTTATGTCAAAATCGTGTAACAAGTCATTTTGTGACACCGTTTGAAGATATTTATGAGTGCATTATAACTTTTAATATAATAAAATATTTTTACATAATAAAATACTGATTTTGGTTATATATTTCTTGTTAACAGAGAATTATATATATTACGTAGTAAATTTCGATTAACTTTCTACATAATATATATTATAGATTAAATCGATAAAAATAAGTCGAGTTCGGGAAGAGAAGTACTTTAGTTTTATTTCCTATCAAGATGGCGTCAATGTTGAAGCCTACCTAATGGTAGGTTGCCTATGGAGCTATGTATGCTTGCTTATGAAGTGTATTAAGAGTGAAGAGAAATTGGAAAAAGAAGAGAACAGGGGTGGTGTGATTTGATTGTTCAATGCTGCACATATCGAAATTGTCAATATGCTTTTCGAGTGTCGTTATTTCCCGGTTGACCCATCTCGATAATAACAAGATTCTATTACTTACTTTAAATAGTTTTTATAATATTAATATTTTTAATAAAACAACAGCTTACTTCGTATTTTAGTTTTGATAATTGACTGAAATAATCAGAGTAATAAATTCCAGATTATATTATTAAATATATTTTAAAAAGTATTCATGCACTTTTGCCATATTCAAAATATAAAATATAACACATAATCTGTATAAAACTACATTATAAAAAATATATTTTTTATATTTGTAAAATATTTTAACCGTTGGACACCGTTGTGGCGTTGTGGGTAGCGTGTCTGCCTTTAGTTTCGACGGTTGCGGGTTCGATTCCCGCTCGGGCAGATGTTTGTTAAATTTCTGTCTCGGTCTGGGCGTTTGTCTGTGGGTCTCCCACCGTGCCTCGGAGAGCACGTTAAGCTGTCGGTCCCGGTTGTTATCACAAAAATATCTGATAATAATCGTTAACTCTTGATAAGTAAATTGCTCTTATCCAATGAGTTACTGGTTCGCCCTTAGGGTTGCGGAGGTCAGATGGCAGTCGCTCTGTGTAAAGACTAGTAACCCGTCAAATCCGGATAAGAGTAATAAGCAGACCCTGGGTAGAATAAAATACCGGGAATTATGCTAGGACGAAGAAGAAGTAAAATATTTTAATTAAGAGTAAAATTTTAATAATAATAATAATAAATAAACGCTACACACTCAACGGCCCCCATTAGGGTAGTAATATCCTGTGTCGGATATTAATTTAAAAATAAAATGTTAAAATACGTATGTAATTTTATTTTATGTTTACGTTAAATATGATTTTCAAGTTTTATTTAATGCTGATGTAATATATATTTTAATACCATTTCAAATTTATTATGTCGTTATTTAAAAAAATAATTACATCTCAGTAATAACTAGCTCCTGATGACTGTACTCACATTACAAACACAAGTGCTCAAACATATGGCTGAATAATAATTCAAGCAGTAAAATAATCATCAACTTTATATAATCTAATCTTCGGATGCCAATTATTATTAAATAATAATTGAATCTTAAACTTTTAGGTTATATTATATATTAACTTTTTTATTTAATATACTCAGTAATTATTAAGAGTCATAAAAATATCTTTTCAGATAAAAATAAATGTATATTTCCATATATTTAATTTCAATAAATATTTTAAACAAATCTTACAATTTATAAAGCTGTTTATACATAGAGTATTATTAAGTACGATAAAATATGACAAAATAATTAATAGTTCCAAATTAATAATTTGAGTTCATAAAATAAAACTAAGAAGCGGCGTAGATTCAGTCCACCGAGTTATAACCACGAAAATAAAATCCCATTACATTCTCAGCAATTTGGGGCGCTAGACACATAAATATATAAATTAAAACGACCTCAAACCTTCTTACATAAATTACCCTGTCCTGTGACGTCATCTTCGCGTGGACACCGCAAATGGGGTTATTGACATGTCAAACTATTTCCGTGGTGCCAAAATAAAAGCGCGGATCAGCGGGGGCGGTTGACTATTTATTATGTACACTACAATTCGCAGCTGTATTACGTTATATTACCATAGATCAGAATGCGATAATCAGATGAAAACAATAAATTGTAGCGTCGGCTTGTGGCCTGGGACGGTCTCGTATTACGTTTTGAGCAAAGGAACGTCTAAAATTACCCACGCACGCAGACATGTAACATACCGCCGATCCGTACACACTCACACAAGCCCACTGCCTATATCTATTATCAAAACATCCAACTACTCTGGTTACAGCGATCCGAGCGCGCTTCGGATATCGCGTTACACACTTTAATGGCTGGAAAAGGCCTCGAAAACGTGATATTACACGCATTTTGTTGCGTATCGCAAAATGTAATTAATATTGTAATATTATACTTATTAATTTATTCGGCGTGGCTCAGCGCCGAGCCTTTGTAAGGACCCTCGCGGATAGGCGGTGAACGGATCAAATTTATAAATACGACACGGCGTCTCCTGTTTCGAGTCGAGATGAAACAGGCCGCTTGCCAAGGAAACGACGCTGAAACACGATGATGATCATACGGAAATTAGTAGCAATGCTATAAAAAAAAATTAACCAATGATTATAGAACTAACCTTTATTTCTTCTTCATTCTCCTTCTTCACTTTTGTCTTCGATGGTGAAGGGGGATTCGGCGTATTTTTGTCCATTTTAAAAAATTAAATTTCACTATTTACACCTAATATTATTCATGGATTATTTTTTTATAAACAAAAGTTTTTTATTTATTTACGTAAGTAACGTAACTTTCACGATCGCGTAAACATTCAGGTACACGAAGACAGTTCCAGTACACACAATACGCGCGGCGTCCGCAGCGCGACTGAATGTAATACGTAAGTTCGTAACTTCGCAGTTGGTTCTGAAAGCTGACGATAAAAGCTCTTTCCCGCGCTTGTTGAAATTAATGGGCGGAGCTTATATACGAGCTTTGGGCGGTTTCCGCTATGAAATTCATACCTCAGTTGTATTTCACTTAGTTAAAATCATATTCTTATTTCCTTATCCAACATTAATTATGTATAATTCTTAACATGTTGTATGTCTGAACTCCTTGACGGCTAGACCGATTTTGATGAATTTTTTGAGTGTGTTTAGTGGGTGGCCTGTTGGTTGAGATGGTTGACTGGCTAATTTTGCTCACTAAATTAAAAATCGTTTGTAACTATTGTCGTTTGAAATGTTATTATAGTAAAGTTATTCAACACTATCCTTCACCGCGGCTACGACATCGTGAATGCAATTATTAATGAGGCATCTTTATTGAAATAAAATTATGTTTCCCAATGCCAAAATTTAATCCGATATTCTACCCCTTTCGAGATTCAAAGGTTAGAGACAGGTATACACATTTATAATAATGGTCTATATCATATTCATCATCATCATCTGCAGCCTGACTTTACCCACTGATGGGTATAGGCCTCATCCAGGTTCGACCCATAACTTTGTCGATAACGTCCACCCATCTCGCTACTGAACGTCCGACGCTTCGCTTGCCAGTTCTCGGCCACCACTTCATATTAATATCATATTAATTAGTCTGATTTTCATCAGCTCTATACCGAAATTATACTCCTGTACTGCGTTATTTATTACCCCACGGGAAACTAATAATTTTTCTTATGTTTTAATCCAGTAAGATTCTATCTGTGTGCCAAATTTCATCCACAACCCGTTCGTCTTTTTGTGATAGTGTATCAAACATCCAAACATATAAAATCTCATATTTATAATATTAAAAGGATATAGGTAATATTCAGTGAGATATAATAATGCACAAAATTCGTATATTGTCTTCTTCTACTTTATATAATATTGAACTTTAAATTATGTCAATATAAAACTATAATTTTATATATATAAAGCCAGTATTAATCAAATTTGTGACAGAGGTGGGTTCACCGCTAGTGATGGGTAGCTACTCTAATAACTAGCTAATTCATTTAGCGAGTTACATAACCAATACCCAAATAACCAAAATAGCTGGTTATCTAGCTAGCTATACATCGTAAATAGCCGGTTAGCTAAGTTATTGAAATATCGGCTAGTTACCCAACCTTATTCACTACCTTCACGTATGGTCTAGGGTGTACGTTGCACATGGCGTTAGGGGACGCAGGCTGCTACACTTGTCATTCAATGAACCTGCATTTTGACCACACGCTTACTAGAGGGAGCTAAAGTAATGATTGAACACAGGCGCTACATGGGCTGATTGGTTGAAAGAAATACTGCGGAAAATAATATTACTTCTCAAATCTCAAGTCGTCATGTTGCTTTTCTCAAAATGTCACATCTAGACTCTGTCCTTTAGACCCCTAGACAATCTTCAAAGACAGTTTGAACTCTATTTACAACTTCATCGTAACAAACGGAATTCCACCACGGAATGGTTTTCAAAAGACAAATATTTAACTAAGCATTCATTTACAGTACATTATAATTTATAGCATCATGAATTATCAGTCCAAAATTTTCAATACAGGTATTTTTTCAAAAATATAAACTTAAGGTCTGTTATAGATTTATAATAGAGCTAGCTAATCCTTAGCCTGGCACAGTTTGGCTTTGAATTTTTGTAAGTAAGAGGGGCAGGAGGCTCACCTGATATTGAGCGATCGCCGCCGATGAAAATATAATTATTATTAGCGAGTTATTCATCTTTGACCTGTCTATGCGTATTGAATTAGTATAATTTAATAAATCTGTCAAGTTGAGATATACATAATTAACTACTGTAAGTATAACTAGCCCCCATCAACCGGTCTCATAAATAAATCAATAGTTACTTTATTAGTTATATATCTTTATTTTGAGGTTATATTTATTATTATAAATGGTGCTAATTTATAAATAAAATAAATAAAGACTTTTAAAACAAACCTCTAAAGACTGCAACATAAACTGCGTGTTTTGAAATATTTATGTCAGGCCATGAATAACAACATCAGCTGATTGTCAAATGTCAAATTTGATTTTACCGTGGTACGTCAAGTCGTCAAAACAAGTCTGAAATCTGAATTTAAATTATAGTTTTCGAAATATTGTAGACTAAAATGTTTACAATTTCATATATTTATTAAATCTGGGCTCCAATATTTGTAATAAACTATGTTATTTACACTAAAAATCGCTTAGCGTTATCGAAATCTTTTAAAATAGAAATGGCGTCGAAGTTGCCAAAAACTACTTTGAGTTTAAAACAGGTTGGTGTTCAATAAAAATCATGTAGAATGTTACTACTTTCAGCTAGGAACTTAGTAGTCTTAGAACTAGAAATTTATTAATACATTTTTAATCATATTGGTTACAGTTCCTAATACGTCAAGAAGTATTAAAATTGTATCGAGATATTTTCAGAACGATAAAAAAGGTATCTGACGAAAATACTCGAACGGAGTTGAAGGAATGGGCAAGAGCGGACTTTAGAAATAACAAACATCATACTGACGAAACTGCAATCAAATCATTGTTACATTATGGAAAGAAATGTTTGAAAGATCTAAGAAAATCTTTAGCTTTGAGTGAATGCTAGTATTAATAGACAATGAAATAAACTTTTTTAGCAAAGAATAATGTTTTTAATGTAGTTTGTTTTATGTTTTTATTGATTTATGACCATTAAAAACAGATGCCTCTGTTACCAAGCTTTATATGTAAACAGAAAACAATGAAGTAAAAGTGTGAAATAAAACAGGTTTCATTAATTGTATAAGTTAAATTACCCAAGTATATTTATTTACAAGTTTTTTTACTCCTTAATACTATAACATTAAATGTTTATGATAAGTTTTGATATCATATGTAGTGACATACCGCCAACTAACTTAATTCCTACATAACATAATCTATATGTAATTTATTTTATCATCATTATCTTAAAACTTGTACATACGACTGGTACAATAATTGTTATACTAGAGATTAATTAATAATTATCAACAAATATTGCCTTATAAAATAAATAAAACAAAATAGGCACAGTAATAGTTGTCCCTACAATTAACGTAAAAACAGTAAAGAAAGTAATAAAATCACCATTTTTATTAAAATATTTAGCCAACCACTGTATAATGTTGCGTGCAATATGATGTCCATCGGTACCGTAACATGGTAGAACATTCAAAAAGCCAATACCCATGGAAAATATAAAAATATAACGCAAAAGCTTTTCAAATTGCAATGGTGAGAAAAATGAAATTACAGCGCTTCTTGGGAAATATTGATCAACGGAAACTGTCTTGTGTACATCATATGGTAGCCCTAAATATAGCACAGCATTGTTGTTCTTTCTTTCTATTATTATCAAGTATGTATGATTATTCAGTGAAGGTTTTAAACAGTGCATATTCCTGGGACAAGTGTAGCCGTTCGGGTCTGTACATTTAATTAATTTATTTTTAACCATATCTCTTGGCTTAAGACATGAATACTGCCCTGGCAGCACTGAATCGACAACAGATTTTGGCTCCATATATTCAAAACAGAAGCTGTAAAGTTCATCCTTTTTGCAGCATTCAACAACATCATCTTTTACAGTCTCCATCATGATTTCATCATTTTGTGCTACGTATTCAGCATTTGTGCAAATTCCATAACGATCATGTGCTACATGTAAGCAATATGACCAATCCTTTGAATTTTTTACATTACAATCATTGATAGATGTAATTATATCTCCAACTTCTAATCCCCTGGCTTCTTTTAATGGAGAATCATAAGTGAGCCCTGTGACTCGAACTCCAATATCGGTTTTGTAAGCTATACTGAACAAGATTGGTGCCGAGAAGAAAAGTAACATTGCTAAAAAGGCAAGGGTAATATTATGCCAGACACCAGCGCAGTATATTTTCAGTCTCTTAGTTATGCCCAGGCTGTTCAAATGCTCAGTGTTTAGTTGTACGAATGCAAGTGGTATTATCGCAAAAACGTAGACCCCAACGGCTACTAGCTGTACATCTTCTTGAGAAGCAGCCGCTGCATGACCAAGCTCATGAAAGATTGTGCTAAACCCAATAGCCAGAAAGTAAACCCAGAAATCTGAGGCAGGTATATTGACTCCAGGTAACATAGCCTTCACCTCCGGAACACTGTCAAGTTGTATGGATTCATTGAAATGCTCAAAAATAAATGATAGAAGGGTCCATAAAGCGAATGGTAGAAACAGTCCAATAGTGAAGATGTAACCAAAATTGAACCATTTCCGTAAAATTCGTGTAAGATTCTTGCTCCATCTGTAGATAAATCTATTGCAAGCTGTTGTCGTCCAGGAAAAGTTAAAAATTCCTATTTTTAGCCCCGTTCCTTCCAGGAAAGCATAATATGGATAGTGCATACAACTCTGCAAAGAAATAAACAATATCAAAATGTATTTAAATGTAAACATAATTAAATCGTTCATAGAAAAAGTCTTACCTTAAAGAACGAGTCGAAAAACCAAAGAACAACATAAAATGTCAATACAAATGTGCAGAGAATGGTAAACGACATTTTCTTTAATTTTAAGATTTAGACTAATGATTCATTATTTATTACATTTCAGTTTTAAAATAAAATTAATATCAAGGCGTACCGGCATCGGCACTGAAATAATAAAATCGATATTATTGTACTGGGCACTAGTCTGGAACGAACATAGCTTTAATTCTATTCTGATTTTGTCGGATTATAAACTTTATTGAAAATGATATTAGGGTCCTAACTTCTCTAACATTACACGTAACATATGTCACAGATTGTATTGTACCCAGTGGAGACTAGAAAAACAAATTTTCACCTGATTATTAAAATGGTCCGTAAAAGTGAAAACTTTAAGATGGAGTCACTGTTGTAAAATTACTTGTATTGTTGACTCTATCGTTGTTCATACATACAATTAATGTCTATCTATATGGGTTGCGGATCTACGGTGTGGTGTAAAAATACATGCTTTACAAGTACCTCGAAAGTCAATTTCTCACCCTCGTTATTATTCTTAATTTCGCATATGAGCCGCTTTTTTAAATATATTCAGTTCATGGGACAGTTCATATTAAGTTACATGGGACCCTTATCTATACTTCTCTCTTTTATCGTAGTGTATCACACAGGAAAAACTAATTCTGATTTTAAAAATATTGCGCTATAATAAAGCAGATGTTTTTCTATCGTTGTATATTCTTCTTGCCTACACTAATAGTTTTTGGCATTTTTTATGATCCGGATGCTAATGTAGAACTATCTTTATTTAATAAGTTTAGGGAGACACTTTTTCAACAGAGAGAGCACGCTCCGCACTTTATTCTCCAATGGCTATGGTGCTTACGAATTGTCATTGGTGTTGTTAATTTGTCAAATATTGACAAATCACAATATACTGAGTTTGACGGACGCGTTTTTGCGAAAGTATAAATTCGAACTATTTATTATTGTGATATTTTATCATGTAAGTGATGAGTTGTACCGAAAATGAAAGTGGACCTTTTGTCGTATTCTTCTTACCGGCGGCTCTTGGGTGCCTGACCATACTCTTGGCCCGACGCTGGGCTTATTCACAAGTTAACACGACTTCATCGACTGCCGTCTCCAGACGGCGGAAAATTATCAAAGACCCGCTTGCTAAACGTCCCATACCACAGATAGCCTGTAAAATGGTAGCACCAAGTTCTAAGAAAGCCACAGGAGCAGCTAAAAAGGTATGTAATATTATTTCTTGAAAGAGTAACTGTCTCACCTGTGCGCGACAAACGGCGCCAGAAGGCAATCCGTTCCGTGGGATAACCAACGAATAATATTTTAATTGTCCAGTTCTAAGTTTTATTTTGATTAACACAACAGACCAACAATCTGTATGTCAAAATAATATCATCAATTTATTAACCGAGATGATGATAATAATTATAGGGAGCGGCAACACCTCAACCCGAAGAAGATTTAAACAGTGGCAAGAGAACCAGATCAAGATTATCACCTACAAAGGCAGTCCCAGCGGCAGAGAATAAATTTTCAGATACACCATCACCACCAAAGCATATACCATTTCCATATATACCACAAGATGGTGAACTACTCTTTGAGATTATGAATTTTGTGTTTACGCTTGTAGCAATGGGTCTACAGTTCTTGAATTTATATAGGACAATGTGGTGGCTACCACATTCATATACAACACAAGCAATGGTAATCTATAACTTAATTTTAATTATATTTTTATAATTGAGTAAAATTTAATTCAATTGAAATTATGTATCAGTATCAGCCTCTTAGATAAAAGGTATGATTTTTTTTTAAATTTTAATATTCTTTGTGTCTTGTCTTCATGTCTAAAATGGAATGTTAATTTAAGCAATAGTCCAAATGATTATTACATTAAAATAAAAAAAATTACAATTAGTATTTATTGTCACATTAAGTACTATTCACATAAATCATGGCTAAAGACAAGTTACATGAAATACTTGATGTAATAGGTGTAGTAAGGAGGAGGGTTTTTAGGGATCAAATCCCAAAGGAAATATCCAAAATATACATTTAAATAAAATGGCCACTTTTTGATGGAATGATATCCACTTGATTTTGAGTTGATGGTGGATAAACCCCCCCAGAAACTTAGACCTATGTAATGTATGTAATATACTAAGCAAGAATCTTCTATTTTTTTTTCAGAATTTCTACCTAATTGACCCTCATCTAGTAGCATTTATTGTGACTATAATAAGCCGAAGACTGCTTCTAAGTGTAAGCCTTGCTTTACTTAGAATCATTTTATCACCTAAGATGATGCCACATGCTACAATTGCAGCAAGGTATGTTATAATATATTAACTTACTAATGCTTCCTCAAACAGATCGTGGCTCATAAGTCACATGCGGCGACAAGGTCACGCGGATATGTACCTTATGATTAAGTTTTCTATGTATAAGAAATATGACTTTGTATATTCTAAGTAAATTTTATTGTATTTTGTTCTAGAATGTTCATCCTTGGTGTAGTGTTAGGTGCACTATCGTGGTGCACATACTTCATAATGCTCAAATATCAACTCGTCAAAATATTTTACCTGTGCTATCCGTGAGTAATATTTTAAATTTTCCTCAATATTATCTAATTTTTATTTTCTCAAATTGTTATAATTAAGATCACAATAAATTCTCTCAGTAACTTATTAAGAATAAGGATAAGAGAAATGTATGTATCAAGAGTTAATTTTATTATTATCAGATGTTATGTTAACAACCGGGACTGACAGACCAACATGCTCTCCCAGGCATGGTGGGATCCACAAGGACAAAGGCCTAGATTAAAACAGACATTTATAACAAACATCTGCTCCTGTGTGGTAATGTTTTGATTAGGGGAAGATGGCTGATAGAAGTCACCGTAACATTTCACATTGTCACCACTTGTTTTCATAACTTAATGGTAGTTTACTTGATATTCTGTTAGTATTTTATACTTTGTATACATTTACATAGAGGCTTACCGAAGTAGGGGCAGGAGGGAGGGGTAGCAATCCCCTAAACTTAGTTAAATACTGAGTAATTGCATGAACACCAATGGCCAATGTTATAGATTAATTAAACTCACTAAAATAATTAATTACTTTTGTTTTAATTGCTACAGCAAATTAGTAATATAGTAATACTCATAAGTCACAGACTAGCAGTTTGTTAGTCACAGAATACATATTGACAGTGAATGTAATAGATAAATAACAGATACTGTTCCAGGTCTTACAGAATTAATTTTGAATTTATTTAACTTCAAGAAATTGTCGTCTCCCTAGGCCACATGTATGCCCATGCACAGAGGTCCAAAACAAGTCAATTGTTTTATATAATTTACATTTATCTTTTCCAGGGCAATAATATATTTTGTTTGTTTTGGAATAAATTCAACTCCGTTCTTGGAGCTTCACAATCCAGAACAGTCTCTCATGCACAGCTGTTCACACGAACCGGAACAAATACGGGCAGAAGTTGAGACGCTTCGATTGGACTTCAACATCAGGGTCAAGAAGATTCTCTTCAACTCTATACTCGGAGCATATTATACAAGCTTTATACCATGTTGTTTTGCACAGGTATTTATTTATTAATTATTGTGTATTTATTTATAATAAAATGTGTAATAAATAAAATTCAGGAGACCTAAGCCGGTAAAAGATTGATAGCCCGCGCGGGGCCCGTCCCAAGGGACCTGCGAGGTCGAATTTGTATTGTATGAATAATTTTAACCGAAGTACAATTCAGCTCCAATAGATTTTTAACTACCCAGGAACCCAAAGGATCAGATGGTGACTACGATTTTCCACAATGAAAATCGCATTAGTAACAGTATCCGGTCGAACTGGCCGCCACCCAATTTTTGTAACCAAAACGGACTGGTTTCCTTTAAATGTTTGGCAGGATTTTTTTTATGTTACAAGTTGGCAAGCAAGCATAGGGCACCTGAAAATAAACGGTTGCTGTAGCCGTCTACAGTGCCCTTCAAACCGGAACACAATATTTTTTTTTTTTTTTTTTTATGTTATAAGTTGGCAAACAAGCATACGGCCCACCTGATGGTATGTGGCTGCCGCAGCCTATGAGCGCTTGCAGCACCATTAGTAGGTGCCACTCACGCGTTGCCAACCTCGAAATATTAGTTCTTAAATCTCGTTCGCCCAGTAATTTCACTAGCGTACAGTGCCCTTCAAACCGGAACACAGTAATGCCTAAACACTACTATTTGGCGGCAGAATATTTGACACTGCGGTGGTACCTACCTAGCCGGCCTCTTGCAACAAAAGACCTACCACCAGTGTGACTGACTGCACTGGTGGAATAATCTCTGCTGTGACAGAGGTTATCCCAACAGCGGGCGATAATAATACCTAAGACATTAATACTTGCTTAATATTAAAGAAGATTATTTGACTCTGTGGTGGTACCTACCTAGATGGCCTCTTGCTGCAAAAGACCTACCTGATGGCACTGGTGGAATAATCTCTGCTGGGACAGAGATTATTTTAACAGTGGGCGATGGGGTCGTCGCGTCCCGACGCCGGAAAGTGGTGGTATTTTACCATTGATTCGTCGGTATTGCCACTGTAAAAACTTGTCAATAAGTTCTGCTGATGTGATTGTATGTGTTTACAGTCATATCTGCACTACGACACAGCGGCGACGGCCCAGCAGGTGGGTCTCGTGTGGGGCGCGCTGTGCGGCCGGTACGCGGCGCACCTGCTGCCGGCCGCGGTCACGGACGCGCCGCACCGGGCCGCCAGGCACCTCGGGCGGTGGCAAACGGTGCAAGGTACGCTAGGGTTGTCACTACATTTGATGACATTTTTTTATGACAAAAATTTTGATAAAAAATAATTTATGTTCAAAAAATAGTGTTGTAACAAATATGAAATATTATTATAATTGATTTAAAAATATCGTAAAGTATACGCAACTCAACTGTTATTCATTGTTATAAATGTGTATCAGATTTATTGAAGGGAGGTTTTATACCACTTAGGTCCTTTCGTAATAACTTACGTAAAACACGTAAAGGTCGAGGGGAGGGGTAAACGAAATGCGAGAAGGGGCGGAAGGTGTGCTACTTTTCGTGACGTCACATTTCAAAATTACTATACCAAAGTATTTAAACGCTAAATTTGAGTGAGAAAAACTTTTTGTAAAGTTCTGTTTTAGACTAGTTCAGTTTTAGATGAAAATTGCAAAAAAATGTGACGTCACACTAATGTAGGGGAGTCTTAAAAATTGTAACTAAAACAACAGCAAGAGATAAGTGGTTACGACGTCTTAGGAAAGCGATTTATGGATGGAATAACTTACATATAATCAGGGCTTTTTTCATTTTTGTCAATTGTTTTTTGGGGGCACGCTAATTCTCGAAAGTTATAAGTCTATAATTTTTAAACAATCCAAAAAATGACGGAAAAGAAGAGGACAATTTTGACCTATTACAAAAAAAAAATTGTAACCAGATAAAATTTTTTTCAAATTCTTTATTATTTTTTTGTTTTTATGCCAATTTTTTCGATATTGTCGAAATTTTCTTTCCACAAAAGCCCGCTAATTACAAATATATAATATTTGTAATAATTGTTCAGTATCCGGCGACATAAGCGACATTCCCGAGTGGAGCGGCGCGCGCTGGTGGGGGCGCGGCGCGCGCGTGCGCACGGCCGGCGGCGTGCACGCGGCCGTCGCGCCCGTCGTGGCCGCGCGCCCCGCCGACGTGCACCACGTGCGCTTCTACGTGAGTAGCTACACTACACGAGGCCGTCTTACACTCTGCAAGGGGGCGCTACGGCGACGCCCCTTTAATGGTTGGATCGCAAGGGGCGCAGTGGCGATGCCCCTTTAGTTGTTGGATCGCGACCGGCATCAAGGGGCGCTATGACGACGCCCCCTAGTGGAGGGGGCGTCAAAGCGAGAGTTTTGCGTTCGTTCCGCACCTACTCCAAGCGCAAGTTACGAGCTTAATTAGTGAATTTTTTTATAAATGATAATTTTGGTTATAATATTCGCTTATATTATTATTAAATTAAGATAAAAATTGTTTTCTTCAACGTTTAGATTTCAGCGTAAATCACACTCAGAAAATGCACATTTGGACTCAACCAATCACACAAGCCCAACAAATAAGGGCGTGCACAGAGTTTAAGAATCTCCTTCCCTGTTCGGACCCTTACATAATTAATAAATGACCCCTTAAATGAAGGATTAATACTAACTTAGATTCAGAAATAACCATTTCATTGAAAAGGATTTTTTTTTCCAGTCTGTGTTCAGCGACCCATCGAAGCTGTTGTGTTCACTGCTCTGCCTACAGTTGTCTCTGGTCGCCATGCAACTTTGTCTATTATTCAGTTCATTTGCATGGCACAATTTTTTAGCGATAGTTATATTATTATTTATAAATTACTACACACTATTCAAGATGGTGAGAGACTATCTCATCGCGTGGAAGGTTTATAAAGCAGAAAATATGATACAAGACAAAAATGGACCTCTACAATAAGTTAATTAGTGAGATTGCATATGTATCTCCTCGCACAAAATTTTGTTTAAAAAAAAGAATTCTTAATATTATCAACATACTATTGTATCTATAATTTTGTAACAATTTAAAAAAATAATTACACTAATCCAAAGAGATTTATTAAAAACTAGCTCAACCCGCGGCTCCGCTCGTGTATACTGATTTTTTTATTGCAAGGAACCCTAAAATAAAGCCTAAACCAGTGAAAGTCCTGATACAATCGGTCCAACGGTTTCAGAGATTAGCCGGAAAAAACAGACACAATCATTTTAAAAATTCATTTTTTTATGATAGTACCATATCTACTTTATTTAAAAGCTGTTAATTTGGAATAACAAACAGACACTTCAATTTTATTTATTTCTATTGATAATAATTTGTATGAATTTTAACAATATGTCTGATAAGTTAAGATATACAGTTCCTGTTTGGATTTTTGTGCATTATATTATACAATGATGATTGTTTATAATTTTTATCTAGTCGACTCTTAGTCTTTGTGCCAATAATTTCAGAGTTCTGTCGGAAAGAACCAAAAGCCGTCTAATTATGATCTGCCGTTAAAATTGTGGTGTAGGTACTTAATATTTTCTTGCAAAAAATTGTATATATTTTCAAATTGATCATAACTATTTTAGAAATATTCAATTCATTAAGACTGATGTGTCATTATTTTGTTATGTTAATGTGTAATATTATATGTGTGGAGATAACATAATATATTCGATCTTACTATTTTAAATAAGATCCAACGTAAATCTACAAAAGGAACAAATACATACTTGCCATTATGTGAAGTTTTATTTCTGTACCCTCTTCTTAAAGCTTATGGATGTTATATGACGACGTTGTGGCGCAGCGGTAGCGAACCTGCCTTAAGCGCCACAGGTCGCTGGTTCGATTCCCGCACAGAACAGATGTTTGTCCTCGTATGTTTCAGACCCCTGACACAGGATATAACTATCCTAATGGTGGCTGTTGAATGTGTAGCATTTATTTATTATGTATAACTAGCCTTATCCAGTATGCTTTGGAATGCCATATAAAGATAGAATAATGATTCCAAATTTCAACATATTCGAAACGATGGTTTAGAAATGCGTAGAAGACAAACATATTTTACACACATTTTAATTATTATATAAATGTGGTGTAAAACCATATTAGCATTATTAATATTATTATTGGCGGTAGGCCTTTAATTTGCAAATGGTAGATAGGTACCACCAGGTCTACCGTAAAGCAGTATACTGTGTTTCGGTTTGAAGGAAACTAGCTAGTGAAAGTATTAAGCAAGAGATTTAAGAAACAATCTTAAGGTTGGCAATGTGTAAGCCGCACCTACAAATGTATTTGCTCATAAGCTAAGACAACCCCGCTTACAATCAGGGGGTTATATGCTTTCTTGCCAATTTGATCACTTAAACAACAAAATATATTAATTTTGCATTTCTAATAAAACTTTGGATTTAGGGCACATCGGTTGGATGGTGGCAAAGTCTATAATGGACATATTTATCAAATTTAGTAAAATTGAAAGACAGGATCAAAATAATATGAAAATTGTATTATTATAAGAAATAAACAGTTTTCAGATACAATATTCACATGGAAAAATATGTATTCATCCTTATTGTAGCAGTTACCTCTGGTGGATCATATAAAAAAAAGTTATTTATATTTTATATCTGTGTAGCCCTGTCAGACTAATCCAGTGACATACAATAGAATAAATATTGAATAGAATTGACAACCTCCTTCTTTTTTCAAGTTGGTTAAAATATTTAAATGATAGTATATAATATGTAAAGCTTCTGGAAACTTCTAACCTATAATTTTATTTTATTGCCACCCAGGAAGGTGTGTTTTTACTGTCATTAATTTGAATTTTCATAAGCTTCATTTTATCTCTTACAACATCACACGCACTTAAAAGTTCTTTATCTTTACTTTTCAATGCATTCAATCTTACCGTATGTCTAAACTCCACTAACATATCTACAAAAGAATTGTCACTATTATGTTCTACTGTATCTTTTAATTTGAGACCAAAATTCGTTAATATTTTTACAATATATTCAGCAATTAATATTACTGGTACAGGATAGTACTCTGAAGTACAGGACTTTATTATTTTATTTGTACTAGTAACTAAGTTTAGTAAAGAATTGATGCATGATGCAGTGTCAAAATCGTTTCTCAATGATTCTAAATTATTTTCTTCAATAACTTGAAGTTTATTTAATAATTCATTATTATAATGGCCAGTGGTCGTATTTTTTTGGTTTACATAAATGTGTACATCTTTTAAGAAAAATTTGAACTTATTTAGAACATCCTCAGCAGCTAACATGGCTTCATCGCTATATTCCATAGAATACTTATAGTTAGATATAAGACATCCCATCCTAAATGTATCTGGACTGTACTCTTCCAAGATATTTGGTATTGATATTGTGTTTTGCAGTGACTTTGACATTTTTGTTTCTTTAAGATTTAAATGGCCAACATGTATCCAGTAATTAGTCCATTGTCTGGAATTGTGGAAGGCACAGGATTGAGCTTCCTCATTTTCATGATGTGGGAAACGTAAATCAATTCCACCAGCATGAAAGTCTACTTGGGATCCAAATATTTTGCTGACCATAGCAGAGCATTCAATATGCCAACCTGGCCTTCCTTCACCCCAATCTGTCTGCCAAGAAGGTTCTCCTGGTTTATAACCCTTCCATAGTGCAAAGTCCATTTTATTAATTTTTGCATCATCACTAGGTTCACCATTATCTTGCATTGTTTGAAGTTTTCCATAGGCAGGGAATTTTGATGTGTCAAAGTACACCGAACCATCTTTAGCAACATAAGCCATTTGAGAATCAATGAGCCCTTTTACGAATTTACTTATTGTATCAATATGTTCCGATACCCTGGTCACAATCATTGGTTTTTCAACATTTAAATTCGACATATCCAGCCAAAATTCATGTTCATATTTTTTCGCAATAATCCTAGGATCCGAATTAGTTTCCCGGCTTTTTTTAATTATTTTATCATCAATATCGGTGACACCCATGACGGTAACAAGTTTTATATTGAAAAACGATTTTAATATTCGTTGTATTATGTCTAATTTAACATAACAACAAGCATGTCCAATATGTGCTGAATCATATACTGTGGGGCCGCAAGAGTACCAAGTAGCGATGCTTGGATCATTCAATATTATTGGAACTCTTTCTTGAGCCACACAGTTATAAATATAAACACCAATCGGATTACCGTTCGGCATCAACCATTTAGTGTCTTTATATCGTTTTAAACTACAAATATGTGATAATTTTCTTATGACATTAGGAAATACTTTCATCATTCTTGAATACACAATATAAGCGAGAACACCAGAAAATAAAAACACCATGAAACATTTGCTACAAAAATCTTATCTCCTATCAGCATATTTTTAATGAAATCAGAGTGTATGACATAAGCGAATGACATAATGACATTGACTGCTATCTGCCACAATCACAGAACATTAATAATTATGTACTCCTATCCTAACAATAGTAGGTAAATAATAATTGTCAAAATTCAAAGTGACTCACGGAGTAACTTGTAAAATGGATGTGTCCGATGATCCTGATTAAAGCTGCTAATGATAATGCTTATGGTAATTACAATATAATATCAGAACTGTTATAGTTTTTGTACCATTTCAAACATTACGAATAGAAGAAGTAAAATTAATGGACCTTTATGAAGCCAGTCACGTAAGATTAAAATAAGAGAACATAAAAGTAAAAAAATTACCACATAATTTCCATACTCTTTGCCTATGTCACTCCATTACTTGTCAAGTTGTCGATTTGTCATTGTCATTTGTCAGAGGTATACTGTATATAATTATTCAATATTTTGGTGTAAAAAAATATTAAAGAATTATTTTATTAAGTAAATAGCTCAAAATATGGTTGTCTTCGGTCCAGATGATGTTGGCTTAGTTGACAAATCACCTTGCGCGGGATTGCGAGCTGATTTGAAGATGTGTTTATTGAACACCGATTGTTGCAAAAAGGTTAGTTTCGATCTTGAATTTGAATATCTTATAATAAAATTTTTCGAGATAACATTTACAAAGGCCAAGGAAAATCTAATTTTAATATTCCAAGAAAGTATGTTAGAAATGACAAAAGTCATTTGTATTAAATTTACAAAATATTTCTTTCGACTACATTTTACTAAGAAATGTAAGTAAAATAAAATTACGCTCCCTCATACGACAATAATTATTCTAATCATGTCCGATGTGGATGAAAAAATATATCAAATATTACTTATTAAATGTATGTCTCAGAAATTTCATATAGTTTCTTTTTAAATATATAGCTTAAATTTTAAAATTAAATATCTTTCAGGAAAAGAAGACACCTCGGCAATGTTTAAAAGAAGGTGCAGTTGACGAGTGTGCTCAACTAAGGCAAAGTTTTTTTGAATGTAAGCGTTCCATAGTAAGTAATATATAAAAATATATACAATTTTTTTATACAAAGTAAATTTTTAGATCTCTGATATTGGAAGAATGATGTCTCTTATTTTCTTTGATTTCTTTACTGACACACCTTCAAAGAACATATGCATGTGACTTGGGTACTTATTGGAGGCATAGTCTTGTTATTAAATGAAGTCAGTGCGTGACTTAGTTAATTTCTATTGTACATAGTAGTAGCTCGACATTATCTACTTTTTATAAATCATTTCCTATAATAAAGTATTAACTAATACAATTTATTAATTTCAGCTTGACAACAGAAGAAGGTTCCGAGGTCACAAAGGATATTAAAGTTATTATTAGGCAATATAGTTTGTAAAAATTGTTTTAGAGATAGGATTTTATAATTAAATTATAAAATAAATATTTGTTACTAAATTGTTTATTATTTGTTTTTCAAAAACAGAACCCTTATCAATTAATTCAGCCTGTCTCAAAATTTACGACATATTTAGAATTAAAAACACTATTTTTACAAATAATTATCATAATATAAATCATATACATGTGGAATAATGACAAGAATGCTAACCAGAATTAAAAATTGTAGTTAAAAAAGTGTATTAAGCTTAAAGCAAATGTTACTTATAACCATTATTATATTCAACCATTGTTGCATCAAACAAGGTTTTAGAGCCTGGGGACCTGTTGTTCAGGATCTACCTTTTTTAGTTTTTTAGGCATGAGTTTCTACAGATTTGATATTGTACCTAGCCAATATGAATCTTTGTAATTAGAGAATTTGGTGATAGGGTTTAAAGGCTCCCTGGTTACTTATCACCAGTTGTATCCTTAAAAGCGGCGACACACCTGGATGCCTTCATGTGTTGCCTGCATGTTTTGCAGTTTGCCCTCTGATATAAAAATCATTCATTAAAATAAAAAATCAATTACACATGTATTTGGAGGGTTTAACTTTTAGATACGTTTTTAAAATGTCTAAAATTAATAAAACGCATAAAAATCAGTTGTAACTTTTATTATAAAAATAGTTCAAATTTACATATCTATATGTAAGAGCCTTGCCCGTAATGAAACTAGCTTTCGAAGCTAAATATGATTTATTCTAAGAACCATTCTTAAAACCTAAATTGGTACAATTAGCTCTGTGGTCGTAGATTATTGCCAAATAATTTATTAAATATAATTTTTGAGCATCCCTACACCTTTGTTCGTATGGAGATAGGCATACTTGATATTCTTGAATAGGGTTGACAACCATATGCTGGTTTAAGGATCATTATATTTCATAATGATAAAATATATATTTTATTTCATAATCGTCAAATTGTTGTTCAGTTCGTTGTAATTTCCGACCAATTTAGTGAGTGTTCATTGCAACGAAACAAAATAAAAGAAAATGTTGTATCTGTTATTTAAGTCTAAACTATTTTTTTTAACTTGGCAACCCTATTCGTGATAAAGGCATGTGGAGGTACAATTTTAAAAGCATTTCTATCAGTCAAGCTAAACTGTTGAAATACTATTATACATATATAATAAATATGAAAGCCTCTATTGAGATCTAGTTGATGAGAAAGTAAGAAAAGCTTAGAAAACCGACTATCAAAGAGAATTTAAATTATCTAAGGCAGTGTATTAATATATGTATTTATGACTTTATGACTATAATTATGTGGATGGAAATTAATTATTTTATGGTGCTACCACGAATGGTTAATCGATCGATGGTGTGAAGCATTTGCTCAGAAATGAGCGTCAAACCATGATATAAAAAATATCGATGGACGTGAAATGACCTTTTCTACACAGATCGATCGTTTTGCATGGTAACACCCTTAGATTTACATACATAATATTATATTATAATTATTCGTAGTGTGAAAATACATTGTTTTGAATTAAAATCGTTATATAATTTAAAACTACTAAAAGAATGCTAGTTTTAAATATTAAAATACTAATTATAATATTTATTTCTTTTAATTTGAAGGCATACACTTGGCAAAGGGAGTCTCGCGTAAGAGTAAAAGATAAATATCTTATATTATTTTCATGTATTTGAATTGTTAAGCTTATCTATAATCGACTTTAAATTGCTCTCATAATACTAATTAGGTACTTAAAAATAGTTACATTCATTCAATTTTATTAAGTATTTCTTGTTTTTATTTTGTCCCCCTAAAATACCACCAGCCATAGCCATTAACAAATTGACTACTGTAGCACCACAGCAAAATAATTGAACGCATTTTAATATTTGAACACTTTTAAACAAGTTAACAAAATTTTATACTGTTTAAACATGTTTACCAAAAATCTGGTAAGACGTTATAATATTATGTTCACACCTTTATATTATCTCTGATATTATGTAGCTATTACATTTTATGAATACCATCGTTTTCTATGATTCATAACACAATTCAATGTTTAGAAAAAAACTTTGACATTTATTACTTAGTTACCAAATAAAATAAATATGAAAATTAAAAATATCCATAAAAACAATTTTTTATAATTTATACTTTTAAGAGAAACAGTACAATTTTTTATTCACATTTAAATTCAATAAGAAGATAATTATACTAAAGGATAATACTAATTACTATTTACTAATATTTTAAAACAGTCATTGGTTAGTGAAAAAAATACATGAAAATCATGAAAATTTTAAAATGCCCAAAAATTCGCGACCTTTTTATATACTATGTGTAGCTTAGACAGAAGTTCCTTGAAAGTTTTATTTAATTTGAAATGTTTCGTTTTTAGAACGGGAGCTATTTTTAAACATATCTATGTATTTTATATAATGAAAGTAATAACTGTAGGCTACTAACTCATTCGTTTTTATTGAGCCCACTGCCCTAAATACGCCCATTTTGATTATAAGACTGTGACGGCATTACCTTTCCAGAAAAATCTATAAAGCAATGTTCACATAAATAGTCATTTTTTCTTTTTGAACGTGTTTATCCATCACTGCTCTTTTGCTAGATAAGTCTTGTTATGAAACTGGGCTTTAAAGTTAGATAACTATGATATGTTCTGAAGATATGTGGGGAGCTATGGCTTCTGGTGTCCTGTGTGTGAGGGTATTAAAAAGATTTAAATGTGTCGTGAGTGTTAATTTAAGATTTGCTAATATTAACAAGATGTGTTTAAGTACTATACATATTTTATTAATATTTCAAGGCTTGTTTAAATGTTATTAATATTTTAAAACTTAAATATCATTTGATTATCTTAGAAAAGAACAGTTCATTCAATAACTTTCTAAACAATCGTTTAATCCTATATAATGGCGCAAACAATCAACAGCATAATTCGTAACCTTCGATTTTTCAATAAGAATTATTATCATTTAAATCTACAAATATCTAAAAACCTATTCAGCGTTTCTAAATCCAAGTATCCACAATTGACGCGCTCACACCAAAGCTCGAATCCAAAAATGGTGTTCCCTTAAACCTAGTTACAGGACCACTGAGGGTCTTCTCCCTCTACTAGAAAGTCTGGATCGGTCTATATAGTCCCGTGTAACCGCACAACCGTGCCCTCAACGCTGTTATCAACATGGCGGCGCCGGACAAGTCATCCAACAAGTTGGCACATTCACAGACCAATAGGTACATCTTGTCGCCGTGCGTTGCCACCGACTTGTGGAGGGCGATCTTCCTCATCCCTACAGAATGTGGAAGATGGCGGTACAGCATTCGGGCACCGGTCCAGTAAAGCCAATTTCTCTCGAAACGTTCACCGTCGTCCCCTTCAAAGACCTGAAAATTGAATATGGTATGTTCAGATATATGGAGCGTAGCGAGCGAGCATGTTTTTACTATACCTATATCTCGATATCATTAATATAAATGAAATTATTTCTATTAATATGAAACACAGAAGATAGAAATTTTTGCTGAATATTTATTATTTTTATTCCAAAATTTTTCAAATTTGTAAACTGAAACACATTATTCTTTCTCGTTAAGAGGAATACAATTTAATTTTCACTGGGTATACGGACTGATTTATTCAGTTCCAAAATTACTTTGGAGTCTCATGAAATATTTCAAATCTTCCATTAGAGATCTTTACGTTTCTTTTGCTTTTGTGGCTTATAAACCGTGAACCCTATTCCTGGAGAAGAAACTGGGAATGCACCTAGCATGGGACTATTTTATTAGCTAAAGAGATGGTCAAAATTATTTATGATGTATAATAGATAGACAACGAGAAAATATACCTTATAAACACTAATAATAAATCCCGTAGTAGGCGTATGAGATTTCTTTGGTCCACCGGCGAGATCATTGAAAGGCGGTCTACATATCATCGCTACCTCACTGTATAAGTCTAGCGTATGCGCTGCGGAATATCTCATAGTTTTAGGATCGAACTTCGAAAGCGAGGCACTTCTCATGTTATTGTAAAATAGCAATGGATCCGTTTGTGTTGTATTTATCACATAATAAGATATGAATGGAAATTCCGCGTTCCTCTCCATATTGGCCAGGAGCATTCCCCCCACAGCTGTATTCGCGTGCGCCACATCATTCAGCAATTCTCCTGCGGCAGTTTTCTGTTTGATCAAAGGTTTGGCAAGTGGAGATTCTAGTATAGGCTCTATTGGTTCCAAAGGGCTCATCAAATGTGCCAATATACAAAGCTTTGGATCGGCGACTTCGAGAATACTGAGGGAATTTTGGTTGTTTTTAGTTGTCATTCCTTTCTCTGGCGTAGGCGGAGGTACAGGAAGCTGTAAAAATAAAATGAAAAAGTTAAATTTTTTAAATACTCTTTACAGGAAGACTTGCTTTGCTTTCAATAATATACGGTTCTTGTTTTTTTTCCATTTAGCAAACCGAAAACTTTTATCATTTTAGCCATCCAAAAAGTATTCACGTAGTCACTCGGGCGTTACATTATACCATTAAGAGTTATTATTTTTTAACTTCTATTATGGTTAATGCTTCCAGAACTTTTATTAAAATTGAGCTCAAAAATTTAAGGCACACGGAAAACTCCGCAAAATGCTATTGTTCGTATTCATTGCTATTCAATTTCATTTTTGTAGGTTTATTAGTTTGTTTTTTCATGGTCACAAAAGGTTTCTAGACCCCGTAATTTTGATCTGAAAGCCGAGGCAGGTGGGATTTCAAGTGTCTCGCACAGACTGTCTTAAGATTTATTACTTTTAAAGCTGATGTCTCCCCAAAATGGCGACAATGATAAAGGATCAGAATGTTGTTTTCATTATAGGACGTTAATTGATAACACATTTCGTCTATATAGTTGATGATAGAATAATTTTCTTTTAAAAGGAGCTGATTTTAAGCAACGCCAGTTGGTTGATGATGAATTCACTTCGCTTTTACCATGTACATAAATAGGTTAAACTCACCGGCACGCCATCAGGCAGGAACCTCTCTAAGGCGTGGGCTGGAATCACGAAGCAGTCTCTTTCCAATGTGGCCAATGATACAGGCTCCGTCCGTCTCCGCTCGGTAGGGACCGGTTTCTCCCATCGCATGAGAGATACTGATGGTTCCCTGGTGACGAGCGGCTGTGGGGGCTCCGGTTCCGGTCCCGTTCCACCGCCAATAACTGGACCACATCGTTCTGAAACATACCAGATTTGTTTTTAAATTTAATAATAGGTAGTGTAACTAAATATTGGCATACTAATTTGGCCACATTGAGACTGGAAGTTTTCAAACCTATTCAAATAACAGTGTCTACACTAATTTCTTTCAAATTTCTTCTAATGAGCGCTATTGGAAAGTATTTTAATGACTTGTTCATGAAATAACCCCATTTTCTGACTGAAAAACTTGACGAATAATTTCGCCAGACCGGTCGTAATTTACAAAAGGAAACATTATGAACACGAGTACACGTTGTAATATATTGAAATAAACCTTGACGTGTTTAAATCGCGTGTTTTATACCTTAAATGTTGGTATAAGCTTCGTTAAAATATGTAACAGTAGGTATGTCATTTGTTTTTAGTGGCATGTATAATGTCATAATAGTTTTGTTAAGGTGCTATTTTCCTATTAATATATCCATATTATATAATACCATCAATATTATAGTAATTGCTAGTATCTGCCCACGACTTTGTCCGCATTCACATTCCAAATAAGTCCAGATTTAAATTGAACATGATTTACTAAATTGCTTTCCTTAGGACATGTCTACGCCAAATTTTAAATGAATACGTCTGGTAGTTCGTTTTTTGATAATCCCAAATAACTGAACAATTTTCCGGAATAATAGTCCTATTTGTTTATACAGCTTACAATCTATCCGTTTAGCCATTTTTGCGTGACCATAAACTTCTGAACATACAAACTTTCACACATTCATGATTGTTTATATTTTATTCAATCAATGTTTTAAAATATATTTCAGTCAGGTTCGACGTCTCAAGGTTAAAATTTTCAACATCTACGTTGCTCCAATTCAACTAAGGCGAGTTATAAATATCTTCGTTCGTTTATAGAATGTTTTTGATTCTGTCTAACGTCAATATGTACGTCTACCACGTTTTGAGAAAACGGCTGTCTATCTTACCATATGGAAGTGCTTGTATTATATGAAAGAGGATTATAAGTAATAACAAAATTATATAAAATATACACGAACACCTTTTAATACATTATAGTTTTAAATTTATTATTTACAATTGACCATGCAAGTATATTTTAAAGAAAGTCAAGAGTTTAAGAGAAATAATTTAGAAGTTACGACAGATTTAGTTATATTAAAGGAAGCGTTTACGCTGTTCATCCTCTCAGAAATAACCCAAGAGTTGTAAACAAACTTACGCCACGCCTGATGGCAAAACTTCACACGCACTCACTGTTTGAACTACGATCCTTACTTCCCGAGTTACCTGAGCCATCGTTATACTGCGTACTGGCCCTAGGTGCTGAGAAGAACAGGTGAGTTCTGTAGTGATGTTCCTCCATGCACCCGTATCGTTCCCTGTCCCGACGTTTGGCATTTCTGCCCGCTCCCAAAGCCCCCTTCGCCTTCCCGCCACCGCCGCCCCCCGAGACTACCTTCTCGGTGCTGAAGTTCTTCCGAAACATCAAATTCATCTTGGATACGTGCCACTATGCCGTCTCTTTCGCACACATTAACGTTCCGACTAATTACTT
Organism: Hestina assimilis; assembly: GCA_023373885.1. Taxonomy (NCBI): domain Eukaryota; kingdom Metazoa; phylum Arthropoda; class Insecta; order Lepidoptera; family Nymphalidae; genus Hestina; species Hestina assimilis. The sequence goes on from CM041751.1 coordinate 2,177,231, forward strand.
TAGCTAATTTTAGTCGTCTCTTTCATTCGTTACGATTTGGCATAAGATTAGTTCTCGGTCTGTCGCGAACAGTCTTGTGAAACGTACGCAAGATGATCAGTTTTCTTTAAGTATTTCATTTTTATTATAGTCATATTTTATTTTAGTATCAATTCGTGGTTCCATAAAATGGTTTTGTATAGCGACTAACCATAAATTTTGTCATCCTATCCTGATATCATCAGTTTAATGGCGTTTAAATCTCCAAGGACATGTCTCCAGTCTCAACTAAAGTACCAAAACCTTTAAAATGTTTTTTTAGACTTAAGAGATACGAATATGACAAAGTACAGCCTCTCTTAAGTTTTATTTTATAAAGGTCTATGCTGGTTACTTGTAAACTTTGTAATTTATAACATTTTTTTTTTTCTGTGCCTGCCTCAGGCACAATCATAAATAACTAATTGCTGAGATAAGTCCAATGCTTCCAATGCGTACCTTAAAAACACATATGACGTCAGAATTAGAACCATTCTAAGGCAGCGATAGCGAACCGGTTTCAAACGCAGATCTCCGTGAGATTGATTGCCGGTCTGGTCAGATTTACCGTACAAACATGGTTTGACCATACAAACATTCGTTGCTATATGACAAGAAATTGATGATGAAAAATGATAGTGGGAAGTGAAATTATTCCTTCCTATCCCGAACGAATCTCGAGCGGCAATCGAATCCGCCACCTGTGGATCTTAAGGCAGGTTCGCTACCGCTACGCCACAACGTCGACAATCGTATAGATTTCAAGAAATTTGTATGACTTAAACAATTTAGGACTTATATCAAATCAGTGCTCGCATACGATACTTTACCTTACGGAATGAGGAATGCATTTTAAAAATGTATCTTTTAACTTCGCCTACAAAACTTTCCTTCAAAGAAAACTCTAGAAAACTTTAGAGTTGCAGTCTTGTTGAGAAGTTTTAAATAAATCCAATGTTAGAAATCGACCTATTTATTTTTAATATAAAACTAATTTGTTTTCAAAAAACTATAGCTGATTTCAACCGCTAAAGAGAAAAGAAAAAAGAGGTATAATAAAAAAAAAAAAAACAGAGATTGCCCTCATGCATCTCTCATCTTCTTTCTAGCATTATTCCCGGTATTAACCAAGGTTGCGATCCGGTCCACCTGGAGTTATCACCTTGTTCGATCAACCCATCCCATGGAAAGATAAAACCAAATATTTAGGCGTCATACTCGACAACAGACTCACCTTTGAAGCTCATATCCGCAAGGCACGCGATAAAGCAGCGTTCGTTTTGGGAAGATTGTATGCGATGTTGGCAGGCGGAGTAAACTGGCCCTTTTGCAACGAAATAACCTACCACCATTGTGACTATTGCAAAGCTGGTGGAATAATCACTACTGTGACAGAGGTTATCCTACGCGAGCCCTGTTTTTCGCATGTCCACGCCAGAAGAATTAATCAATTACAAATAATTCAGAACCGGTTCTTACGCATGGCCTCGGGCTGTCCGTGGTACGTTCGCAACGTAGATCTCCATAGAGACTTTGAAATCGATTCGATCCCTAAACATTTGAAGCGCTTATCGCAAAACTATTTCGATCAAACTACTTTCCATCCAAATCCTTTGATTAGACATGCTTGTATCTACACAGACCGATGTAACCAACCGACAAAAGTAAGGCGTCCTAAGCACGTCCTGCAAGACCCTGACGATAGGTACCATTTTTTCATGTTTAGTAAAAATGTGAAAAATATTTCACCTAAATTCTATAATGAAACACAAGTCACAAAGTCATAACGAAATCGTCCTTTAAATGGAAGTAAATAAGCAATACCATGTCAACCCAAAATTGAAAAAACTGAGTTATATATGCAGAAGTGTTGGTAAATGGCTGAAGAACATTTTTCTTTAATATTTGTAGGGTTTTAGGCTTTAAAACTTCTAAAAAGCCATTTTTCAATCATGCAATTTATGTATTTTTAAACGTTTTGGGTTATATTATATACGAAATATGCAGTTTGTATACTTATTTTTGTGAAAATAAGTAAAATAACTAACATAAATCTGAAATTGCCAAAAACTTGAACAATACATAAAAAAATTCATATAAAGCAAGTTGTTCAAAATATTCAAACGCGTTTTTCTCGAAATGACATTCGTGTGGGTTGACATGGTATTGCTTATTTGCGTCCAAATAAAACTATTACTACTATGAAGAGTTTTCCAGACTAAATCTGCTTTTCTTTTTGCTAGTACTAAAAGCAAAAAAAGCTTTTTTAAGCTTAAATGTTTAAGGGCTTGTTCATTTTTCGCTTAAAGAATCGGGATTGCGATTCAGCGGTGAAATATAGCTGGCATTCTTGTCACCATTCCATGATTCATTCCATGATTTGTACAGTTGTAATTATTTATAAATATAGTTAGCATTAAATTGTAAATATGTTTTAATACTGATTGAATGAATTTAGTTTAAAAAAAGATAAAGTAAATAATTATTTACTTACATTTTATTAGAAAAACGCTAAATGGTGGTAGTTTACTATCAGCTCCTCTTCGTCCTAGCATTATTCCCGTTATTTTATTTTACCCAGGGTCTGCTTATTACTCTCATCCGGATTTGACGGGTTACTAGTTCTACACAGAGCGATTGTCATCTGACCTCCGCAACCCTAAGGCCGTACCAGTAACTCATTGGATAAGAGCAATTTACTTATCAAGAGTTAATGATTATTATCAGATGTTATGTGATAGCAACCGGTACCAACAGCTTAACGTGCCCTCCGGCACAGTGGGGAGACCCACAGACAAACGCCCAGAAAGAATTTAACAAAAATCTGCCCGAGCGGGAATCGAACCCGCAACCGTTGCGACTAAAAGCAGACCCGCTACCCACAACCCCACAACGGTGTCTTTAAGTTTACTATCAGCTCTAATACCGTCAATATCTCTACGTCCAACCTCACATCTCTAGACAAGTATTTACGTTCCCTTTTACGATTGTTTTCGCGGTAAGTATTGTTTACTACGTAGCTCGTATGATATTTTAATGCGTCCATAAACCGTTAATATGTATTCAAACGTATACGAGAATGTGTATGAAGTTGCGAAGGGATATTGCGTCATAGACAAATATAATTAATTTGTACAGGTTTAAAATAATTCATTTGGCTAGTAAACCTCTTTTAATTTTTCTTTCGAGTAGGGTAGAGTAGCATCTTAATGTGACCGATACCAAAAAGCTTTTAAAAAGCTAAATAAACTGATCTCAGATTTTGTTTTAAAACTCGTACGTACAACAACGCAAATTCGTACGTACGATTCAATCAAAAAATGATGGATGTAGGTTTTTTCATTAATGTGTGACATTTTTAGGTTCATATTCTAATTATCATTCCTACTATAGTAGCGTATATACTAATATCATAACGATATTAGCGTCTACATTTCACGCGGGACCGGGGCGGCTACTGATGGAGTACCGTTTAATATATTACAAGAAGTTTCCTTTGGGGAAAAACTCACAGAAAATGGACATCAATATTTATAACTTACCGCCTTACACTCATAACTTGGACCGAGGGATCTCTATATTATGCTCAATACCGGCGAGGGTAGTAAACCACATGATATAGTACCTTGTAAGGACGTGTTATACGAGTACACACGGGATGTATACGAGTGATACATTGAAGATGAATTAGGCGATTGTGTGGAGTCAAATAAAAGTCAAGAAAAACAAAGAGTTTATTGTTGGGTAAATTATGACTGAGAAAAATTATATCGTAATAAAAATACTACATAAAAAATCCACGGGTTTTTTTTTACTTTTAAGTTATTTTTATGGAAGGTTCAAATGGACATCCATTTATGTATTTAAAAAAATTGAAAAATATATTTTACAGGCGTCGGGATGTGACGACCCCATCGCCCGCTGTTGGGATAACCTCTGTCACAGCAGAGATTATTCCACAACATCGACAACAATTTAAAAATTTGGAATTAACTTCAATTTAATTTAATTGTAATTGTAGTGTATACATATAGATTTAAGCTGTTATCAATTCCAAACAGTCCCTTCTCGTATCGTAATGGACGCGTCTAACGAGCTAAGTTATCATTGCTAAGTGACTTATATCTATGTATTATTATATGTATGTATATCATAACTAAGGAAATGATCAAATTAATTAATAATAATAAACATAAACGCTACACACACAACGGCCCCATTAGGATAGTTATATCCTGTGTCGAGTGGAAACATGAATTGTCCTGTGACAAGGACAAACACACCCAGACCACCATATGCTCCGAGCGGGAATCGAACCGCTTCGCGTTCGCTACCGCTGCGTCACAATGTCTTCATCGTTAATTATATAGAGTCCTGTGACTGAGTTTTTTATGAATTAAAAAGTATAATTTTGGTTAGGCATATTAATTATAAGACCTATGAAATATTATGAAAAAATATTACCTTGTTAGATTAAATACGTATTAACTTAAAAAAGAACAATATTAGATTGACATGTGTTTCGCACTTGAAATGAACGTTAACAGAACATAGAAAAAAAAAAACCTAGGGTTTTGTATAATATTTGTATATTTTATAATCTTTATATATATAATTCTACTGTATGTGTATGTCACTGAACTCCTACTAAACGGCTGGACGGGTTTTGATGACATTTTTTGTGTGTGTTCCAGTGGATTCGAGAATGGTTTAGTTTCACAATTGGACCCGGTAGGGGGCGTTGCTATCGGGTCCTAGTTTTTTTTCGGGGTAGGTCATCTGCCGGGCCAGCTAGTATATTATAATATTGTATGTAAACAAAATTGTATAAAACTTCTTAAATCTATTTTTGTTTTTTTTTGTCAAAGTAGTAGGAATTTCTAAAAAATAGTCGGAAAAGTCTATCGGTAGTCCGAAGGTAAGCGAAGCCTGCCTGAAGGCATTTACGAAACACGCTACGTGCATTAGATAAGAGCCTTGTCATTGAGTGCCGTAAAATCGAACCGTCGCATTGTGCCCGGAATCAGAAATTAATTTGCTTGTAATCCGTCCACTAACCTAGTATAAATTGAGTTTTCCTATTGTGTCTGTGCTGATAAAGTGTTGAATTGGTTAATATTCAAAACTGTTTGATTTTACTTGAGGCAAAATTAAGTAAATGTGTTATCTATACGAGTATAAATCGCACCTTTAGAACGAAAACGCCACGATTCTAAAATAATCGAAAATTTATTCATCAGCGTGAAATGACTTAAAACGGAAATCTCCATGTAACAATAGTCCAAACACAGCCATATTCGAGCGTAAATAACCAAAAAAATATAATATACGAAAGATTGTGCAAGTGTCAATATTATAAAACTATAAAACTTATCCTAAAGGTGCGATATAAAAGACGAAGACCTGACTGACACATCAACGCCCAGTCCAAACTTTTGGACCTACAAAGCCGAGCCAAGCCGGTCAATTTGTAGTGGGAAAAGCGTAGCTTTCCTACTAATTATATCTTGTAATTAAAGAACATAAACTCACTGAGCTTTATACCATATTTGGTTGGAGTTAATAATCGCAAAATTTCGAACTAAAAGTGAAATATTATCATTTAACGGTCAACAGTTAATTCTTGTCTCGCATGTGCGCCAGTCATTAGCCCCTGGATGTTAAAATATGTAGACATTTCTATTGTGCCCATTTCACATTTTCTATTCAAAATTAAGGGTTGGATCCGGCGGTAGATAGCTGATAACAGGCTGTCATAAATATTCTTAAATGTTAACATTTAACATGTCACAAATAAAGGGTTAAGTTGGGCATCGTTGTGGCATTGTGGGAAGCTAGTTTTTTAGCCTCGACTGTTGCGGGTTCGATTCTTGCTCGAGCAGATGTTTATATTGATCCTACAAATAATCTGTTTCAGTCTGGGCGTTTATGATTCTTCCCACCGTGCCTCGGAGAGCACGTTAAGCTGTCGGTCTCGGTTGTTATTACATAGCATCTGATAATAATCGTTAACTCTTGATAAGTAAATTGCTCTTATCGAATGAGTAACTGGTTCGCCCTTAGGGTTGCGGAGGAGATGGCAATCGCTCTGTGTAAAAACTAGTAGCCTGTTAAATCCGGACAAAAGTAATAAGCAGACCTTGGTATATTGGTAATAATGCTAGGAAGAAGAAAAAATGAAGGGTTAAGTTAATTTTTCGAAAAGTCCTAAAAACAAAATAAAAAAAACCATGAAACTATTAGGATGCGTATAGTATCGCGGGTTTTGAAACGAAGTTCCTTATCGCGTGTTGACGTCGGAGAGCGAGCTGGCAAAAATGAAACGTTATCGGAAAACGTTATCAGATAAAGATGGGGTGGTTTATGTACGTTTGTTTGTGAAACATATAAAATAAGGCTGTTTTTTTTTTTTCATTTCATGAGGGTTGCCAAACAAGATTACGGCCTGCTTTATGGTAAGCAGTCATCGCAACCTATAAACCCAGGCGATACTTGAAGTGTCACATGCGCGTTGCCATCCCAAGAAACTTATTAATTAATATTTGTTGAATATTGAAAGGAACTTCATACCCGTACCGCGTGGGAAACACGTTTTAATTTTTATTATATCTTAAGTATCGTTCTATATCTTCTAAGACACGGAAACATATTCAAAATCGTTTCAAAGATGTTATTTTTTTTTTAGGATCTCCAACAAAGAAGCGTGTATCCTTTGTTTTTTCACAAGTTTGTTATAATTATTCGTTATCATAATATGTGTACTCCTTCAATTATACCACAGCATGCACATAGTAAAACTAAGGTAAACTAGAAACTGCAAAGTAAAAAGAGAAAAAAAAAATTATTAAAACTATCGTGAGACATAATTAACTTAATGTAAAATTTAATCGGCTAACACTCGCAAGACGGGTTGCGACCATGAACGTAGCCCACACACCCTGATGAAGGACCTCCGATGAGTCCGAAAGTAGTCGGTACTTAAACCGATTGAACGTGAGTGTTAGCCGTTTAAATTTTACATTAAGAAAAAAAATTAAGTAAGTTTTGAAGTTAAATGCATTTAATATAAAAGTAGGTGTAGGTGTATTGCGTATATTTTCAATATTTTTGACTAAAGTTTTACTACTTTTATATTTTTTACTACTTTTATGAGCTCGATGAAAAGTTTTCGTTTTGTCCATTGTACAAGGGAGAAAAGTGCCCGTCTCTCTCCCGTCAGGATGACACTAATTAACTCACTATACTTCCCGGTAACCTAGCCACCGTAAGTTTATCTCTCGTACCAGCGACTAAAAGCGAAATTTTCATCGTAGGAAAACAAATCGTATCAATTCAATCGCGGGTGGCATTGTTCTACTTATTTCCCGTGGTGCGTAATGTACTATCATTCGAAGATGCAGACACTGTGAACCATTATATTACTTAATAATTATATAAGTCAATAGATGGGTGATGCATAGTGGTATTTCAACTGAGCATCGGTCCCGGCTGTTAACATTTGAAAATAGTTGAAAAATCATGTCAGAGGCCTATATGGGTGACCTGAACAACTCTGACACTAGGTTAGCCACTAATCACTCGATAAGAAGAACTTTTAAAATTATTAAAATTGTTAAGAAGATAAGTTTATATTATTAATTTATAAGATACGTTTATATAATTATTTATAATTTTATAGATTTGATTTGAAAACAGGCTTAGTTAGGTTAGAATAAATTTGAGTTGCCAACGACGGCGGTGGCGTCGACCACCTGATGCCGCTAGCCGTCCCGGCCCCTCAGCCCCTTTACCCGGGGCTATATAAATAGGGTGTGCCCTCGGGCCGTGGACGCACAGGGTGGGGAACCTGTGCGTACGTGTTGAGCGGCCCTGAGGAGTATGGCAGTCGGTGTGGCCTGAATGCCATACACTCTTCCTTGAGAAGCGTAGGGAGGCATTCCATCTTGCCCCTGGGACCGAGCTCTACCAGCACAGTGCTCGAGATGCTCCGGTTTTGAGTTCTATAAGAGATCCCGCCTCTCAAAAAAAAAAGCCTCTCTCTGTCATTGATGTCGGCCACCGAGGAGGTTTTAGTGGGTACCCATGAACGACCACCTATCGTGGAACCCCACATAACCCGGTTCTCCTCCCCAGGAGGTCGGGTATCTGTGAAGCAGATTTCCTCCCCGACAAAAAAAAAAAAAAAAGAATAAATTTGAGTTACAACGTAGAAACTATCGTAAAAAATCAAAACATTCTGTAATATTCTCTCTATTTACCAGATCAAATGTATGCCTAAAAAAGGTTCGTTCTTGTGATGATATAGGATTTTCTTACTTAAAATTACTTATTCCCAGTAAGCATAATACATGACCCATATTTCATATTCACGTTAAATCTACTGAAAGCGTATGATAACGCAATGATGGATTGTGAGATGCGTTATGATTTACTTAACTACTTCAAATGTTGGTTCAAATGTTGTTTTAGTTGAGAGTTATTCTAGAGAGCACATTAAGGGAACGCCCCCAATACCCATGTCACGATTTTTTCTTTTTTATGTCAGAGGGGAAATCGGGCAGAACGCTCAGCTGATATTAAAGCGATTGTCGCCGCCTATTAACACCAGTGGGCATGCATGTGAATTGCCACTCTTTAGTATACAACTGCTTATGGTTTTATATAGGCTGACCTCGAAACGCGTCTGACTATCAGTTACTTCTCGAGTTAACCAACGTACCAGTGTGTGTGTATATGCCGGTGGTAGGTAACCACCGGCATATACATCCTCATTATGTTTTTCTTCATCGTTAAAAACACTTAGAAATACTAGCCCGGATTTGAACCTGACATTCGGTTAAAATCTACGTTTTCTATCCATTGCACCATCTCGGCTTATCCCATCCCATTTTCCACAATTATTTAGCCCCCTTTCCATCTAGAAGTCGACTCTTGGTATATACCTATCGACATCTATCGACCTCTCCCCCTCTAATTTTCACGTAACTCATAAATAAACGCTACACACCCAACGGTCCCCATTAAGATAGTTATATCCTGTGTCGGGTTATACATAGGTATAAATCAAGTTTTTTAAAACATAAATAAAAAATAATTTGCCTCATATTCGTCTTTATTAAAACGGCACTTGCAGCGTGACGAAGTCAATTTATGAAAACAAAAGTCTTTTTGCTTTTCTCTATTGACAACGTTACGTATACCTAAGACCCCCCCAAGCGTGGTATTTTAAAGGACCCTCTTCCCCTGAACGGGTCACGTAATAGGGGTGTGCTCCTTGAGCTGCTGCAACGTTTCTCTGATAACGGAAATTGCTATTTGTCGGAGTAAATAGCTGTGAGCCAATTGAAGGGAAACACATTTTATAATTTCTGTATTGAAAATTTCTTATATTTTATTTTTATTTACTAACTAGCCTCTACCCGCGACTTTACCCACGATTTTTATTGACACACTTTGCAATATAGAAATAATTGGTTCCGAGTACAAACATTAATCCTCTATTTCAACACCTTTAAGTTTATTTTTCGTGCCAAGCACCGGAGGCCCAAACTCCCAACACCTCTGTTCAACTTCTTTTTCACTTCTCATCCTTTTCCTTCTATCCCAACTCAAAGGTGGCACGCGCATGTGATACTTCAAGTATCGCGCGCGCTCATAGGTTGCGGTGAATGTTTACCATCAGGCGCAACATACGTTTGTTTGCCAACCGTCATGATATAAAACAGGATATAATATATAACAATAGTTTATAAGCTCTTTATTGTACACCCACTTTCAGTGTATATTCTAAGTGGTCGAAATTGCGAGTTAAAACCAGTTTATTTACTTTAGTAGAGCAAATCTAGTTTATCTATCAGGAGCAAACCGAAGAAAGTCGTTTCATTTGTTAAACTACTTTAATGTACTGTTACGATAGTATAGTGTAGTAGTTAGGATCCAAGAATAATGTTTAATTTTGCACTTAAGCAAAAACATCTATGTATATAAACGGAACCTGACACTGACACATCAAAGCCCAGTCTAAACTCTTGGATCTAGACATTTCACAGAAAGGATTTTTTTAGGAAAGGAAATTCAATTGTGAAAAAAGGGTTGAACGTTTGTATTGAACGTCCATCATTTTTTAATTTTTGGTAGTGAATCTTTCAAAAGCTATAATACATGATATGAGAGCATTGGCGGGAGGTAGAGATGTTGTAATAGTAATTGGGTTAAGTAAAATTCAAGCCTAACTTTTTCTCAATTGGCCAATCAATGAACGAATATTCAAAATCATAGTAAAATATCTATAATTAAGGGTCAAATGCGTGGTGACAAACGAACGGACGAAAGGACATACTAACGGATGGAGAGACATGACGAAATTAAAAGGGTTCCGTTTTTTCCAATGCTACGAAATCCTCAAAAATAGCAACAGAATGAGCTTAATAAAGTAACAAAAATAATAATTTAACAATTTTGGAACAGACAATTGCATTTGGGAAGGTGAATGAGTATCGCGTTAAACTGTCATCAGATGATGTCGTCAGTTGGAAGGTTTCCAAATACATCTCATAAGCTAGCTGGAATATCTTTAGATTCCAAGTCATATTAACAAGCTGGTCTCTGAATCGTGCAAAATCGCCGTTCCGTTATAATTTACACGCTTTTCGTTGACATTAATGTTGCATTTTGTATTATAGAACACAAATCCATACTTTCAATACATGGTATGAAATTCAGTTTCTTATATTTTCTACTATATATTTCAGTACAACTTTTCATGTTTAAACTTTATGTTTTATTTATTATTTTATGTTTATGTTTTGAAATTGGTTATTATATCATCTTAATATCATAGAAAAAAAAAAGAAACTAGACCAAAACCTAATATATAAATTCTCGTGTCGCAGTGTTTTTAACAAATTCCTCCGAAACGGCTTTTATCACATTTTAAGTGTTTCTTCGTTAGACTTTAGCTTTTTTATGGTATGTTTATTGCTGTTGGCCCTACTGGCCTTTACAGCGTCATCGAGGAAGGGGCCATGTATAAAAGCCCTCACGGGCTCAAAATTCCGTCCTTTAGGTGCCCTCTGCGAGGCTGAACCTTGGCAAAGGACGTCATGGGAAATGAAGGCAGCGCTCCGAGCGTGTTCTACATGATGGACTCACCCGAGGGTGTGAGCGTGTCGCGACGGTCGAAACACAGCCTTTATCGATCGACATAATTATAACATAGACATATTACAGAGCAGTAGTAGGTAAAATGGAAATCATACAAACATAACCTTGGAGCTTCTTCGTAGTAGCGCAACGATTTAAATATTTAATAATTTTGTCAACTTCAGCTGAACTAAAATTGTATACACGCCTTTTATAACCATACACTGCTATAATGTCGTAGCTAATGTAAGGAGCGCCAAGGGCTAGATTTGAATTTTGCCACCCATAAGAACCTAATTATAATCAACTTCGATAAAGACAAAAAGGAGACTGCTGCATTAAATAGCTTTATGAAAGTACCGTCAATACCTCATGGTCCTCACTATCCTAAAATAAATTGAATTCTTATTTTAAAGTAGGTCCTTAAAGGCCCGTGCAGCCACAACTAGTAACGTTGGTACTGTGACACGTAGTGTCGTAGTAACTGGCTACAGTTTCTAAACAAATATCATATTTTTTTAATAAAAAGAGAAAATGGAAAGCATTTACCGTAGCTTATCTTCATTCTTCAAAAGTATCCCTTGAAGAACTTCTGTCCGTTGCTTGAGGTGAATAGCAGGAGAAAAAAAGAAGTAAGACAGAAAAGTTTCTCCACGTAAATATTCTGATTAAAATGTTCATCATAAAGAAGTTTTATTTGAACTAAATAGAATATATAAATTCTTCTGAATTTTGTAAGACCAAATGTAACTTTTCATTTTTGAATGGATTCAAGTAAAATTTATAAATATTTTCAAACGTCAATTACTTGATCACTTCAGTTCAACATAAACACCACATGAATTACAGGCAATTTATTTAGTCACGATTATTGGATATTCGTATCTATCTATTTTAATTACTAGGTCATGATAATTATCGGTTATTAATATTTAGTAATTGTAAACTTCGATCCACCACAAACGCCCCACGTCGGGCGCCATTCTATGAAATGCACACTATCACAACACGTCACGATATCTGCAATGCTATTATAAATGAACTAAACGTATTTTATATCAATAAGGTTTCATGATATAATAGATTTGTTAAGTAATACAATTACGAGGTTGCGTTTAAAGGCTTAGAATCACACGATGTAATGGTCAAGAACTTCATTATAATTTGATACGAAATTTTCTATAGATTTATAAATAAACGTGATACATATATTATTATGATATTTCCTAAAATAACTTTTACATATCAAGGTATACATGTATATTTTGTATATATAATAAAATGATCTGTTTAGAACTAGTATCGTATCAAATTTGGATAAGTGTAATAAGCAGACCTTGGGCAAAATATCGGGATAATGCTAGGAAGAAGTATAAAATTGTAGATTTCACGTGGTCGTAATTAAGTTTTCCGGTTCGGTTTACTTTTCAAATATTTTTTACCTGTATTACACATAGGATATTTTTTAAATGAGAGTGGATCTGCGGGCACAGCTAGTTAATTAATCAAAACAGTACTTTTAATATAGCATGGTATATAACAATAGATAATGTCAATACAATCTTTTGCTGGTAGTAGGACTTAAAAATGCCTGCCTGGTGAGCTACCACCGTACGTCGGTGAAAACTCATGAAGTGATAACTCGCCAGCCGTTTCGAAGTTAGTCAACATATATCCAGTTGCATTTTGCGGGGCAACGGTGGCTACCGCAGTTTGACTCCTGCAACGGTATTAGCCGACTTTGCATTTCGAGTCTACTTTCATTTTGCGTCAGGTAGAGTAGTGTCATCACCTCCCCCGGGCTAAATAAAAATTATCAAAGTAAAAATCTAATATATATATAAAACCACGCCTGTGGTTTTATCACCAGTCATTTTGAATCAAACTAAGCTAAGGATAGCCTGGAGCCTTTATGAATTTCATCCAAGTAGGTTAATATAATGAACAACTTATTGTAATCAACAATGCTTTTAATCCCTTTACTAGATAACACAATAAATTGCACAGCACTATAACCAATACTTCGGATTTCAACGATTCGTCCTTTTATATGCGGTACGACATTAATTTTCTGCGTGGTGAAATATTGAAGTAACCATTTTCAAATATTGTCTTTCAAATCCAACGTATAGGTTCTATACTTCGTCATGCGCCAACATAGATATTGTTATTTTCTGTATATAATTTATTAAAATTGTTTTTGGAATATGTTTTATAAATGTTCAAAGAATATTGTATATTAAAATATTTGTTGCTAAGTAGAAATATCCTCATAATCGTAATTCAGTCTTTCTCGTGACGTGTATTATGGATATTGTGACCCACTTCGGGCAACATTCCAAAATATTTTTCGGCTTTTGTGAGGAAAACAACGCTACCTAGGATTGTATTTGGTAATTTATAAAATCACTTTTAATAATTATGTATTTTATGTCTTCAATATATTTATATAAAGAGTTTTTTATATTATATCTGACAGTTATATTGCACAAGTATTAAATCACGTTTTATATTTATATGTACTTACTTGTGGTTTTTCTTCCTTTTCATTCACGGCAACATGATGGCTTACTACTTAAGCTCAGACAACCCATTAAAATCATTCAAGGCAAGTTTTGGAGGAAAGGCGTCGGGATGTGACGACCCCATCGCCCGCTGTTGGAATAGCCTCTGTCACAACAGAGATTATTCCACCAGTGCAATCAGTCACACTGGTGGTAGGTCTTTTGTTGCAAGAGGCCGGCTAGGTAGGTACCACCGCAGTGTCCAATATTCTGCCGCCAAATAGTAGTGTTTAGGCACTACTGTGTTCATTGCGGCATTGTACGCTAGTGAAATTACTGGGCGAACGAGATTTAAGAACTAATATCTCGAGGTTGGCAACGCGTGAGTGGTACCTACTAATGGTGCTGCATGCGCTCATAGGCTGCGGCAGCCACTTACCATCAGGTGGGCCGTATGCTTGTTTGCCAACTTCTAACATAAAAAAAAATGAAACCCATGGGTTTTAATATGTGAATATGTATACGTAATATTTTTTAATAATTCAATTATAATGAATCACTTAATGTCTAGAACGTTAATAGTATACGGTCACGGACTATTTTTACGATTATCATTGATTACTTTCTTTGTTCTACTTATGTAACGTAGTGACTGATGGGCGTTTGTCCTTCAAGCCGACCATTGTAAGAACCTCAATGACAAATCAATTTGTATATATTATTGTAGCCTTTGAATTTAGTGTGAAAAGCGGTCTGTTCGATTAACGAAATGTAATTAATTAAGTTGTTAGGGTAATGTTATATTTATACTTGTCTATTTGCCGTGACTGGAGTTTGAATAAGCCAGGCTAGAAACAATTGTGAGCATTACAATATTATTTTGGGTAGTTATGTATAAGTGGGGCACCACCCTAATTTCAATATCAATTTTTTTTTGTGTAACCGGCTTCAATATGTCTGATTAGTGAATGTGAGTTGGCAGACTGAATTTTGTTTATTATTTCTAATAGTTACGATATTTTTAAAGTTTTGGGGAAATACCATGATAAAATAGGACGTTTCATGTATTTGGAGGTTTACTCATAGATTTTAGTGATGCCAAGAAGGGGAGCCAGATATAGGGGATGTGAAGGCGAAACCTCTCAGGGGTTGGCAGTTGCAACTCCTCCCACTCAACAAAAATCAAATTGGAGCACCCCAACTCTATCCAATCCTGTCTGTCTTACCCCTAGAGTGTTTTTGTAAAGCCTGAAACTCTCGAAAGAGGTCCTGAATGAAGCGAGACTACGAAGGGGGAGGGTTTCAGGCCTACATGAATAAGATTATTGTACAAGTACTCAAGTCCCCAACAAGGACGAATTTGTCACATAAATATTAACTATGATAACATTGGCGAGTTGCCAACACGATAACAAGAAGTAGGTAGCGATTGAAACAAATAATATTTCGTTTAATTAAATTAACAATGCATATTAAATGTTTTAAACCTAAATGTAGGGTAGTGTTTTTACACTGAAAGTGTATATAGTGCCACGGTCTTTGCCAGCGCGTAAGTGACCTTATAGATTTTAACTTTTTTTATATTGGATAGTTGAATTTGTCCTAATCGTGATGACATAATGATATTATATAATATAATCTAGTTAAAAGTTAAATAAAACTGGAAGATCATCTATTAATAAAAAAAAATAGAAGAGAAGTTCCGACTTAAAAACTAAAAACCCAAAAAATAGAATTTCTATATGAGAAGTAACAATTTTTTGGAGGGGACATAGAAATATTAATAATGATTTAATCTTCTTCTTAACAATTTAATAACCTACAAAAAGGTGTACTATCCTATAAAGATTTTAACCAAGAAATAGATAATTACTGCAACCCACAGACAACCCGATATACAATATAAGAAATAAAATCTACGTATGGACTATAACGTAACGGCTATTATTATTGTGTTATTCCGCGTAGTTGTAATCGGGCGCGGCGAGCGGAAATCCGTTTTGTTCGTTAATTTCGTCCAGCCCCATTAAGATAAGCGTTTAGATTAAAAATGTTACACTGGATTTGCTATGGTATATTATGTTAAACTTTCTGCTAATTATATTACAGTGTAGCGACATCTACATCATTGTCACATTTCACATCAAGCTACAGCGACACCTACAGGGCATACTACGCAATGATATGGACGACCAATGAGCGCCATGATCCTAAATCGCGCTATCAGAGTTTCCTACGCTCATAACCTATATATACAACTTTCCAACATAAGTCGTTGGTCTCTATACTACATCCAACGGCAACGCGCCTGCATGCCTTCTGGTGTTGCAGATGTTCATGGGCGGCGGTGATCACTTAACATCAGGTGAGCCTCCTGCCCGTTTGCCCTCTTACATAAAAAAAAAAAAATCCAGCAGACCCCACCTTCTGACTAGCCGCCTCCAGACCGCGGCCAACGCCTTAGGCGATTGGTTTAGGAAATGGAGGATCGAGGTCAACCCCGACAAAAGTGCAGCGGTGCACTTCACCAGACACGCCGTCAGAAACTACTGGAGGCTCGGTCAACCGGGAGACATCCTGCTCTTCGGCCAACCTATTCCTTGGAAAAAGAAGGCCAAATACCTAGGCGTCACGCTCGACGCCAAGCTAAATTTCCAGTCCCACATCTCGAAAGTTAGGAACAGAGCCGCCTTCGTGCTCGGAAGGCTCTACATGATGATAGGCGGACGGAGTAAATTGTCGCTTAGAAATAAGCGAACACTTTACAAAACCGTCGTTCGTCCAATATTAACGTACGCGAGTCCCGTCTTCGCTCACGTCAGTTCTTCGCAATTAGCGAAATTCCAAGTTATCCAGAATAGGTTTCTGCGCATGGCCACGGGCTGTTCGTGGTACACGCGCAACGTAGATCTCCACAGAGACTTCGATCTCGATTCGATAGCCAAATACATGAAAAGGTGGCGGCGGCGCGGTGCTCACCCCGGACGGTGAGCACCGCGCCGCGTACGGTCGTTAGACTACGCTCCGGAGCGCTCCCTCCCTCCCGATGACGTTCCAAGCCTAGGCTCGACCTCGCAGGAGGGGCCCTTGGGACGGATTCAACTTGTGCCCCGCGCGGGCAGTCCATCTTCTACCGGCTGAGGTCTCCAGACCCGGCCCCCACCGGTGACGCTGTCAAGGCCACTAGGGCCAACAGCAATAGACACTCCGAAAAAAAAAAAATAAGTCGTTGGGCTTCGGCCCGCCACCGCCAGGCAATATCAACCGCCTGGTTGGAGGATCCTCCCGAGGAGGAGCCAACAAGAATCTTGATAATTCTTTTTAAATATAGAAAGTTTACAATTGTTACAAAATTTGGTTCTAAAAAAAGAAAGAAGCTATCTTTTCGTTTGTTTCTTGTATATAAATATTTATGTATTTTTGACGCGAGCAGGAATCAAAGTAGCGATGATTGGCGCTTAGGTCATCCTGCGCCGCAATTTTATACATATATAAAAATACCTTGCAGCACTTGACGCAGCGCAGCATATAGTTGCTTTCTACGCATGACTAATATTTAAGCGTAGCATTGTCTACGTTTCTACTATAGTTATAGTTCTTTAAATTAAAAATGAACCAAAATGGCCGCTTCTGCACAGGTACAATCATGTACAAAAATGCTAGACAAAAATATTAATTTCGTCTTATTTAAATAGATTTTTTATAAAGTTGCAAAACGGAATTAAGTATAAAATATAGTTATTATATCTTCCAATTTCAATTAATTAGTTGTTCATTATGGTTATTAATTACTTAAATAGAATAAAATAAATAAATAGTATAGAAAAAAGGGAAAATAAAAATAATAATATAATTAAATATGTACATTTTTAATCACTGTCACTTATTGGGACAGTGACTGACAAAAATAATAGATATTTTAATTTAATTTTTACTAATTCAGTTTTAAAGAACTAAAATAACCGTGAGCGAGTCTACTAATCGGGTATAGCGTCGCCGCTTTGCTATAGTTACGCGGCCTCCTTCATACCGCATACGGTTGCGGCCCAAAAATGTGTCATGGTTAAATTTATATTTAAGGAGTTATATACGAATGCCATGAAAAATATGTTTGCAATATACTCACTAAAATTCATGACTTGTATTCAGTGCCACGAGTCGCTTCAAGAAAGATTTCGAGAAAGATTGCATTTTTCTTACGCGGTTGATATATAAGTATAAAGGTAAGGTATAAAGTGATATCGGTTACAACGAAACAATTGATTACGTTGTGACCCAGCGGCAGGGAACCTGCCGTAAGCGCCACATCTTGCGGGTTTGATTCCCGCTCGAGATACATGTTTGTATTGGCTATACAGTCATGTGTTCCGGTCTAGGAGTGTTTATCCTTGTCCTTGTATGTGTTTCCGGACCCTCGACACAGGATATCACCATCCTAATGAGGGCCGTTGAGTGCGTAGCGTTTAATTCAATTGCAAATACAAACGCCTTACCTTTTTAATTAAGTAATATCTTTATTATTGAATAACATTAGATATAGGTATAGTAGATTCATTTATATTTATAATATTAATGTCTGATATTACACTTTACAAAGTGACGACAGTACGAGACAACAATTGTACCTTAGCCCTTGACACCCAGTGAATACAATACTTGAAAGTTTAGCGTAATTTGCCGGTCTACGAGCCCAACGGAAGGCCAGGCCCATTAGGATACCACTTAGGGAACTCAGCCACTGTGAGCTTGAGGTCACCACCGGGCTAGTGGGCCACGGTCGTTACATTCGACGGAAATTCGCCAAGGCTTGTTTTCGGGGAGATATAGGTTAGGGTTATAACTGTGTTATGTATTGTTATAATACTAGATTTTTCTCGTGACTTCTTTCGTTCCATGGCAATTAAAGTATCTCCTTTTTATTACTATTACATCTATTGTCAATTTTGAACTTGACATGAACCGGTGAATCTTAGAGAGCCTATTATGGAAAAGTAAAATAAATAAAATTTTAAAAGGGATGAGAACTTAGGCCTTATTCCGAGCCTAAGTTGTGGAATATATATATGTGGTGAATCAAAGGTAACAATGATCCTCGTTTTGGATAATCGAAGGGAAAATATTTAAACTTTATTTATATAATACTTTAAATTAATAAATCTCTCCTAAATACATTAAAACTTCTGTCACAGAAAATCAGCACAAAGTAACAGTATCAGTTGGTACTCTTGCGCTTCGTGCGACGAGTGAATGGGACAGATACCTCCAATCTCCCACCCTAATCTCCAACCCCAATCTCCCACCCCTAAATATCCCACCCCTAATCTCCCACCCCTAATCTCCCACCCCTACCCCTACTCTCCCACGCTCTAATCTCCCACCCCTAATCTTCCACCCCTAAATCTCCCACCCCTACCCCCTACTCTCCCACGCCCTAATCTCCCACCCCTTCTGCTCCTCTTTTTCTCTTCTGATCCCTTCCTTCCTAGCCCTTGGGTCGGAAACGCGCATATGATATTTCAAATATTGCAAGCGTTCATAGGTTGCGGTGACTGCTTACCATCAGGACCTTATTTCAAATTGATAAAATAAAATATCGTCACTGAGAATTTAAAATAATTTTTGCATGGCCGAAGTATTTTCATCCAGTAGCTGTGACAAATGTTGGCAGATACGTGCCGTACAAATATTTATAGTCTAATAATAGTAACTTATGTTTCCGAATTCACATGCATTTGAAAATTGTACTGTAAATTTAAAAGAACAACGATGAAAACTGACTTCAAGTTAAGAATGACGTTGCCCGTGAATGTTGAGTGAGTTTGATAGTCGTTTGTGGCTCGCATTGACTTGCTATAAACTAAGAACAGTCCCTTCCATACAGAAATAATGTCCAAAGATTCACTGTTGCTCCTTCGTAAATACACTCTAGATTTATTCGATTGTTTTACAAACTTATAACGTTAACTTCTATCTAATACTAGCGGCCCGCTCCGGCTTCATACGGGTATAAAATATATAGCCTATATCATTCAGTGAAAAAATGATAAAAATCGATCCAGTAGGCCTGTGGCCCGCACGCGTATTTACGACATCACATTAGAAACCTCCAAACATATTTTTTTTTTTTTTATGTTAGAAGTTGGCAAACAAGCATACGGCCCACCTGATGGTAAGTGGCTGCCGCAGCCTATGAGCGCTTGCAGCACCATTAGTAGGTGCCACTCACGCGTTGCCAACCTCGAGATATTAGTTCTTAAATCTCGTTCGCCCAGTAATTTCACTAGCGTACAATGCCCTTCAAACCGGAACACAGTAGTGCCTAAGCACTACTATTTGGCGGCAGAATATTGGACACTGCGGTGGTACCTACCTAGCCGGCCTCTTGCAACAAAAGACCTACCACCAGTGTAAAATAATTTTAAAACATAAAAGTGTACATATTTTTTTTCCACTATTTAATGGATGTTATTATACATATAAGCCTTCCTCTTCAATCACTATCTATTAAAAAAACTCGCATCAAAATCCGTTGTGTAGTTTTAAAGATTTAAGCATACATAGGGACAGAGAAAGCGACTTTGTTTTATACTATGTAGTGATATTGCAAGCTTCGCTTCATTGTTATTATCGAAAGGAATGTCATGCCTATATAATATGTCTATGGTGGCTGGACAAGTTTTTTATGCGAAATGTAAGGTAAGCTAGATTTTTGGTATTCAAAATTCAGTTTTAAAATTATAGAAATTTGTATTTATTTATTGTGAATGTGGTTTTCAAGTTTACCTTGCAAGATATAAAAAAATGTAAAACTTTAATTTTATCATCTGACATACTTCGTCCACATTAACTGTCATCGATTTTATTTTCCTATAAATAATTTCCCACATAACAAGCCTAATAACGTCTATTTGCATCTAATTTTCTTAAATCAATACCTTTAGCTACTAGTAATTTATGACAAAGTGCTTTTGGGAACTAGGTCATGTCTTATAATTTTTTGTTACGAATGATAGTACTTAATGATTAATGCTAATTTTAGACTTAGATTAATTTAAGACTTATGTGGTTTTCTAATGGATGCCATTGTCAAAAAAATAATCATTAAAATCGGTTCACCCAGTCGAAAGTTATGAAGTAAAACATAAAAAGAGAAAATACTCACAGATGGAGAACCTCCCTTTTTATCGGTTAAAACAGTAACAGACACAATAATTTTCTATTGTGTTGGGACAGCCATCAGTGCTATCGGTCTTTTGGTTTACAATTGGATAAATGATCTTCAACTATGGAATAAAAGTTGGGAAAGGAATCTCGTGGCGGGATTAACAGGATAATAATTAAAGGAAGAAGAGGAAAGAGGGGTTTTATGAGGAAGTTAATTTGATTTCTATATCATTTTATTTCATACAGCTACTAGCTGCTGAAGTGCCTAGAGTTTCTTCGAGAAAATCATGGCTTCGAGAAAAGTATGATTATGTGTAACTATCGAACTATGTGCCATCTTTCTATTCATTCGTGTATGTGACTTTTATAATAAGCTATCCTACTCTGTCTTCCTTTTATTGTGCTTTCACGCAATAAAATATTAATAAAATTACTTATTCACTCAATAAAATTATTTATTTACCCAAGGTTTTAAGTACAGACATCGAACGAAAAAGCATTTGATGAAATTAGAAAAAACTAAACTAGATTGAAATTACACGCAAATAATTAATTTAAAAATCATGAAATAAATGCATTAGAATATTTTACACATACATTACAAAGAATTCGTTTCATGAATTGCATACATAATATGTAAATTATATCCTATTTTTCCTATGAACGTTCGTAAAGAGACCTTGTGTTTGTTTACCAAAACAGACTAGAATAATGATAAGCTATTAAGTAAGTATATAACAGTAGTAGTTCTCGTGATTTTGGTATGAATGAAATTGACCTTGACTAAATGGGTTGACCGGAGAAAGGGTAACCTTTTACAGAATATTGACGTGGTATATCCGTAGGTACTTTATACGGTCAGTACGAGCACTGAGGATACAAGTCTTCATCTCCAGTACTGGCGCTAAGGGGGGGTGGGGTGCGTTGATTGGTGGAGTTGGCATACTTCCACCGCAAAACTAACAAGCATTGTGAGGATAAACCATCTAGTACACTGTCTGACCGATAGGAAGGTGTTACCGTAGCCTATGATGAAAGTAAATGGTATCACAGTGCTCTGACATATTAGAGATGGGAGAAGGAGAGAAAGAGGAAAAAACTAGAAGAGGATTGATAATTGAACTCGAAAAACGTAGTTCCCCTTTTAAAGGGTTTGTGTAGAAGCCGTTTTGTTTTTGAAAAATTTTTATTGTCTTGTGAAACTTTTGAATAAGAATAAAAAGTTACTGAACTTATCAAAATAAAACCAAGCTCTAAGTGTCTCTTAGATAGTTTTTTGAAAGTAATAATAAGTTTGACACACGTACTCGTGTTGTCGTATTTCACATCTCTTGGGGAAATCTCGAAAGAGTTACGACAGAAGCAATTTAATTTTCAATGCTCCTTATGAAAATATAATAAACCAGCTTCAGTTCACTTTGTCCGCGATGAAAAAGGTTTTATTTTTATATCTCGAGCCACCACAGACATAGTGTTGCAATTAGGCCCCCATTAGGATAGAAATATCAGGGGTCCAGAAACTTACAAACAAAAGAACACCCAGTACCCAGTAATACGGACTGCTGACCTAGTTCAGGAGCACTAGTAACTGCTTGTATTTTATTTTATATATTGTGTAGATTAATAAAACTTTTTATTTTTTTGATTTCAACACACAGAGAGAAACATTTGTCTGTATGGTAAACATACCCCGATTGGAAATCGAATCCACGATCATTGTCGTTGAAGACGGGGTCGTTACTACTTCGCCAAATGTCGTCTTTATTGTCTTATTTATAAAGTAGCATTTAACTAGCTTTAGCTTCTAGCTCTATATTTTAGGTAACTTTCAATAATCATAAAATAGCCTGCTAATATAATAAATGTGAAAGTTGTATGTTTGTTACTCAACCACGCAGTAGTCGAGTAATCGAATAACATACATAAAAATTTATTGAGACGAATTGAGAACCTCCGTCATTTTTGAAGTCGTCATAATTGTTTAAAAAATTATTTGAAGGAAAGGATTTTGTTACGCAAATATGTATCTTACGTTTACCAAAATATCGGCATGCCCGACAAGGATTTAATGGAACCTTGACTTTTCTGAGACGAAGGAAAAGAAAGGGCCTTTGTGAAACGTAAAAATGTCTGGCAAGAGACTTATCATCTTGTTTGAAGGACGTTACAATATACCAAATGAAGTTTATCACTATAGCAGTGTTAGCGGTGTTCAACAATTTTTGAAAAATATTACACCTTAGCAATACCGATTGGTATTGCTACGATTCTTACTACCACTCCCTACGGAAATAAAAATTGCATCATTGTAATTTTTTTTATAATAAACATGTCACTGCCGTATAGTAGAAAACGTAATTTGTTTATATCGCCTTTTTCCGCAAATTAGATAGGTACTTACCGTGTATTTTTTTTGGATTATAATTATTCGCAGGCAGTTTTCAAACTATATTTTTAAGAAGTAGCAATCTTTTTTAAAAAACTCATTTCATCATCATCATCATCATCATCATCATCGTCGTCGTCATCGTCGTCATCACCAGTAGCTTTCTCATTTCATTTCTAAATCATAACATTTCGCTAAAAAAAAAGTCCATTGGAAAATACCTAAAATGTAGTCAGTAAAATTTTAATCTGGATTATCCGGAGTATCTCAATATAGCAATATGCACGAATTTATAATATACACTATTGTTGGAATCTGAAAAACGGTTTCACGTTTTAAGTGTTTTCAAACCATTTACTTCAATGTATCCAAATTGAAGCTGTACCCAGGGCTAGGACGCATTATTTTCTTTTATTTCATTTTTATATTCAATAGATTAAGTAAAGTGTAAAGTAAACTTACTGTTTCATATAATTTGAATGTTTATTTAGTTAACTGTACTTGAAAATTTGCTTTGTGTCTTTAGCATATAATATTTTATCTACACAACGATTGACGTAAACGCGCGGTCAACGGGTCCCGTTTCGGTTCGGAAAGGTATGTGGATAATATCCATGGCATAATTGTTACTTCTTTTATGCAGTAAGTTACTTTACTTAATTTACTTCTTTTACAATTCTAAGTATGTTGTATCCCTAACAAAAAGGAAACAATTCCTCAAGTTCAACTTGAACCACCTATCATCGGCGGTCTTTTCATATCGATACCTACAACGTGGAAAACATGGACAAATCTGTACTTATAGCAATATTTATTTGAAGCTTTACAGCCTTTGCATTTAATAATATTAAACTAATGCGACATAAATACTAAGAATGTATAATACTATATTTATTTAAAATATATCATGAATTTTTAATTAAACTAGTAACAACCCTGATCTCGAAACGCTACGTGTATTAAGGCGTAGACGTCAAGTCTACCGAGATTATATTAAGCAGCGTTTACAATAGTGAACTAAAATATAGAAGCTTATATTTTATGTATAATTTTATATATTGGTCTCCGGGGATTGGACCAGGTATCGTACCTTGTACCTTAAATTTTTATTGAAATAACGATCGCAACGTATCGTTGGTTTATTTCCCACTTCTTTCTATCTAAAACTGTAAACAATTACATGTAAAACTAAAAACTTAACTAACAAAACTCACTCCGTCCGTAATTTTTGAAACTGATATTTACGTTTCTAGGTTATCTACATGTTTTATGCATTACATTTTTTCAAATTACAATAAACTGTAAGCGCTTGTCTAAATGACAAGTGTGTCATACAGTAAATAGTTAAGTTTTTTAAAATTATTATTTTTATTTTCTTTATATAAATAATAAACACTCAACAACCCCATTAGGATTATACCGGTTGTCGTACGTTCGGAAATACACAAGATTATTAAAAGTATATAAAAGAAAATGAGCATTATTACGAAAATGACAAACAATAATAATAACAAAAAATACACTATTACCGGCCCCCATAAGTACAGCAATACCCTGTGTCGGGATTCCAGAAACACGTGCAAAAATAACTATAAAAAACACCCGCAAATATAACAAAAAAATGTGCTTAAGGCACGTAATGGTGTCACAATGGTCATAATAGTCGTTTCTGAGTAACAGTGCGTACGACATCTAAAGAACCTCGTCCCGTAATTGGGACCAGACACCAACACCGTAACGCACCAGCAAGTAGGTCGCATAAATCTGGGTACGCAGTTAACATGTAAAAACAAAAACTTTTTGACTGCTATTTTCAGCTAAATAGCTGTATTTTTGACTGCTATTTTCAGCTAAATAGATATAATATTTAACTGCTATTTTCAGTTAAATCGGTGTTTAGTAAGTACTAAAGCCGCTATCTTAGTTTCGCCATCATATAAGGCATACAAACATCTGCCCGCTCGTCGGTACTGTTAAATGTATCAGTGTAATCTGAACTTTAGAACACAAGTGGAATAAAATACTTCGTGTATTTTGATTTCTATCAAGAAGCGTATTTCGGTCAGCAACAATTTGGTTAAAGATAAAAGTTTCATAGAAGTAATGTTTTTGTTTGTGCTACACCTACACGTAGATTTACGTACATACTTGATATCGTGTATGAGAATCGCTGAGATAAAACTTTGACATGTTTGTCATGGATTGTAATTTTGAAGATATAATTATATGATATATATTTATTACTATATTTCTCATGTCGTTATTAAAAACATTTCTTGTTAAGTTGGGTTTTTTCAACCGAATTTAAAAAGAAGGAGGTCATCAATGCGATCGTATGTTTTTTTGTATGTTTGTTACCTTTTATTTTTATCTGATTGTGTATTGCTGTTGGCCCTACAGGCCTTAACAGTGTCATCGGGTGGGCGTTTGTTACCTGATGAATCGATGGTGGCTACACTGATTTCGTTAATTCTTTTTTTATTTTAAAGGGTACACTTCCGAGTTAGTCCTTGTAACCTTTCCAGACCTGACAATGGGATCCTGGAAAAATCGAGGGATTTCTTTGAATTTTTAGACACACCTATTACTTTATATTAATTTGTGTAATTTTTAAAGTACTGTAGTGTGTATGCCTCCCACCAACTTTTGTATTAGTATTACAGTTATAATAAAGACATTGAACGATACAGTCGTCTCCTCATTGCTCTTATCCCTACATGGCTTGCACTGCACGTACACCGCCACACAAATAATAATATAATGAAAAAAAAATATATTATTAGAAAAAATACCGGACAAGGAGAATATAATACAAGGACATGGAAGACATAAATAATAATTAGATTTTGAAATGCAAATGTGGCAGTTTAATCTATGGAATATAAAAAAAAATTAACTCAAAAAATATATTTGCTTAAATTATTATGTGATTATGAAAGAAATGCATAGAAGAAAAAAAAAATGAAGCTTAAGAGTAAAATTGAGATCGTTGGAGAAAAATTAAAGGAGAAATATTAAAACAGGTATCGGTATACCAAGATAAATTTAATCGTGAGAAGGTAATGTGTCATCAGATGAAAAAATATATATATAAGAAGAAAGAATCAGTAATGAAAAGCTGATGAAATTGTAGATGAAGTGAAAAGTGCTAATTGTGAAATTGTGCTGTCGACAAGGTGGTAATATTTTATACGTATATGATTTAATGTATTTAATAACAAAACATTGTAATAATTCTACATTTTAAAAATTGTTTTCTTATATATGTTATATTTTTCTCGTAAATATCAATATTTAATCAATAAAAATGATTACTTCTGTAGATAAACACTTGTAATATGGAAATAAAGGTGCTTGGCTTGTCAATTATTAACTTAGCCATCAATGATCGGCCTGGCCAACCGAGAATTGTGGAAATTTTAATAAACTGAAAAATGCAGTTAACCAAAGTAAAGCTGTTATGCAATAGAATTTTCGTTACATATATAAAACTTTGATGAAACTATTCAGTATTCAGTATTACGATATACAATAGATGATATTATATAACACAGATCATAAATCATTATCAAACTCAAAATATTAAGTTCATATATTATATAAAAAATATATATTATATATATATTATTTTTCAGAGAATACCTAAAATGATAATGTAACATTCTCAAGAATATGATCACCGCAATATGAAGCATCGCAAAGTTGCTGTGTATGATATTTTGCAATTCAAATGATGTAATTGAAGTAATTGTTTATTAAAATGCTTAAAGAATGTTCTCTTATATTAACATTCAAACGTTAATTTCATAAAGATCTAATTTATAACAATATCTTTTAAAAGTTACTTAATCAGCTTAAAATGTCTTATTTTATTATTTAATGTAACGTAGACACGTACTTTATTAAAAACTTGCATAAAATATTATATAATGCCTATAGTATGCGTGTTTTTTTTGCAGAAAATTTAAACTTATCAAAATGTTTTAATCAATTGTTATTATGTCTATTTTCTGATATTACATTTACTTATAATTGTATGTCGCAACAGACATCAAAAACATAAACTCTCATGTATGGTTTTGTTTTCATGGAAATCAAGTTTCGCTGATCACAACGAATATGATGTTATTAGTTATAATGCACTGAGGCAATCGTTTCTTATTACTGTGATCTTAGTATTTACATAAATGGAAATGGAATTTTTAAACAATGTGTCTCAACGATATTATATTTCATAAAGATTTGTGTAAACATTACTGAGTGAGATTAATATTGAATTAAGTATGTTCTTAGGATATGGTTTCGTTTGTTTGACAAAGTTATGATTTGTATTGGCTTATAAATCAATTGTAAGAAGGATATGGCAAGATGAAGTATGGTGTATTTAGTACAGCAGTAAGACAGATATGGTAAATCAAACATTTTAGCTTTTCCAGCTATGATCGGGCAGATCAACCGAAAATTGGGGAAATGACTATAATTTTGATATAAATTTAAGGATGGTTTTTTAATAAAAGGTGACTTAGATAGACTTATGAATAAGAAGTAAGAGAAATATATATGTAAGTAAAGAAAAAAGAAATTATGTACAATATGTCTGCCCATATCTTGATCATGTTGCACGCGAGTTCGTCTACGTGAAAGCTTTGGAGCGTAATAGACATTAAAATATATAAATAATTAAAAGAAATATTTAAATGGTTACAAACCAAATGATATAGAAAAATTAAGGACTAAGAAATTTCCTTAAAAATAAAATATGAATATGAATAAAAATGAATATTTAAAATGAATGAAGAGAATATATAAAAGTTTTAAAAGTACTAAAACTGACCGTCGAAAAAATTATGGTCGAAAAATAATGAAAAATAAAAATAATCTACACGGATAAGACTAAAATAAAAAACGAACTATAACAATAACAAGGATATGACTTTTTAATTAAGCATTTATTATTATCAATTAGCTAACTATTATTTTTCTTTCATTTTTAATTTTTTCTTATATTGTATTTTTAGATTCTATAATCACTGTTATTAATATAAAAACGCATTTTAATATTTTTATAAAAAAATAAAAATAAAAATAATCCTATTGTAAAAAAATAAATATTGTTGTCCAAATTTTTTTTTAAATTACCATGGGAGGTGTAGTGTGTATGCCTCCCACCAACTTTTGTATTAGTATTACAGTTATAATAAAGACATTGAACGATACAGTCGTCTCCTCATTGCTCTTATCCCTACAGTACAAGTAGCTTGTGGATTTGCTCTGAAAAGCACCATTTGATAAAGTGAAATTGGCTGCCAGAACTACTCGAAACCAATAAATAGTTCACGGATACATTAGCTAAGTACATTAAAAAAAACATAATTATTATTATAAGCTATAAATAAAATCCAGTTTACGTTTCCAGAATTGTATATTTATTTTTGCGTCAAGAATGTAAGCTCGTTAGTGATATTTAAAATTAGTACAGCGACCGCTCCCGCGACGCACACGCGAGATTTATCACGCAAATTGCGTCATAAACGTCAAAATATAGTTCAGGATACAAAATTATCATAGTTTATTTGAATGTTAATAAATTATCAGTTGTTTTACAGTAATTTAAACTATTTTAACTATTGAAGTGCCTAAAAGAGTAATGTAATAAAAAGTCACCGTTTTTAAAATGTATAGTAACATTATAGACCAGAGTTTTCATATATTTCTGTAATTTTGGCTAGAAGAATTTATAACAAATATATTATCTTTGTTTCAGGATTACATTCACTCATTCGTTATCCTTTCAAGTATGATAGAGTGCTCAGGTTTGTATGACAAAACTGAAACGAGTTCGTATGTCGTTTTCAAAATTCGTTCATATTTGCGGACTCAACATTCTTATAGGTACATATTATCTTATTTATTCATCTATCGTTCGTTCAAACATATCGATGTAATTAAAATATTCGACAAAGCTACAAAAGATTTGAAATATCATTGTGAAAACACACTTGTGTATTGTGGTTCTTGTCATACCTACTTGAGTTTTATATTTCCTTTGTGTTCGTTCGTTCATCGTTCAAGTATTTCAGGAGGTATACATGGGCGTAGCGAGCAAGGGACAGGGGGGAGACAGATGCTAACTCTGGATCTAAGAAATGCACGAATATAATCAATTTTAAAGTATTACTACTACATGAAAAATTTAAACGGCTGAAACTCATGTTCAAGCGGTTTAGGTACCGACTAGTTTCGGACCCATCGGAGGTCCTTCATCAGGGTTAGTAGGCTACGTACGCGCCCGCTACACGTTGTCGTCTACTAGTAGGGTATAACTAGTAACAGAGCCATATTCCTCCAAGCACAAATGTCTCGGCTCGACCGGGGAAGTACTACCCTCTCACAGAAAATCTTCGTAAAGTAACAGTATCAGTGCTGGTGCGTTTTGTGCGATGAGTGAAAGCGTCGCGGGTCCAATCTCCCGCCTTCTTTTCCTTCCTTTTTCTCTTCTCGTCCCTTCTCTCCTATCCCTTGGGTTGGCAACGCGCATGTGATACTCAAGTATCGGAAACGTTCATATATTGCTTGTCCTCTACATCAGACGGATGGTATACTTGTAAACCGACATAAAAATATTCATTTTGCCAAACCACGAACAATATCAACCATTAAGATTTTGCTCTAACCTGTGCCAGATGCAATCTACGCCCATGAAGGTATGTACCAAAGCTACAAGGGATGTGGCGAATCGCAAGAACTTGCTTTTTTATTGTTCGGAATACCGCAATCTTAAAGACTGACAAAGGCGTACATGATCCAGTGCGAGGGTAGGTCACGTACATTCATTTGCTTTTACAATATGGATTGTGTGAGGCGAATTATCAATTGACTTTAACTCTATATAAAATAAAGATAACGACTTTTTCATTCTTCACCCTAGCATTATTCCCGGTATTTTTATGTACCCAGGGTCTGCTTATTACTTCCGGTCTGATGTCCGGATTTGACAGGTTACTAGTTTTTACACAGAGCGATTGCCATCTGACCTCCGCAACCCTAAGGGCGAACCAGTAACTCCTTGGATAAGAGCAATTTACTTATCAAGAGTTAACGATTATTATCAGATGTTATTGATAATAACCGGGACCGACAGATTAACGTGCTCTCCGAGGCACAGTGGGGAGACCCACACGGACAAACGCCCAGACCGAGACAGAAATTTTAACAAACATCTGCCCGAGCGGGCATCGAACCCGCAACCGTCGAGACTAAAGGCAGACTCGCTACCCACAACGCCACAACGGTGTCAAAGATAACGACTGTTCTTGGTTAGTTTATTTCTAGAATACGTACTCTATAGCTGTGTGTGATTGTTGAAAATAAGTTTATGGTTAATAGTATCGATAGGTTGTTGTTGTTGTTAGTATTATTGTAAGTGATTTCTCTCTCAAAAATAAATAAAATAATTTTTTCTTTTTAGTTTTGATTTTTTTTTCTAAAAATTATTTTATTTTACTCGGAGGCTTTCGTGTCTATATACGATATTTAGTAAATAAGTATACACGTATTACTTCACTTTATTCCGTTATGTTGCTAGCTGGTGACTAACTTCGTTTCGTTGGGTTGGTCTTGGATTTACGAAGAAGATTTAGAGAGTCTTTGACGTTTAGTCTGTATGATAGGACCCGTCCATAGTATAAAGTATATTTAACATAAATATTAATAAATAAAATGTAATGTATTTTTAGTAGAGCAGACTTGTGTACAACTACAATATTTTGTACCCGATTCTCATTATTCTAAGATACGAGTATTTATATTACACAAATACTGAAACAATATGCTATTTAATGTCTGCCAGACATTATATATTATTCTTTCTTCAAAATAACGGCTTTATTATTTTTTATGATGACATAAAATTTATTTCTTCTTTTATTTGATTCTCAATTGTTTTATCGTTCTATTCTTAAGCTTGACCCACACGTAGCGACTTTTAGTTATGTCTACGCGATAGCTATCAATAATTCCTCTTATCATAGCAGTCGTGTATCACTCGTTTGCATTGTTGCTAATATTTTTGGAACGAAGTTCCTTATCGCGCGTTGCGAAAGGGGGCTAGACGGAAATAATTAGCAGTCAAGTGCGTTATGCACCACGCACCGTTGAAACTAAAGGGTTCCGTAGCTTGGATATGAAGAATCTTCCAAGAAACTTCCAAGGCCAGGAACTACGGAACTTTCCAGGCCTTTAAAAATAATAACGAATTAATATCGACTGCAAAAATAAGTTGGTAATTTCATAGTAATTAATAAAAGTTATATGAAAAACAAACTTATGGGAAAAACTTATATATCTATTAAATTTGTAGACCTATCTTCTTCAAACCAAATGTGGATGAAAGTTCATGTGGTATTCTACAAGCTTAAATTTTTCCAGAATTTTAAATCCCATAGTTCAAAAGTTAGAGGAGGGGGACACAATTTTTACGACTTTAGGAGCTAATATCTCAACAACTACTGACTTAATGAAAAAAGTCAAAATCAAACCTCTTTATTATTTTAAAAGACCTATCCAAAGATACCTTACACGTTGGCATACGTTGAATTTTTTTTTCAATAATCAGTACATGTATGAACTGCTACCCTTAATTCTTATACAAAATCATTGTGTGGTTCATAGAATACACCTATTTAACAACTACAACAAATATATACTTAATTAACGATCTCGACTAGGACATTCTTGTTGATCTGACTAAGCACGTCGAGGCGCTGCTAAACGCCAGTCTGACCTACACAATTTGCTGACTTCAAACACCTCACATTCTTATCGATCAACTAATTTAAATAACAGCTATCTGTCATAATAATTGACATTAAATCCTCTTTAGTACAAGCATCGCACAAAGGCAACTTTAGGAACCCAGTCAGCTCAACACTTTTAAGCACAAAAGTTTTTATAATCTTTCTATGAACTTTAATCCTAGTATTAGCTATAGTTACACTTGAGAAATTGATGTAATTATAATCATTTTATTAAATCTAATGAAATTAGTATCTAGGTCTTTTGAAATTCAACATTTACGATTCCCTTCTATTTAATTCCCGCTACCAAATTGTAGATATGATTACGCCATTGTTAAAGCGATTACGACTGGACTATTATAAATTATATATCATTATCTTGACAATATTTTACCCGAGTTTTCTAATTATTTCAATCTAGATTTCAAAAGTTACTAGTTGTTACGCAGAATTACTATAAAAGTTGTTAGACTAATTGAAAACCTCATTCGGTTACAGTTGTAGAGCCAGATTTGACGATTATTTCCAGATTTTATATGACAAAAACCGAAACCGATAACCGACTAAACGTTTCATAATGAAATATAAGTCAAAGTATCTCATAATGCGTCTTCATGATAATGTTTATTTGTTCTGCTACAAGCATATATTTATTAATATAGTATTGTATTTTGGGTAAGTACTGTTACATCTTCTTGTTCCTAGCATTTACCCGGCGTCTGTTCATACTCTTATTCTGATTTGACGGGTTATTAGTTTTTACACAGAGCGATTGCCCTATCATGAGTTAACGATGTTATGATCTTATGATAACGGGAACGACAGCTTAACGTGCTCTCCAAGATACGGTGGGGAGACTCACAAGGACAAACGCCCAGACCGAAACAAATATATATAACAAATGTCTGTTCCGAGCGGGAATCAAACCCGCGAGCGTCAAAGCTTAAAGCAGGCTCCACTACCAGCACGCCACAATGGTCGTCATTTCTATAAGAAATCATAAGCATCTATTTCCATGTCTTTCAATTGAAAAATTCCAGGCGAAATAAATTGTTTTAGAAACAGAATGTTTTATATACTACTAAAATTTTCTAAAATTAATTATATGTCATTCAATTATACAAATTAAATGGACATCGAAATTAAAAAATATATATATTATAGATAATCGTTTAGTAGTTGTAAAGCGAGTAATAATATTGTGTATTGGTGGTGGTAGGTCTTTTGTTGCAAGAGGCCGACTAAGTAGGTGCCACCGCAGTGTCAAATGTTCTACCGCCACATAGTAGTGCTTAGGAATTACTGTGTTCCGGTTTGATGGGCACTGTATGCTAGCGAAATTACTGGGCAAAAGAGATTCAAGAACTAATATCTCGAGGTTAGCAACGCGTGAGTGGCACCTACTAATGGTGTCGCAAGTCATAGGCTACGGCAACCACTTACCATATGCGTGGACCATATGCGACAACTTGTAACATAAAATAAAAATATTGTGTATTGCATATAGTGTACTGCTTTCGTAACGTCCGTAAGCAGCTTAAGGGATTTAGTTTGAAAGGTGTTGGAATATTTAGTTGTCAACTGCGCTGGTTATGGGGTTAATTCTGAACACAAATATAGGGTGTTTAGAGATTAGGTCAGTTTTAATGGAAGTTAAACCAAAGTACACAACAGCGTATATGTTTTTAATCCTTGTGTTATACAGGGTTCTTAATCTGATATAATATAGATGTAGAACATAAGTGTATAATGTGTATGTACATTGAAAATAAATATTTGAAAAAGTAAGGTTAAGATTTTTGAAAAACTAGTATTTACCTGACACTTCGCTCGCGTTAGTGTATTACTTATGCCGGACGACAGACCAAAAAAATAATTACAAAGATTTTGTTCTCCCTCAGGAACTATTTTTATGCCAAGTCAATTTTAAGGTTCCATAGCCAAATGGCAAAAACGGAAACTTTATAGTTTCGTCATGTCCGTCCGTCTGTCCGTCCGTATGTCCGTCCGTATGTCACAGTCATTTTACTCGGACACTATTGGCTCTATCTGTACGAAATTTAGTAAATGTATTCTATGAACTGCACCACGATTTTGTAATGTCTCTAAAATATATAAAAATTAGGGGTAGCACTCTATACATGTAAAATAGGGGTGGAAAATTTTTTTTCAACGTACGGCAACATGTGAGATATCTTTAGATAGGTCTTTCAAAATGATTAGGAGGTTTGATATTAACTTTTTTCATTAAGTCAGTAGTTGTTGAGTTATAAGCCCCTAAAGTCATAAAATTGTGCCTCCCCGTTTAGCTTTTGAACTTGAGATTAAAAATTCTAGAAAAATTGGAGGTTGTAGAACATCAAATGAACTTTCAACCGCATTTGGTTTGAAGAAGACAGGTCTACCAATTTTAAAGATACATAAGTTATTCCCATAACTTTGTTTTTCATATTACTTTAAATAATTACTATTAAATTACCAACTTAATTTTTGCGGTCGATTTTAATTCGTTATTATTTTAAGTCCTATTCTATATTCGTCATCATCAAGCTGCGGAACCCTTTAGTTTCGACTGTAACTTTGACACTTGATTGATAATTATTTAGTTTTAGTTCGGATTAGGATTTTTATTACTACTAACAAGAATAAACTAACCTTCCAGTATGGAAACTAGAATACAAATAAGGTATTATCTAATTGGTGTATAACCTTTACTTGTCACCTCAACAACGCCCATGCGACCTGACGGAAATCCGCCTCAAGGCCAAGCCCCTTTCCTTTTTAAGTCTCTATAATATATAATTTCAAAGTATTTGTTAAGTTTTAATAATACAATACACTGAAATTTCAGGTTTATATATTTCACAAGATGATTTTTATCTTACAATGACTCCGAACAACCCTTGTCTCTATTTTACCAACTAAGGGAGCAATTTTTTAAAAATCAAACTTATTTACAAGTTTAAATAAAAAACTTAATACATATAAGTATAAAAAATAATAATAAACGCTACACACTCAACGGTATGTATTAGGATAGTTATGTCCTGTGTCGGGGTCCGGAAACATACACAATGACTAGTACAAACACAACCAGACCGGAAAACATGCCATTATGGTCAATACAAATACTGCTCCGAAAGGGAATCGAAACTGTGACTTATGGCGCACTACCGCTGCGCCACAAAGTGAAGGATGTAATAATATGTTTAGTAATAATTCATTGAGAAAATAAAGCAGTGTATAGAGTTCAAATCTTGAGCAATACTAGAGCAAACTTTTATAGTGTACCTAAGCTAAAACGACGCTAGGAAATTTATGACTTTGTTCTTAATTGTATAAGGTTTTTAGTCTTTAATTTAGTATTAGTGGCCCGTCGTAACTTTTATATGTATGTGTATTTCCTTAATAGTATCAAAACGCCCTGACGACCGATTCAATTTATTAAAAAGAATTTCTTCATTGTATGGGAATCTAACTTTAAGACTTTATACAAAGTTTCATAGTCTATACAAACTCAAAAATCTTATGGACTCAGTTTTGTAGTAATAAGTTTGAACAATTCATTAAGACCGGTTACTTAATAAACTATTTGTATTAATCTAGTCACAAAATTCTTAAGTCACTCTTACAATACACACACTCTCACAACAATATACCCTTCTATTGAAGCAATTAGATAGAAAAAATAACATGCATATATATTTTTTTTTAAATATATGGGCTAGCGCTTGGCTGTTGTTAAATGTTGACACAGCCTAAGGTGGAGCGCGCTTACCTAGAAGATGCCTGTTCACTCTAGATTTGAAAATGCTTTAAAATGAATTGTCAGCAAAACCGCAGTACCACCGCAGTGTCCAATATTTTGTTGCCAAATAGTAGTGCTTAGGCACTACTGTGTTCCGGTCTGAAGGGCATTGTACGCTAGTGAAATTACTGGGCGAACGAGATTTAAGAACTAATATCTCGAGGTTGGCAACGCGTGAGTGGCACCTACTAATGGTGCTGCAAGCGCTCATAGGCTGCGGCAGCCACTTGCCATCAGGTGGGCCGTATGTTTGTTTGCCAACTTCTAACATAAAAAAAAAAAAAAACGTTGGCTATATTGCTGCTTCAATAGGGTAGGTAACCCTCTCTTTGCTCCTTTCACCTGAATCCGAGTATTTTTTGTCTTAAAAGTATTAGCAATGCTTTTTCAAGGCATTACAAATATTTCTATTGCTCCTCCGAATAAGGTTGAAGCTTGCGCTTGGAGTGGGTACGGCAATAGCTCCAGAGGTTCAGGATCGAACCCGCAATTCTCGCGTTAACGGAGCGAAGTCCGTTCTTCTACCATTGAGATTGATGCTAAATCCGAGGTTGTCTGGAACAGATCGCTAAGTAGCGTTAAGACCGCCTACCTGTACCTAAATACTAAGTACTAAGTGATTCTAAGTCATGCCGTACATTAAGTGGTTTACAATAACGTTTTTTTTAAATTAAATAAACTAACGCTGCACACTCAACGGCTCCCTTTAGGATTGTGGTATCCTGTGTCGGGGGTCCGGAAACACATACAAGTATAATAATACACCCAGACCGGAAAATATGCTGGTCAACACAAACATATTAGACTCTGAGCGGGAATCGAATCCGCAACCTGTGGCGTTTAAAGCGGGTTCGTTAGTCAGTTTAATCTATTATATTACTTGAAACCGGATGAAATATATTTTACGATTTCTTAATCTATCGTTTTTATGTAGAACACAAAAATGACTTAGGCTTGTATATTTGGGTTGAAGGTCAGAATAGCGACTCACTGACCGATTCCGACACGCGATCGTTTAGTATTTCATATAACGCATAACATATACACGATTTATTGTATCACAAAGGAAACAGGCATATGGCCTACCATAACTACGGTCACGGTAACGGTGAAGGTCACCGTATACTATATTCATACGTACTAAAGGCTTCTAAGGGGTGGGGGTGAGATAGTAGATTTAGCTTCCGGCACTCGGAAGAAATTGCTTAAACGCCACAGGTCGCGGGTACGATGCCCGCTCGGAGCACAATATGTTTGTATTGACCATACAAGTATGTTTTCCGGTCTAGGTGTGTTTGTCCTTGTCCATGTGTATGTTTCCGGACGATCCATCCCAATGGGGGCTGTTGAATGTGTTGCGTATATAAAAAAAAAACTCTTTTTAAATTATTTCTTAAATATGTAATTATAGTTATATAAAATTCAATAAACTCCTAATTATTTGATAAAAGCTCTAACTCTTGTTATCTAGCGTTCGTAAAGAATCTCAAAATCCCTTTAAACGAAATGAAAAGACGCCCGGCGCCATTCAGCCTTGTAAAGAAAGCCATTTCACTCAATAAATTACGAATAATTGATAACCGATGGACTTGAAACGTTAAAGCTTTCTACTTTGTCTGATAATCCGTTTTTAAAAACGTTTTCTATATATTTTTTTATGCCATAATAAAAAGCCATGCCAACAAACAAGCATACGGTCCGCCTGATGGTAGCAGTCACCGCAACCTATGAACGCTTGCGATACTTGAAGTATCACAAGCGCGTTGCCAACCCAATGAACGGGAGGGACGGGACAAGACGGGGAAAAAAGGAAAGGCACAGAGGGGTGGGATATTGGGCCTCCGGCGCTCTCACTCATCGCACGAAACGCAACAGTACCCAATGATACTGTTACTTGACGCCGATTTTTGACAAGAACTTTAACTAAAAAATTTTTAATCAAACTTTAACTAAAATTAGTGAAAATTTCTTATAATTATAACTATTACCTTGAGTGACTGTCTCATTCCTAAGGTGTTCACTAATTTTATAATACCGTTTACAACATAAGCGTTCCTTGACTTTTTTAAAATTTATTAATAGAAAGTTTTAGAACGCTTTCTGGGATCCTATTGTAAAACCGTACATGTATACATTTAGTCCGGTCTGAATGTTTGTGCTTGTGTATGTTTCGGACCCCGACACACGATATTACTATCTTAATGCGGGCCGTTGAGTGTGTTTTGTTTATTTATTGTATAAAATTTATGAAAACAAGCTATAAAAACTATATTCAAATATAATAATAAACATTTAAATTATAATAATTAATAATGAATAAAATGAATAGTATTGGCAGTAATATTCATAGTACTGTAACTGTTGTAGTTTCATTCAATATTATGTTATACTTTCATAAAATCTACAAAGTTTCAACTTAATATTCAGTTAAAAGTGGATGAAAATGAAGTTGCAAGCTGCTACTTACAAAATTACTTAGTAACAGTTGAGATTAACAGAGGCGTCTTTACAATGTTCTTATTTTATATCTCATTATAATGCTCTGAAACGTATTTTCGGAATTTATTTCGCTTGGGACTGGCCTTCACAACGTCACCTTTTTTTTTTTTTTTTTTTTTTTTTATTTGGAAATGCAGTTACGCACTCGAGCGCCGGGACGGGTGCAATGGCGCAGGAGGTGTGTGGACTCGGAGCCGAGCTTCCTACCCACTAAAACTCCAAGGTCCCATCTAGCGCCATAGTGGGACGTCGCGGGGTCGCCGAAGCATACAACCGCGACGCCCCGGCGCTTGCCCCGAGAGGCCCACCGGTGGCGGCAACCTACTGCCGCCATACATACATAATAATACATAAAATACATATATACAGATACACACCACCGCGCGCGAACGCGCCAGGCCTTTCGGCCTCCACCTTGGGCGGCACCATACTGCCGCCATATATACATACTAATACATATAATACATAAATACAATATACGGCGGCGCTTTCGCGCCCCACCGACCGGGACCAAAAGGCCCCGGCAAACCCAACCAAGGGAGCCCTGGGTCCTAGGGCTCCCCTCGCCGAGACTAACTTTTTAATGAGGTTGTTTCCCTCTACGACCGACCGTCGTTATTTTTTAAAGAGGTTTTCTTCCTCTACCGCCCGACCGGGGCTGAAGGCCGCGGTTAAACACCTCCGGTGTCGCAGGAGCCGCTCGCAGTCCATTCTGATAAGCAGAAAAGTACCGGAGCGACCCAAACGACACCACCCTCCTAGGCGCGGTCTAGGCGTAAAACGCCCCACGCCCGAACCGTCTGACCCTGTTAGCTTCACCGGGCAGTCGAAGGTGCCACCTGCACAATCGACTCCCGGCTACTGAGCCCCCGGCACGACAAGCCCAGGGTACCGCAGAGTTTGACCTCTGCGGTTGGGGGGGTTCACAACGTCACCTGCCTTGACCTTGACGAGTGACAACCTTCAATGTACCTTATTCGTGGCTAACCGATTCTTAGGACATCATTAGAAATGAAAACAGGGCTATCTACTATAACCTTCCACAAGAACCAGGTACTTCATTTGCTCTTTTTTGTGCTACTAAGTTTGCAAGCAAGCGTAAGACCCACCTGATGGTAAGCGGTTGTCGTAGCCTAATAGTGCTTCCACCATTCATTTATACATGTCACTAATTTGTTGCCAAAATCGAGATATTGGTTCTTAAATATCCTTTGCCCAGTAATTTCACAAAAACAGCAATGCATTATACAATATCTATATAGAATGTCTGACACTGCAGTATACTCAGTCGGTCACTAGTAATAAAAGTATTTAAATGAAGTACACGTGATCATTGAAAAATTATTTCCTTCCAGATTATTACACAGACCTAATTAAAGTCCAAAATTCTTAATGATAGTCCAATTAATAACCTTTGCATACCTAATTCTAAAAATGGAAAAAAACAAAATATTCATTAATTTAATTTTATATAATAATAATAATTGAATGTCTTCCCTTGTCGAATAATAAAGCGCTTAATCGCTAAGACTATTTTCGCTTGAAGCGTAACTAATAGGATTTTTAATATGGCATTTTTTTGTACCCCTCTAATATTGTACGGGTATAATATTCGCTGATGGTTTGCAATTTCATGTTGACAACATCTACTTGAAGAGAAAAGCTGACGACGAGAAAATTACATTCTTACGCTCGATTTACGAAATATAATTTGAATATTTATGTATCGCTTAGCACGAACCTTCTTTAATGGATCTTTGTCTTACAAATCATCACTGATCATAAATGGACGCAAATAAGCAATACCATGTCAACCCACACGAATGTCATTTCGAGAAAAACGCGTTTGAAAATTTTGAACAACTTGCTTTATATGATTTTTTTATGTAGTGGTCAAGTTTTTGGCAATTTGTGATTTATGAAAGTTATTTTACTTATTTTCACAAAA
The DNA here is from genome assembly GCA_023373885.1 of Hestina assimilis. Lineage (NCBI taxonomy): Eukaryota > Metazoa > Arthropoda > Insecta > Lepidoptera > Nymphalidae > Hestina > Hestina assimilis. The sequence continues at coordinate 2,217,495 of CM041751.1, forward strand.
AATAAGTATACAAACTGCATATTTCGTATATAATATAGCCTAAAACGTTTAACATAATACATAAATTGCATTTTTTAAAATGGCTTTTTTAGTAGTTTTAAAGCTTAAAACCCTACAAATATTACAGAAAAATGTTCTTTAGATATTTACCAACACTTCTGCATATGTTATATATGCAGTCAGTTTTTTCAATTTTGTGGGTTGACATGGTGTTGCTTATTTGCGTCCAAATACTAAAGCAGTTTTAATAAAGTATTGCAAGTTATTTAAATCAAAGTTATCGATTCGGTTCGTTATATTGAAATATCGATGTTATAAATGAAAATGCCCTATTTTGATTTTCCGAAGCAAACATTAATATTATTTATGTTATTTACAATCGAGTGGTTAGTGGCCAACCTAGTGTCAAAGTTGTTCAGGTCCCCCGTAGGGCTCTGACTTGACTTATCGACTGTTGCCAAATTGTTTACAGCCGGAACCAACTTTTTACGTGCCCTCCGAAGCACGGAGACGCTCAGTTAAAATACCACGATGCGATCACCCATCTAGTGACTGACCGCGCCTAAAGTTACTAACCTACCGATCGTTTACCGATCAATGGTTGAACACGGCTATGTTATGTAAGAATGAGTGCGGTTCTATAAAAACAATTAATTATTATTAATTGACATAAAATGTACTTAGTCATAAAACTATGAAAGGAAGGCAAATCATTAAAGAATGACAAATATAATTATGAAAGCTATTAAATCGTTGACCTCTGAAAGGAAAATAAAAACTAATAGTGCTGAATAAATGCTTCTGACCTTTCTTATATATTTTATGTTGCACTGAAGAAGTTTTATATTATATATCACATAGTGTTATATTGATTTTTAAGACAAAAATGTATACCGTAAATTGGAAGTCGTTAAAAAATTTATGACTTAATTCTGAAAAAGTGTATTTTAGAATTCCGTCAAAATTTACAGAGTAGTTTATGGATCGTTTTATGGATCTACTGATCGTATAAAGTAGAGATAATATATTAAAAATATGCATTCTACAGCAAAAACAAGCTCTCTAATATCTACCATAATACAAATATTACTTTAATGTTAGCCTTTATTTTACCCTGCTACTATAATATTTACCCTGCTTCGAGCCTCGGCGGTGGCGGGTTTTATTCCCGCTCAGAGCAGATGTTTGTAAAAAATATCTTTTCCGGTCTGATCTTTTGTCCCTGTGGGACTCCCCATCGTCCCGCGAGCACATTAACTGTCGGTCCCGATTGTTTTAATAACATCGGATAGTAATCGTTAATTCAATAGGTATTTCCAATGCTCATCTATCAATCAATCGCTCTGTGTAAAAACTCGTAACCTGTCAAATTACGATAAGACCCTAGGTAAATACGGGGAATAATACTAAGAAGAAGTAGTTGTAGTTAATAAAGGTATTGCATGCGGCCATAGGTAAATTAAGTGTCAGAATTTACCCAAGGTACATAATGCCCAGAATAGTATTAACATTTCTAATTGTAGTCACAATGTAATCCTTACTAATCCTTAATTAATATTATAAATGGCAAGGTAAGTCTGTCTCTCTTTTTGTCTGTCTGTCGCGCTCTCACTCCAAAACTACTGGACTGAGTTAAATGAAATTTTGTACACATATAGTCTAGAGGGTGAGAAAGGATACATAGTCACACTGGTGGTAGGTCTTTTGTTGCAAGAGGCCGGCTAGGTAGGAACCACCGCAGTGTCAAATATTCTGCCGCCAAATAGTAGTGCTTAGGCATTACTGTGTTCCGGTTTGAAGGGCACTGTACGCTACTGAAATTACTGGGCAGAATAGATTTAAGAACCAATATCTCGAGGTTGGTAACGCGTGAGTGGCACCTACTAATGGTGCTGCAAGCGCTCATAGGCTACGGCAACCACTTACCATCAGGTGGGTTTGATTCGATATAAATAAATATGACATTCAAAGTTTGTAAAGGCTGGGTTTCAGAGTTTGTATTAAAATCGTTAAACGCGGGCGAAGCCGTTGGCAGAAGCCAGTCATTGAATAAATTCGATATTATAATATCAAGTTGCTATTACTATGGGCTAAGTGGAGAATATAATCAACGTTTTGACAGATACACCTGTCGACAGCCGTCCGAACGATTTGTGAATCGGTATTATTCACGCTCCGTCAACATTGTTAAGAATAAGAACAGATTTATTTTTATATTGAAATGAAAGCGCAGCGAAGCCAAAACCTTGTCAAATCGACTTAGAATAAGTATATTTACGCACAACGAGAATAAACATTGGAAGATTTTGTTAGGAGACGCGTAATATTTTGATGTAGGTACTCGTAGGTAAAAAGCTCTGTAAGTTTCACGTTTCAAAGAGCTTTTTGAATGGTTTTATTGTTGGACGTAAAATCCGAAATGACTTTATTGTTCACGATTAGGTATTGGTCTGAGCACGGTCCGAAGTAGTTTAGGAAAGTAGCTCAATTACTTTTTACTGAGTATTTTAACGATTTTGCTAAAGTTTTTTCATAATGATTTAGTGGTATTATTGAAAACTTAATTGAATATTTATTGGAATATTTATTACAACAAACTAACTAGATTATTTTCTATAGAAACCAGGATTATATGTATAAAAAGGGTGAATTATAAGTCCTTACTAATATTATAGATGCGAAAGTAGCTGTGTCCCTCTGTCTGACAATGAATCGATTTAAATGAAATTTGAGACTGAGGCAGGCTCGCCATCGCTGCGCTAAAACGTCGTTAAGTGATAATGATAAAATATACACTAATAATAATAAATAAAGAGATATTATTATTAGTGTATATGTATAAAATAATCCTACACTTATTAACTAAAATAATATAAGAAATTATTTTATTTTAGTACATACTGTCTACGTTAAATTTCGTACAGCAAAAACGTTAGTATTTCTGTTTATAGAAAAACGTTGAAAAAACTTGCCTTAAGTGCCATTGGTCGCGGATTCGATTCTCACTTGAGGCAGATATTTGTATTGACCATACAGGCATGTGAGTCTGGTTGGTGGTGTTTGCGTATGTGTGTGCTTGCGGATTCTTCTTCTATGGGATTTTAACGTACTAATAAGAACCGATAAGTGTGTAGCGTTTATTTATTCACTAGTACCTGCCAGGGTTAACCCAGGTGAATAACGATTTTTAATGTGTTACATTTAAGGAAATATATATAAATCAATTTCAACCCCTATTTCAAACCTTTCAAGCCTTTTTTCATAATAAAAATAGTCTATAGTAGCGTGACAGACAGTTAGTTCACATTTATAATATACTAGCGGCCCGCTCCGGCTTCGCACGGGTATAAAATATATAGCCTATGTCATAAACTGAAATAATGATTAAAATCGATCCAGTAGTTTTGATTTATTCATTACTGCCCGTGGTCCGCACGCGTTAAATGTAATTAATTATTTACGATATCACAATAGAAACCCCAAAATTTTTTTTTCCACTATTTAATGGATGTTATTATACATATAAACCTTTCTCTTCAATCACTCTATCTATAAAAAAAACGGCATCAAAATCCGTTGCGTAGTTTTAAAGACTTAAGCATACATAGGGACAGAGAAAGCGACTTAGTTTTATATTATGTAGTGATAGTGAAGTAGGGATTCATTGTATGGATTTCATTAAGCCTTCAAACCTATAAAAACAGCGAAAACCCGGTTATACTTCCCAAAAAAATGTTGGGAACTCTTATCAAGACGTTTTTTTTTTCAAAAGTAAAGTATATACGGCACTGTTGAAGCCTCAATACCGCAAGGGTAGAAGGACCAACTCCGCTCCATCACGCATTCGATCCTGACCTTCGGGCATTTGTCGTACCCTCTCCTAGCGCAAGCTTTGAGGGGCAATTGGAATATTAGTAATGCCTTGAAAATTGCTAATATTCTTAAAAATGTTGATTTATTGATTTATTATTTATAGTAGCATAGAATTATTTAGTCTACTTCTTATTCCTAAGCAGTTTTATATGAATATCATTTCTCCCTTGAAATATGTATGATATTTACATACCTCCACATCAAAGAGAGTGTCTTACGCGTTTATTCTATTGATGTTGGGAAAATTAGTTATTTACATGTTGTATGTTTTATTTTAATGTAAATTTTTGTGATTTTGAAAATAAATTTATTAAAAAAAAAATGTTTTCTTTTTAACTAGGCGTCGTTACTGTTACAGACTATTTTATTGAAATGCTTTTTCATTTCAGTGTTCAGTACCCATAGGGAGCCAATAAAACCCTGTTACTAAGCCTCCGCTTTCCGTTCGTCTGTCAGCGGGCTGTATCTCACGAACCGTAATAGATAGTTGGAATGACATGAATTAAGACCATGATATTTTTATTCTATGGTGGTACGGAACCCTATTTATGCGAGTCCAACACGCACTTAGCCGATTTTTTAAATATAATATACTTAGTTGTAATATTCACATTTATGTTTTTTTTATTTATGAAATTATGATTATCATCATGATTATCAAGACATCGCATCTTTTATGTTCTCGTAAAACCTTGGAGATAGCTGACGACCTCTTAGAAAACAATAATCTTTATAATAAATTTTTTCATAAAATCTCAAAATATAACTGATCATCTCGTTCCGTCTTACCAGCATATAACTAAGAATTACACTTAATATTAAAATATCACTTAAATACACTAAAAAAACAAAATCACTAATCAAGTCATTTTATCTATATCACTTATTTGACAGCGCGTCAAAAAATTTCCCTTTTTTCTCATAAAAACTAATTTATTTTTAATTTGTTATATCATGGCCAGTCATTATTGTTTTCGAGTCGTGTTTTATCGAGTCCGCGAGGATGCGCCTCGCGTCCGTACCGCGAAGGCGAACACGCTGACTGAACTGGTCACTCGGGGTGTATCGGCTGTTCAGATCTTGATAAGTTTAGGTCAGGGTTTAAGGTGATCGGGGTTCAAAAGAAACTAGGTCTAGTTAGATTTGTTTATCGGAAATATTTTCTGAGATTCCACTTCACAGCGCCAACGATTGTATTTTTAAACAACGACCCGCTTTTTTTTGTATAATATATTTTTATGCATTATATTTTTGGATTGTGTTGCCTAGGTTTATATTGTACCTTAAAATCAAATTTGTTTATTAACTTTGCGGTTGATACAATTATTTCATGTTAGAAATGTCTATAAGATCTGCGGGCTTGCCATTAACTCTTAATGCGATTCAAATGTCGACCAATATGTATTATGACATATGTATATATTTATACGTCATGCATGTAAATCTGTCAGAATTGAATTGGATTCACTGGGTCGTTCTATCGCTAAAAGAGTTAATGGTAAGCCCCCTGTTGTTGTTTAAATTCTAACTAGGTACCCACGCTTTAAAGCTTCATATACGATTTTTATATTATAATTAAAAAAATGATGCGAAATTATGATTTTCCAACTAAAATCATCTATTACACTTCATACTATGTTTATAGCATTTATGAACAGAATTAAGGTTACAATGATTTGAAAAAGCGCATGCCCACTTAAAAGATGAAAGGTCACCATAATTACATTCATTTGTATACCAAATATATTATTGCAAGAATAAAAAACAATAATTACCAGTCAAGTGCGTTGTGGACCACGCACAGTTGAATCTAAAGGGTTCCGCAGCATGGTTATATAATAATAACTTTATTTCGACCAACAATGGATCATATGTTGTTAGTAATACAAGTATCTTACGCCTATTTGTTAGTAATTTCTAAAACTTATTTAACCTAAGACAGGATTAATTTGGCAGCACGTCAATCCGATAGCAGTTATTCACATACAAGCAACTTCTATTAACAAATGCTCTCAGGACGCCACTTGAGCTGGAAAGAATCCTGCGCAACAACGATGTGCACCGCTTTCGCATAATGGTATAAAAACAGTCCACATACGCCTCGGCAAACATCCCCGATGCACTAAAAAAACGAGGCATACTCAGTAGCATCCTGAAAGCATTGTTATATTGTACACGCAGGGCGTTGTAATGTTTCCGCGTATAGTCTGCCCACAGGCTGCTAGGGTAAATGTGGTGCAATAAGCTCTGAAAAGCGTTATTTTGACTGGCATTGAGCAACGAGCAAACCTGCGAACAATCATATTTGCCCTAACAGACAAAGCCCTGCGTTCTCTCTCAATATCTGCATTGTCTTTCAAGTCATAGAATACTACATGGCCAAGATATTTAAAGCATTCAACTCTCTTTAGTGGAACCCCGTGTAACTTGATAGCAGGTACAATAGATGGAATCGATTTTTCCCTGGCCTGAAAGACCATGCATTCGCTTTTCTTACAGTTATAGACTAAGCCATGACGTTTGAAATAGTTCTCACAAAGACTTAGCAGTTTTGCTAACCCACAGACAGATGCACTCAGCTGAACCATGTCGTTTGCGTAACTAATGTTATTAAGACAGACTCCGTCAATATGACATCCGACACGAGTGCTACTGAGCGTCTGTATTAGGGCATTCACATACAGATTAAACAACTTGGGTGAGGTCAGGCCACCCTGCCTCACCCCACATTCCAACCTGTAAGACCTTGAGTAGCTCTCTGACCATCGCACAACAGTAATCTGATTTTTATACCAAAACTTAACGATCCTGTTGATCTCTTCAGGCATGCCAGTGAGTTTTAATTTCTGTCATAAGATATCGTAATTCACCAGGTCAAATGCCTTGGATAAATCGAGAAAACAGGCGTAAATGGGTGATGGTAAGGTTATGAAGAATCTTAACGGTTTTAAAAATAATAACGAATTAAAACCGACCGCAAAAATAAGTTGGTAATTTCATAGTAATTATTAAAAGTAATATGAAAAACAAAGTTATGGGAAAAACTTATATATCTCTTAAATTTATAGACCTATCTTCTTCAAACTAAATGTGGATGAAAGTTCATGTGGTACTCTACAAGCTCAAATTTTTCCAGAATTTTAAATCCCATAGTTCAAAAGTTAGAGGGGGACACGATTTTTACGACTTTAGGAGCTAATATCTCGACAACTACTGGCTTAATGAAAAAACTCAAAATCAAACCTCCTTATCATTTTAAAAGAACTATCCAAAGATATCTCACACGTTGCCATACGTTGAAATTTTTTTTCAATCGTCAGTTACATGTATGGACTGCTACCCTTAATTCAAATATATATTAAGATTTTATTACAAAATCCTTGTGCGGTTCATGGAATACACCTAATTAGTAAATTTCGTATAGATAGAGTCAATGGTCTCCGAGTAAAATGACTGTGACATACGGACGGACAGACGGACGGACGGACAGACGGACATGACGAAACTATAAGGGTTCCGTTTTAGCCATTTGGCTACGGAACCCTAAAAACCGCTACACACTGAACGGCCCCCATCAGGATAGTGATATCCTGTGTCTCCCGACACAGTTCCGTGCGAAAACATACACAATGACAAGAATAGACAAAAAAGAGTGGACAAAGATGAGGACTAAGGCTAAAATTTTTAACATAATTATGAATTCCTCATTTAAGGAATGAAAATAAACTCTTTATATATATATGTATATCTCTACGTTGTTTAAAACAAATTAGCTTTCCGCGTCTGTTTGTATGTCTACTAACTTCTAAATCACGGATTTTGATTGAGTTTCCAGCATAGCTTGGGTCGCTTGTGTAAATATATATGAGGAAATTTCTTTTTTACTTTGACATCTTCTGAAAGGGTTTTACTTTCCGGCAATTAATGCCAATTAATGACAAAACTGTTAAGCTCTACTGTAATAAAAGTTTAGTAATTATGTCAAACTTTGTGTCGTACGAAAAGAAACATTAAGAAATACATATTTTATTATTAAAAGCTAAGAATTTTGGTATTAACACTAATATGCGCATACTATATAATACGTGCGCCTATATGGAGTACTCGACCTGACTGAAAGATTGAACAATTTTATCAAGAAAAGATTATAGAAATTATAGACCATCTTTCAAGTTTGGGTTATGCCGGGATTACAGTGGATGAGTTGCCAATAGCGGGTGTCATTTTGTTTAATGTTGAAACGAAAGAGATGACGTCAGCATCTATTCTGAACGTAATATCTATTACTACTGTTTATCGTACGTCGAAAATAACTGCTGAATTTCTAGCTTTTGTCAGAATTTATAATGAATCGGTACTGTTCGCAGAAATCTTAATAATAAGTTACTAAATATCGCCGATTTAGCGTTAGATTTCTCCCACCAAAGCTTTCACTACTAGAGTACGACGATATCGTAAGAACCACATTACATTGCAAATTATTCTTGTACCGCTCCGCATATTGAGTAACTTATACAGCAATGGTAAGCAAAGTGAATAAAATACACTAATGCATGCTCGGGCCGCTCTTGGCTCGTAAGTCACAATTGCGGGGACAAAGTCACGCGTATATGCCACTTTTAATACCTTATTATTAAGATTTAAAAGGTACTTTGTACCTAGGATATGGTTTATATATTTTTATAGTATTTTTGTCGCTGTTGGCTGTTTTTTTAAATATGCACGAGTTTATACAGTGGTTATTCTCAAAAACAATTGTCGTATAATATCAGGGGGCTTACCATTAACTCTAATGACGACAAAATCAATTCAATTTAATTGCGACATTTAGATTTGATATGAGCATGACGTATAAATATATATTTGATAATATGTATTTTGGTCGGCATTTGAATCGCAATAAGAGTTCATGGTAAGCCCGTGGTAATGATATCATCATTATTCTTAAGTATTTTTCCAAGTATATTGAAAGAAGGTATTGTATTTGAAGAAGACTTACTTATGAAAAGCCTATGTGCATAAAGGTTCCTCACCACCGTAAAATATGTAAGATTAACGTAAGAAATATTTATTTATTATAGTTAATGAGACAGCGAAAAAGTGTCAAAAATATAAAATTTCTTGTTTTTTAAAGCTTTATTTCATTTTTACTATTTGTTGTTAAAGTAAAAACGAAAATACACATAGTGTGAAAATTCCTAGGCTTTGTAATAGGGTTCCGTTGGCATACTTTGAGTACGGAACCCTATAAGCCTTCAAGTAGCTGCCAATGCCGGCACGTAGACCACAATCAAAGCGTTACCTAATTGGAGTGCCCTCTATTCGTCACCTCGTAGCGGCTCGACAGAAATCCCCCTCAAAACCTGTTCTTACAACGCTTTAACTCTAAGTAATAATATTAATGTTGAAGTAGACAGTTAATTTTATTTTTATTATTTGTCTACAATATAATATTCTTTAGCTATTTATAATTACTCATAATTATGTTTATCATTGATAGTGACTTTGGTTTAAATTTTGAGAACTCCACAGGTATCAGCAGCATTACATGAAAAAGAAAATAGAGAAACGCTGCACACTCAACGGCCCCCATTAGGATAGTAATATCCTGTGTCGGGGGTCCGGAAACATTCACAATGACAAGCACAAATACACCCAGACTGGAAAATATGCTTGCATGGTCAATACAAACATATTATGCTCCGAGCGGGAATCGAACCCACGACCTTTGGCGTTTAAGGCAGATTCGTTACCGCTGCGCCACAACGTCGTCTAACTATACATGCTTGTAGTAACTATACAGGTATGTTTTCCGGTGACGATGTTATCATACCCCCGACACAGGATACCACTATCTTAAGGCGGGCCGGTGTGTGTAGCGTTTATTTGTTTATTGGTTATATGTTATTATTGAGAAAATTGTTTTTATTCATATAACAAGAACTATTTGACGTATTTTTGTTTACAATCTCTACGATTTTGTTCCTTTCTAACAATTCTTATGGAAAATAAAAATGTTATTTTTAGAAAGTTAAGACTAGTTTTAAAACTACTTTCTACTAAATGTATAGTATTGTTCAGTAAGAATTCGTTCATTCATTCGTTCATTTATTGTGAAAAACATTAGCTACAAAATCTTTTATATGTCGAAGCGGAGAGATTTATGACCCTGCTTTTAATTGAACATACAAAGGGAAGTCTTATTTAGAGATAGAGGCAAAATTAAAACCGAAAAATGGACGCAAATAAGCAATATCAAGTCAACCCACAAAATTGAAAAAACTGAGTTATATATGCAGAAGTGTTGGTAAATTCTGAAGTACATTTTTCTTTAATATTTGTAGGGTTTTAAGCTTTAAAACTTCTAAAAAGCCATTTTTAATCATGCAATTTATGTATTATGTTAAAAGTTTTGTGTTATATTATATACGAAATATGCAGTTTGTATACTTATTTTTTGGGAAAATAAGTAAACTAACTTACATAAATCTGAAATTGCCTAAAACTTGACCAATACAAAAAAAGGTATATAAAGCAAGTTGTTCAAAATTTTCAAACGCGTTTTTCTCGAAATGACATTCGTGTGGGTTGACATGGCTTATTTGCGTCCAAATATTCTTTATACAATTGTGTTACTTGGCGAGGCTATCGGCCTACCGCCATTTAGGAACCTAAATTCTATCGAGGGAAACTGGCTTCTTAAAATACTTTTGGGGCTATGGAAATTTACTTCACTGCTTTAAAATCAGCATAATATATTAAGTGGGTTCGAGAAATTATGTTAAAAGGTAACTTATGGTTACCATTGTAATATATACTTTATCAGAGTATGTATTATAATGGTGGCAAATGAGTATAGCGAAAAGTCGACATGACACCATGCAGGCTTGTTTTGGCACCCTGCTCGCTGCACTACCCCGCTACGGCCATGAATTTATATTTTATAATTATTCGATTATTGCAATGAATGAATGTTTTAAAATACGTAGTCTAAAAAAGTTTGTCTACTAATATTACAAAACTAGATTAGTTCTTTTATTCGCGGTAATATCATAAAAAAACAAACCCGATTTAAAAAAAGAATTCCTTTCTTCGAAGAAATCTCGGCACGTTGCCAGTAAAATCTAGAGTTGACAGATGTGTAGTTTTTACACATTGCAATTGTCATTTGATACTATAGTTTTACGTGCAACGTATTAAGACTTAAGGTTAACGAAGTAAATTTTACAACGAAGGCTCTTCATCATGTGCTTCATTATTGAAGGCGGCGGGAGATTTGAAGACGGACACAGGGCATACTATGTAGTACCTATTTATAATAATTATCATAGCCGATATTTTACTTAGTACCCAATCTTGAAGAATATATTCTGCATAAATAAATAAATAAATAAACGCTACACACGGCCCCCATTAGGATATTGACATCCTGTGTCGGGGGTCCGGAAACATACACAATGACAAGGACAAATACACCCAGACCGCAAAATATGCTTGCATGGTCAATACAAACATATTATGCTCCGAGCGGGGATCCATTATTTTTATGCAGAAAAAACTATGTAAACTTTTGAGCTAATGTGGTTCACAATTGATGGAGAAATCGGTGAACTAACATTAGTTTGTTAAAAATAGTATGTAAAACCGCGTGGAATATCTAATATTTAGATGTAGGTCACAGCTAAATTCGCGCTTTATTATTTTCACTTCTTCTTCAACCTAGCATTATTCCCGGTATTTTATGTACCCGGACTATTACTCTTATCCGGATTTGACAGGTTACTAGTTTTTACACGGAGCGATTGCCATCTGACCTCCGCAATCCTAAGGGCGAACCAGTAACTCATTGGATAAGAGCAATTTACTTAACAAGAGTTAACGATTATTATCAGATGTTATGTGATAACAACCGGGACAGACAGATTAACGTGCTCTCCGAGGCACGGTGGGGAGACCCACATGGACAAACGCCCAGACCGACAGACTGAGTTATTATTCTCACCTAGTGGAATAATAAAGCGCTTAGTCATGAAATATATCGCTTGAAGTGAATAGGATTTTTAATATGACAGTTTTTCAAGATTACATCAGGTACATTATACGCGTAGGTACAATATTCGCGCATATTTTGCTATTTCACGTTAACAACACTCACTTGAAGAGAAAACCTGACAAAAAGTAAATTATATTTTCACACTTGATTTTGAAAAAAATATATTTGTTATCATATTTATCATTTTAAAAGCATAAATAGCTGGCTGATTCGCAAGGCACGAGCTTATTTGGAGGAGCAACAGAAAAATTTTTAACGACTATCAAAAACCATTTCTAACATTCTTTAAAAGGATTTTTATAATAAAAAACGTTACATCCTTCTCCGCCCTTCCTTGTTTCTCTTCTCAATCCTCCACTCCTATCCCACTTTTTAACGTTAAACGCATTTACTCGCACCACTACTAGGTAGTGGTAGTGTGGGACTCACCGGTCGCTAATCGAGCTAAGTACTACCCACTAAAACCCAGTGGTCCACCTGCGTCATAGTGGGACGCCACGGGCTCGCTTGCACAATCTACCCTCCTCCTCCTGTCCCCTGGAGCCAACCCATGTGATACACTTAAAGTATGCTTGATTACCAACCGTCATGAAGTAAAAAATACTCAAAGCCTCCCATTTGCATAGTATTATCCCGTGTCGAGGATCTCAACGTACACAAACACAAGGACAAAGCACTCAGACCGGAACACATAGGGCATGCCTGTATGGTAAATTCAAACATCTGCTCGGAATCGAGCCCCCGTCAATCGGCGTTCAAAGCAGGGTCGCCGTCTTACCTTCTGCGCAACAATTGGTTTGTTTTTTATTTCTAGAGCGATGAACATGCAGCAAACATGACCCCATCGATCGCCCGCTGTTCGGATAATTATTCCACCAGTGCAATCAGTCACACTCGTCGTAGGTCTTTTGTTGCAAGAGGCCAGCTAGGTAGGTAATACCGCAGTGTCAAATATTCTGCTGCCAAATAGTAGTGCTTAGGCATTACTGTGTTCTGGTTTGAAGGGCACTGTACGCTAGTGAAATTACTGGGCAGAGGAGATTTAAGAACTAATATCTCGAGGTTGGCAACGCGTGAGTGGTATCTAATGTGCTGCAAGCGCTCATAGGCTACGGCGACCACTTACCATCATGTGGGCCGTATGCTTGTTTGCCAACTTATAACAAAAAAAAACAAAAAAAAACAGGTTTCGTATATATTAGGGAACGTTATAACTAATGACGGATGGCTGAGCTTAAAAATAAAAACGATTCCTCGAGATCTCGAGATCATCGTGCGTAATTCACAACGGAATTGGACAATCCAATTAAAAATAATTATCAATTGCTACTACGCTGTTGACAAGTTGATAGAATTTGTTTTATTGAAATCACAGAAGGAAAAAATAATTGTACTGTGGTTTTAATAGTTACGCTCATTTACGGTCCGTCACCTTTATTATAAACATAAATATCTTCAATTTATTTTTAAATTAAAATGATATCGCAACGAAGCCAAGACCATGTCACATCGATTTTGAAGACTTATTATAACTAGAATGATATTGATATAAATAAATGACAAATATTAATAAATAAATAAAAGTCACACACTCAATGGCTGCATTAGGATCCTGTCAGGGGTTTGTAAATTAAAATTTTTCAGTTTTTACAAGAAACCTGACATCCCATGGAGTATTTTTTGAAACCGTCAATTTGCAAGTACCGCATTCCAGTTATTAATGGCAGGTATTCATCCACACATATTAGAACCTGTGGGAAAATCTCGCCCACATTCTTAGTGGCACAGGCAGCAGCATCTTAGGCCCCGTGCGAAAGCGCATGCCCGGTGCGAGCATTTTTTTGTTTACGCATGACATTCGACATATATACGCTTAAGAGTTTTTGCATATTTTCCTGCTATATTTTCTTCTCCTCTTCGTAAATTAATGTGCCTTCTTGTGCTATATTATTTATGCTTGTATGCTAATATACTGTAAAACTATTGTGTGATTATCTGTATACTTCTGATAAAAATGTGGACTCGAATATAAACATTATAACAGTAAGTGACTTTTATTTATAGTGATAGTGTTATTCATACCACATATTGGTGACCACGACGAGGACAATTCATATTCATACAACGTATACAAGCGATAAAGCCGTTAAAAATCGGAACATTTTACAATCATTGACAAGATCGCACAAAAGCAAATGAAGAGCGCTAAAATGTCACAAAGCGACACAACTGCAGAATTGTGCAAAGTTGGTGTAAAAGTACCCGAATTTTGGCCTGATCGTCCAGATGTTTGGTTCGCCCAACTAGAAGCACAATTTATAGTCGCCAACATAACAGCTGATACGACTAGATTTTATTACGTCATATCACAGCTGGGTAATCAATATGCAGCGGAAGTATTAGATCTTATTAAATGCCCGCCTAAAGATAATAAATACGAAACTTTAAAGTCGGAACTAATAAAGCGTTTATCAGCAAGCCAGGAGAAGAAAGTGCATCTTCGTGCTGATGCACGAAGAGCTCGGTGACCGTAAGCCATCGCAATTTTTACGTCATCTTCAAAGCTTGGCAGGATCGGCGATATCTGACGAATTTATGCGCACGCTATGGTCAAGCCGACTTCCACAGCACGTTCAAACAGTAATTGCTACTCAGACTGACTCACCACTTACAAAAATTGCAGACTTGGCAGACAAGGTTCATGAAATTGCACACAATACACCACAAGTTGCCAGTACCAGCATGGCTTATCGAGATTCCACTAATCCAGCAATTTTAGAAGCCATGATGAAGAGCATGGCGGATTTGACACGACAAGTTGCTGCACTTACTTCGCACATCTCGAGATCACGTTCACGAACACGATCTTTTAGTCATCGCAGAAGCATATCCAGACAGCGTTCGTCTTCTCGTCCACGTATTTGCTGGTACCATAAAAGATTTGGCACAAAATAAAATAAATGTACGAGCCCATGTAGTTTTAACGCGGTAAACTCCGAGGACAGCCGTCAGTAGCGGCCAGCGCCTGTCCTACCTCCTCTGGCCGCCTCTTCGTAACAGACCGCAAGACGAAAATACAGTTCCTCGTAGATACGGGATCGGACCTGTGCGTCTTCCCACGCTCCGCGGCTAAGGATAAACGAAACAAGAGTGGGTATAGTCTCTTTGCAGCGAATGGTTCAGAAATATCAACATATGGTTTCGCACATTTATCTCTCGATCTCGGTCTGCGTCGAGATTTCTCATGGAGATTTGTAATAGCTGATGTTACTAAAGTCATCATAGGTATAGATTTCCTTTCTCACTATAACATTTTAGTTGATTGTAGACACCATAAACTTATAGACAACACAACTTCATTAGCCACTGACGCTGTTCCTGTAAAGCCTAATGAAAGCGTTTCGTCTATCAAAACTAGCTGCTACAGTGACAATAAATATCAAGCTATATTAAAAATGTATCCTAATATTATAAGACCTGCTGGTAACCCTAGAGATTGTATGCACAATACAGTTCATTATATAAAAACTACTCCTGGTCCTCCAATTTCTAGCAGACCCCGCCGCCTACCACCTGATAAGTTACAGATCGCCAAACAGGAGTTTAACGAGATGATCAAGAATGGTACAGCACGCCCATCCGATAGCCCTTGGTCGTCAGCTCTTCACCTAGCACCAAAAAAGGACAACGGATGGCGACCATGCGGCGATTATCGAGCTCTCAATGCAAGAACAGTACCAGATAAGTACCCCATAAAACATATACACGATTTCAATCTAAACCTTTTTGGATGTACAGTTTTCTCCAAACTTGACCTTGTTAAAGCATATAACCAAATACCAGTCTATGAAAGCGATATATGCAAAACAGCCATAGTAACACCATTTGGTTTATACGAATTCCCAATGATGACATTCGGACTCAGAAACGCGGCCCAAACCTTTCAAAGATTTATTGACGAAGTCATCAGGGGCTTAGATTTCTGTTACGGTTATCTAGACGATATTCTTATTTTCTCTCGCAACCCAGAAGAGCATGAACGTCACCTTCATGAAGTTTTCAGAAGACTTAACCAGTATGGAGTGCTGCTGAACATTTCAAAATGCGTCCTCGGCACATCCCATGTAACCTTTCTTGGCTACGCTGTGTCCGCAGATGGAATCCGACCTCTTGACGAGAGAATAGAGGTAATCAAGAATTTTCCCGAGCCGAAAACTATGAAAGAGCTGCGGAGATTTCTCGGTATGTACAACTTCTACCACCGTTTTATACCTCACTCTGCAGAGTTGCAAGCTCCGTTGAACGAGATGCTTAAAGGATCCAGTAAAGGTTCTCAGCCTATATTGTTAGACGAGACACAACATCAGGCATTCGATAATTGTAAGAACGGACTAGCGAAAGCAGTTTTGCTAGCGCATCCAGACTCCGATGCCAAACTAGCCTTAGTAACCGATGCGTCGAGTACCGCTATTGGTGGAGTATTACAGCAGATGCGTGGTAATTTTTGGGAGCCTTTGGCATTCTTCTCTCGTAAGCTATCGCCTACTCAAATCAAGTACAGTCCTTACGATAGAGAACTTTTGGCCATCTACAAATCTATTCAATATTTCCGTCACATGCTAGAAGCTAGAGTATTTACAATCTTTACAGACCATCGCCCGCTAACACACGCTTTCCAAATCAACCGCGACAAATGTTCTCCCAGACAATTTAGATACCTGGATTATATCTCACAGTTTTCCACGGATATCCGTCACATTTCCGGTAAGGATAACATGGTGGCTGACACTCTCTCCAGGATTAACGATATCTCAGCAGGAGTAGATTTTGAAGCTTTAGCGAAAGAGCAGCAGTCTGACCCAGAATTAAAAACTTTATTAACTGAGGGAAGCTCTCTAAATTTAAAAGAGATCCGTATGCCCGGTTCCAAAATAAAGATATTTTGCGATGTAAATACTCCATTACCTAGACCTTATATTGTGAAATCGATGAGACAGCAAGCTTTTGAATCAATGCATGCACTCAGCCATCCCAGTGCTAACGCAACCATTAAGTTGGTAACACAGCGTTTTGTTTGGCCCGGAATCAAAAAAGACTGTCACGAATGGAGCCGAGCGTGCCTTTCTTGTCAACAAGCAAAAGTGACAAGGCATGTTTCATCTCCATTATGCTCATTCGCCTTACCTACTGCCAGGTTTCTCCACATACATATATACCTTATTGGCCCCTTACCTTACTCTAACGGATACAAGTATTGCCTCACAGCCATTGATAGATTTTCGCGATGGCCTGAAGCAATACCACTCACTGATATAACAGCAGAATCCACGGCCAAAGCCCTTCTAACAGGATGGATCTCGAGGTTTGGTTGTCCACTTAGTATAACCACGGACCGTGGTAGACAATTTGAGTCCAGCCTATTCAAATCACTCGCCTTACTGACGGGATCTCAGCACAAAATGACCACCGCTTATCATCCTAGTGCTAACGGAATAATTGAGCGACTTCATAGACAGCTTAAAGCAGCGATTATGTGCCACACAAATCAATACTGGACTGAATATCTACCTCTTGTATTATTAGGTATACGCAGTGCATATAAGGAAGACCTCCGTTTACCTGGTCAATTTTTTGAAGACAATAACCGTAGCAGCGTAACGGATATATCCGATTACATCTCGAGATTAAGGTCATTCGCCGCTCAAATTAGTCCCGTACCTGCAGCTCACCACACTCCAAAAAAAAAAATTTTATTTTCAAGGATTTAGAAACCGCAAACCAAGTATTTTTACGTCATGACGCTTTACGTACAAGCTTGCAACCTCCTTACACTGGACCGTACCAGGTTATTAAGAGAGGACAAAAGACTTTTCAGATATTAGTTAAAAATAAGAAAATAACTGTATCTATTGATCGCCTCAAGCCAGCTTACACTATTAAGTCAGACAGCAATATAGTAAACGACGAGCAACCTAGTATAAAAACTACACGGTCAGGTAGAAGAGTTCACTTTCCACAATACTATCGCCCGTAGTAACGGTCTCAGCGGGGGAGTGATGTGGGAAAATCTCGCCCACATTCTTAGTGGCACAGGCAGCAGCATCTTAGGCCCCGTGCGAAAGCGCATGCCCGGTGCGAGCATTTTTTTGTTTACGCATGACATTCGACATATATACGCTTAAGAGTTTTTGCATATTTTCCTGCTATATTTTCTTCTCCTCTTCGTAAATTAATGTGCCTTCTTGTGCTATATTCTTTATGCTTGTATGCTAATATACTGTAAAACTATTGTGTGATTATCTGTATACTTCTGATAAAAATGTGGACTCGAATATAAACATTATAACAGTAAGTGACTTTTATTTATAGTGATAGTGATATATTGTCGCGCACAGTGTGGTTCTAAAGGAATTTCCTAACGCGAACCTCAGGTTTTCCCAACACGCTACAGTATGAGATTCTTCAAGGGAAGGTTGAAAATTTTTTAAGGGGTCGGCAACATGCTTGCGATACCTGTAGGGTTGCAGGCGTTCATAGGCTACTGTGACCGTTTACCATCAGGCGTGCCATACGCTTATTAGCCACATTTTATTTGTATGTTATTCTTTTCAAAGAGTTTCTTAGGTACTCCATTGGTGGTATTTCATAAATATAATAGGGTCTAGACCGATCCTTAAACATTGTGTTTAAGGATCGGTCTATTATACTTACGAAAAATACCTTTTATTAAGTTTTTATGTTTGAGAATAGTGTTAAAAGTTTTTCGTCTACACTTTTATGTAGTGCCCAGTTAACAGTTTAATATACATTAGAGTGCAATAGTGTTGAAGTTTTATTTCTTAATGTGGTTGTCTATATTACTTGGGAATGAATTAACGAAATACATAAACCTTTATTTCATATTTTTGCAGATATAACTGTATTTAAGTTCTGTTCAGTCTAATATTAAGATAGCCTAAAAAACTATACTGTAAAAATGTGCATTCGAGGGACCCCCGTCAGGAAATAAGTTCCTTACGTTTTATCTTCAACTCGAATGTAATTCGAAATGAAATCTGTATATTTCAATACGCTGTAGAATAAAAAGAGACAGGTACAGAGGGAGAGAGAGAGAAAGACTTGCTCTTGTGCTCATTTACTTGTAGTAGGCTCGACCCAAACACGTACACACACAGCATAAGGCATTTCTTTACGTGACGATATCTACTAAATCGCACTATCCGTAAGCCACGTTCCAAAAATTCGTTCCAATAAAATTTATATAATATTATTGGCCGAGTATTGGACATTGTTTTGTCATATTTTTATTATGTGAGTCATATACAGTGCTAAAAGCTTCTACTAACTACCAGCTGCAGCAATGGTCTGGAGACCGTTATCTCGCGGTATGTGATAAAAAGCGGGAAGAATCAAAACCGCAATCCACAGATAATTAACAATGTCTATTATAATTAACCAAATATTTCCGAATAGACTTGTATTCATAGAATTCCAAATAGCAAAGCTATATACCTCAAGAAACCTGCCATCTTGGAGGCTACTTACTTCCTGTGTATTTCTCCGTAGTAAAACTACCTATATCAATTCAGTATTATAGCCAACTCTGACAAAAACTGGCAAAATAAAAGAGGAGAAATATAATAATATTTAATGTCAGTAGTTGAAAAAGTTCTCCAAACTTGTTTCAAAACAGCTATAAAATTTATTTAATTGGTTTTGCTCTATAAGCTGCGAATAAAATAACTATTAACTGACGTTAATAATCATTTTATTATGTTAGTAAAGAATTATTATTTATTATATTTGACGACGTTGTGGCGTAGCGGTAGCGAAACCTTAAACGCCACAGGTCGCGGGTTCGAGTCCCGCTCGGAGCATAATATGTTTGTATTGACCATGCAAGCATATTTTCCGGTCTGGGTGTATTTGTCCTTGTCATTGTGAATGTTTCCGGACCCCGACACAGGATATTACTATTCTAATGAGGGCCGTTGAGTGTGCAGCGTTTATTTATTATTTATTATTATTATTTTTTTGGTCGTTAAAAGTAAAAGTTGTTATATTATCACCAAGTATATCGTTTATATAGTTACCTCTTGATCCTTACTAATCTAAATCTGATATTATAAATGCGAAAGTAACTGTTTTTATGTCTCTCTGTCTGTTTGTCGCGCTTTCACGCCAAAATTACTAAGCCGGTTTAAATGAAATTTGGTACACAGATAGTCTATAGCCTGAGAAAGGACATAGGCTTCTTTTTAATGCAAAAAATGGGGGATGGTTCAGAGTTTGTATTAAAATCGTTTGTATTAAAATTCACGAGGGCGAAGCCGCTGGCAGAAGCTAGTTTAATATATTACGTTTTCCGGAACCACTAATCGTTTCTATAATATCCTTTAGCGGGATTGCTTGATGAGATGCTTTAATGCCGCCAAAATTTATTTATTTTTAAGAAGCCCGGGGTGATGCAAAATGTTATTATGAACATGTCTAAAACGAGTCAAAAGAGGAAAGGGCAGTTGTTACGACTAGCTTCTTGTGTATTTAAAAAATATAATTAGAATATAAATAAAAAGCTTTCTGTCTCGACATGATAATTTTTATAAGAGAAACGGGAACCAGCTTATATTTCAAAATATTAAAATTCTCATATTCATAATAACGTATGTTCATAGCCTTAGTAATCAGTGAGAAAATAAAAATATGTCATCGCAAAACTCATGTTCGTCTAATGAGAGATTTTTGTATAGAAATGAGTGGTATAAAGATCCGCAAAGAGACGCACTTCCGGTTCAAAAAGTTTATATGACTTTTTTCATTTATCCTTTTAGTGGTTCAGTTCAGTTCAACATCAATTACGTATTACAGTGTTTTTAACCGATTTAAAAAGGGGAGAGTTCTGGCTATCCTAAAAAAACAAATCATTTTGAGTAGTGACCAAAAAAAAAGTTTAAAGAAATTTCACCCACAGGCTCTGGTCCTGGATACGCTCCGTTCAATCACCAGGACTCTTTCGCCTTCACCCTTCCTGGGCCTGAATTGAACCATAAATACCACATAGTACCATCGGAATGGCCAGTCACCGCTCTATTATTTAAAACAACAACTAGTCACTACTACAGCTATGCTACGATACTGAATACATAATATTATGTTATTTTATGTTATGTTATGTTATGTTGTGTTATGTTATGTTATGTAATAATATATTAAAGGCTACAAATCTAAAGTAATTAGTTATATTACTACAGATACATACAAAGTAAAAAAATCATCAATATTTTCCTGATTAGCATATAAAAGCCGACAAATGATTTGAAGGAAATCCTAAAAAATACTGAACAGAAATTTTTAAACTGTATAAAATATTAAATTATTTTACAGAGCCATCTCAACTTTTAAAAGATTATTAAAAAGTGAACGCAACACAGCAGGTTTATTTTAGGCGCCACCAGTTTCAACCTCGAGGCATACAAACAGCGCCATCTATGTATATTACTTACAAGCTTTCTGAAATAATTTTCAGGGCTGTTTTACTTGACTTAAGAGTTTTCACGTAGGGGGCGCTATACAGGGTATAAGAAGTTTTAAGGCAAATTTAAAGAAAAGGTAAGGCGAACCATCTTTTAAAGTAGATAATGGACGCAAATAAGCAATACCATGTCAACTCACACGAATGTCATTTCGAGAAAAACGCGTTTGAAAATTTTGAACAACTTACTTTATATGATTTTTTTTAATGTATTTGTCAAGTTTTTGGCAATTTCAGATTTCTGTAAGTTATCTTACTTATTTTCACAAAAAATAAGTACACAAACTGCATATTTGGTATATAATATAACCCAAAACGTTTAACATAATACATAAATTGCATGGTTAAGAAATAGCTTTTGTAGAAGTTTTAAAGCTTAAAACCCTACAAATATTAAAGAAAAATGTTCTTCAGCCATTTACCAACACTTCTGCATATATAACTCAGTTATTACAATTTTGTGGGTTGACATGGTATTGCTTATATGCGTCCATATATTGAAAAAATAACAAGTTTTATGTGGAAAATAAAAGGTTCAAAAACACTAAAAAGTGGCATTGGCTCGGGAAAAGTTGTGGTATAAAAGCATTTGTAGACGGAGTATTACGTAGAGTTTTTATATAGTATGGACCGACTCTTCCACACAGACAAAATGTTATACACTCGTTAGTGTCCTTTCGTAAATTAAACGCCAACGCAATGGAACTCTAGGACACGGTAACTTCATTCGATATTCCTTTATGAATTGTACAATGTAACCGAATAAAGTTAGCGTGCATTGGTGTAGAATTTTTACCAGGAGTCTTAGACATTTTGCCTGTGTGGAAGAGGCAGTCCACAGTATATAAAAGTTAAGAGCTCGTCTATTGACGTTGTGAAAAGTATATAGTAAATATATGTCTTTGTTAACTTAGCAATCCCACTCTAGATTCTGTTGAGGCTTTCTTCAAAATCTACTTTATTATTTTATGAAGGATTCTTCGATTGATTTTGTTATTAACCTCTGTCACAGCAGAGATTATTCCACTAGTGCACTTAGTTACACTGGTGGTAGGTCTTTTCTTGCAGGAGGCCAGCTAGGTAGGACACCACCGCAGTGTCAAATATTCTGCCGCCAAATAGTAGTGCTTAGGCATTACTGTGTTCCGGTTTGAAGGACACTGTACGCTAGTAAAATTACTGAGCGGACGAGACTTAAGAACTATTATCTCGAGGTTGACAACGCGTGAGATAAAAAAAAAAAATTAATAATTCAATAATACTGATAATGACTCCAAATGGGCATTTTATATTTATGGAACATTAAATGACTAAAATACTTATACTAATATTTCGGACATAATACATAATTATTGTAGACGATTTTAAACTTACTCAAAATAAGTTATTTGGATTTATATGGAATTTATCACTACTGACGTCAGAGGAGTCGGATTGAGGTTTTCAACTTGTTTAAAATATAAATTACAGTTGAAAATATTTTGAATCACCGTCAATCATTGCTAAGACGCGTCGAAGGTGATTTATGAAACTACTGACAGCTACTTAAACAAGTTTTAAGTGTACATCCCAAGAAAGCTCTTAATTTTTCATTGCTATTTTGTCTTAAAGATCTTATTTAAGTTTAATGCTTTATACGCTGAAAAAATATTACTTGGTACTTCGTTTAGTTAGTCAGATAATTGATATATTAGTTATTATCACAAAATGCTAACCAAACTGAACTAGAAAAAAAAAATCTAAGTTAGTCTTAATCGGCAAGGACATGCCTGTTACATGCGTTTTTACTATTAATTATTGACAATTAATATTGCGAATATTTGATTAATTTCTACTATTAAAAGATTGTTAACAAATTATACATCGCCGTACTGCGTATAGCCATATACATACATAATATAGCCTTTTTTGCAATATTTTACTTAACTGAGCACGCGGCTCCTCTCGCTATATGTAGTTTTTTGATGAATCCACGTGAACCCATCATTTTTCTTGATGAAAAGTATTCTATATGACATTAGGTAATAAGGTATGTGGGTACCCAATTTCATCCAAATTTGTCGAGTCGATTTAGCGTGAAAGAGTAACAAACAAACATTCATACTCACAAACCTTCACTTTTATATTATAGTAGGATCATAGTAGGCCTTAGAAAGTAGGATAAGAATAGGAAATAGGATGAAAAATTAAAAAAACATATTTCAATATTGAATACGTAAATTCACTATATTTACATAAATACTATTTTATTAATGTTTTCCTAAAACATACATAATATACAGAATACTTTAATATACAGTGTGTCGACAAAGCTTTCGGCGAAGCAAACATAAATTGTGCAGAATAGTATAGCAAGAATAACGTAGACGACACACCTGCGCTCGCCGGTAGTTCGTGACACTAAACTGCGATATTTATATCTATTCCATGTTGGAAATACTATGAATAGAAGTCAACAGATACTGCATATATACTGTACAAATTCATAGTACGTTATCGTAATATTGTTTTTATTAAACTATCTTGACAGTTCCCTCATTACCATAAACCGTAAAACCGTACACGGGGCATGTGCATGGAGCTACTAGCAGGCAGGGTCCTCTCAATGACGACATTAAGCTATCATACGGCCCACCTGATGATAAGCGCTTGTAACAAAATTAGTAGGTGCCACTCAAGCGTTGCCAACCTGTTCGGTTCTTAAATATTCTATGCCCAGTAATTTCATTAGCTAAAATGACCTTCAAATTGGAACACAGTAATGCCAAAGACACTACTGCTTTGCGGTAGAATATTTGAAACTGTGTTGTTACCACGAAGCTGACCTTATGCAACAAAAGACCTACCACCAGTGTGACTAATTGCTCCGGTGCAATAATCTCTGCTGTGACAGAGATTACCCTAACAGCGGGCGATAGAGTTATCGACGCCCGACATATACATTTCTATAAAAAAAAAGTTGCAATTTTCTTTTATAAACGGGCCCCAAATTTTTGCGAAGGCCCCAGCACGACTTATGACGGCTCCATATGGTGGATAATATACGTCAGACCAGTTTGAAGGTTCACCGTAGCCTTATATGTATGTGTTACCAAACTCTCCTTGGCTAGAAAAGTATTAAGGAGGAGAAAGAAGAATGAAAGGTGATGGAGGGAGTTGGATTTTTTGTATCCGGTACTCTCTTTTATCGCACAAATCGTTGCGGATGCTCGGGGCAGATGATTGCATTGATCTTACAAATATCTGTTTCGGTCAAAGCGTTTGTTTCTTTGTCTCCCCACTCTGCCTCGGGGAACACGTTAAGCTGTCAGCCCCGGTTGTTATCATATAACATCTGATAATAATCGTTAATTCTTGATAAGTAAATTGCTCTGATCTAATGTTTTACTTATTCGTCCTTACGGTTACGGATGTCAGACGGCAATCGCTCTGTGTAAAAACTAGTAACCTGTCAAATCCAGACAAGAATAATAAGCAGACCCTGGGTAAATACTCGTATAATACCGGGAAAAATGATAGGAAGAAGAAAACTCTTGAAAACAATAGTCTGAAACGGCTCTTATATGTTTACGGTTTAAAAACACATTTTAGTATTTTAATATTTTCATTCCGTGCCATCAAATATAATATGCGTGACGCCGCAACATTATTTTCGTATTTTAACGTAATCACGTAGGCGTAATGTTGTATATGTATTAAATTAACTGAAATATATTAATTTATGAATTAATGATATAAATTTGATTTTAAAATATTATTGTAGACTATAATTATTTTATTTAAGAACTATATTCAACGTGGATTTCTTGACTTACTATTGACATATTCGTGTGCATTTAGTAATAAAGTAACAGCCTGTTAATGTCCAAAGGGCAAATGCCTTCTCTCCTGTTAAGGAGGAGGATTAAGAGGTTAATCCACAACGCTGCTCCATTGCGGATTGGCGGATATACATATCTCAGAATATGTATGTTTCCTCACGATGTTTTCCTTCACCGTTAGGCGCGAGATGCATTTGAAAGACAAATTAAGCTCTTAAAACCCAGAGGTGCTTGCTCGGATTCGAACCCGTGACCTTCACGTGAGTCTACGATTTTTTATTCAGTGGGTCATCACTTTACTAGTAACGACGTTAACACTGGCCGGCCGGCCAGCCCATTTGCTGGGAGGAAGAAGGTTCTACTAAATCTGTGGCTCTACTACTACTAATCAATTAATTTGATAATAGCTCTTATAAATACTACAAAATAATATCAAATTTCAGACAGGTAAAATATTTTAACTGCATAATTCCCGGCGTCGAGATGTGACGACCCCATCGCCCGCTGTTGTGGTAATCTCTGTCACAGCAGAGTTTATTCCACCAGTGCAATCAGTCACACTGGTGGTAGGTCTTTTGTTGCAAGAGGCCGGCTAGGTAGGTACCACCGGAGTGTCAAATATTCTGCCGCCAAATAGTAGTGCTTAGTAGCAGCCATTACTGTGTTCCGGTTTGAAGGGCACTGTACGCTAATGAAATTACTGGGCAGAGGAGATTTAAGCACCAATATCTCGAGGTTGGTAACGCGTCAGTGGCACCTACTTATGGTGATACAAGCGCTCATAGGCTACGGCAACCACTTACCATCAGATGGGCCGTATGATTGTATGCCAACTTAGAACATAAAAAAAAAATCTCAAGTGGTTCTTGAGTCAAGACACTAATGGTTTCAGACTTATTGAGGTCCCTAATAATATACCGTGAACCCAAAATTAATATTTACATTGTTACATAATCCCGGATCGCCGGACCCGAGAAACAATCTGCGGGATTACGTGGAATATTAAATGTCCCACGGGCATTTATTACGGTGCGTAAATTCCGTCACAAATAGCCGTCATGTAGATATTGTCACTAGAAATTTGTCACGTCACTAACGACTGGAACAATTAGCTTCAGTGGCTTACTATAATTTATCCTACTAATATAAATGTGAAAGTTTAGACGTTTGTTACTCAATCACGCACTACTAAACTACCGCACGAATTTCCATGAAATTTGGCACATAAGATACTTTTTATCCCAGAAAAATTTTAGGTTCTCGTGAGATTATCAAAAAACCTACGCCACATAAGGTATTCTAAGTAAGTTGAAAATTGGGAAAGATGCGTTTTATGGAATATTATTTACTTACAAGTGATTAATTTCTCTCTGGAGCTTTTTCTAAAAATCTGCTATCAGGTACCATGTCTGTGCTTGTTCTTGTGTGTATTTCAGGACTCCCGACACAGGGTATTACTTATCTAATGGGGGCCGTAGAGTGTGTAGCACTTATATAAACTCTAAATGGATATTACATAATATTAAAACGTTACTTTTTTATGTGACTAATTTGGCAAGCAAGCAAACGACCCACCTGACGGTAACCAGTAGCCACATGAGAGCTTGGAACACCCTACATTTGTAGGTGTGACTCACGCGTTGCCAACGAGAGTTATTGGTTCTTCAATCTCCTTGTCCCAGTAATTTCACAAGCTACAGTGTCATTCAAACAGAAACACATAACTGACACCACAGTGGTATCTAGCTAGGAGGCCTTGCGCAATAAAAGGCCTGATTTTTTTCTTTACCTTAATAGGCTATTATGAGAAAACATTTCATTAAGTAAATCTTCCGGGGATTTTAAATTGCACTCAATGAAGTCTTAAATAATCTGTTAATGGGGCGATATAAATTTGAAAAGGATCAGGGTCTGTGCGTCGTTAGCAGCCATTAAAGTTATTTATATTATTTTTGAATCTCATTCTAATACCTTCTGTATTTCATTCCATATTTCTCCATATTTTTTTCTTGGAAAAATCAAATTACTTGCTCTGTGAAGAACTTTGCCTGCGGCTCTGTTTGTATATGTTAAAAAACAAAGCTATTATAAGAATCCAACAAAAGACAAGAAAAACATGCCTTTACCTAGCATCTGATTGGAGCGGGAATTGGAGCCGCGATCATTGGCGTTTAAGCCACATTCGCTTTCAATACACAAGGACGGTCGTCAAATAAAGATGTATCCTTATCAGCAGCGGTAATATGACATAACAGACAAATACAATTAAAAGTTAAACAGAGAACTTTCTTTCACTTCTTCATTCTCATTTATCATAAGTTGTCAACCAAGCATACACCGGATCGTAGACGGTTGTCGTAGCCTATTAGCGCGTGCAACCCAATTGGTTTGTAGGTCTCACTCACGCGTTACGAGCCCCGAGATTTTGGTTCTTAAATCAACTTTGCCCTGTAATTTAACTAGCTACAGTGTCCTTCCAATCACAACACGTAATGTAAAATACATTACTGCTTTGCGGTAGAATATCTAAAACTGCGTTGGTACCTACCTACCTCGTCTCTTGCAATAAAAGGCCAACCATCAGTAGTAGTTCAACGTCGATTTATTCGTTATTATTAGTTTTTACTATTTATTGTAATAAATAAACAAGACTTTAGCTTTTCATATCATAGTAAATACTTCACTGTCTATAAATACGGCTATGCGTCAGTGACAGGTATGCTGAAAAATTGTGATCGAAATTAAAATGTGCAAACAAAGAACTAACAGCAGGTAAATATTTTCAAATATTTATCTTTTCCGGCCACAAAGCGAAACAGTACTTTTGTTATTTTTGTGAAAATATTTGGGTATAAATCATCAAATTGGTCTATCCACACCAAAAACGTAGCGCCGTACTCCTACAGAGCCGTATTAAGTCATGCTGGTATCCTTTTTAAACACAAAAATTTGGCACTCCTTTATAAAAATAGGCTACAAAATGAGCTGTTTCTTTTTTATGTTAAGGAATATG
The DNA here is from genome assembly GCA_023373885.1 of Hestina assimilis. Lineage (NCBI taxonomy): Eukaryota > Metazoa > Arthropoda > Insecta > Lepidoptera > Nymphalidae > Hestina > Hestina assimilis. Next base: position 2,245,787 of record CM041751.1, read on the forward strand.
TCATCATTTAGGAGTCCCTGCCTTTCAGGAACCCTTGGCACGTGACCGTGTGCCCCTAATAGTAAGGACAGAACTACTCTATTACTAAGTGTATAATATTTCTTTATTCAAGTAATATCACATACGTTCAACAGGGTGCTTACCATGAACTCTTATTGGCATTCAAATGACAATATTTGCCATTAATTAATGCCAGAATTGAATTGGATTGAATTTTTACTAAAAGTTCATGGTATGCCCGCAGATATGATTGAAATTTTTCATGTTGCGGTTTTGTTTTAGGGATTCGGGAACCGATTATGAGCATTATAAACATTTTTTCTTGATAGAAAAAATTGCGGATTGCAAAAAAATATTATAGAAATGTGATTCGAAGCTATTCGAAGATATTTATGACGACGTTGGGGCGCAGCGGTAGCGAACCTGCCTTAAACGCTATAGGTAGCGGGTTCGATTCCCGCTCGGAGCATAATATGTTTGTATTGACCATGCAAGCATATTTTCGGTCTGGGTGTATTTGTCCTTGTCATTGTGAATGTTTCCGGACCCCGACACAGGATATTACTATCCTAATGGGAGCCGTTGAGTGTGCAGCGTTTATTTATTTATATTTATTTATTTATTATTATTTAAAGTTACAATGACACGAGGAAGACGTGTTTAAATTTTTACCAACGTACTGTGGTAGGTAGCCGCACGTGACCAGACACCCTTTTTAACGCATTTACGCACACACCTAGTAGTGAATAGTGGTAGTGTGGGACTCAGAGCTCGCTAATCGAGCTAAGTACTAAATACTATAACCTAACGATCAGCCTGCACTATAGTGCGATGCCACCGGTTCCCTTGCGCAATCAACCGTGACGCTCCGGTTTTGATTGTCAATAAAGGGAGCTCTAAAACTCTGATACCAAAATTATTTACCAACACAGACACAAGGTTAACTAATAGCAAGAAGAAGAAGATGGCCTTAAATATTTAACAATGCGCCTTCACATCTACGATGATGCGACATTCTCCAGTCTCTAAGCGTCGAGTTTCTTAATGCAGTGCATTTTAAAGTGACACAACTTTTGAATTTTTAACTGTTCCCTGCGTCTGAATAGAAGTCGTTCTTACATTCAAATCGAGCTTTGAATTTTTGTTCACAAGGTGATATTTACCTAATCATAACATATATTGTAAATGCGAAATTAAGGCGACTGCACTCCGTTAACGCAAGAGTTGCAAATTCGATCCTGATCCCCTTGGGGTCTGTCGTACCCACTCCTAGCGCAAGCTACGAGTTTAATTGTAGGGACAGGCTATTAGTATGACATGAAAAAGAATTACCAATATTCTTTGTAAACAAAAAGTGATAAAAATATACTATTTGTCAATCCAATCCAATTTTACCGGCGTGACCCCGTCGCCCGCTGCTGGGATAACCTCTGACACAGCAGAGATTATTCCACCAGTGCAATCAGTCATACTGGTGGTAGGTCTTTTCTTGCAAGAGGCCGGCTAGGTAGGTACCACCGCAGTGTCAAATATTCTGCCGCCAAATAGTAGTGCTTAGGCAATACTGTGTTCCGGTTTAAAAGGCGCTGTACGCTAGTGAAATTACTGGGCAGAGAAGATTTATGAACCAATATCTCGGGGTTGGCAACGCGTGAGTGGCACCTACTGATGGTGCTGCAAGCGCTCATTGGCTACGGCAACCACTTACCATCAGGTGGGCCGTATGCTTATTTGCCAACATTTAACATAAAAAAATTTTAATAAAAATCCAGATGATAAGCTATCTATGTGCTAAATTTCTTCACAATCCTTTAAGCCATTTATTATATTGAGTAACAAACATCTAAAAATAAATTCCAATTGGATACGCCCTGCAATTGGTACGTTTTCAATAATCCCACAGAAGCCTAACATTCTTCCAGGATAAAAAGTTCCAACATCCAAGCAAAAATCTGGTAGCGAGTCTGCCTTAAATTTCGACGGTTGTGGATTCGATTCCCGCTCGGGGATATTAGTATTGATCTTATAAAAATCTGTCTCGGTTTGGGAGTATGTCCTTGTGAGTCTCTCCACCGTGTCTCGGAGAGCACGTTAAGCTGGCGGTTCCGGTCGTTTTTACAGCATCTGATAATAATCGTTAACTCTTGATTAAATAATTTGGTCTCACTCAATAAGTTACGGTTAAGGTTCGCCCTTAGGGTTGCGGAGGTCAAATAGCAATGGCTGCTTGTAAAAACTAGTAACCCTTCAAATCCGGATAAGAGAAAAAAGCAGAGCCTGGAAAAAAATACCGGGATTAATCAAAAAACCAAGGACCTATCTACATATATCTAGGAGGTAGGAATGTATTTAGTACATACGCATCGTAAACCTAATAAAATAAGTTAAAAGCGTTGATAAGTGTACTTTTCCTTTGTACAAATTAAAAATATATTGTTATCATTTTGTTTGTATTTTGTTTCACATAACATACATATCAATTAATAGTAAATAGCGGTTTCTAGATAAAGGACGGGGAGGTTCGGGTGATAATACACATGTGTTTTTAATAAAAATATTATTTATTTAAAGGCGTCGGGATGTGACGACCCCATCGCCCGCTGTTGGGATAACCACTGTCACAACAGAGATTATTCCACCAGTGCAATCAGTCACACTGGTGGTAGGTCTTTTGTTGCAAGAGGCCGGCTAGGTAGGTACCACCGCAGTGCCCAATATTCTGCCGCCAAATAGTAGTGTTTAGGCACTACTGTGTTCCGGTTTGAAGGGCATTGTACGCTAGTGAAATTACTGGGCGAACGAGATTTAAGAACTAATATCTCGAGGTTGGCAACGCGTGAGTGGCACCTACTAATAGTGCTGCAAGCGCTCATAGGCTGCGGCAGCCACTTACCATCAGGTGGGCCGTATGCTTGTTTGCCAACTTCTAACATTAAAAAAAAAAAAAAATTTTTACTTGTTTCCTAGGATGAGCACAATTTTGTGCTTTTGCTACTAAATATGAGGTAAATAATAAAAATGTGTGTCTACCACAAAGAAATATATATATATTCATTTTATTGTGTGTAAGGATCGTAAATAAAATATCGGCTTTTGAACTGATTTCAAAAAGAGGAAGTTCAAAAGGCATATTCATATAAAAATAACAAATTAAAGTCTTTCTATTTTATTTTATATAATTATATATATAGTTGTTAAGTAAACGAAACAATTGAATTTTTTCTTACTTTTATTTACATTTCATTACAGTGGATAAAGTTAATAAATAAAATAAAATCTCCAAGTTAATAAAGGCTGTTATTATTAATAATTTTAAAGATGGCTTCATGTACGTAACTATTATATTTATGTCAAATTAGTACTAATCATGTAAGCGTTAAGGTGACTACTTAAAGTTACTTGAATTCCATGCAAAAACTACTGAACCAATTTGAATGGGCTTATAACTATATTAACACACAAGGTACTTTTTATCCCGGAAAAATGTTTGGTTAGGTAAAAAGTTTAGTTATATAAAATGAAATAATATATTTTAAAATTTCTATTGAAGTAATAAACAAAATCTATCTATATAACAATGTAATACCTACATATATATGGACGCAAATAAGCAATACCATGTCCACCCACACGAATGTCATTTCGAGAAAAACGCGTTTGAAAATTTTGAACAACTTGCTTTATATGATTTTTTTATGTATTGGTCAAGTTATTGGCAATTTCAAGATTTATGTAAGTTATTTTACTTATTTTCACAAAAATAAGTATTCAAACTGCATATTTCGTATATAATATAACCCAAAACGTTTAAAAAATACATACATTGCATGATTAAAAAATGGCTTTTTAGAAGTTTTAAAGCTTAAAACCCTACAAATATTAAAGAAAAGTGTTCTTCAGCCATTTACCAACACTTCTGCATATATAACTCAGTTTTTTCAATTTTGTGGGTTGACATGGTATTACTTATTTGCGTCCATATATACATATAATTTTAAGACATTCGAGAGTGTAACTTTTTAAGATAAAAATAATTTAAAAAATCCTATCTTACTTTGAATCAATTCGTCCCCAAACTCCCCTTATCAACATTGTGGTTAGATATCAAATATATATTAGACCCTTCTCTTCGCTATTACATTACAAATCAAGAGCTATTACAAGTTTGCCTTGTAACAATGACGGACTTCGCCAACGATCCCGCAGTTAACAATCTCCGGGATTACCTTCGGATACGCAGTGTTCATCCAAATATTAACTATGGTAAGTAAAACATATTTCAAATAAATACCAGTCAAGTGCGTTGTGGACCACCCACAGTTGATATAGGATTCCGCAGCTTGGTTATCAAGAATCTTAAGACACTTGAGAAATATTAACGAATTAAAATCGACCGCAAAAATAAGTTGGTAATTTCATAGTAATTATTAAAAGTAATAAGAAAAACAAAGATAGTGGAACAGCTTATATATCTCTAAAATTTGTAGACCTATCTTTTTCAAACCAAATGTGGTTGAAATTTTATAGGATTTTCTACAGGCTCAAATTTTTCCAGAATTTTAAATCTCATAGTTCAAGAGTTGGAGGGGGGGACACAATTTTTATGACTTTAAGAGCTAATATCTCAACAACTACTGACTTCATCAAAAAAGCCAAAATCTAACATCCTTATCATTTTGAAAAACCTATCCAAACATATCTCACAAGTTGGCATATATTGAGATTTTTTTTTCAACACTCATTCACATGTATGGACTGCTACCCTTAATTCTTATATATTTTAAGATTTCATTACAAAATCGTTGTGCGGTTCATAGATTACACCTATTTAGTAAATTTCGTATAGATAGAGCCAATGGTGTCCGAGTAAAATGACTGTGACATACGGACGGACAGACGAACATGACGAAACTATAAGGGTTCCGTTTTTGTCATTTGGCTACGGAACCCTAACTAGATTTTGCCAGTGGCTTCGCCCGCGTATATAACGTTTTTCTGAAACCCTCTCCTCCCCTTTACAAACTTGGAATTTCACATTTATTTATATACTAAGTTTTAATCTTGTAGCTCTAAAAATGACGATTACCACTTACAAGCCTTTTACACATTAAAAAGTAGCCCATGTCCTTTCACAGTCTCTAGACTATATGTGTACCAAATTTCATTTAAATCGGTTCAGTAGTTTTGGCATGAAAGAACGACCGAGAGACAGAGTTATTTATCGAACCTGCGACTCTCGCGTTAATGGAGTCAGCTCTTCTACCGTTGAGCTATTGAGGCTTGATTGAGAATTCATATAAAAAACATTTGAACGATTTTATTTGTGTTGTTTCAGATGAGTGCATTACCTATCTAAAACGTCAAGCTTCCGAGCTAGGTCTTTCCGTGCAGGTGTATGAGCTTGTACCTAAGAAGCCAGTACTGCTGATGACCTGGGAAGGCTTGCAGCCTAACCTGCCGAGTGTTCTTCTCAACTCGCATATGGATGTCGTTCCGGTTTTTGAGGTATTTAGTGTAATTTTTGTACATATAAAAACTTAAAAAGGTGGCAAACAAGCAATGCGTCTGATGGTGAGCATTACTATGGTCTATGCTACCTTTTATCATTGAGAAAAGAGGGGGGCAGGGTAGTTTTTGATTAAAAATCTATGAGAGAGCAATACTTTCTCATGCCGACAATATCAACTCCTCAATAATACCTATATAGGGATCCTTAAATATTGTTGATAAAAATAAATATTTGGTGATCATTTTTATTAATTCCACCAGAAAAGTTGGACATATCCGCCATTCGAGGCTCGTCTCGTTGACGATGTTATTTACGGTCGAGGAGTTCAGGACATGAAGTCGATTGGTATTCAGTACATCGAAGCTATCAGACGACTGAAGAATAAGGGAACGAGGCTCAAGAGTACTGTACATTTGACATTTGTACCTGGTAAGATGTTAAGAATAATGTATAATATAAAATTCTCGTGTCGCTGTGTTTGTTACCAAACTCCTCCAAAACGGCTTGACCGATTTTTATGAAATTTTTGTGTATATCGGATAGGTTTGAGAATCAGTCAACATCTATAATTCATACCCCTCAGTACTAAGGGTGGTCCACCCCAATTTTTGTTTTTTAATTATTTGGACAATTATTTTTTATTATGTGCCATTAAAAATAAATATTATAACCCTTAATTTTTCCCTCTTCTACCATTAAACCCTATTTTTAATAGCTATATTAGTAATTCAATAATTTTTCACTGGTGTCACTTCTGTTAAGAATTAGACTCAGTTAGTGGGCGCTGCTATCGGGTGCCAAATTTCTTTTTGGAACAGGACAACGTCTGCTGGGGCCACTAGTACCTATAAATTAAAACCAAAAATTTACTATTGACAGGCTTGATACAGACAAAATGTCAAACACACGCTAACTTCATTCCGTTATGTTACATGCTTGTGAATAACTTCGTTTCGTCGCGTTGGTGTGGCAATTACTAAGGAGCACCAGTGAGTCGAGGAAGGGCCTGTATATAAGGTTTTATATAAAGTAAAACTAAATTCTATTTAGTTCATCTTTCATACAAGATCCATTGTAATAATGTCAAACCCCTAATTGTGTGTAAAATTATTCTAGAAATGATTGTGTACAGTTATTGCCTTTCACTTTTTATAAAAAAAAACTATTGCTACAGGAAATGTTGATTCTGACGAAAAGTTGGCAAAGCTTTTCTGTAGGTTCTCACTTTAACAAACTTATACTTGGCACTTAGTTTGAGTTATATACCTAATTTTTGCCAACGTTTCGTAATTAGGCACCTTTATTGCAATACAACTAAATGGTTCCGAATACAAAATGTCATCCCCTATTTCACCTTCTTGTACTTCGTTTTTTGTTTGTCCTACATTTTTCTGAGATAAAAAGTTTTAGTCCAGATAACAATCTATACCTGTGGCAAGTTTATCAAAATCCGTCTAGCTGTTTTTCCGTGATTGAGTAACAAACACCCAAACATACAAACTTTCACATTTATATAGTATGATAGTTTGATCTACTTATGATATGAACATCTATAACATATTAAGGACACCGTTGTGGCGTTGTGGGTAGCGAGTCTGCCTTAAGCCTCGACGGTTGCGGGTTCGATTCCCGCTCGGAGCAGATGTTTGTATTATTCGTACAGGCATGTTTTCCGGTCTGGTTGTGTTTGTCCTTGTCATTGTGAATGTTTCCGGACCCCGACACAGGATATAATTATCTTAATGGAGGCCGTTGAGTGTGTAGCGTTTATTTATTTATTTATTATAACAGAGGAAGAAGTGGGCGGCAGAGAAGGTATGGGTACATTTGTGAAGTCAGAACATTTCAAGAAGTTGAACGTTGGTTTCGCACTCGACGAAGGTCTGGCCAGCGCTGAAGACTATGTCGTGGTATACAATGGAGAAAGAAGCATTTGGCGTAAGTATAAATTCTATGATTGTGTGACGATTACAATGCAATTGCTATAACTATATGTATTTTTATGGAAAGAAGTGCTTACGGGTAGTGTGATTTAGTAGATGTCGTCATGTAACGAAATGCCGTATGCTGTGTTGTGTGCGTGTGTGTATCGAGCCTACTAAAAACAATGAGCCCACGACCAAGTGAGTGAGTGGGCTACGTTCGCGGTCGCGACACTAATTAGATATCTAACTGTAAGTTTCCAATGCCGAAAAAAGATATTTCGGAATATGAATAACAATAGTATCGTTGAAATAAGAGCTAAACGAAAAGTGAATAGTTATGTTTATATTTCATGCATTCCCTATTTTTCTCATGACAGATCTAAAGGTAACCTGCCCGGGGAAGTCTGGTCACGGCTCGCTCTTGCTTTCCGACAACTGCGGTGAAAAGGTTAGTCCATTCTGTTTTGATATCGTGATACTGTTAGACTAATAATAATGTGTGGTTTCTGAATTTCATAGTATTATATATTACTATGAAATATTGTATAATATTATTTTGCTCTTTATACTTATTTTTTATTTTCGAAGTTATACTTCTTTTGGCGCATTAGGGAAAAATGATGAGAGTAAATTTCTACGATGCGCGCCCACACCGTCACAAAGAACCGACACCCTGAAGTTAGCTATAGTCAACATTTTTTTGTGATATTTAAATAAACTTTATTTAACTAGATAATGCGTTATAATTAAACTTTCAATGTATTAAATACCTTTTTTCTATTGTTAGTGTCGTTTTTACTACAAACGTAGAATAAGGCGAAAGATAAAATTTTTAAGAAGATTTTTATCTTGTTACGCCAAAGAAGTATAACTTCTAACGCGTGTACATAAGTAAACACACACTTTTTTTATATGCAAGTGTAACGTCGAGGGCATCACGTGTTTATTGACGATCCAAGAGAGGAGGAGGACAAAAAAAATAAGAGAGTGGGAATTTATACCGTCCTTTCTTCTCGTTGATATTCTGAGGAGGCCCTATTCATTCCGAAAACACCATGGCTCCATTACTATTTTTAACAAATTAAAATATAATTAAAACCTTCACAAAAGCTAAAACAAATGGGACAACTTAAAACCAATAACTTTAACAGGTTTCCTGTGAAATGAATCTAACACATTTCAAAATACAAATTTAACACTCAGCAAATAATCACAGAGAATATTGTTAGCGTATTATAAATCGATTTAATTAAACGACTGGCGTTGTTCCAAGCAGTTTGTACGCTCCCCACGAGATAACTTTATGTAACTTGAACATTGATCTATTTAACACACAGTTGTGTTTAATCAAGTGACAAATAGTATACACATTTGGTGGTTAAATCGACCGATAATTTTGTCGTTATCGAACAATGTATGCACATTTCTATAGATTTCTTATGACTTAACAATTAGTCACTTTCTCTCTCACACACACACACACACACATAATTATAGTTCACGTGTTCATCTTATGGTTTGTATACATTTTAAAATTGTATAAGCTTTATATAAAGCTTTATGTTTGAAACTGTTTTGAAGGCGAGCGCTGATGTCTATAACGAAGGTATAACTTTTGTGGTATCACCGTTCCCTACAACGAGTTACATATGTACTATGGTCAAAAATAAATACTTTTTTTATTATTATTATTAATACATTTTACAGCAATTGTTTTTGGTTAATACTAACATGTCTCCGGCGGCTTCGTCCGCGAATATCACCTAAAGACACCCCTGTTTTCGAGTTGTTTTCGTGATAAAAAATTGCCTGTTTTGTTCTCAAGGTCTCTTGTAAGGCGTGAAAAAACATACTAAGTAAGATTCGCATCTATAATAAATAAATGAAAAAATATTAATGTATCCGCTGACAAGGCCAATAGGGCCAAAAGCAATAAATATTAAGAAAAAAAAGTTACGGCAAAAATCTGACTATAATCTTTTTTATAGATAAGATACATAATCGACAAGTTCATGGATCTCCGTCAAGAATCTAAGAAGAAACTAGAAAGTGACCCGGAACTGACAATCGGCGATGTGACCTCTGTGAACCTAACAATGCTAGATGTATGTAAAATATTTAATCGTTTTACAAATACAATATTTTATATATTAAAGTACAAAGTAAATTAAATGATCATTTCCTATTTTTGACAACCGTTGTAAGGCAGTGCCTTAAATGTCGGTAGTGGTTTCGAAATTCTTTCGAGGCAAATGTTTGTTTGGGTCCTGCAGACATAGGTGCGTTTTCACTGACTTAAAGCTAGGCGGAGTGGAGCGAAAAACAGCATTGAAAAGTGGAGTGTTTCCATTCTAAGGCGTCGGGATGTGACGACCCCATCGCCCGCTGTTGGGATAACCTCTGTCACAACAGAGATTATTCCACCAGTGCAATCAGTCACACTGGTGGTAGGTCTTTGTTGCAAGAGGCCGGCTAGGTAGGTACCACCGCAGTGTCCAATATTCTGCCGCCAAATAGTAGTGCTTAGGCATTACTGTGTTCCGGTTTGAAGGGCACTGTACGCTAGTGAAATTACTGGGCAGAGGAGATTTAAGAATATCTCGAGGTTGGCAACGCGTGAGTACGCCTACTAATGGTGCTGCAAGCGCTCATAGGCTACGGCAACCACTTACCATCAGGTGGGCCGTATGCTTGTTTGCCAACTTCTAACATAAAAAAAAAAAAAAATTGAAGTGGAGCTACTGCCCTCCGCTCAGCACACAGGCTGCTCGACTCTAAGCTCCGCTCCGCTCTTAATGCGGAGTGGAGATTTCGAGCACTGTAATTGGCCAATTCGCAGTCCGCTCTTCTCTACTTCATCCAGATTCGCGTCATTGGAAACGCACTCTTATGTTTCGGTGTAATAGGTTGTTTATAACTCATGTAGGTACCAGACACAAAGCAAATTAAAGCTATTGTGCCTGATAGATTCTACAGGTTAGGTTATATAGCGATAAATATTTATTTTTCTTAATGCATTTTTTTTATTTTTTATTTCAGGGCGGTATACAGAACAATGTGATCCCGGAAAAATTTACAGCTAACTTCGACCTTCGTTTGGCGTTGTCTGTTAATTTTGAAGATTTTGAAAATACGGTAAGTCTTTTATCTTATTGCAGAACTCATATAGAAACAAACGAGTGTACAGAATGAAAGTATATAGTGTACCTACTTAGCAGAACCCATTTTAAAAATTTTTGTCTGTTTGTCTTTCTGCGCTTTCTGCGTTTGTTCCGGCTAGTCCCAAAACCGGCTGAATCGATTTTAACAAGACTTTTACTGACAATTAAATAGGTTTCAAAATTATAAAATCTACGAACATTTTGAAGAAAAGGTAATTAATTTAATAAGGTTATTTATTATATCGAAACTTTATATAATATAAATGCGAAAATGAGTTTGTTTGTTTGTTTTCTTGTTTGTTTGTAACGCTTTCAAGCCTAAACCGCTTAAGCGAAAATGATGACTTTTGTGTATATGTACATGCGGAGGGGACCATGGAGACTGTTGTAGGTTACTTTTTGTAGCTCAAATAAAACTTAAAGAGTGTGAAATAGGGGATAAAAAAATGAATGGGCAACCGATTATTTCTATATTAAATTAGAGATGCCTCTGGAAAATCTTTATTTCCGAAGGCGAAGCTGGTAAAAAAAATGTTTATTTTTAGATAAAGCAATGGTGTAAAGAAGCCGGGGAAGGTGTAACCTACGAGTTTGAGCAAAAAGATGAATATGTTCCACCGACAAGCGTAGATGAAACTAACCCTTACTGGGTTGCTCTTAAATCTGCTTTCGATTTACTGTGAGTGTTTAATATATCATTCTATCTTTCATGCATTCTTTTAATCAAAGACATATTACATTGTGAGATACATCTTCTTCTTATCGAGTGGGTAGTGACCCACCTTTTTTCTCTTTTTTATTTAGGGATTCTAATATCGCCAAAATTAACTAAAAATTCCTTCTTAAATTAAAAATTTTGGATAAGTACAAACTTAATAAAAAATTTACAATTATAATAAATAAACGCTACACACTCAACGGCCCCCATTAGGATAATTATATCCTGTGTCGGGGTCCGGAAACATTCACAATGACAAGGACAAACACAACCAGACCGGAAAACATGCCTGTACGATTAATACATACATCTGCTCCGAGCGGGAATCGAACCCACAACCGTCGCGGCTTAAGGCAGACTCGCTACCCACAGCGCCACAACGGTGTCAATTATCAGTATGGGGTGCACTTAATAAACTAAATACTAAGCTTACGTCTAATATATTTACACCTAAATTATTTAATACGTCCTGTAGTACTTCTTTTCATCCGTTAAAACCCAAAGTTTCATAATACTACTACGCGTTGATATATCTGTTAAATAACAGTACTTCGGTGAAACCTACCTATTCATGCAACTCCACTACTTAAGAAAAAAATATTATTTTACTTACAGCCATAATGTATTAATAGTTTTCCTTATTCAGATAATAAATTATCCGATTAAATGACGTATTAACAATACTGCTATTTTTCTAAAGATATATTTAATGTTTTCAGTAAAATACCTATAAAAGTTCGCACATTCCCTGGTGGTACGGATTCCCGTTTTGTGCGCCTAGAAGGAGCTCCCGCGCTTGGCATCTCCCCGCTGCGTCACACGCGCCCCGCGATTCACGAGCACAACGAAAGCCTTAAAGCTTCTGTTTTCAAGGAGGGCATTGACGTTTACGAAGCTGTCATACCTGCTATTGCAAATGTTTAATGGAGAATAAACTTCATAAAAAAAAATCAATAAAATATTAAAACTATATTTAATACATGTTTTAATTAATTTAAGTGATTATTTTGTGTTTTGTAGCTTTTTTTAAATTCGGAAAAGCTTGACTTGTATGTGAAGATAATTACACAAAATTTGGTTAAATTATACCTTGATCTTTTTCACTTTTTTTTTTTTTATAAACGTGGCACACTCAACGGCCCCCATTAAGATAGTAATATCCTGTGTCGAGGGTCCGGAAACATTCACAATGACAAGGACAAATACACCCAGACCAGAAAATATGCTTGCATGGTCAATACAAACATATTATGCTCCGAGCGGGAATCGAACCCGCGACCTGTGGCGTTTAAGGCAGGTTCGCTACCGCTGCGCCACAACGTCGTCGTCAACTTTTAGTACAGCCTATACATATATAGGTTGTTATAAAATATAACTCTTCTTCTTCCCAGCATTATTCCCGGTATTTACCCTGGGTCTGCTTATACTCTTATCCGGACTACACAAGTTACTAGTTTTTAGGCATCTGACCTTAGCAACCCAAAGAGTAAATCAATAACTCATTGGATAAAAGGAATCCTATCAAAAGTTAAAGATTAATACAAAAATCGAGACCGATAGCTTAGTATTGGTAAGAGCTAGATAAAACATTGGTAATATTCTTCATAAAAAAACGTATATTATTTTATAATTTACTATCTAAATTGTTGTTTAATTCTTATAGAAAACCAATTAATAGAGGTAACCAAATAAGAAGACAGGGCATTGGAGGAATGATTTAAAGAGATAATAAATATTAAAATTATAGAAATATATAATTACGTCTTTTATACCTTTTCACGCAATATTGTCTTATATTTTTAGCGTTGTATCAATTAACTTTTTATAACAAATAGTGAAAGAAGTAAATTATTTTTTTTTTGTTTTATATCGTTTTAAATAATTTAATTCAAATGTAGATAAAATTAAGGCTAATTTCAGGACTTTCAAATTCTATTAATTTATTAAAATAACTCTGGAATGTTATCGTTTCATTAAAACGCTTTTATTAATTACAAGCTTCTACCCGCGGCCTCGCAGAATAACGTTTTGTTCGTGAATATTTTGTATCATACAGACATAGCTAATATTATTGTTTTAATAAACACTTATACACTCTATACACTGTAAGATATATAATTACGTAGGTACATATTTGATTACATTGTCTATACGAGTATATCCTTACCAACGCCACAATAAGAGACAGTACATTGCAGTCTGCTGAATAAACTTGAGTTATTTTATCTTTTTGATACGAATAGAGCTTTGACTTAAAATCAATAAAACTGTAATCGTGTTTGAATATGTATTTTATTTTTACCATACAATGGAGTGGTTCCATGGTGTAATGGTTAGCACTCTGGACTCTGTATCCGTGTACCTGAGATCAAATCTCAGTGGAACCTGAGTCCTGAATGCTTTTAATTTTCTATTATTAAAAACATTATTAATTATTACAAAACAATTAAATTAATAATAAAGGTATGTTTGTTTATATATTAATCTATTTTTGTATGTTTTTTATTGTTTTTAATATCCTTTTTTAAATCTTGCACAAATGTACTATGTGTATGTGAAAATCGATATTAAAATGACAAATACTTAATATAATATAAATTTAATATTATTATATTATTTTGATGCATATAAAATATACCACATATGTATAAATAATATTCATATTTTATATTAATAAGAAATATACTTATATATTTTGACTGTATTGTTGTTTCCTTCACACCTGTCATTATCGATTTTGTCGTCGGCTACAACAGAATTACAGCGTAAGGCTGCGTTTACAACAGATATTTGCAAGAAGGATATGTTCGGTGTTATTCTTACACTAGACAATAAAAAGACAATTGTAGTTTGACAAAACAACATTTATTTTATCTATGTATATATATAAAACGAGAACACCTGACTTATCAACGCCCAGCTTATAAATACGCGGCTACGGGACGTGACGACCCCATCGCCCGCTATTGGGATAATCTTTGTCACAGCAGATTATTCCACCAGTGCAATCAGTCACACTGGTGATAGGCCTTTTGTAGCAAGAGGCCGGCTAGGTTACCATCGCAGTGTCAAATATTCTGCCGCTAAATAGAAGTGCTTAGGCATAACTGTGTTCCGGTTTGAAGGTCACTGTAGGCTAGTAAGGAGATTCAAGAACCAATATCTCCAGGTTGGCAACACGTGAGTGGCACCTACTAATGGTGTTGCGCGCGCTCATAGGTTACGGCAACCGCTTACCATCAGGTGGGCCGTATGCTTGCTTGCCAACTTGTAACATTAAGAAAAACCCTTGGAACTAGAAAGCTTATTTTATTCACAAGAGTTGTTTTTAAAACTCAAAAGAGCACTCAGAATTTCTTTAAGTGGGTAAAAAACGGGCTGAAAGTGTGCATGGAAGTCCGTTTTGAAGTTTGTATTAAAATCGTTATTCACGCGGGCGCCGCTGGCGGAAGCTAGTCTAAAACTAATTATAGAAGACTTTTTAAAAAAATCTATTTTATCATGAAAGATTCTCATACAATTTCTGTTATATTATTCTTTTCTCTGGACATTTCCCTTTTCTGACTATAAATGGTTTATTTAAAGTTTCTGAGTTTTAAGGTTCCGTACCCAAAGTGTGCCAACGGAACCCTGTTACTAAGCCTATGAGAGTTGAAATTTTCACAATATTTTCCACGATGGTATGGAACCCGTTACTGATATGAACTCATTAAAATGTTCATAAAGTACTCAATTTCAACTCAACTTATCAATCTATTTAAATTAAGATATTACTTTTACTAATAGTATTATTATTCATAAATTCATCGAAAATATTTTGGTCTCTCAACTATTTCATTTCCAATAGCTAATACATATATATTATTTAAAGTAGACCTACACAGCAGCGTGAATCTCTCGCAAGGGGAGCTCTAAAGAGTCTACGTGGAATGTAAAATGTGCACGTAAAACTTTAAATAGTATCTCGCCTTTGTTAGATGTTTCTTTTAAAAATGCACTTCTTAAAATGAAATGGGTCCCTTTATAAAGAGTTGGTACAAAATAATTAAAGTATTTCTCATAACTACAATTTACTTTTTATTAATGATTCACACACACGAACTTACAGAGATGACGACCACTGTGTTTGTAGCGGAGCTGTCTTTAACCTCGAGGGTGGCGGGCTCGAGGGATCCCGCTTTGGGATTTGTATTCATCTTACAAACATCTGTTTCGGTCTGGGCGTTTGTCCTTGTTGATCTCCCCATCTTGCCTCTGAGAGCACGTTAAGCTATACCGGTTGTTATCACATAGCATCTGATAATAATCGTTAACTCTAGATACGTAATTTGCTCTTATCTAATAAGTTACTGGTTCGCCATTACTGTTGCGGTGGTCAGATGACAATCGATTACACAATCTTTTTGTTGTTAAATCCGGAACATATATAACAAAATTGTTAAATCTGGATAAGTAAAATGCAGACCTTGGGTAAATATCGGGAATAATGCTACTCACTTACGACTCACGAACTTAAAAACATTTTTTTTACATTAATTTTAGGGTCTCGCATAAAAACTTGGATAATGTTTGTAATTTTTTAAATTTAGGTAATTAGCACTTAGTTTATAATTTTTTTCTACTTATCCAACCGTAATATTAAATCTAATTTATTGTTATGCGTAGGAATTCTATAATGTTTATGAATAACTAAAAAAAACCGGTAACATTCATTATTTATTATTAAGTAAATTGAATCACACGAGGGGAGTAAATACTACTTTATTAATATATGTTTGTAACAAAATTGAACAGTTCCTAAACAGAATATGAAATTACGGAAAATATCAATATTTTGCAGCATTGCGGACCTGGGTTGCCTGTGTAAATATATTTTTTTTGTAAGGTAAGAAATGTACGTTAAACATTACGATTTCTACAAAAATAATGATCAGTAATTGGTTAATAATGATGCTGACGCTTTGACCTCTTTTTAAGGAGTTTTAACAACCTACAACAAAATGTCATCAGGCCTTTATTAAAATATTATGTGAGATAACTGATAAAATGAATAAAAACTAGGAGTACCGACGGCTCCCATCATTTTTCTGAGATAAAAAGTATCTATGTAAAGAATGTGTTTATCCGAGTAATATGTTATGTGTGTAGCAAAATTTCATCCAAATACGTTTTTGCGTGAAAGAGAAACAAACATCCGTCCATCCACCCATCTAAACCTTCACATTTATAATATTTGTAGGGTAACAATAAATAATAACTAAAAATCATTTCGTAAAGTTCATTTCGTTTTTGACAGAGGCAATGGAATTGTAAAGTTGCCAGTTAACATTTAACGAGAACCGCGACTGGCACGACCTGCTCGGATGTACACGCCAAAACGTATTCAATTACAATTCAATTGCATTAGCATTATACGGTAATATTATGCGTAGTGTGACGTCACCAGTATCATAGGTTTCAATTTTATTACTAACTTGTTTCTGCCTGCGACTTCCCCGCGTTTTTGAAGTTAAACTTCTAACGCGACTTCTAACAAGCTTGAGAAACGAGAGAGAAAGAAAGATACACAAAGGTAGAAAGTAGGAGAGAGAAAGAGAGTGAGTCGGTAGATGCGCGTAGTTGTCGGCACATGCGCGTGGTATTTTTATTTTACTTTTTACTATTTTTATGTATGTATGTTTGTTTGTATGTTTGGTCGCATGTATGCGTGTCATGTACATTATTTTAAATTAATTTTTAAATTAATTTTTCATACCCTAAATCGAATAAATAAAAAGAGTTAAAAATTTTACTTCCATCGTGGTTTCATAAAACCACAGTCTTTTTTTATTCAGACACATTCAATACAATTTAGAAATAATTTGTTCCCCATATAAATTTTCATCCCCTATTTCACTCCCTAGAGACAGCTTTTTTTATTTCATAACGATTAACAAATAAGCATACGGTCCAGCTGATGATAAGAGCAGCTTATGAATGCTTGTGATACTTGAAGTATTGAGTGTTGCGAACCCAAGAGATGGGGTGTGTATAGAAGGGAATAGGGGGTGGGAGATTGGACCTCCAGCGATCTCACTCATCGCACGTATTGTTACCATTACTTTATTCCGTTTTTCTATGGGTATACCACGGTCGAGCTAGCCTATTTGTGCTATCTTCCAGCATGCTACTACTACTAAAATTATTTATTCTTGCTATATCTGAAACGGTTGGATCGATTTTGAAGGAATTCGCTGGCAGATAGCTGATATTATGCTAAGGAGTAGCTTAAGTTAGTTTTATTTTAGAAAAAGAATTAAGGTTCTGCGCACTAAAAACTAAACGATACGTTTGTAGACCATGAGAGCTACGCCGTAGGCACCGCTAGTTGAAATGAAATAGATACATAACATTTTAATCACAATTTTGCGGACCTTATATAAATAAACGCTGCACACTCAACGGCCCCATTAGCATAGTAATATCCTGTGTCGGGGTTCCGGAAACATTCAGGACAATACACCCAGGCCGGAAAATATGCTTGCATGGTCAATACAAACATATTATGCTCCAAGCGGGAATCGAACCCGTGACCTGTGGCGTTTAAGTCAGGTTCGCTTCCACTGCCCCACAACGTCGTCTGGCTGACTGGCTAGTGTGGCTCTCTGATATTCATTACTTATACATCACTAGCAGCCCTCAAGACTAAACTGAAAATCAGCGCTGAATTTCTTCCTAAGGATCATGTACCACATGCTGAGTTGACAGGCATTTCGTTATTTTCATTTATTAATAAAATAATTTTATAGCCTATTATTAATACACTTTTTGTTAATTATTGATTAGAATTACCGGCGTCGGGATGTGACGACCCCATCGCCCGCTGTTGGGATAACCTCTGTCACAGCAGATATTATTCCACCAGTGCAGTCAGTCACACTGGTGGTAGGTCTTTTGTTGCAAGAGACCGGCTAGGTAGGTACCACCGCAGTGTCAAATATTCTGCCGCCAAATAGTAGTGCTTAGGCATTACTGTGTTCCGGTTTGAAGGGCACTGTACGCTAGTGAAATTACTGGGCAGACGAGATTTAAGTACCAATATCTCGAGGTTGGCAACGCGTGAGTGGCACCTACTAATGGTGCTGCAAGCGCTCATAGGCTACGGCAACCACTTACCATCAGGTGGGCCGTATGCTTGTTTG
This sequence comes from Hestina assimilis, assembly GCA_023373885.1. Classification (NCBI taxonomy): domain Eukaryota; kingdom Metazoa; phylum Arthropoda; class Insecta; order Lepidoptera; family Nymphalidae; genus Hestina; species Hestina assimilis. The sequence goes on from CM041751.1 coordinate 2,264,281, forward strand.
CCAACTTTTAACATAAAAAAAAAAAATTAACATTATGTCAAAAACATAATAGATAGACAAAAAAATCCTAGAAAGAGTTATTTATGTCAAATTCAGCAAGCTTCTGGCTTCTTGAAAATGTCATGTACCGCTATACAACAAACCCAAAAACTAATAAGTTAAATGTAGAGAAAACTACACTAAAATTGGTAAATATTAAATATAGGAACTACTAAAATACGGAAAGGAAAAATTACCATATAAACGAAACGGTAACTGAATATTTTGCCAATGAAAACCGTAGCAGAAGAACGTAAGTGGAATTGCATCGCATTAATAATGTAACACGACTGAGAGTACCGCATCGCACTGCCGTTAACATGAATTAAATATACGCAGAGGCGATTATTTTTGACTCTTTAAAAACATCTGCGTGAGAAATCGAGAAATAACAATGTATTCAGTTTGATTTTGACCGTAGTGACACTGTGTTTTAATCAGATTAATTTCGCAAGCAAGCCATCGTTGTGTAGCGAGTCCACCTTTGGCCTCGATGGTGGTGGCTTCGATTCCTGCTCGGGCAGATGTTTGTATTGATCTTACAAATATCAGTTTCGATCTGGGTGTTTTTCCTGGTGGGTCTCCCTGCCGTGCCTCGGAGAGCATGTTGTACTGTCGGTCCCGGATGTTATCACATAACATCTGATTATAATCCTTAACTCTTGATAAGTAATTTGCTCATACCCAAATAGTTACTAGTTCGCTCTTCGGGTTGCGGAGGTTAGATGGCAATCGCTCTGTGTAAAAACTAGTAACCGGTCAAATACGGATAAAAGTAATAAGAAGAACCCGGGTAGATAAAATAGCGGGAAAAATGCTAGGAAAAAGAAGTGAGAAAGCAAGCATACAACCCGTCTAATGGTAAGCAGTTGTAGCTTATGAGCACTTGCAGTACATTTGTAATTTTCACTCACGCATTACCAACCTCGAGATATGGGTTCTTAAATTAACTTTGTTAAATAGTTACATTATTCTCCAACCAAAACAAAATGCACTACTGCATATATATCTGAGACTGCGAATGTACCTTCCTAGCCGGCTTCTTGTAAAAAAAGGCTTAGCACCTGTGCAATAATAGGTCTACCACCAGTCTCAACGATTTAAAGTTGGTTGAAAATATAATTGTTTTAAGTTCTCGTGCGTACATAACTACGGGCCTAAGCAATTTGTCATTTTAAACGACTATTTTATAACATTTTGTAGTTCAAAATCATTTAATCGTATTCGTGCTGTGACCAAAGATTTTTGTCCCAGAAACCTCAAAAACATAATAAACTAATGGAGCTTTAATCGCGTGACAATTGCTTAGGTTATTGTTCGTTTAAACTGGTAATTTAAGTTAAATATTTTACGAATACTTAGTAGTATTTTTGGAAATTATATACAATTTACATTTTATACTTTGTACCAGTTCCTGTAAATAAATAATACAATTACTTATTATCGTTGACAATGTCTTTTTCTTAGTAGCTTAGCTAGTTAACATTTTAGTTTCTGGGAATCACATGTTAGAAATTTTTCATTACTTAAATGGAAGTCTGAAATGGAATGAAGAAAAAAATAATTCTTAGAATTGAAAAAATCTATGATAATTCTAGATTTGAAAAAAATCTATAATAATGCAGGAAAATCCCCAGACTTAGTCTAGTATTGTAAAGGACTTGTTCATGCTTCGAGCTTAAAAAACTAAAGCGTTAACATTTTGTAATGAAAACCCGTGAGAGCTGACAGAGATCCGCGCTCAATGGAAATCAGGACTGCCCTAGATGTATAACGAATTCCCTTGCCGATAAAATTTATTCACTCCATTTTTTAGGAAATTGACATTAAAATAAAACGCTATCGCTCGTATATCATTTTTGCAGTAGTGACTTAATTTTTTTAACTACGCCATTTTGTTTTAATAGACAGCAGAAAACTAAACTGTTTATTGAATGTACTAAACTGTTTAGTCATGGGTAAAACTTTAAAACGATATGATAGGTATTTTTTTTTTATTTAGTCGATTCGAAAATTTGACGAGAATTGAGTACAATATACACATAAGAGAGAAGATAGCACGTTGTGAGAAAGACAAAAAAGCATTTTATATAATATACGTGTAATTAAATATACGTGTGTGTAAACGTGTGTTATCATAAAAGTTATAAATTAACACTTTATCTTAATTAAAATGTATATTCCTAAAATATAAATAATAATTTCGCATTTCAGTTTTAACTAGCTTTAAACTTTCAGCTACATTTTTATTAAGCTTAAATTAATTACGCATCAATTAAACCTTGCTTACAGTTATCATTTAGTCGTACTTCAGCGAAGTTGGACGTTTTAAATATTTTTTTAAAGCTTTTTCAGTAAATAAATATTCCAAGTTAGAGATTAAATATTAATTCAATTTAACTTTTGAATTTATTTTCTTTGATGTTGATTGCGAAAATATAGTATGTATAAATAAAGTCAACAAAAGTCAAAACAGACAAAAATTGCGAAAATTTATGGCATATAATTATATTACTAGCTTTTGCCCGTGACTGCACTCGCATAATTTTTAATCAGGTGCATTTAAATCAATATTAAAATAACTAATGGAGTTACTGGTGCTAAGCCTTTCATGCCCATTCCTATATTATATGCCTTTTGTGCCGTATATTTTGAGGTTGGCAACGCGTTAGTGACATCTAAAAATGTATGGTGTTGTAAGCGCTCATAGGCTACGGCAACCACTTACCAGTCTATCAAATTAGTCACATAATTACAAAAAAAGAAATATTAAGCTTGTGACGACTTTAAGTAAAAGCCTGTTAAATGTTTTAAGAAATACTTCTATAATATTGAAGCTACCACTTTATATCTTTAACTACATTTCTAGTATATTTCAATTAAGCTTCAAGATAAAATAGAGGGGGTTTGAAATGTATTAATTCTTTTAGAATAATTGCTGTGAAGAGTCATCAAGCCATACCCTAGAGCTTAACGAAGCGAGCCTACAATGCGGATTTATGTTGAGGTCGTATCTTAAAGCAATATCACGCTATATTTATCTTATTTATTTATTAAAATTTTTTTGGTAATTGAACTATTGACCACTCCGGTACTGGTCGCTTTACCGGAGCACGTAAATTCTGCATTAGTGATAATAAGTTTAAATGACTTTACCATGGTGCTAAATGTCACAAAGCGTTTGAAAATAGGAGAAACGAGGCGTCAAGAGGCATCTTGCGGGTAGGTAGGGCGAGGGTGGCTAACTCAGTTACCTTCCAACAAGACAACTGTATCAGCTGCCATCGCGTTTGGACTTAACTTCCATTTACAATCAGTAAAACAATTTGCCGTCCATTTTAAATAAAAAAATCACTCGTTTGTTTGTAGCTTGTAAACGTACATCGTAGCGCACAATAGCTTCAGTTCTCACAGCACCTTTTAATATGTGCCCTCAATGCAGAGGTCGCGTTTAAGCTTGAATGTTTAATCGCTACATTTGTACGAGCACCCCCGAGATACTTTATGGTGGATTGTTGCTTTTAATGAGGATGCATTTACGAGCCAAATACGTTCTCCGCTTAACATTACGTAACACTAGTGACCGCACCCGGAATGGCGGGCAAAACATCATCCCATCACACAAAAAAATTAAGTAAAAACAGGCAAAGTGCGTATCGGAACCGCACATAAAAGGCTCCGTACTACCGCAGAATAAATATATCAAGTTACTTGTATATATATCCCTTAATATAAAATTTATGAAAATAAAAAAAATAAAGGAGGCTTTGGCACACTTTGAGTACTGAACCCTAAAAATGTAAGTTTCGCAGTATTATGTAAATTGTTATTATAATATGTTATTAATTGCAACATTATTTATTATATACTTTGTATAACAGAAATATTGACTTATAAACAGACTCTTCGACATAGTGTTGAGTCAATATGTCTTCAGTGCTGATGGTGAAGAATTTGGTGATGAATTTAAATTTCTATTTGAAAAATATATTTTAACGTTCTTTTAATATAATTGACGTCGTTACCACTTTTCATCATCATCATCATCTCAGCGTTAACCCCGGTTGCGTCCAGAGCGTTCGCTTCGGAGCCCGGGGTCCGCTTAACCTGTCGTTACCACTTTTATCTGAACTATTAAAATAAGTGAAATTTGTGTATTCTAAAAATTATGGAGGTTATAAAGGGAATAGGGAATATAAGCGAAGCCTCAATAGCTCAACGGTAGAAAGGCCGACTTCACTCCGTTAACGCGAGAGTGGCGGGTTCGATCCTGACCCTCTTGGGCTATTGTCGTACCCACTCCTAGCGCAAGCTTCGAGCTTATTTGGAGGGGCAATAGGACATTACTAATGCCTTGAAAAAGCATTGCAAATATTCTTTATAAAGAAGCGATTTTAAGTTTTTTTAGCCCGTATACTTTAGTACCTACCTATTCTTAAACTTCTCGTGTTTTTGATAATTTAAATATGTATGTTCAGGTTGGATTAGGCTGCGAACAAAAGCTACATATATTTAATATATTAAACAATACATTTTATTATAAAAAAACATTTTTTGCAAACTTTTCATTATACAACGTATTAAAAAAAATGTTTACCTATTATTGCAATTCTTAAATTTTTCGTATCAATAATTAATAAACCACTGTAACCAATACACAAATAGAATTTATAAAACGAAGAAAAAGAAAAAAAAATGAAACCAAAAGAAAGGTTTGCCTAACAAGCCACGACTTGTGACCGGCACACTCTTGACCGCTTTAATTATTTCTGTTGTAGCTTTGTAGCGATTCAAGTGCTTGTGTGTTTCCGCTTGAAGGTTGTTTAATTTGCAGAGAAAATATTAAAACTCGAGTTTGATTTCGAGTAAAAGAAAAAATATAATCTTTTCATAAAATATATTGTTATTTCAAACTGTAAGCAAGGAATATATCGTCGTTGCAAATTTAAAATCTCCTATGTGACAATTTTGTCATAAACGAGTTATTTATATTATTACTTTTTTTTTATGTTAGAAGTTGGCAAACAAGCATACGGCCCACCTGATGGTAAGTGGCTGCCGCAGCCTATGAGCGCTTGCAGCACCATTAGTAGGTGCCACTCACGCGTTGCCAACCTCGAGATATTAGTTCTTAAATCTCGTTCGCCCAGTAATTTCACTAGCGTACAATGCCCTTCAAACCGGAACACAGTAGTCCTAAACACTACTATTTGGCGGCAGAATATTGGACACTGCGGTGGTACGTACCTAGCCGGCCTCTTGCAACAAAAGACCTACCACCAGTGTGACTGATTGCACTGGTGGAATAATCTCTGTTGTGACAGAGGTTATCCCAACATTTATTTATTTATTATTTTAAAAGCAATTTTGTATACCTACACATTGCAAAAACTCCTATGTGAATATCTTAATTCATTTTTAAAGTATTCGCTAATTTAAAAAAATTGAGATTTTTTTATCCTATGTGCAGAAAAAAAAAATGTATAAATATATACGCTAAATGATACATTATATAAGACAATCTTTATTTCAATATATTATAATTCCTTTATACTTCATTATACCTAAAAAAATCAAGAATGTTTTTTTAGATTTTTTCAGGATACTGTTTTTTTCGTTTTTCTCGAAAAGTTACTTTTTACACATAGGATTTTAAATTTGCAACGACGATATACTGCAATAGCTGTAAGCGCCCTTATAACTTCATGTAATACTATATTATGTCTAATTGGTTCGCCTTTTTTACAAATCATTTTCAGAGAAGTACCTAATCAGGACCACAACCCGCGATTGAATCAAGTGAAATTACAATTTAACTAAAATTGAATCGTTATCACTACATAGTATAAAACTAAGTCGCTTTCTCTGTCTCTATGTATGCTTAAATCTTTTAAACTACGCTACGGAATTTAATGCGGTTTTTTTTAATAGAGTGATTGAAGAGGAAGGTTTATATGTATAATAATAGTGAAGAAAAAAAAAATTTTTTTGAGGTTTCTAATGTGATGTCGTAAATGATTACATTTAACGCGTGCGGGCCACGGGCAGTAATGAATAAATCAAAACTACGGGATCGATTTTAATAATTTTTTCAGTGAATGACATAGACTATATATTTTATGCCCGTGCAAAGCCGGAGCGGGCCGCTAGTATTGTAGACAAAGCACAATTATTAAGTGTCAATAAAATTAAAACATAAAGAATTTTCCAATTCCGCCGTGACATTAAAGAAAACAGTAATTTTCTAATAATCAGCGTTAAAAAAAAAGAAAATTGTAAGCAATCTTAAATGTAATTATGTAAAAACAAAGTAATTTTATGTTTTTTTTTAACAAATGAATGAGAGCACTCGCTGGAGTCTGAAACTCGGCCCCCTCTGTCTCCTTCCTTTTTGAAGTGAAACTTCTTTAGAATCGTTATGATTTCAAACCGGATGCAACGGAAAAAACGACAGGTAAGAGACACAAATACAAAATTGTGTAGGAATGAATGAGACATTATATATATTCATCTCATTCTTTTGTCGATTTCCTGAAGACAGGCAGACAGATAGACCGACCGACCGACGGACGGACGGACAGACAGACAGACACACAGATTAAGCCTTTACTCGCTCACTAATTTTAGCCAAAGAAGTTTTACTTCAATCGTGTGTGAAGGCACACTGTATTTTTTTTTCCTACTCATTCCTTCCTTCTTATCCCTTGTATTGGCATGCATCCTTGCGTTGCATGTGCATCCTTAAATAATAATATATAAAATAAAAATGCTTGTTACGGAAATTATCTTTAATCCAGGGAAGCCCGAAATAAATGATTATAACATATTATAATAAAAATATAATATTTGTACAGAATGACGCGTATATATTTCAAATTCTCAACTTCATAAAATAATAAGATTCAGTGGAAAGAACAAAATGTTTTTAATCAACCCTCTCGAGTTGAGACATTTTCACAATCGGGATAATGAAATCTTGCGACATCTTTATTTCCAACCGCAAGGTGTAGGGGTTTCTTGTATCAAATGATAATACAAAAACGTCTTAAAATACGGAAGGTTACAAAAACCCAAATAACAAGCAAACAACAACCAAACCTTACTAAGAAATGAGCTTTAGTCAACAGTCCAGCGGGCTTACCATGAACTTTTAGTAAAAATTCTATTTCGATCCAATTTAATTCTGACAGTAAATCGATTTTATATGAACATGACTTATAAATATATATGTCATGGTATGTAATAGCGATGTAACTCAGTTTAGCTCGCCACGCGAGAGTTGCGGGTTCGATGCCGACCCTTTTGGGCTATTTTCGTTCCGACTCTTAGCTCAAGCTACGAGGTTATTTGGGGGGTAATAGGAGTAATACACTTAATTGTAATGACTTGAAAAACTTTAAAAATAACTGAATAAAGTTAGCGTGTGACCAACTTCTTTTGCTTGCGTTAGTACGAATTTAAGAAGGAGCACCAGCGAATCTTTGACCAGTAAGTAAGTCAATAATTGATTGTACATTTCACCTCTTTCAGGTTTTATAATCGTGACAAAAAGTACAATACAACCGTCACCATGGTCGTACATTTATCTATAACAAAATTCATCATAATCGGTTCAACGTATAGGCGCGCTTTTTGCCAAGCGCGCAACTCATATGAACGTCGACACGCTTATAAGACTGTGTATGCGCGTATTAATTTTTGGATTGGTTATGGTGTCAGACTAGCGTAAATGGTTGTTGCCGAATTTTTCGTCAACGCTCGCTAGTATAGCCTGAAAAATGCTACTTCCACCGGTTCGAGCGTACACGCTTGAATAAGCTTTCGATTTCTTGAAGCGTGCGTGTAAGCGTATGCCGAATCGAACGTATACGCTCAAAAAAATAGCTGGTCTAGAACTGCCTTTAGACTTGTAATCTTCACATATAAACAAACTCACTTTCACAATTATAATAGTTAGGACATTTACGTATTAATTAACGCTCTGTACTGTAGAGAGTAGAAGGTCTAAAAACTCAAGGTAGCATCTCAACGGATCAGCACACTATTTCTTTAATACTATACTTCAATACAATTAAGTATCACGGCCTTAACAAAGACAAATATAATAAACAAATAAATAGAATAGCATATGAATATAATTTCCTTTTTCATACGGAATATTTTAACTAAATTAAGGTAAACATCTGCATTGCGTCTCATCACAAATGCCTTGTTGCAAACACACAGACTCTATTCTTACTTTTGTTTTAGTTTCAACTTAGAGTTCAATGATGTAACATGTTTCTTTCATATTTCATTCTGGGCCTTCTGGGTCTCTATAGCGCTGAGGTTTTCTATTAACACAATTTTTGTTTGAAATTGCTAATCACTAACTAGTTGTTAAGTCGAGTGCAACCCATCTTCGATGACGTCACTAGCCGTGGTTGGGCTTCGCAGGTGGCACCCTAAAGACGAAAGTTTTGAGGGTTGCCCCTTTTTCACGGCCGGGTCTCTGCACTTGGACCTGACCCGAGAGGAGTGCCAAGGCCAGTAGGGCCAACAGCAACACACATTTCGAAAAAAAAAAAATAGCAATAGTACAATCTATTTGATGTAAGTAATACTATTGTTCTTATAAAGAGGAAGTTGCCGACCACAACTTTCACTAACTCAGGTAGGGAATTCTATAAAATCACTGTACCTATCTTATGTAAGTAAAGATTATTATTATTATTGTTGTTATTTGAGTGTGATATAAAGTTGTTTATACAATGGATGTGGTAATAGACTATTAAAAATTAATAATAATAATATGATTTATTTGATGGAAATATGGTAATACAAGATCTTGATATATCTACATTTCATAAGTACAACATATTTTGCTGTCTCCATCGTTCAAATGTTTAAAATGTTTCAAAGATTTGTAAAATATTTTATCCAACAAATATATATACCTTGATTTATCTTTTTTAGCCCAATACATTTTTTTAATTCTTTGAAATAATTATAAAGAACTAGGAATCACAGCATACATTGTAATCATTTGTATATTTCAAATAGTATAACATAATTCATTATTGTAATTTAATTCCAGAAATAAGTAATAAAAACGACTTCATTGAAGAATAGAAGAAAAAGATAGAATTATAATTTTGTTAATGAGATTATATAAAAGTTACATAAGAAGTATTATGAAAAATTAATTAGCTACTAATAATTATTATATATTTTTTAATTATATTCTTAAGTCTCAAAATAAACATTTAGACATTTTGAATTTTTATAACTAACTGTTACGTATGAAATTGTCTTAAAATTAAAGTTAAATGTGAACTTCTTGGCATTGTCTCGACATTTAGCTGGGTCTGACAGTTATTTAAATCCAGATAAAGCACGTTTAGAGTACAGAAAGCCGTTTCCATCTAAACTTTGAACCCTTTTAAGGCTAACACTTTGGATGAGAATAAGGACTTGTATCCATTTAAAAATATAGTACCTGGTTGACCGAGCTATGCTCGGTTTTTCTTTGTTTTTGGTAAATCGAAAGTCGTTAAGGGTACGGTAGACTGGATTGAAACTAAACTAAACTTGATTGATAATAAAATAATGATTTCGACAACAAGTTATATCCGCAAAAATTGGGATTGTCGAGTTGAATTCTAATGGACGCATCGCTGTCAGTCAGTGACATAAAAATTAAAGAAAACGTCAACTGTCATTGTAGAAATGTTTGTCATTCGATTCAATTCAATAAATCCTTGTTGCCACAGCAACGCGTGGTCGCTCAAGTGCGCTGTGAATTTATTTATATATTTGACATTTTTAATTTATTTTGTTGATAATAGATGGCGTGTCGACAACGGCCTGAAAACACGGACAAAGCCACATTTTCTAAAAATAAATGCTAGCTAGATCAATTTATCGTCCCCGAAAACCCCTGCATTCTACATTTCATGATAATCGGTGCAGCCGTTTCTGAGATCCCAATTATATATATATATATATATATATAAGAATTCCACGTTTAAAGGTATTAGATATATATTATTAATAACTAGGAGCCCACTCCGGCTTCGTACGGGTATAAAATATATAGCCTATGTCATTCACTGAAAAAATGATTAAAATTGATCCAGTAGTTTTGATGTATTCATTACTGCCCGTGGCCCGCACGCGTTAAATGTATTTATTTAGTACAGAAACCTCAAAAATAGCAGGTTTTTTCTCCACTATTTAATGGATGTTATTATACATATAAACCTTCCTCTTCAATCACTCTATCTATTAACAAAACCGCATCAAAATCCGTTGCGTAGTTTTAAAGATTTAAGCATACATAGGGACAGAGAAAGCGACTTTGATTTAATGAATAACGTAGAGCTATGAAATAAAAAGAAATAATTTGTATACTAATCGTCTAAAAGTGTTAGGGTTTGAAGAAATTACCCTGAGACAAAACTAAAAGTATTACTTAAATTAGTTTTGGCTTAAAATATTCGTGGTCTGGATTTTGAAGATTTATGTTGTAGGGGGTTTATGTTGTACGACATAATCTACTTCTTGCTTATAGGTAAGAAATCCTTCACACTGTCGAGCTAATTAAAATTTATAAATAAATATACATTTTATTAAAAACTGCGAAAATAGAATGTTTCTAGAATGTAAAATAGAAATTTAACTTCACGTGAAGTCGAGACTACGGTTAAATGTAACAAGAAAAGTATAGCGAGAGTGCAAGCCGGGACGATATAAACTTTTGTAACGACTTTTATCGAGCTTTGCTACGTGAGTACAATTGCTTCGATTCCCATCCCTTGACTTGATAAGAAAGATTGTTACTTCTTAACATTACTAACATTGAATGCTTAAAAATACCTAAAAATAATTTGTGGAATCAACTTCCAACTGAAACGACCTCGAAACCTCAGAGAAGAGCCTATTATTATAGACGACGCTGTGGCGCAGCGGTAGCGAACCTGCCTTAAACGCCACAGCTCGCGGGTTCGATTCCCGCTCGGAGCATAATATGTTCGTATTGACCATGCAAGCATATTTTCCGGTCTAGGTGTATTTGGCCTTGTCCTTGTATGTGTATCCGGACCTCCGACACAGGATATCACTATCCTAATGGGGGCCGTTGTGTAAGCGTTTATTATTTATTAATATTAATGAAATACTACTAACATTGAACACGTAAAAAATAACCTATATATCTAAAAATAATTTGTGGAACCAACTTCCGACGGCCGGTCTTTCCGAACCGATACAACCTGGGAGCCTTCAAGAGAAGAGCCTTTTCTTTCCTTAAAGTTCGGCAACGCACTTGCATGCCTTCTGGTGTTGCAGATGTTCATGAGCGGCGGTGATCGCTTAACTTCAGGTGAGCCTCCTGACCGTTTGCCCTCTTACATAAAAAAATCTTCAATTGTTTAGGGTTTATCTTTTCTGAGATTTTTTAAAGAATATTAATATGTTTTTTCCGGTCATTAATAATACTTCTATTAAACTCTAAATAAGCTTGTAGTTAGGAGTAGGTAGGAATATAGCCCAAGGGAGTCAGGATCAAACCCGCAACTCTCCCGTTAACGGAGTCGATCCTTCTACTTTACGGACTTCAAAATTTGTTTTACATTTTTCATTTATTAAAAAAATCGTAAAATTATATAACATTACAGTTATATATAACTATATAATATAACTATTTAAAATGTTATATGCGAATGTAAGAAAAGTAACTAACTTTTACATAAACCTAACTTTTATATGCATACTAAAAAGGTGACAACAAGAAAAAGTCCAGCCTGTATTCAGTAATGTTTTAAATGCGTGATCAATTTTAGTAAAAAGGACGTATATAAAAAAAATATTTTAAGACTTTTCGGAGCTTTTCCTTTCATTATGACACCGTTGTGGCGTTGTGGGTAGCGAGTCTGCCTTAAGCCTCGACGGTTGCGGGTTCGATTCCCGCTCGGAGCAGATGTTTGTATTAATCGTACAGGCATGTTTTCCGGTCTGGTTGTGTTTGTCCTTGTCATTGCGAATGTTTCCGGACACCCAACACAGGATATAACTATCCTAATGGGGGCCGTTGAGTGTGTAGCGTTTATAGCGTTTATTATATTTTTGGCGTATGTTGACATTGCTTGTTTGAAATTTTCCAGCATTTTAATAATGGCAATACAAGTAAAAGTTTAGTTAAAAACCGCATTGCCGAATACCGCGTTACGCCGCATCACGCTAATTAAGTTTAGCTTACAAGCTGAACTTTTCCGGTCAACATTTTATTTACTTTTCGATTATTTTTATATGTGATTATCTTAAGAAATATAAATAGTAATATCGTACGGAGAATTTTACATGAATTAGTGCAGTATAAATTCTAAATGGTTGAACCAAATAAGATGAAGTTTGATACGCAATGATTTAATCTAATATAAAAATTGTACAGTTTTTATTGTGATACTCGTATCCTCACACTAATAATAATACTAATAATATATTGAAAATTACTATCCGGATTCAAGTCAATGAGAAGATTAGGTACCTTTTTTTCCGTCTCTTTCTGCTATATCTTTCTTCTCACTCATATAAAGAATTCTTTATTTCCTTCTTCAAAAAGCCGAACGCGAGTACACACGCTTATTCCGCCGTGTACGCTGGGTTTTGTTAAATTTCAGTAGTATATTTATAGCGCTTTATAATACGAGTTTATAAGCGCGTATACACATACGAGTTTTGTGAGTGTTAAAAGACGCGTTTATACACTATTCAAAAAACGATCTTATATAAAACGCTTATAGCTCGTATAAAATGCTGGTCTGAAGCCGCCCTCAACGTTACGCGCCCTGCAATCACTCAATATTCGTTCAATTATCCAATAGCCACTTCAATTTTAACATTTTTTAAATATATTATATACATAAAAGGATAAGACTTGACTTACATATCAACACCCAAACTAAAACCCCAAGGTCCCGTCTAGCGCCATAGTGGGACGTCACGGGATCGCTTGCGCATTCAACCGCGACACCCGACGCTTGCCTCCTGGGGCAAACATATCAACACCCAGGCTAAACCCCCAGACCTATAGAATTTTTTCACAAGTATTGGTTGAATGCGTAAACAAGCACTATGAAAAGATTTTTCAAAACTAAACCCTTCAGAGAGCGAAAAAAGGGTTGAAATTTAGTATAGGAAGTCGGTCATTTTTAAAACTAGGACAATGAAACTTTGTTTTTTGGCAAACAATTACAGATAAATAAACACATGTTTTATTATTTTCTAAAATTCCACCGTAAGTGTGAAATGGGGGTTCAAAGATTGCATTAAAATCGTTATTTACGCGGGCAAAACTGCTGGCAAAAGCTAGTCAGTTTATAAGACGTTACATGAATGATAGTGACAATTGTGATGGTAATCGCTATTTGCGTGACGTCCCCATTCATGCTGGTGGACACTTGTAGAATATTTATGTACGGATTAATACAGGCGGTCCGTGCCAACTGCCGACACCTATGCGGAAGGACATTACTGAAATATCTTTATTAATTATAGCTAACATTCGTTATGCACGCGGATTATTTATATATAAAATTTGATTTGAATTTTAATTCAGTGTAACGCTTGGATTTTAATTTTTTTTTAAATGCTTGCTAGATTTATGGCATCATGTAATAGTGAGGGCAATGTTTAAGCAGTTTTTATAGCGCAATAATTTCTTATGACCATGTCTGAGCCCTGAAAAAAGATGCCCAACTCATTGCACCCGTTACAAAGACACATTCTTCATTCCTGCACGTAGAACCAATTACACTAGCAATTGTTTTATTACAAGAGCCTGCAATGTATATAATACTTGCTACAACCATATAGACATATTTCAATACAACTACCGACAGTTTAGTAGAAAAATCAAGGTATTTCTCCATAATTCTTAGCCTTTTTTTTTAAGAAAGAAAGAAAGAAAACTTTATTTTGGACACGCAAAAAACAAAATAATAAAAATACAAAATGAACTAATAATAAAATGTAAAACAATTTAAAAGCATGGACAATATTTAAAAAAACAGAAAAAATTTAAGAATAAAAAAATAAAAACAAAAAAAAAAAAAAATGTAACCTATTGTAAACAACACAAAAAAAAGAATCAATAATGAAACTACGCATATATCAAAAACAACAGCAACATTGCGTGTCCTAAAAAGGTGTGCCATTCAGCATATTTTAGGTGAAATGAATGCACCTAAAGCTGATTTTCAATGGCTTTCCCTTTAAATATGTATGTTTATTTTTTCCTTAAATTATCAACCTTATTATTTTTTTTCTTTTATTTTTGTATAGTTTTTTTTTTAAATAATATAAAATATTTTGTGAACAAAAACTTCAGTGGAAACTTTATTGGCTAGTGAACTTTTAATTGTGAACTATTACATCTGTATATAATTATAGCTGTTTGTTTTATTCAATGTTAAAATAAATAAATAAGTTATCACAAAACTTTCTGTTACATTTTTCGGCCAAAGAATCGGGATTGCGATTTAGCAGGGAAATATAGCTAGCATTCTTGCCACCATTCCCCGTGGATATGAAGTGCACAGTTGTTATTATTTTTAAATAAAAATAATGTAGCTAGTTATACTTTATATTATTATACTTATTGTTATACTTTTTCTCGTTTAAATAAAACTTGAAGAGGGTGAAATAGGGTATGAAAGCTTGTAAGAGGAACTAATTGTTTCTATTTAAGGTATCTCATTAAAAATCGGTAATCATGTGAGCAGAGCCCCGGGCAGAAGCTAGTAATATCAATGCTTATGTATTACAATGGATATAGAAAATAAAAATACAAAAATTTCAAATCTTCAAAGTCTTAAAATTGTCTTACGGTACATTATTTCTCCAGAACATAATTGAAAGCTTGCGTGTTCGAATCATGTCTATGTAGTAATGCGACTAGTAGATTATTATTTACTTATTTACTCATTATTTATTACTAGCCCAAGACTTGTTCGCGTCATTGTAGTTGTTATGTCGGGCCAACAACGAAAAGTTACCGCACCCTATCACGCCTCGCTCCGCTGTAAAAATGACAATATTTCTATACAACTTTTTTTCCCCCCTCTTTCACTTTTCATCCCTAACAACCCTTTTCTCATTAAAAATGAAATAAATTAGTTCAGGAATTTTCGGGTAAAAGCGCGACATACAGACATAGTTACTTTCGCATTTATTATATTAGTAAGGAGTAAGGAATATGTATCTATTATCTGTTGATACCTATCTATTTTGCAAAAGCCAGATCATAATATTGATAGAATTGAATTTTGAATTACATTATATAAAATTATCCTTAAATGATATAAATGTTGAAATAAAAACATTAACTCATACTAAACACAACATTTTTCATCTTTAAACTATTAGCAATAAAGCTAATGAATGGCGAACAAGCTGGCAACGAGAAGCGGCAGAAAAATACGACATAATTATGCTAAATACATCTTAGTTACATTTTCAACTTTATAATATTATACTTGTCGGAGAAGTCATTAGTACGGGAGCTGTTTTGACTATCGACACTACAACATGGAAGCTGATTTGACAACGAGCCGCAAGCGTCATCGAGACAACGCTTCGACGGAGCCTAGATGCGTTGGTGCGGCCGGCGACACTTCAATTCAGTGCTAGCCGCCGTGCTAACAACATCATAGGAACTGTCTTACGACTCGTTGCATATTTCACATTAAATCAAATAAGTGATTCTGTAGTATTCGTTTGTTTCCCGTACCCACATTTTGCCCACAATAATGTCGGACGGTGAAGAGTTTCGCCGAGATATAACACTTCCCTCCGTCATACTTATATATTTTTAATCTTCTTCTTCCTACTTTATTCCTGGTACTAACTTAAGTTTTGCTTATTTAGCTTTAAGTTGTATTTATATTTATCAAATAAAAATTCTCTGCCGTGCCGTGCCGCCATTGAGCTCTGAGAGGTATAAGAGTCCATCATTTTTATATTTAAATATTGTTCATCTTCCTCATGACTGAGGTTATGGTCGTTGAGAACAGTTTTTTCCATTAGGGTTATTCAGCCATTTTTATTCTGACAAATTTCTATGCATGAATGTAGAAACATTTAAAATGATTTATTTAATACTAGTATCTTCCCGCAACTTCTCTCGCATGAAAAACGTTTTGCAATGCGGCACCTTTATCACAATCGTCGTAACATAATACGTCTAAGTGTATATTTCGATTTAGGCGTGATTTAGGCGTGAAAATGTATTTATTTTATGCTATAATAATATTAGATTGAATAATAATAATAAGTCTGGATTCCATAAGACACAGCCATATCGAAATTCAAAACTTGCAGTTTGTTTTCGTTTTTTACAAGAACTAATATTATTATATGTGTTATTCTAAGTAAAAATCTATATCTGTGCCACGTTTCATACAAATCAGTTCATTCGTTTTCTCCGTGTTTGAGCAACAGACATCCAAACTGTCACATTTATTATATATGCATCTTATAAATCGGAAATAAGAAAATACGTGAAAATACAGTGAAGTAAGTTGTATACATTTTTGAAAAACCATCCCTCAGAGATTCTTGATTTTTGTTGCTGTATTCCTCAGAGAATAATTTGTATTTCACGAGTAGCAAGCAAAATGGCGGGCACATTAAATTTTATCTTGTTTTATATGTTACTATTTGATTTATATTTTTATATATAGACTTTTGCAAGCGGCTTTGCTTGCATGAATGACAATAGCATAACGTGTATTATAGTTGCTGAAAGTACTTTTAGAATTGATTCAATAATGTGTTAAACTATCCCCAACCATAGACTTACAATTTACTCTGGATCGACTTTTCCGTATAGATAAAACGCCACAGACTCGTTGGTGCTCCTTCGTAAATTCAAGCAAAGCACGCTACCTTCTTTCGGTTATACTGATCAAATCATAACCGAATATCGAATTAACTTGAGTGCGTATGCATATTTATAATATTACTACAAACTAGATTTTAACAAAATTTTATTTCTTTAACAAGTAATATCAACTGAAATAAACTCTATTGTTCTGAAAAATATTTATTTTAGCGCCACAATAGCAAATGCGCTAACGAAGCAGCCAACCGCTAGTTGAAATAAAAATACTAAGTTTCTTGCATTTCGTAATTCGCCTGACATTTTAAATAATCAGCTGACTTGAATGAACGATAGAAAAATGGTTTTCCATTTCTCAAAATCATTTCAAAAAGATATATCGCGTCTTTTAGTTTCATTATCGATATTATCAATCAAAGTTTTGATTCGATCAAATGAATTAATGAATGATCTGATATGACTACTACAAAATTAATGGGCTTAGCCATGATTTGGCCCAGGGGAGGGCAAAATCTTAATATAGGGCCTAGAGGGGGGCAAAATAACTTTACTTCCCAATAGTTATTGGTTAAATAGTTAAAACTGTATTATATTCTTCAATTTCTGAGTATTTAACAAGGTCCAGTGTGGAGCAGCGTCTATTAATAGTAGATTTCTAATAGTTTGAAGCCCTGTATATTAAATAACAATGATAAAAAACTGTAATTTTTTTTACCGTAATAAATGGCGACCAGATTTTTCCTCACGAGTTTGATTGAACGGATATTGACCGATAATTGCATTCGCGAATGGAAACGTTGATGTTACGTTTATATAATCCGAATGTTATGTTGTATGTTGTGTTGCGATTTACGAAGTATTTTCATATCATTATGAGGCTTTTTATGAAGACCATTTTAAAGAAATATTTTTGAGCAAGTAATTTTTAAGTACTTATATTAAATCAAAATATTTTTTGGCTAATTAAACGGTCTATAAAACTATATAATAATACATAAGGTATATATATACATAATATATTTATGATGTAAACTTATATATATAGTAATATAAGGCTGTTTAGTTAAAAAGCAAAATTATTAGATTTTTGCTTCTTAAAATTTACTTATTAATTATATACTTATATTTTTTGTTTTATATTATTTATTATTGTTACGCTTCAGTGTACGCATATATTAATATATGAAAACCATTACAAATGGCTTTCAAGTGAAACTCGAAAAGAGTTCATAAAAATGTACATTTTAATTTTTTGTCACTGACCCAGTTATATTACGAACATTTTATTTTTACGTAAAAAAATATTGCTCGGATAACGCTCCGATAAATAAGATCTGAAATAAACCCTAGCCAGTTTAAAATAATAATCTAAAAACTTTATTTTTATAATCTCTTTCACGGACATGTTGTCATAACAACTTTGTACAAGTTATGACGTTGTACGTATCGAAATAGCTTTCTGTAAACATTATGGAATAGAATCTAATATGTATATAAAACCTCATTTAGAGTTAAAGTAAATAAAAACTTTTTAATTTGTCACATGTCAAAACTTTTCCCGCCATAAAAGTTCAATGGCAGCAGCTGTCAAACTTACCTGTTTTTTCAGGCGTGGGCGGCTCCTGACGGCTCCTCAGCAGCTGTAAAGCGAACTCGGTGCCCACTTCCTCCGAGCGCGGGCACGGGACATACGCGTACTGCTTCTTGGTCGGCGCCGGGACGGGCGCGACGCGATGCTTGCCGCGCTCGGCCATGCGGCGTCTGACGGTGCTACAGCGTTCCAGTGATACCAACTATTGAAAAAAACTTCCGCAAATCCAATACATATTATACTGCATTGTATTTATTTTGTTAAAATAAATGTAATTTCGGTTTCTAATGAAGTTTAATTATTAATATATTTTGGATAAAATTAAAACTGTAAAATTTTACGTTTTTCAAGAACAAATATTTTCAAAACAAGTTAATAGTGCTGACAAATACTTGATTAGCAAATAAATACCTCTTTAAATGGCTATAGATAATTTACTTACATATATAGACGAAACAAAAATGTTGATACTGCTAGGTAAAATTGTTCGAATACTAATAAAATTTTCACAATTTTTGTACCAATTTTCCCCTAATTTCGGGGAGAATAATCCAGTGTTGACATCACCATCAGTGCCGCAGCTAGCGTGAGGTCTTATCGATAAAGCGCGCGCGATGTTACTCTCAATTTTCCCCACACCCGATAATCGCCAAATTACCGAACCACTTGTTTGGCAACAAGGTCGTTTATAGCTTGATTAATTCTCAAACTTTATTTTTATTACTGTTTTAAATGCTATTAATTACTTTTGAAAGGTTTGTTTTTATAATTTCAATGTTCATTAAAATATATTTCTTTTAAATTTGATTACAAACATTGTTATTTTTTTTATAAGTTACTTTATTGTTTATAGCAATCTTATAAAACAAAACTCATAAAATTATAACAAAGAATTAAAAAAACATTGTTAATTTAAAAAAGCATGCGTGTTTCATTTTGTTACATACTTAGAAAGCCTTTATAGGTCAAATTCAGAAAAGTCCGCGAGAATTTGAAAGAGACAAAGAAAGAAAGAAATGTTTATTCGGTACAGACCACACACTATACAGAGTAATCATGATTTACGAGTCAAAATACAAAAACATAATCTTCTTCTTTGCGTTTCGTTGGCAAACACCTATATTGTTGTGGCCCAAAACATAATAATAAATCAACTTATTGTCTATAATATACATAAAAATTTAAAACACTAAGTAAAAGTTACAAACCTAAGAAAGAATAAAGCAAAAAGTATATTTATAACCTGTGTGTACGGTATGGTGTACCAAAATTTCGACCCTGCAGCCCTTGGACTATTGTCATACCCTAGTACAAGGTTCACGCTTGAGGGCAAAAGATTACAGTTTACTAGTTTTGCCCGCGGCTTCATAGCTTCAATATTTTAAATTAATAAGACACCATTAATGCAATAAAAGTTATTCATATTGCAGAGTTAAGTTGCAGATTGATTACCAGGGCCAATCTTCCGCCGGCGGTCTTTCCGAACCGATACGACCTGGAAACCTTCAAGAGAAGAGCCTATTCTTTCCTTAAAGGTCGACAAGGTACCTGCATTCCCTCTGGTGTTGCAGATGTTCATGCGCAGTGGTGATCACTTAGTATCATCTGAGCCTCCTGCCGGTTTGCCCCCTCTTACATAAAGAAATCCCCACAAAAAGCCTATTTCCGTCCAAAGTTTAGCCGTTTTACTAGTTTTTATTGCAAGATACGGGCTAGGTAGGTACCACAGCAGTGTCAGATATTGTCTCCTTTGCTCAGTGAAATTACTGGGCAAAGAAGATTTAAAAACCAATATCTCGAGATTGGCAACACTCACAAATGTATTGTGTTGCAAGCGCTCATAGGCTACGACAACCGCTTACCATCAGATGGATCGTTCGCTTGCTCGTCAACTTACTCAAAATCATTCATATCTTACTCAAATCCATAAAAATATAAAATTAAAAATACTTTAACAGCCTGTGGTAGAATTTTTTTCTTTCAGTTTTTAACTATCATAAATATATATATATATATATATATAGTTATATATTATAATCAACAATGCTTTTAACTAATGTACCAGATAACACAATAAATCGCACAGCACTTTAACTACTGCGTCGGATTTCGACGATTCGTCCTTTATGGGATACGATGATGATTTTCTGCATGATAAAAATATTGAAGTAACCATCAATGTGACGCTTCATTAGAATTACAGCTTTTCAAACATTGTCGTTCTAATCCAACGTATTAAATAGGTTCTGTAGCTGTAATCACGTGTTCGCCATGCGAAAACATAAATATACATATATATAAATGAATGTACATACTTAGTTATACAATGATTATTAACTACATGTCATAAGACTAACACATGCTTTACTGTAAAAAAAATATCGAAAAAGGATTTATTACCCAACTGCCGAAAGAGGGTAATGTTTTTTGCGCGTATGTATGTCTATATCTTTGTGACGTTCTACGGCTTAGACCCTTTGATTTCAACACATGAGGTGTCATTAGATTTGTCTCACTTGTGAGATTGACTTAGGGTTTATATCAATATGGTGCTCGTGGGAAAAATATTCCCTAATGAATAATGCAATTCTTATAGGTCCAAAATCTGATGATGGCTGCTTCTAGCACTTGACAAAATAAGACGAAAAATAAGTATAAATTTTTTCAATATATTGCTTGGTTTTTGAGAAATCGATGTTTAAATTTTAAATTTTTTCCATTTTATTGTTTTTACTTTTTAGTATTTTTAATGCAGTTGGAGTTTTTGTTTCATTAAATAATATAATTTTTCATCTGTGGATATCAATGCAATGGTGATCAAACCCGCGGCACATCACTAGTTATGTCAGTGCGCGCGCAAGGCTCGTGCTTCCCGCACTACGGTCGATAGAGCGCGAGAGAGCTGCACTATGCGGGACAATGCGTTTCCAAACTTTTTTAGGGTTCCTCGTTAAAGTATCATCTCGCAATTCATCTATCTAACGCGCGCTTCTGTACATAATATTATTTGTAACCTCTCATTTGGATGTACCCGAATATAAGTTTCCCGTTTTTCGTTTACTGAGAAAACTAAAAAATGATAAAATGCGTTCTTATTGTACCCACTATTCTTCATACACAAATAAAAGTTTATTGTTTTACATTATATTTCACCTAATAACATTCTGTAGAGGCTTTTCGTGGCCGAGAAATTCTATAATTAGCAATTACGAATACTGAAAAGAATTTACATTCCGGATATTCAACATTCCTAACAAAATATATTCACGTAAAGCATGTACGTTGAAAACAAATGTTTTTTAATTGTTTTAGAAAAATTATATGTAAGTTTTAAATCAATTATACCTTAATTTTACATTGTAATTAGGACCTGCTTATTGGATGGACTAACAATTATTTTGTTTATCATTGAAATAATTTAAAAAATAAAGATATTTTTTTAAACGAACAATAGCGAACTTAGAAATTGTACATTTTTGCCGCTTAGCAATTTAACATAATTTATATATTTTTATTTAAAAAAAATTCTTGAAACGAATTTTACACACAAAAATGTAATCAAAAATTAATACTTATTATTTTCCACGTCATTTGGTCTATCAGTATTTAGCTGCTTTTTTGTACGTAAACCCTTTTCGAGTACACTGATTTTAAATTAATAACAAAATGTTTTTTTTTTTTTAAGAATGTTAGCAATGCTTTTTCAAGGCATTACTAATATTTCTATTGCCCTCCAAATAAGCTCGAAGCTTGCGCTAGGAGTGGGTACGACAATAGCCCAAGGGGGTCAGGATCGAACCCTCGACTCTCGCGTTTAACGAAGCGAAGTCGGCCCTTCTACCGTTGAGCTATTGAGGCTTAATAATAGGCTTTATAAAGGAAACATATACTTATGCTTTTAAAAACAATCTCCAAATTCATCCTGATACATTTTATAATTTAAAAAAAAACCTTATTCTGCATAATGTGTACTGGTAACATCAGTACAACGTGTACTACGCTCGCTGCTCCAAACCAACATTTCGTGTGCGGTTAAATAAAAAATGCACAGCCTTCTTGCCATGAATAATTGATTACACTAATTCTGTTTACTGATATGTGTTACATTTAATACAAAACAAAAAAGGTTACCTTAATTATCTATAGACATCATCAAAAATTATCAAAATAAATAAGCATAGGGCGTAGCGAGGTAGGAACAAGAGGGGACCTACCACCCTTGTAAAATACTAAGAAATGGACGAATATAATATATTTTGAACTGTTCAATCAATAACTACGTGTAAAAATGGTCATTTCGCCTCTATTGTGGTTTTCTTTCCACTATTGTGGTATAAAAGAAAAAAACTTCCAATCAAATTAACTTATAGACTTTAGAAGTAGAGCCACGCTGTTTTCACAGGTAAGTTGTGTAACACTTACTCCCACAGAATATCGACGAGAAGCAACACTTTCCATACTATTGGGTTCAATGAGTGATAGAACCGGAGGTCCTAACCCTTACCCTTCCTTATCCTCTATTTTATTTTCCTTCTTCCTCTCTTTCCCTTGGGACGGCAACACGCTTGTAACGCTTCTAGTTTTGCAAGCATCTATACACCATCACGACCGCTTACCATCAAGCGAACAGTACGCGACATAGCCAGTTATGTGGTAAAAAAAGACAATTATGCACCACAATATTTAGACCATATCCAGTTATATTTAATGCCAATCAAACGACACAGAAATCAAAAAATGTAATATACACAAGCTTTATCTGACTTAACCGCATTCAAAGGTTTTTCAATTCGGCCCCTTTCGTTACACTCGCTAATAGAATAATAAAGCAAGATGAAACTACAAGTGATAATTGATTTTACCTTGGGGTATTGATTTTTCGAATCAGTGCTATATTTTATTAAAAAGATATTTTATATCAACCAACGAAAGTCGAAGACGCGAAGTCTTTTAAAAATACACAAGAACTTCGATATAAAGATTTCTAAGTTCCTTTGAACCGATTTTAAACAATATCAAAAAAGGAAGAAGTTTTCCATTCAATACTACAATTTTAACATTCGTTACTACGGAACTCGAAACAGAAAGCGTTGCCAGAAAAGCATTACCTCGCGTTGTGTGATTTTTTAGAATATGGTAGCAAGGGGCAGCATGGGATTGCAAGGGGTGGCTTGGATTGGTATATGAAATGAAATTGCTAGTAAAAAATTATAGTTGGAAATAAATGTAATGAAGGAACATCGTTGTTAGCGCATGTTCCGGTGACACGTTTTAATAAGCTGACATGAGCCCACCATTACTGCATTCATATTTTTGTATCCACTCTTTAAGAACTTAAGTGGTCGGTCGGTTCCCTCCCGGTGACACTGTCGAGGCCAGTGAGACCAGCAGCAAGACACAATCAGAAAAATTCGATTTCTGTATTCTTATTTTGTTGGAAAGGACTTTGTTCCTATATACATTTCCAGAACGCTCCAGTCTTCTTATCGATTGGGTAGTGGTCAACCTAGTGTCAGAGTTGTTCAGGTCGCCTGTAGGCCTCTGACTTCTGACTTATCGACTGTTGTCTAATTGTCAACAGCCGGGACCGACTTTTTACGTACCCTTCGAAGCACGGAGACGCTCGGTTGAAATACGAACGCTACAATAAAAACGACGTAAATAAAGTCGTGTAAACCAATCAACTAGAGTTATTATACATTGACAGCCGGTATTATACATTCAGCTGTTGTCTGACTTATTAATATTCCTCAGTAAGAAATTGCTGTCCACGATCGAACTTCATAATTAAATTATTAAGTATTTCTACTGTTACGTGTTAAAAGTGATAAATGTAATTGTATGTATTTTTTGTGCTTATCCCTATAGACTTCTAAACGGCTAAACCCATCCGAATCCCAATTATTTACCTCAACCCATCCAACAATTATTTACCTCATTGAAATTTTCTGGCAATCTTCAGATTACCCCAACGAATGATCAAGTTTTTAGCGTATCAACACATTTTTTTTTGAAATTTCGCATTATATTTTCAATACAAATTAACTAAACGAAACTTCATTCTGATGTCCACGCATATGAAGTCGCAAGCAGATGCGTTTCATTTATATTTTATGTTGCAGTTACCTCCAAATATTTAAGTGAAACTTCCTAAGTTTCTATCGTTCCTCTTCTTAGATTGAACTAAATTTCGCGACACGATTTATTAGAAGTAAAGATATTTTACAGAGAGCCAAGGAGAAAGTGTGCCATACATTGAATGTTTATGTAAAAGTTCCTTTTTCACTCTGAATGTGTTATTTTATTTATTCTATTATCACATCACTACATAGTATAAAACAAAGTCGCTTTCTCTGTCCCTATGTATGCTTAAATCTTTAAAACTACGCAACGGATTTTGATGCGGTTTTTTTAATATATAGAGTGATTGAAGAGAAAGGTTTATATGTATAAAAATAGTGGAGAAATTTTTTTTTTTTAATTTTCTAATGTGATGTCGTAAATAATTACATTTAACGCGTGCGGGCCACGGGCAGTAATGAATAAATCAAAACTACTGGATCGATTTTAATAATTTTTTTAGTGAATAACATAGGCTATATATATTATACCCGTGCGAAGCCTGAGCGGGCCGCTAGTTAAATATATAATGTAAAGAATACAGTACAGGATCCAAGTAATCTTGTCTACTAAAAATTCTTTCTGTTAAATTTCTGGCTCAGTAGGCAAAACAATCTTATTAAATTGTCCCTACAAAGCATTTTCATTATTAACATAATGTAATAAGGTCTAAATTTGTTTGATCTGCTTATCTTGATTTTTAGTTTTCAGTATGTTATGGTGGGAGAGAACGGTATTGCATTAGGGTAACGTTTACTGTATTGATAGGAACATTGATTTTGCGAACCTCGAACAAAGGAGAATTTAGTTTAATAAATAAATTATATTATTTATTTATTAAATTATATTTATTTCAGTTTAAATTTATTTAAAAATTAATTACTAATATTATTAATTAATAGTTTCATAAATAATTAAATAAATAACATTAATGTTATTTATAAATGTTATTTATTTATTTAATTTAGTTTAATATGAATTAATTCATAAACTAGTAATTTAAATAATAATCAGCTATGTATATTTTGACGGACTTCGATTGTCTATTATTTTATTATGCATATCGGCGCGAAAGCATACTCGTATAATTAAAGCGAGCGTCTTATTAATTTATCTGCATGAAAACGTACATCAATCAATATTTACAAATGTTTAAAACTAAAATGATTGTTTTATTTAGGAAATTGTTTATTTAAGTTCATCAATTGATTTATTATTCCGTTAGTGTTTTGTTTGAAATGCAGTCATTTTAGCATCTCTTAAATTATTATCTTTACATATTGAATTGTTCATTAAAAATGTTTAAATAATTATTGTTAATTAATCGTAAGTCTAACATTGTTTAATTTAAGAAATACTATAGTAATAAGTTTAACAATTACAATGTTTTGATTTCCACGCTGTGTAATAAACATTGAAGGTAGGCGAAGCAACGATAGAACACAACGGAAAAGTCATGACACTGTCGTTGCAGCGCTCGGTCCGTACGGACGTGTTTGTTGCGATCTGTGAGTAAGTCCAATTTATTTACTGTAATAGTTTAGTTTCCTTTCGAAATTATCTGACATTTCAAATAGTTTCAGTAAATTGTTTAAAAGCCTTATAAGTTTTATTTCGATATTAGTTTATTACGAGTTTAATTACGAGTAGTGAGGATAGTAATACATGTGACGTCAGCGATGCTGACGTCACCATTTTTAAAAACCCTAGTCAGGTTCCTCCTTCGTCATGTAAATTACTAAATCAATTAATCATTGTATTCACCATACAAGCATGTATTCCGTTCACGGTGGTTTGCGACCCCGAACGGACCTAGAAGATAACTATCCAAATGGCGTTGAATGTGAAGCCGCTAGCCCACTGCAGCGCAGGCAGTGCACGGCCACTCGTCGCATTTTAACATGGGATCATGTTTTGACCATATCTTCTACGTCTACGTTTCCACTGCAGCGCAAACTTAACATGAATATTAATATAACTTTAATGAAGCAGAGTTACGAATGCTGTTGTGCGTTGACAGCTTGAGCGTCGAGGATATATTTGAACAAACCACGCGTCTATCAATGACGTAATTAATCTCGTATTAGCGCGTAGCATGTTCGTGTGTTGCAGTGGATGTTATAGCATACATTTTCTTGCAAAGCGATGCTTGACACAAGTATGCAGGCTCTTTGTGCCCAGCAGTGGAGCTGAAATTTATTTATTATCACCCTTAATTACTGTGATCTAGGTTAGTGAAGAACTCTCCGGCTCAGCAGGACATATAATTATAATTTTCCGCCAATACATAGGTTTTTATTCTGGCAAGGGAATTGTATTGGGCATACAGTTACTTGATCCCGTGTTGTTGTTTGACCTTTATTTAGGTGTATCTTCTTCTTTCTAGCATTATTCCCGGTATTCTGTTTACCCAGAGTCTGCTTATTAGTTTTATCCGGATTTAACAGGTTACTAGTTTTTACAAAGAACGATTATCATCAGACGTTATGTTATAACAACTGGGACCGACAGCTTAACGTGCTCTCCGAGGCACTTTGGGGAGACCTACAAGGACAAACGCCCGGACTGAAACAGATATTTGTAAGATCAATACTATGCAGTGTTAGTTTTAAGCTCAGTCTTATGAGAAATTAATTCTTTAACCACAATACAAACATTTGGCCTAGAATCGAATCCGCGACCGTCGAGACCTAGGGCAGATTGGTTACCAATACGCCACAACGGCGTCACTGACACTTATATTTATGAGTGTATCCAGAACATAAACTATCTTAATGACCGGTTGAGTGCGCAGTTTTATCTTAAAAGCTAGTTCGGACTTGGCTAGTAACTTGTTCGGCGAGTATTCTCCTAGCAGTATAGCCTAGTATCTATAGTCAATCCATTTTGTGGTGTAGATCTCGGTGGTTTGCTAAATAAAAAAGTCCGAACCAAACGGCTACCTCGAGTTTATCCAGTCAAACAAGATAAACTCGTATACTCTGCCGATACAAATCTGTAGCCCGTACTTTAGACACTAAATTATTTTCTATTCCATTGAAGTTAACTAGTTTTATTCTAAAGAAAATAAGCAATAATAAAATGTCTTATGCTTCCTAGCATTATTCAAGGTATTTACCCAGGGTCTGCTTACCCTCGTATTCTGAATTGACGGGTTACTAGTTTTTACACAGAGCGATCTGACCTCCACAACCCTAAGAGAGAACCAGTATCATTGTATAAGAAAAAATTGGCAATCAAGATTTAACGAGTATTATCAGGTGTTATGATTACAACCGGGACCGACAGCATAACCTACTCTTAACGGCACGGTGAACAAGATTAAGCGCCCAGTCCGAAACAGATATTTATAAAAAACATCTGCTCCGAACGGGAATAAAACCCGCGACCGTCGTAGCTCAAAGCAGGCTCGCTACCGGCACGCCACAACGGTTGTAGCCATAATACTTATAATTTCTGTCCTAATTTATAAGTTTTTCGGCAAAAGCGTCAGTTTCATTAAAGATTAAATTATTTGGGAGACTTTTATCCATGTATCTAAGTATATTTTTCAATTTACCAAAAAAACCTAGCAAAGCTCGGTCATCCCGGAAATATTTATTAATCTTATTTTCATGCTACAAGTATGTAAGATTCTAATACCCGAACAATGTGTGTAGCCCTTTATATACAAAAAAAACAATTTGTTCAAAATGGTTCCAGAACTCATAAACCATTCGGCAGATGCACATAAAGGTTTATCGCCAAATCGCTCAAATATATCACTGAATTAATATTGACTTATTTATTACTGATCCAGTAGAAATTGTCTTTTTCGACTCAAATAAAATACCCTGAATGTTTTCACATAAATCGTGCAGTGTATCCAATGATTTTAATCATCCGCTGCAGTTTCTTCTAGTACCGTGTTAATGAAACTTTTTATTTGGAATATAATTTTGTATTTTATATGCGTAGCAGTGACGTAAAGTAACAGCCTGTTAATGTCACACTGCAAAGGCCTTCCCTCCTGTTAAGAAGGATTTAAAGATTTATCCACCCATGCGGATTGGCGGCTATACATATCTCAGAATTTATACCAAGACATGTAGGTTGTAGGTTCCTCACGATGTTTATGTTTACCGCTAAGAGATGAAGTCGAAACACAAATTAAACACTTGAAAACTGGTGCTTGCCCGAATAGGAACCTGTGACCTACGGTTAAAAATAAAACGGTTACATCTAAGTTTTCTATCTACTAGGTTATCAATATGTATTTAAAAATAATTATTTTAGAATTCTTATTATAATATTAGCTGTCGTATTCAAATAAATCACTGGTTAAAATAAATGTTAAAAGGCAGAGTTCGTTTCGTGGCTAGTACTACATATAAATCATCCGTGAAAAATTCATAACTTTCTGCAAAATCCGCATCAAAATCAGTTGAATTTTGAAGTCAATTACATGCAAATTTATGTCGTCAGCAAAACATTCAGTTCAAGACAGAATGTAATACAGTGCTGTCATTCAAAGCGAGACTTCAGTATACGCTATCGGTTATGCAACGATCGCATTTGCTTTTCAAAATCGAGCCGCAGTTAACATCCTGCATTTCTCTGTATGCCGCAGTATATAGTCTTCTTTGTGAACACTCGTTGACCTAAAAATGTACAATGAGACAGAAAAGATGTAGTCCACGAGTGTTGTTTCTTAATTATTAAGACTTGGCTCGCTAACGTTTTAGAAGGTCGAAAAGTAATTTCTGTACCACTCATGTTTTAGATTATTGAACTAGAATAAATAATGCATACTGTTATTGAGTATACTTGCATCTACCCGCGACTTCGTGGCGCGCCTTTGACGACGTTGTGGCGCAGCGGTAGCGAACCTGCCTTAAACGCTACAGGTCGCGGGTTGGATTACCGCTCGGAACATAATATGTTTGTATTGACCATGCAAGCATATTTTCCGGTCTGGGTGTATTTGTCCTTGTCATTGTGAATGTTTCCGGACCCCCGACACAGGATATCACTATCCTAATAGGGGCCGTTGAGTGTGTAGCGTTTATTTATTATTTATTTATTTATAACACCGAACCGTTAATCTTATTTCTAAAAAAAGTAGCCTAATGTACTCGTTATAACATCAAATATCGCAGGTGAATGTCCCATTAAAATCAGTCCAGCCGGTTCAGAAAATAGCCAGAACAAACAGATAGACAGACAAAAAACTTAAAAACTGATTTTTATTTAAGTACCTACCGTATATACTTTCGTACTACGCATTTTGTAAAAGTCTTTTGATTTGGAATTGCAAACAGACACTTCAATTTTATTTACTTGTATAAATAAATAAATAAACGCTAGACACTCAACGGCCCCCATTAGAATAGTTATATCCTGTGTCGGGGTCCTGAAACATACACAATGACAAGGACAAACACACCCAGGCCGGAACACGTGCCTGTATAGTTAAAAAAACATCTGCTTCGAGCGAAAATCAAATTCGCGCCCTTTGGTTTGTATAATGCTTAAGTTCGCATAATTATTTAAATACGTAAAAATATTTCTAACACGGCGAAAGTAATGTCGCCCAGGTTCAGTTTATGATAGACAAAAAAACTTCATCAATTACTTACGAAGTCTGTCTTAAATATAATTAACATAGCCAGATTAAAATAAATAATAAATCACTAATTCTTTATTCAAAACATGATTTTTATCAGTCGTAAGTTTAAGGTTATAACAAAAAATCTGATGCAAATGATGATGATTTAATTGTTAACATGATACAGTCTGTGTTAGTACGCGAGAAACCCTGAACCAGAGAAAAGAAGAGAAGAAGCTAAAACGCCAAGAACATTATTGGTAGTTTATTGTATATTTGTCAAAGTTGAAAACTTTTGATTTGATGATTTGATAGTTTCTGGCGCTTTTGATGATGATGATTCCGAGGTGAAATCAGCAGATGTGCATGTCGACAAATGTTTTCTTGTCTTTGAATGTTGGGCCCCACGCGCCGTAGTTCTTTTGTTCCGGTTTTTTCTTTTCTTGGGCAAACGATTGGATGCCTACAGGTTTTCTGAAATCATCAATTAATAATAATTAATTAAATATATACAATAGCTACCGTTCCGACTTCCGGCACTACTTAATTCAGGATACTTTCAACATAAATTCCTGGACTAGAAATTTTACATTAATCTAAGAGATCATGGGGATTTAATTTAAAATTAAACTAATCAGCAGCTATCAGTGGTCTAGTACTAAAACGATACAGTAAAATTTATAAAATGTCTTCGCTTTTTCTCCTTCGCTTCGATGATACATACTGATGATACGCTTGTTTCTGATGTCCCAAGCGCCTATAGGTTGCGGTAACCGCTTACTATCATTCACACCAGACAGACCAT
This sequence comes from Hestina assimilis, assembly GCA_023373885.1. NCBI lineage: Eukaryota > Metazoa > Arthropoda > Insecta > Lepidoptera > Nymphalidae > Hestina > Hestina assimilis. Next base: position 2,295,302 of record CM041751.1, read on the forward strand.
ATATTATTTTGCCATCTTTGTTCATCGAGGTTACTCGAACTAAAAATTCAAAATCTTTTGAAAAAATGATAAACATCTTACTTGATAGGAGCAGATATATCGAATTGCTTGCAAGCATTTGTAGCTTTAGTTGCAGTTTTGCATTCATCGCCGCGGGCCATTTTGTCGACCGTACGCTTAAGGATGGTGATGATGATGATGGGGGCGGGGTTGCGTGACAGTTTACGGCACGTGCTGCAGGTGGGTGAGAACGGCGTGCTCCAAACGGTTCCCGGTGTTAGCCCGACGACTGCCTTTTCGAGTGCACAGGTTTTTAGCGAGCCTGCAATAATAAAATTCAGCAATTTCATTTAATATGAAATAAATGATCTAGTTAAGGTACTAAGGTATGTAATGCTTCAAACACCTAGGAAGGATCCTCCGACCAGGCCAGTGATATTGCCTGGCGGGTAGAAGCCGATGACTTACGTTGGAAATTTGTATATATAGGTTACGATCGTAGGAAAGTCTGATAGCGCGATTTAGGATCGTGACGATGTTTGCTAGTTCATATCATTGCGTAGTATGCCATGTAGGTGTCGCTGCAGGTTGATATGAGATGTGACAATTTTGTCTTTTCTATTGGGTTACATCGTGTTGCATGTAGATGTCTCTTAAATCTGTTTGTCTATGTAGTAATCGCACTAAAGTCGACCAGACTATAAAAGGAGAGAATATGAAGAAATCTCTTTAAGAAACTAAATATGTATTGCTGCTGGTAGGTCTTTTATTGCAAGAGGCGAACTAGGTAAATACCATCGCGGTGTCAGATATTCTACCGCAGCAGTAGTGTTTTTTGCGTCAATGTGTTTGGATATAAATGATAGTATACTTAGTGAAATTACTGAGCAAACGAGATTTAAAAACCAATATCTCGAGGAAGTTGTGGCACAGCAGTAGCGAACCTGCCTTAAGCGCCAGAGACTGATCATACAGCCATGTTTTCCGGTCTGGGTCCATGTCATTGTGAATGTGACCACAGACACAGAATATAACTGTCTTAATGGGAGCCGTTAAGTGTGTAGCGTTTAAAAAATCTACATATGAAAACGCTCATAGGCTACGACAACCGCTTACCATCATATATCTTACAACATAATATTCAATGTAGACCCATACAACGTATTTTAAGGGTGAGTTAAGTTGAGTTTATTTATTATTACTATTAGAAAATCACCAACATTGAAAAGACCACTTAGAATAAAATATATCATAACACGTTTTATCCTCTTAAGTGTATACATAATACATAATACATAGCTTTAAGATAAAATTTACATACAACAATGTAAAACTTTAAACGAGTTATATTATTAATTATACTGCACTCATAGGTTAAATATGCAATATTCATGGATGGAGCCAAGTTGTAAAACTGGACTTACTACCTGATGCAATAGTAAGCAACTGTGCCATCACGCTAATTTGAATATTGTTTACAAGGGATACGATGTTACGATGTCTTGTATATTTATAACATTAATGAAAACCGGCTTAGTGCGTGAGCAAGTAAGGATTCCGTACGTAAGTAAGAAAGTATTTATCTATTGAATTTCATTAAATACAGAAACAAAACGTCACAAGTATCAGGATTGTTGTATGGGGATACTCTTTAATGAAATGATATGAACGTTGCACATTCAACGGCCCCCATTAGTATAGTGATATCCTGTGTCGGGGTCCGGAAACACATACAAGGACAAGGACAAATACACCCAGACCGAAATATATGCTTGCATGGTCAATACAAACATATTATGCGTCGAGCGGGAATCGAACCCGCGACCTGTGACGTTTAAGGCAGGTTCGTTACCGCTGCGTCACAACGTCGAACTTTATTTTTAAAGTTAATTTTTTATTTAGTATTTGTTTATGTAGCGGCAATACAGTATATAATTAAGATTAGAATTATTAGGTAGAAGACGGACGAACATCAGAGGCTTATTAATTCCGTTGGCACACTTAGTTACGGAATCCTAAAATTTTGAGAATATAAAAACCTTTAAAAAGATTATACATATAAAAAAAAATTATATGTAATTACATTTTAAATTAAATTCTTTATATGCGTGAATCGTACTTAACAAATAGATTATATTAATTTAAGTATCACTATAAAAAAACCATGTCCTAATTTATATAAAAAAAGCCGTCCAGCCTTCTTTTAGTAGTCAGGTTTTTGCTGTTTTTTGTTGAAATCTTATTTCTTAACTCTCACTTATATGTATGGATTGTTCTTCCCTTAATTTTTAAATATTTTATTCACTACGAAACCCTGTTGCAGTTCATAAATTACACTTATTTGCGACATTTGTATAGATATAGCCCACAAACTTCGAGTAAAATGACTCTGACAGACGGACGGACAGATAGACAGATGAACATGACGAAACTATAAGGTTTTGCCATTTGGCTACGGAACCCTAAAACACACGGTCGAATTGATAACCTTATTGTTTTTGAAGTCGGTTGAAATAGAAAAAAAAATAGTAATAAAATAAGAAAAAAATTGCTACTTAAACTATAGAGTAGCATTTAAATACATCACATTATTCCATTTAAATTAAGTGGAGAAAGTATTATAAAGCAATATCACGTAAACTAAGACTGTTCATTGAAGACAGGTTTCAAATTGCGACGGTGAAAATATAAAATTGTCTGTGGAATTTAAAATAGAAGTGAATACTTTGCCCCAGGGAGGACAAGGTAGAAAATTGATAGAAGTAGTTCTAGTCCTTTTTGGTTTTGGTAAATTGTTGAAAGACACTAATTTACAAATTACTAATAATGTTCAAACGTATACGAATATTATATGATACCTAGAAAAGCGTATGATACCTGAGTAACTAGCGTTATATTTGCTTAAATGACTGCTTTTCTCTTTTGACATTCAAAACTTTTTGAAGGTTTTGAAATGTTGAAGTCTATTTAGTGCTTTATTTTAGGCCGTGATCCCACCGCTATGCATGGAGAGGATAAGCGCGTGTGCCTAGCTTCGCTTTGCAAGAAAATATATATAATAGTGTCCACAGTATCCTACGAACACGCTACGTGAAATCGTGCTTAGCACTGAGTAAAGGAGTTGAGACGTTGAGGTAGGGATCTTAATATTCGTGTATAGCGTGTAATTCAGTTGAAACGTATACCTACGTTGTCAAACAAAGGAACCCATGCTAACATGTATCGCGTGGCCGTACTCAACGTGCCCCGCAGTGGGTCCCTGGACTTATCACCTTATGACACTAACGCTTCTTAAAATATTTCTTATATTTTTATTTCGATATCCTAACATTCCTTTCATTTTTATTTAATAAGTTAGACTGCAGCTTACATTATGTTTCATGGAAATTATAAACTGTCAATTATACTTATCGCTGAGGCAAAAATTGTATACTTCAAAATATAGTTATGGTTTTCTTTCCTAGTAATGAATTGCAGTTCATGAATACATGTTTGGTTTGACTTGTATAGTCTTTCAATAGCTTGCAATCGCGCCATTCCAATTGAAAATCAGTTACCGACACAAATCGAACGTATCGGTAAGCGACAAACATTTGCTAGTAATCAATACTAGTGGATTTCTAGATGATTACTGCAAAAGTGGCAATGTATGTGGATGCCATCAACCAAACCAACGATAATAAACCTATATTTCGGATAGAACTTGCGACATCACCTATCAACTTTTATAAATTCCTGTTTTTAAATTTTTTTATCTTTCAAGTTGACAAACAAGCATACGTCCCACCTGATAGTAAGTAGGCGCCGTAGCCTATGAGCGCTTGCAGCACCATTAGTAGGTGTCACTCACGCGTTGCCACCAAGATACACTGGTGGAATAATCTCTGCTGTGACAGAGGATATCCCAACAGCGGGCGATGGGGTCATCACATCCCGACGCCGGGAAATAACAGATATTGTACAGGTATTTTAATAATAAATTAGCAACTATATTTATTTTATTTTTATTAATTACTTATTTGGCGAGCAAGCATACGACCCACCTGGCATGCAGGTGCGTTGCCGACCTTTATGGAAAGAAAATCTTTTTTTTTTTTTATGTTAGAAGTTGGCAAACAAGCATACGGCCCACCTGATGGTAAGTGGCTGCCACAGCCTATGAGCGCTTGCAGCACCATTAGTAGGTGCCACTCACGCGTTGCCAACCTCGAGATATTAGTTCTTAAATCTCGTTCGCCCAGTAATTTCACTAGCGTACAATGCCCTTCAAACCGGAACACAGTAGTGCCTAAGCACTACTATTTGGCGGCAGAATATTGGACACTGCGGTGGTACCTACCTAGCCGGCCTCTTGCAACAAAAGACCTACCACCAGTGTGACTGATTGCACTGGTGGAATAATCTCTGTTGTGACAGAGGTTATCCCAACAGCGGGCGATGGGGTCGTCACATCCCGACGCCTTTAAATCTTCTCTTGAAGGTTCCCAAACCGTATCGGTTCGGAAAGGCTGCCGGTGGAAGTTGGTTCCACTATTTGACTAGATCTTATAGCACTCGAGGTATTGGTTCTTAAATTGCCCAGTAAATCCACTAGCTTCTTGTGTCCTTATATCTGATACTGAGGTGATACCGGCCTCGTACAGTAAAAGGTCTACCAACAGTGACGTGCTATGTTATAATACATCACACAATCATTATTAACTAATTCAAGGGAATTACAATATACGATTATTTAAGTGCGATTTCAAGAGGACATCGGAGCCTAGATTTCTTAAAATATAAAACATTCATAGTGAATTTTATTTAGAATATCTAAAAGCTTGTTTACGTATTATTAATCACAGCTTTTTATCATACTTAGAACGGAAATAAACACGTGGAAATATAAAAACGGCAATATGGGTCAAAAGCCTTTTCGAATGTATTGAAAAAAAACTTATTTATAAATGTGATTTAATATAAATTGTGTCTATATTACACAAACTAGTTTTGTGAAGCTCTCGTCGAGGTTATAACCCTTGTAAAACACGTGTATGCGTACGTTACACCGGAGTAAACACGGCCGTACATTATAATTTTAAACATGTCATTTAGGAATTAATATATTAAAAAATTATTTAAAGATATTATACTGATTTAATGTTATAAATGCGAAAGAAGAAGTCTGTCTGCTTAATTTAATAGCAGGTAAATCGTAAACACTCACCGTATTGCCGACCCAATAAACAAAATTTAAGACAGGAAAAACAGAAGAAAAGAAGGTCAAAAGGTCACCACCGACAGTGGTGGTGAGTGTTTTGACCTCCAAAGGTCTCGCTTCGAACTAAGCACTGGAAACGAAGCGAAGCAGGACGGATACTTCTACTTCACGTCGATATTATTAAAAGGGATAGGATAAGATAGCTTCGATATTTAAAAAGTAATATGTTCGGATAATTTGTAACTGCATGCGTACGAAGCCACGAGATGAATATTAATTTCTATAAATTTTCTGTCGTTGGCCATTCAACTTTCAATTAAATCTGTATTCAATATTTTAATTCATCATACTTCAATCGAAATAATTTTAAAATTTCTTTTTATATGTGACTAAATTGGCAAGCAAGCATAGCAATTGTCTTAGCCCATGAGCGCTTGTATCTAGTTATTTGTAGGTGTAACTCATGCGTTATCAAACTCGAGATATTGGTTCTATCTCCTTTCCCTACTCCTTCTCCTTCAAACCCAAACACAGTACACAGCCGTAGCACCTATCCGGTCTCTTGCAATTAAAGGCCTACCACCAATATTATTTATAACAATATACTTATATATCTAATAGCGTCCCATAAACGTACAAAAATTCCATTATAAATATTAAAATAAACAAGGTTCATCTAATTTAATATTTAAATCGTGTTATTTATCTTAAAAACATTCCAAAACTAGCATCGTCAGCTTTATATCACGCGTGGATCAGCTGAAACGCACGCCTCGTCCGAGTGCTCACCTACATAATGCATACTATCAAACGCTTCTCATAAACTAACTGGTTTCGAAAATATCAACTTAATCATATTCATTAGAACTTACAGTTACCATGCACAGTTGTTTTATAAAACCCATCTCATTTTGATTTTATTATTGAAATAAAAAGATATAATTTTTTTTTTTCAACTTTTCTATAGCATTTTTAACGTCGCCATATTGGCGTATTAGGTTATGATTTCTTTAAACAATTTATAAATATACCTTTATCCATGCTATTTAAATCACATTCTAATTTTTTTATTTGGAAAGTAGGGCAGATGACTCTACTCCACCTGATGGTAAGTGGAAATAAAGTTCAAACGAGTGAAGCCATGGGCACATGTAATGCAATATATTAGTCATTAATTGTTACCGGTGCACGGCGCAGATGCCCATATTTTACAAATGTTCCTAAAAATAATTTTCGATGACAAAATTATGAATTACTAATTTACAACTTTACAAATTTCCTTAAATGTCAATGCAAAGGTTTTTTTTTTAATTTGGTGTTGTACTAAAGATTTTTAAATCTTTACCAATATCTATACCAATATTTCTTTTCAGAGCTTCTGTTGCATGCGATGCGTAGATAGTTAAAGTTACGCAAAAGTGACATATGATGGAATTGTTCCCCTTTTTAAAATTCTAAAACAAGTCCGCTACAGCATTTGTCGAGACGCCCATAGCCGAGTGCACCCGCTGATCGGTAAACGATCGGTAGGTTAAGCAACTTTAGGCGCGGTCAGTCACTAGATGGGTGATCGCATAGTGGTATTTCAACCAAGCGTCTCCGTGCTTCGGAGGGCACGTAAAAAGTCGGTCTCGGCTGTTGACAATTAGACAACAGTCGATAAGTCAAGTCAGAGGCCTACGGGCGACCTGAACAACTCTAACACTAAGAGTTGACAACTAACCAATCGATAAGAAGAAGACAGCATTTGTCTATCTTTTAAGGTTTTAACTCACTGTAATCTTTTTTATGGTAATCAAATTAGTTCAATAACATAACCTTACGACATAGTAACCATAAACGCGGATGAAACCCACACTCGCGCGCAAAGGCTAGACGTATATCCGTGTCTCTCTTACAAGTTTTTATTCAAAAAATAAAAGTGAACCTTGTTCACTTTTATTTTTTGAATAGAATTTTGAATAAATTGAAAATCTAAATTACTATAAATAAGTGACTTTGACTTTAATTTTATAATTATATTTGTTTTTGACTGTAATTTAATTTAATTTTAACTGTTATAATTTCATTTTTATCTTGTTTTTAATTTTTGACTTTTGCTCTAATTTTAAACAGATTTTTAATTTTAATTTTAATTTTGATTTTGTGTTTAATGTTAAGTTTATTTTTGATTTTAATCCATTTTGTTCTAATTATATAAAAAGGTTTATAAGTGATAGCTGTTTTTATAATTAGTTAATCTATATGTATTCTTAACTCAATTCAATTAATTTAGTCTTCCTTTATTATTAAGACATCTATTCTCGAGATATTATATAAGGATATGGCATGCTGTGTTTACTTTTAAATGTTTTGTCCATAGATTATAAGTTTCTAAGTGTACGAATAATAAATTTAAATACTATGTAACAAACGCTAGCAAACCAAATAAATAAATATATAAATAAAAACCCCATAGCGTAGGGCATAGCTATTATAATATATAGGTACCTAGTCATATTTGAAACGAATAAGTTGCATATATAATTTTAATAGGCATACGGCTATGGAAACTCCCTCGTAGCGTCAATAAGGAAAAGTCAAGTTAATAAAAAGATCTAATTTTTAAATTTAAATTAACGTAATTTTACTCAAAGAAAAACAAAACTATTATAAGTTTGATATGTTAAGCATAATTTTTATTAATTTTCTTACATTAATTACATCAAGTAACTTAAAGTTGACGGACAAACAAATTAGCTTCCGGGAGAAGTTTGTACTTCTAACTTGGACGAAATTTTAGAACTAAATTACTATGCAAATAACTTTCTGTAGACTTAATAATCACTATAACAAGGTGCATATTGCATTTAAAGATCCATTTTAGTTTTTGGGATTTGTAATAGCCTTTCTATAGCGTCGTATGTCGTCGTCTTTTTATTGCTGTGTCATTAGTAGGACACATAGCATCATAGAAGTATTATTAGAATGGGAGAAGTTAGAAAGGTACAGAGACATATTAATTATATGCCTAACATAGACTCTTTTGGTTAGGTTACCCTATAGACATCCTGCTTAATTAATGTTCGGTTGCGAGAGGTCATGGGAGGAGACATTTCTCTCCGTCATCGTTTGCGCAAGCGACCCCATGACGTCAAGCTATGGCGAGGAGGGATCCGCTGAGTTTTTGTAGGTATTGCCGCTAGACTACAGGCCGCCGAGGCCCATACTACCACTGTCTAGTGTACTTGACGAGTACACTACGTGCAGTGGTGTGCGTAAATGCATTTCTCAGCAAAAACAAAAGGAGACATTTCTCTTCTGTGAATCATTAATGTCACAGAAAGGAACTGCTAGGAGAGAGAGATTTTTTATTAATTCCCCTAGTTTTTCTTTTATTTTTCACTAATAATTTTACTTTAAGGTTAATTTTTATTTTTATTTTCTAGCTATTTAATTCTCATTTTTACAAAATAGACAATAAGTAATTCTGGAAATGTCATAATAATATCTGATCTAAAATTGCTTTATGTTTCTTTTTATCTACAAGTGCTTACTATTTGTGATCATGATGACCTTTCAAAATGAAATAAAATCCCCCTTAACAGAGTCTCAGCAGATTCGGGGAAATCCATCATCTGAAACGTATTTTAGGTGATAGATTTGACACGCCCTATGGTACACGCTACCAAATAAGATGGTGCCCTTGAATGGAGGCTTGCTCTGTCGATACTGCGGATAGCTCTGACAAAGGGTGCCGTGAAATCTACTGTAAGTTTATAATCGGTACGAGTCCGACAGGGACAAATGGGCATCTTTGGAGGAGGCCTTCAATCAATCAATCTGAGGTTCTTGCGTAAATTAGATATAATATACGATATGTAATATATTTGCATGTTTAAGATAGAATTAGGTAACACTAACAATTAATCTAAGTTAACTAACTAAATAATCTACAAATTCATTAGAAATAAGATATTGCTGTAAAAACTAAAAATTGCAAGAAATAAAAGCCTTTTTTATTTTTTATTTTATTTTACGAGTCTGACATAGCCTCCTGTTGCGCCCGTAATAGAGGCATCCATGAAAATTTCGCCAAAAGAAAAAAGGAGAAAATAGGCCTTTTTTATGTAAGAGGGGGCAAACGGGCAGGAGGCTCACCTGATGTTAAGCAATCACCGCCGCCCATGAACATCTGCAACACCAAAAGGCATGCAGGCGCGTTGCCGACCTTTAAGGAAAGAATACGCTCTTCTCTTGAAGGTTCCCAAGTCGTATCGGTTCGGGAAGACCGCCGGCGGAAGTTGATTCCACAGAGTGGTTGTGCGAGGAAGAAAATGTCTTCTAAATCGCGCTGTTGTGGATTTCCAGACATCGAGATGGTAGGGATGGAATTTAGAGTTTTGTCGCGATGTCCGATGGTGAAATTCAGCCGGCGGGATCAATCCAAACAATTCCTCAGAACATTCCCCGTGATATATGCGATAGAAGATGCAGAGTGATCCGACATCTCTACGCAATGCCAAAGGATCAAGCCGATCGGAAAGGGCTTGATCGTCGACAATTCGAGCCGCTCTACGTTGGAAGCGGTCAATTGGAAGTAGCTGGTACTGGGAAGCTCCCGCCCAGAGGTCAGAGCAGTACTCCACGTGCGGTCGAATTTGCGCCTTGTAGAGCTTCAGGCGATGAGCCGACGTGAAGTAGTGCCTCGCCTTGCTGAGCACACCAAGCTTTTTAGAGGCCAATTTGACCTTTCCTTCCAATTGATCGCGGAACTGAACGACGCTCGAAATGTCGACACCAAGTATTCCGATACTAGCTGTGGCAGCCAGAAGTGTTCTCAAAACGAGGAGATACGACAAATGGTGATTTTTACATATAAACATATTTATATATATATATATATATATTTATATATATATATATATATATATATTATATATATATAAAATTTATTTATTGTTCGATAGCTTTTTGGTTATTTTTAACAATGTTAAATGTAGATCTTTAAATTTATCCCAATATTACTTTTTTACATTGCATTCGAATTTTCAAATAACTATAGGTTAATCTGGACTTAGGGCATTTTTTAAAGTTCGTTTGAGCTCTTTTTATTAAATTAAAAATGTCTTCTAATTGGGCAGTTACTTCTTCAATCGCTGCCATTCTTTTTCTTTAAATAAAGTAAGAATAGAAAAAATGCATATACATGTTTTAACATACCACTAGATGTCCAGTTCACGTGAAAATCAATCTCTATATTTTTAGATAAATGTTTATTCTCTTTCACAAATTCACTATTATAGCTCATATAATTTTTCGTGAATCTAATATTTATATTCACCATACTTTTAATCCGACTCGAGTTAGGACCATATTATATTATATATTATATATATATATATATATATTTTTTTTTTTTTTTGGCCTCCGTTACAGATAAACAGCCATGCGACATTTAGGTACGTATAGCATAAAGCTATTTATAAATAACAAAGTGGTCAAGGGTTTTTTGTTTAAAAGTCATCGGCTATTAATACCCTGCATTAATTACACAATTAGGGTTTCATACCCAAATGGTGCCAATGGAACCTTTAAGCTAAGCCTCAGATCTCCGTCCATCTGTTGTTGGAAAATGTTGATTGAAAATGTTTCGGACTTCCACTGGGCAGTCCGAAACATTTTTATCGGAGAAATATTCCTCTAAGAAGTAATAGGCTCTATTAATAGGTTTATTTTTATGTAGATTTGAAACTTGTCCAATAAGCAGTCTTGAAGTTTGTTGGAAAATGGGAATACCTAGTTCTTTATCAGAATTACTAACTTTACGCAGACGAAAGCTAGGATTAAAAAGTTCATTTTTATTCCTATTATTATTTTAACTAAATTTTTTTTTTTTTATGTTAGAAGTTGGCAAACAAGCATACGGCCCACCTGATGGTAAGTGGTTGCCGTAGCCTATGAGCGCTTGTAGCACCATTAGTAGGTGCCACTCACGCGTTGCCAACCTCGAGATATTAGTTCTTAAATCTCGTTCGCCCAGTAATTTCACTAGCGTACAGTGCCCTTCAAACCGGAACACAGTAGTGCCTAAGCACTACTATTTGGCGGCAGAATATTGGACACTGCGGTGGTACCTACCTAGCCGGCCTCTTGCAACAAAAGACCTACCACCAGTGTGACTGATTGCACTGGTGGAATAATATCTATTGTGACAGAGGTTATCCCAACAGCGGGCGATGGGGTCGTCACATCCCGACGCCTATAGTACATCACTATTTTTGCTGTAGAAGGATATAAAAGGTAATCTCCGGGAATTCTATACTAATCAGAATTGAAGAAGATTTTTGCGTTAGGTAAATTGACTAGCACCGTTTTTGGATTCCAAATTATGATCATTAGGATACATTAATCCTGTCAGACAGTCCTGTAGAATTGAAACAGTAACTACAGATATCAATCAATCTGCTTCTCAATCGAAGTCGCTTCTTTGATCTGGGAGACATTGAGGCTCGAACGCAATGGCTGATGAAAAGGAGAAACAGCCGTTTATCACGCCTTCCACTTTTTTATGTATTCACACACCGCAGCGGTCCTTATTTCTTCAGAGTTACTGATACTTATTTGATAAAGTTTGAAATTGGTATTGTAAATCAGTTTTAAAATTTGACGACGCTGTGCCGCAGCGGTAGCGAACCTGCCTTAAAAGCCACAGGTCGCGGGTTCGATTCCCGCTCGGAGCATAATTTGTTTGTATTGACCATGCAAGCATATTTTCCGTTCTGGGTGTATTTGTCCTTGTCCTTCTATATGTTTCTGGATCCGCAGGATTTCACTATCCTAATGGGGGCCGTTGAGTGTGTAGCACTTATTTATTTGTTTATTTAATATTCATACTAATGGAGTTTTTAATGGAATTTTCGACATGTTTGTAGTTAAAGAAATGATAAATGGTACGTTTTTTTTTGGTTTAGACTTCCATAAGCGAGGTCTTATACCTCCCTAACAAAATAACGTCGACAAGAAATTTCTTGTGTTTAATTCCATGAGTACAAAATCTTACTGCTAAACTCACAACATTCTGTCTGTCACGCTTTCTCGCATAAACCACTGAACCAATTTTGTTGAAATTCGGTACAGATATAGATCAGATCTTGAGAAGGGACATAGGCTTTTTAGACTTAGACTTTTTATTGTAAAAAAAAGGTTTCAAGAGGATGAAATATTTGTATAAGGAACTAACTATATATTTTCATGATGCCATATTAAAAATCGGTAATCATGCGGGCGAAGCTGCGAGTGAAACCTTGTATAATGGAATATATTATATTAGATATGAAGTATTAATAAATAATACATTAGGATCGTAAGAAATCATTATAATTTTTATTGTAAAAGACGAAGTATCTTCGGATCGAAGACGGATCTTTACACAACAAAAAGAAATAAATACTTGACTGTAAAATAGATTGAGTATTTGTTTAACATAGTGTACCATCATTTTACACTCATACTGCATTGATTATTTTTGACTTCTGTAATGATTCTGGTGCCTCAAAAATATTGTTTTTCGAAAGATTTGACGGCAATTAAGATGGTCCTAGAAGTCGAAGAGTTTCAAAATCAAAATCAAAATCAAAATTATTTTTATTCAAGTAGACTTTTAAAAAGTACTTTTGAATAGTCAAGCGCTTCCGACGGTTCGGAAGGTAGATTCTATCGAGAAGAACCGATAAGAATCTCGACAGTTACTCTTTTCAAATATATGTTTTTTACAATTGTATTTTTAATATAAAATTTGGTTCTTGAATGAGATCCAGCAATATTTGTTTGTCAAGCATACCATATCTGTCTATAGAGTCTATACAAGTGCAGTATCAAAAGATTCTGTTGTATACTCTCCAAACCACGTTTAAAATAATTAATATTAAAGTTAAGTCAGAGATTGCTTGGTTTTTGTTATTTTTATAAAGCAAAGGGGTCACGATATGAAAAGATTTGAACAACTATACTAATAAAACACTACATATTAAGCTGTTTTACTGTACATGGCATCATTGGGATTTAATTCGAACTACACAGAAGATTTCATATAGATAAAAAAACGCTACACTCTCAACGGCCCCAATTAGGATAGCTATATCGTATGTCGGGGGTACGGAAACATACACAATTAGAAGGACAAGCACACCCAGACCCGGAAAACATGCTTGATGGTTAACACAAACATCTACTCTGAGTGGGTATCAAATCTGTGGTTCTTAAGGCGTAAAATCAACTAGCTTTCTAAGGACAATATTAGGTTAGGCATTCGCTCAACGATATTTAAAGAGTAACAATTTCACTGACCTTGGCAAAAATTTGTCCGTTATCGCGAATTTTCTCTTCAATCTTGTCATTGACACCCAAATTATTCTTTAAAGAAATTATAAAATTACACTGAATAAACAGAATTTAGCGGCCGAATGAAACGGGAACCGATTCCGAACTGTGACCGGTTGTATGCGACTCGCGTTTATGTACTTGAAGACTGGTTCTTATTCCGGTTACCTGACGTACCTATTATGTAATGCGTCATCAAATGCTATGTCCTTTTAATTCAAATAAAATATCGACACTTATTGTTTTAATAAAAGTTATAAAGTGTCTTTTAAAAGGCGCGGCCAGGGTGCCATCGGTTCCCACAGGGTAAGGGCAACACCATCGACTCTCCCCGGGATGGGCTCAATTGAGCGATGTGCTTGAGAGGCCCCGGAGTGCTTTCCACAGGAGTTCCCAGAGCCTCTCGCACACACTGTGTTCGATGAGTGATTGCGCCAGAGACCTAATTTCCAAGCCTTTATGTCCTTTGTTTCTGTATCCCTTTCTAACTCTATCATTTTATCCTTTGAGTGAGAGAGATACATGCTTGACACTTTTGACTTAGCAAGCCTATATATTCCATAAGCTAGGGTTATAAAGAATATCAACTAATCGACGGTAATTCACGGCGTTGTAGCGCACCGGTACCTGTCTTGAGCGTCATGGGTCGCGGGTTCGATGTTTGTATTGACCATACAGGCATGTATTCCGGGTCTGGGTGAGTTTGTCCTCGTCATTGTGTGTGTTTCCGGACCCCCGACACAGGATATTACTATCCTAATGTGGGCCAGTGAGTGAGAAGTTATTATTTATGTTTATAATCCGTACGCTTGTTTATGATAGTATATACTTTATAGTAGTGGCTAAGCACACAATAAATTTGTTTTTAAAAAACAACATGTATGTAAAATATGACTGACACCAAAAGGCACTTATATAGCGAAAGTCTTAAAGAAAAAAAAAAATATAGTATAGATATATGTATAGTAGTCTTAGACCCATGCTTGGGCCGGCTCGACAGGGAAGGTACTGGCCTCTCAAAGAAAATCGGCGTAAAGTAACAATGTCTGTAGGTGTTATTGCGTGCGATGAGTGAAAGCACCCGAGGCTCAATCTCCAACCCTTCTGTTCCCTTCTGTTCCCTTCTTTTTTCCCTTTTCATCCCTTCCCTCCCGTTCCTAGGGTTCACAATGCGCATGAGATACTTCAAGCTTCGCAAGCGGTAATAGGTTGCAGTCTCAACCGTCATGAAATAAAAAAGAAGAACTTAAAAGAAAACACCCTGGCCAATTTACCTTATGTACCTACCAATGTACCTTAACAGCTGCCTACGATGTAAACAATACGTTAGTTTTTAGATCACGATCAGAGACTACTTCGGAAACCAAAACTTGTTGATTTGAATTTAGTGTCCCCAAAAACTTTTTTTACCTGGGAAACTAAAGTAAGCTTTTTTGACTATCTTCAACGTACAAGCACATCTAGCTGAGCTCGATTTTATAGTGCAGGCTTATGTAGTTATGAAAACAAAATAAATTTTACAATTTTATTCGATATAAGGTTTAATAATAATTTTGTCAATTCTTTTATTTCTTCGTTTGTAAACAAATTCGAAAAGAAGGACCGTTGATGCGGTGAAAATTCCTGAAATGAAAAAAAATATACATTGTTGCTTTTAATAAAAGATCTCACTTCAAATTATTTTAAACCTATACTTATACCTATGCTTGAATATTTTACATATAAAATAAAAATATATTATGTAATACACAGGGTCCACAACACGCAAGCAATACCTTAGATGTTGCAGGCGTTGCCGGGGCGTCATGGCGTACCACTTTGGCAATGAGGGTTGACTTTTAATAGGTATTGCCGCTTGGTTCCCCACTACCTCTGCATAGTGTACTTGACGAGTATACTACATGCGGTGATGTGCGTAAATGCATTTCTCAGCAAAAAAAAAATGGCGTTTCAGGCCTATATCCGCTACGGCTACGGTGTCCGCTTACCATGAGGTGGGCAAGCTTGTTTGCCAAACGTGTTTAAAAAAAAAAAATTATGTTACGGGCTGGAGTTCGCGGATTTGAAATAAACACCTGATATAAGGCTTTAAATAAGACTTTATTGGGATTTTCTAGATCACACAACAGAACTTCAATGTCACAGGTCAATAGTAGTCTAAAAGAATAGAGGTCACTGGTTTTCGCACTTGTTCACTGGTATCATTTGTAGTTTCTTCGGTCGTTGCTCAGAACAGAATGACTCGGTCGACGCGCCGGGCCGCTTATATAGTGCAGAACACGGGTTCGAGAAAGTTCCGTCCACGGATTGTTATACTCGAACGAAGCAAATAGACATAAAGGGTAGCAAGCGATTTTGAACCTTATACCCCGGTGATAAGGTTCATTGTAACGATAATAAGATCCTTATTGTATGTAATAAAATAATTAAAATATTACCAAGAAACAGTACAAAGAATGAGCCCTGCATGTCGCTTATGTTGACCGTATGGTTGTTCACTTCCTCCACCGATGTGGTCTTCCAACAGCGGTCTTTCTTTGGTAAGTAAGCACTCAACCACTTTGTTATGAGCCCAGCTTTTTGCATACGATTAATTCTGCAATTCGAATTATCATTTAAATGTACCATTGAATTATTAAATGTTGTTTTAGAATGAGACTCACATTGCTTATAAATATTATGTCCTACAGAATTAATATTCTCATTATATTAATTATAAAATGTACTACTACATCACAATATAATAAAATAACAGCATCAGTTTTCGATAACTAACATGATCAAAAAAGAACGGCATCCATTTTCATTTTCACACGGCGAAGCTAAACTTTATTTTACACCAGCCTGCGAACTGAGCAACTCTGACACTAGGTAAAGCCACTAACCACTCGATAAGAAGAAGAAGATCTTTATTTTAAACCGAAAAAGATTTGAAGCACAATTTGAGGAGTTAAAAACTGAGCGGTGCTTGCCCGGATTTGAAGACGCAAATTTTGGATTTAACGTCTCCATTTTCTGTCCATTGGGCCATCTCGGCTTAATATTAGTATCCTATTATCTTTATATCCTATTTAATAATAATTAATATCTTTATTACTATTGTAATGGGACCCGTTGAGTTTGAAACGTTTCTTTATTACTTAAGACGAATACCAGTTCTAAGAAAGTTTCTGAATCAATCATCGTCGTCAACCTACAGACATCCAAAGCAAAACATACGAGTGCATCTCTTTGAAACGATACAACCGGGAACGATTGTGCCGTTAGTAACCAATAACTTTCTTAATGTCGTTGTTATAAAATGAAATATATCCCCATTTTACACGAAGTGCCTCAGAGTCGAAAGTTTTATATGTATTTAATTTAGGATTTTACAATAACACACATAAAGTTGTAGTAGTAGAACCATGCTTCTTCTAGCACAAATGGGAAATGAGAGTAAAGCAACAGTATTAGTTTCGTGTGATGACTGAGAGTGCTGGAGGCCCAATCTCCCACCCCCTCTGTTCCCTTCCTTTTTCCCTTCTCATTCGTTCCTTCTATCCCTTGAGTTAGCAACGGGCATATTGTACCTTAAGTACCTCATAGCCGAGTGCACCCGCCGATCGGTAAACGATCGGTAGGTTAAGCAACTTTAGGCGCCGTCAGTCACTAGATGGGTGATCGCATAGTGGTATCGCAGCTTAACGTGCTGTCCGAGGCACGGCGGGGAGACCACCGCCGCCACCACCACGAGGACAAACGAACAGACCGAAATAGATATTTATAACAAACATTTGCTCCGAGTGGGAATCGAACCCTTACTTTAGTTACCCTTCACATCCGGATAAAGGTATAAGCAGACCCTGGGCCAGTTCCGGGATTAACACTAGGAAGAAGAAGACTATATAAATACTTACTCCTTATTTATAATTGGTAGATAAGGACTCCCAGCCGGTACAATCATAGCCACTTGTTCATCCATAAAATCATCAGAACCTGGTGAAAGAATTCTTTAGTACAGTAATGTCTGAACTTAGGCTGCAACTCTACGTCAAGTAGTCTAATAAACAGACCAAAACATTGGCCAGTAAGTTTTATCTATATTTACAAATGAATAAAATTTAAGTGTCTGTTTGTAACATGTCTCTCGATTTGTTTGTTCCGACTAATCTTGTATACCATCTGGTGTTCCGGATGTTCATGGGCGGCGTTGATCGTTTAACATCAGGTGAGCATCCTGCCCGTTTGCCCCTCTTACATAAAAAAAATTAAAAAAAACTCCGGAACGGCTACATTGATCTAAACCCGAACTTTCACTTGCAGATTGCAGATGTTATAAGGAATAACTTAGACTACTTTTTTTATTTTGAAAAAAAAAAAACAGATTTAGGATTCCGCAATATATAAAGAAATAAACATGAAAATTAAGCCCTTCTACCGCTGAGCAATAGCTAAACTAGGCCGACTTCGCTCCGTTAACGCGAGAGTCGCGGGTTTGATCCTGACCCCCTTGGGCTATTGTCGTACCCACTCCTAGCCCAAGCTACAAGCTTATTTGGAGGGGTAATAGGAATATTAGTAATGCCTTGAAAAAAGCATTGCTATTAAAAAGAAAGCAATACTGTACACTAGTATTTTATATAAATGAGATCTTACTTAAAGCAAAGTCGCAGGCTTCGTTCTGAAGAGTGTCAGCCCTCATGAGATAGCTGAGGCGTAGCTTCCAATCGATCAGCGCATGACGCTCGTTCCGGACACGCTCCAGGACTTTCGCTAAGATCACACACATACTTTATGCTATAGAAAGGCCCTTCCATAGAGACCGAGACTGAAAGACCTTTTCGTAAAATCAACACTAACGCAACGGAACAAAGTTAGTCACACGCTAACTTATTTATTTATTTTTTTAAATAATAATAATAATATTTATTTACTATTTTATGTTACAAGTTGTCATCAAGCATTTGTTGCCGTAGCCTATGAGAGCGCGCAACACCATTAGTAGGCGCCACTTACGCGTTGCCAACATCGAGATATTGCTCATGAATCTCCTTCGCCCAGTAATTTAACTAGCCTACTGTGCCTTTTAAACGGGAATACAGTAATTTTGAGGGATAATGCTGTTCGCGTCCGTGGGCTTTAGCTCTAGATACCCACACGTGTCCCTTGGGTAGCGCCAAATGAACAGCACCATCTGGTGGTAGGTTTCGGCCGTGGCTTGTCACCACCCTCTTGGCAAAGCCATGCCGCCAAGTGATTTTTATCGCGTTCTGGCATGATGCCATGAGTAGCCATCTTGGAAGGGGAGTCTGGGCGGTTGCTAAGTGTTGTGAACCGGTTCCGATACTGTGTAGTATTTGTACTGGGTGACTGATCGCGGAGGGTAGCGGGATCCTAAGCACGGTTTTCCGCTGGCCGACCGCAGGTAGTAGGGGGCCCAACTAGTAGGATAGCCACCTATGAAAGGCTGCCCCGCCAACTCGCGAAAAATGCCAGGATGCGTCATCGTGCCGGTTGGCGACCGGATGCGAGGGCCCGATGAACATCTCTGGGGGGTTAGGGCGTCCCCGCGCTCTCCAGATCAGTCTCCCGTCAGTGCAGCACTATGGTTGTATCACGTGGTATTCGTATTCGCTATGCCTCACCTAACTGTCCCCTTTCTCTTAGTCTGTTCACCAAAAATTATAATGAAAAAGTTGAAAAATAAGAAACTGGTTAAACAGCGGTTGCACTCCCTCGCACTAAAAGTGCACCTCTCCAACATCCGAGGTCTGCACTCCAATCTCATCCCAGTCCATCACCACCTTGAGACTGAAAAACCACATCTGCTGTTCCTCACGGAGACGCAAATCAGATGTCCAGCTGATGCAACATACTTGCACTACCCAGGTTACACCCTGGAGTACAATTTCAAATCTCACGCTGGCACCTGCGTGTATGCTCGCGATGACATCTGCTGTCGACGTCTCCGTAACCTAGAGGATTCCAGTTTCTCCGTATTGTGGGTTCTGGTGAACACTGGCTTGGAGCAGATAATCTATGCCAGTGTTTATCGGTCGCATACCGATAGCATGGAGACAACCAGGCTCTTTCAGTACCTAACTGACTCGGCTGAAACAGCTCAGCTCAGGTACCCGTCAGCGCAGCTAGTTGTTCTGGGGGACTTCAACGCCCACCACCAGGAGTGGCTGTACCCATACCAGAACACTGACCATGCCGGGAGATTAGCATACGCATTTGCTCTGTCGCTAGGTCTCTCCCAACTGGTAGGCGGCGCTACTAGGATACCTGATATTGATGGTCACACGGCCAATTGCTTGGACCTTCTGTTGACAACTGATCCAGACCGATATCAAGTTGCAGTTTCTTCTCCACTAGGTAGCTCCGACCACTGTCTGGTGAAATCTGTGTCTGTCTACTCGCCACCTGAACCCGAGCACATGGGGACTAGGCGTGTATGGCGATACAAGTCAGCAGATTGGGACGAGATGCGGCATTTCTTTGCGTCTTACCCTTGGCAGCGCTTATGCTTCTATTCAGACGACCCGGCGTGCTGCGCGGATGCTGTCTCTGAAGTGATTTATCAGGCTATGGAATACTTCATTCCATATTCTGATTTCTCACTTCATATGAAGGCCCGCCCTTGGTTCAATTCTGAGTGTGACAGTGCCGAAGCACTTAAGCACTTAGCATACCAGGAGTGGGCGGATGCTCGAGCCCGCAAAGCGCCCAATGTCCAGAACCTGAAAAGAGCCTTTAATAGTGCTGCCAAGTCCTGCAAACGTGCCCTCCGCAAGGCCCGCTTCGACCATATTGGCCGTATTGGAGCCAGACTAGCGTCCCACCCATCTGGGAGTAAAGCTTTCTGGTCTCTTGCCAAATCGGTCGAAAGCAATTTCTGCCGGTCTTCTTTGCCGCCATTGGAAAAGTCGGATGGCTCATTAGCTCACACTGCCAAAGAGAAAGCAGATCTTTTTGCCTCTCTATTTGCAAAGAATTCCCATCTTGATGCTGCAGGTAAATGTCCACCTTTGCTACCTCGTTGTGACTCAGAAATGCCAGAGGTACACATCCGGCAAAAAGAGGTACTCAAAATTCTCAGCAGTCTAAATGTGAATAAGGCTAATGGGCCTGACGGCATTCCTGCCATTGTCTTGCGGTCATGTGCGCCTGAGTTGGCTCCTATTCTGACTCGCCTCTATCGTTTGTCCCTGAAGACTGGTCAAGTTCCAAAATCCTGGAAGATTGCCAATGTCCAACCTGTGCCTAAGAAAGGAAGTCGTGCCGATCCCGCCAACTATCGTCCTATCGCAATCACCTCCATACTCTGTAAGGTTATGGAGCGTGTCTTAAACAACCGTCTCCTTGCATACCTGGAGGACAACGACCTCCTCAGTGACCGTCAATTCGGGTTTCGTCGGGGTCGATGTACTGGGGATCTTCTTGTGTATGCTACCCACCTCTGGAGCGAAGCCATTGAGAGACATGGTGAGGCTCTCGCCGTGTCTCTTGATATCTCTAAGGCTTTCGACAAGGTCTGGCACGCAAGTCTCATTGGCAAGCTTTCAGCATACGGTATTTCATCCGGGCTCTGCACCTGGATCGAGGATTTCCTGAGGAACAGATCGATTCGGGTTGTCGTTAATGGCGCCTCGTCTGATCTTTTTGGTATTAATGCCGGTGTTCCTCAGGGCTCTGTACTCTCGGCGACTCTATTTTTGCTGCACATCAACAACCTGCTGATAAAACCCGGTATCTTTGGGTACGCAGATGACAGCACCGTATCGGTTAGATACTTTTCCGACGAGAAGTCTGGGTCAAAAGTCCAGTCTATTAGGGAGTCGATAATCGAGGAGGTGAACTCGACTTTGGAGGCTGTTTCCCAATGGGGTGATGCCAATTTGGTCAAGTTCAACCCCTCTAAAACACAGGCTTGTCTTTTTTCGGCGAAACGGAGTCCATTCCAACTGACTCCGACTTTCCGGAATGTTCCCGTTCCGATTACCGACCATCTTGAGCTCTTAGGTCTAGATCTCTCTTCCAACCTAAATTTCGGTAGCTACATCGAGTCCATAGCAAACACGGCTGCCAAAAAACTTGGTATACTCGCCAGGGTGAGACGGTATTTCACCTCGGAGCAGCTCTTAAGTCTTTACAGAGCTCAAGTTCGCCCTGGTATGGAATACTGTTCTCATCTCTGGGATGGGTCCGCAAAATATCAACTGGATGCTTTGGACTCGGTGGAGCGCCGAGCGAAGAGGATCATAGGTAGTAACTCACTCGTGGAGGCAAATCTTCTGAGCCTCGAACACCGTAGATGAGTGGCCTGCCTCTCGGTTTTTTATCGGTTACATTTCGGAGAGTGTGCGGAGGTTTTGCATAACCTGATACCCTCTTCCCCGTTCCATCACCGAACAACTAGGCGTGGCGAGCGTTTTCACCCTTACGTCGTAGACATTCCTCCTTTACGCACGAAGCGGTTTGCCTCCTCTTTCATTATACGGACGGCTAAGGAGTGGAACTCTTTGCCGCGGTCAGTTTTTCCACAATGCTATAACCTGGACACCTTTAAGGCCAGAGTGAACAGACACCTTCTAGGCATACGTGCTCCATCTTAGACCTCATCTTCGCCTTCCACCAAGCGAGATTGAGGTCAAACGTAAGCCTATTTTGCAAAAAAAAAAAAAAAAAAATGCCTAAGCACTACTATTTGGCGTTAGAATATTTGACACTGCGGTGGTACCCACCAAGCACTGATTGACTGATTGCACTGGTGGAATACTCTGCTGTGACAGAGATTATCCCAACAGCGGGCGATGGGGTCGTCACGTCTCGACGCCGGTGACTTTATTCGGTTAGTTGTTAGCTTGTGACTAAGTCCATGGTTAAAAATTATAATTAAAAAAATTGTAAATGGAATTGTAAAATCATTTTAACTATTGTATACAAAACGCCAATGTACAAAGTTTTCAAGTTAAAAGTTATAATACATTTCTCACCGGAGACCGGACTGTCCATGACACTAGTTGCATCCGTCAGCTCCGCTCCCTTCAGAAGAGCTATATATTTTGGTTCGTCCGAATTCTAATGAAACACACATTAAATTAAACAGAGATACAATAGAACTATTTTTTGTGCCAATTACATATTTTTTTTATTTTAGAGGGGGCAAACTTTAGGCTCCGCTCACTCCACGAGTTTTTTACCATCGTGCAGTGGCTAGCTAAGCAGCCTATGAGACTTTCATAGCCGGATACGATCACTGATAGTTAAACAATCGGTGGGTTATGCAACTTTAGTCGCAGTCAGTCAGTAGATGAGTGATCGCATAGTAGCATTTCAACTGATAATAGTCAAAAAGTCAAGTCTACTTATTACTCTTACCCGGATTTGAGAGGTTAATAGTTTTTACACAGAGCGATTGGCATCATGTGAGGGGGAATGGAATCGGCGACCATCAAGACCTAAGGCAGGTTTTCGCCACCAACACACCACAACGGTCGTTGTATAAGATACGATAAGTACCTATTATATATAATGTTGTACATACCTTTAACTGCATTTCTAAATACGATCCCTTAGTTATAGACCACGTATACGTCTGACTCTCGAGTAACTCTGATATAGTTGTGACGGGTATTTCAAACTTTGGAAACGTCAGAAACGCTACCAGGTTTCCAGAATAAGTGGTGACTACCACCAACACAACTAACCACCACGTACCTACCACGAGTCGGCCACTATCCGCCCGCGGAAGATACATACCACCTGAATGTAAATAATGTTAGAAATTATTATTTTAAACCAAGTTTTAGGTTGTGAGTAGGTATTGTAAAAACATAAAATGTTAATAAAGGCGAGTCTCGCAGCGTAGTTCTTCTACTACAAAATGTTTAGAGATCTCTTGTATAACCATGAGTTAATCTTGGCAATTCAAAAGTTTTATTTTATATTTTATCTCCTTTACTGGCTAAATGCTAACTAAATTCAAAATTTGAAGTTTGTGAGACTGTTAGAAGTAACCTTTTAATTTGATGATCTATGAGTTAGTGACAGAATTAAAGAACTTTGAGTAGCGATAATTCGTAAGCTGTAAGTTATAATTATTAGCTTTTATTATATTAACAATATAGCTTTTTTTTAGTTCTCTTGATCATCAAAAATTCAAACTTCTCTGTTTTTTCCACAACAAATCTATATTATATAAATAATAATTTATTAATTTTCAATCAATATTTGTCACCTACCTTGCTGTAATAAGGCGCCATAAATGTACCAAAGACAGTTATGTATTGTGGAAAGACCCCCTTCTCGTGCTATCTCCATGGCGTCATAATATGGGCTTAGACGATGGACGACGTATAACGTAGGCCCCATAAGTATTACCGCGAATCCTAAACACAGCCATGTCTAGAAAGAATAAACAATTTGGTGTTTTTAGTTTAGACCAGGCCTTTTTTTGTCACTTGTTTTTTGGGGATATGCTAATTCTCGAATTTTGTAAGTCCATAATTTTTATACAAATAGGTAATTTCAAATTCTTTCACCTACATATCACATATATATATATATATTTTATCCTATGCGCTCAGGTTGTCTGGTAGAAATTGCTTTTTAGCAATAAGGCCGCCTGGTTGTACCATTTATGCTAAATTTATATGGTTTTTGTTTTTTGTTTTTCTTTTTGTCAGTGTCATGGTATACAATAAAGTATTATTATTATTATTCTTCTTTTTTTTGTTTTTATGGCACTTTTTTTCGATAATGACGAAATTTAGATTGGAAGAAAATAAGAAAATTTCGAAATTTTCTTCGGGGGCATGGCGTGCTCTCGCGTGCCCTCACAAGAAAAGCCCTGGTTCAGACAATAATTAAAGTTACAGCAAAGTCGTTGTTATAGCCTATGAGCGCTTGCAACACCATTCGTTGGTAGGTATCACTTAAGCGTTGCCAACCTCGAAATATTGGTTCTTTCCTTTGCCCAGTAATTTTTATTTATAAGAATGGTAGTATTTTATTACAATATAAAAACCTAAACAATTCTGTAAAATTACAAAACTGTTGAAGATTTCTTACATCAGTAGTAAAAGGTAGAAGGAACAACAGCGCCCGGCTCAGTTCTCTGGGACGAGCGATGATGAAAGAGTACGTCTGCGTGCTCACGGGGATAGTATAGTTCACACCTATATAAAGAGTTATTGATAATACTGTTTAATTTACCAACACAGGAAATGAAAGCATACGAAGGCCATTATCAAAAGCACGTTCTGCCAAGCAATGTCTACTTACCCTAAGCAGAACAGAATAGCATGCAATTAGATATAAAGTAAAAACTATATTAAGCTTTGTATAAGTAACTAAATGTTAACTTAAAAATTAACGAAAAATAAAAAAGCGATTTCTATTCGCTTGGAGCAGATGGTTCGCTCTGAAAGAATGGAGGACATCATACGACATTCGGTCTTTGCATAAACTAGGAACCTGGTAAATTAGCATTGCCAGGGAATTACAAAAAAAATATGAAATCAATATATAAATAATTATTATACCTGGGTTACGTTCAAGTAGAACCGTAAAAGCTGCAGCAGCGAGTGCCGCATGACCTTTCGCGACTGCTGCCAAAGTCAGCTTTGAACTAACACTGTATGTCATCTGATAAAAGACGATAAATGACAATTTTCTTCAGCGTAACAATACAATTCAACAGCTAGGGGAGAACATCGTACAAAAACTTTTCGGATGTAATGATTGCACAACTATTTCTGTGTCTTCATCCTGATTTCCGAACGCATACAATTTGATCCGCTTCAAAGTTTGAGTACACAGGATTTTTATGAGTAAGCTCGCTCTACCGTTGACCTCAGCTATGCCTTCATGCTCGATGGAGTTCAAGAGTTTAACCAGTTTTTAATTTTAAAAAAAAATCTTTATGTTAAAAACATACTGTTACGGACTGAGTTTTCGCGGATTTGGAAACAAACACCGAATGGCTCTAAAAATAAGACTTTATTGAGATCTAGATTAGACGACAGAACTTCACAAATCACAGGTCTAAATCACAGGTTAATCTAACTAATTATCGCACTTGTTCACTGGTATCACTTGTTGTTTCTTCGCTTGTTTCTCAGAACTGAATGAATCGGTCGACGCCCTGGGCCGCTTATATAACGCCGAACACGGGTTCGAGAAAGTGCCGTCCGCGGAGCGCTATACTACATCTTTCGAGAACACATCTTTCTAGAACCCACGCGTCAAGGAATAAACAGAGAGAGTAACAAGCTATTTTGAACCTTATGATTTGGTGATAAGGTTCTCCGTAACAATACTTTTACAAAACAAGAGATATCTCGCTTACCCTGTTTGACATAGCACATTCTACAAAACAATCCACAACGTAACGTATATATGTTGTTTGTTGTAATACTTACATCAATAGCTGTTTCATTAGATTCATTAGTAATATTGTGTTTCAAATTCCCAGGCAGAATTATTCTTATACTGTAATTAAAATTGTAGTATTAACCATAAATTTTATTTTGCATTTTAATTTTTTTCTACTTACGTGAAGTTTTTGCTTTTAGCCAAATGGTTAACGATATCGAATAATAAACCGCTGTAATTAACTATAGAGCCAGATGAATTTGATTGCAAGATGGTCCACGGCGGGTTCTACAAATGAAAGAGCGATTTTAATTTTTTTTTAACTTCAAGAAAAATTTGGAAAACGAATATTTGTTGTAATATACAGGCCATGGCATTTGACCTCCGCAAAGCCTTTAAAAAGAGATCAGCAACCGATTAGATCACAGGAAATTGTCTTTTGAACGCACGATTATAATCAGATATTTTGTGATAACATTCAAGACCGGAAGAAGTCATATGACGATTGCTTTTCGGTTGTGTTAATTTTGGAAAAATATCAGAATTATGGTACGGAGAAGAAGAGTGGATAAAATATCATCAATATATATTAACGTCATATAATTACTCACATGGTAGGTGATAATAGGTAGCTCCTTTCCACGGAACCCGTATACTATATGGGGGAATAAGACGTCGTCGAATTTGATACCATCAATTGGACGCCAAATACCAACCTTAAATGCAAAAGCAAATTTAGCACATGGAACTTTAAGACTGGAGAAGATACAGCTAAATGATATAGCATAAAAAAAATTAAAGTAGCTCCTAGGAGTAATCAATAGAATAAATTATGGGCATGTGCAATTTTTCAGTTTATAATAATTACGTTTAGTGTTTTTCGGTGACAGGTAACATCCTAACGAAATCTATTGTACAGCTATGCCATTTCTAAGGTTAATTAATCTCTAGGGTGATATATCTAGCTCATTAATAAACCTTTTACTACAGGTTATTTAGTAGTGAAACAGAATTATTGGTAAAAATTGTTTTATCATAATTTCCACACTATTATAGACAGATCGAAAATAAAAAAATATATATATTATGTAAGTATCTACTCACATTTAACAATTCGATATCTTCAATAACAGCTGTAGATACGTTATCTTTGTGGACATTATCCCATGTTTGATCCCTATAAGTCTCTCCCCAAGTATCAGCAGCAAAAGCTCTCCATGTACTACAGTTACCACATTCACCCTTGGCCGATAGATATTGCTGGAGAATATAGATAACATCATAGAGTCATGATGCATGCAAAAATAGTCACATAAAAATAGATTTAGCAAACCGAATAAAATTGCAAATAATTATCTAAATTGACTTGAAAAAGAAAAGATTTTAGGTTGGATCTTTTAAGATTCAAAAAATTATCTTATTATTTTCTTTTTTTAGAATTTATATAGTATATATAGTTCTAATAGATTAATACTTGAAGTATTACTAGACTAATTCATAAATCGAGAAACTCACTTGCATATGTTTTAGCAGTTTATCCTTTCTCGCGAGCTTGGTGGGACGTATCGCTTCCCATTCTTCATCAGACACCTGAGCAGCCACGTGGAACTCTTCCTGTACAGCCGTGTCCAGCGCTGATACGAAAGCGCTCATCATCTCTTGAGCGTAGCACGATAACCCATTCTATTTATATTCAACAATTAAAATAATTTTAAAAACATTGAAAAGAAACAGCGCAATATTCTCTCAGGGCATGGAAAATCCCTTTGCCAAAGGAAAGTACATCACGCCACACTATTTAAACAAGCGATGGTGTCATAGGAACACTTTTACAACTTGCGAAAAATATTTAGTACAAACAGTTTTTTATCAGGGAAATTCACCAGAATTTTCATACTAGAAAAGTTTAATAATGCTAGCATCAACATCTACGTCTTCCAAAGATTAAAGAGTCTGCACGCATCATAATAAAGATGCATTGTATTAAAAACGGTTATATAATTTTATTACCTTACACTTTTTATCAACATCGGTAACATTAAAGAAATAAGCAATATTCTCGCCCTCAAATAAATCGTTTATCAAACTCGATTTGTTTCCGCTCCCATCACTATCAGATATCACGTAGAGCCACTGAGCTTGCGTGTGCGACATCGCGAGCTCACGAGCAGTTTCCGCCATTGTGCTCATAATATCTTTTCTTACTATTGCTATGAAGTTCTCGCCTAAAACATATATCCGAAACCTTTATATCTGCTATGTACTTAAAAATTTCTTTGGAAAGTAAGTAAAGACCATTAGTATATACGATTGGTCAGCTACTGCCACCATTTGTCTTAATGTAAATACATATTATGAATAACGGCAACCAAAAATCTAAATGATCTGACGAACTTCTTAACGATCGTAAAAAACGACGTACCTACAACTCGTCGTATTAAAAGTTTGATCAGTTATAATTATATTATCTAAAATCAGTTTACCTATGTACTTAACAGGGAGCTTTGATAGAATTCTGTGGATCTCCTTTCGTTTGAAATATTCATTAACTTCATGTTTTATATTAAATACGGTTACAGACACCGACGTAACGTCTTCATCGTCTACCTGAGACGTCAATGCTTGGACAACGCGGGACACCATGTCCCTAGCTAAAGATAAATGCAGACTTCATAAAAAAAGATGATTATGTTTGGTGTGCCTTTTTGACCATTGTGGCGTGTTGGTAGCGAACGTTGTATTGATCTTATAAATATCTGTCTTAGTCTGGACGTTTGTCCTATGGTCTCCCTACCGTGCCTTATAGAGCACGTTAAGCTGTCGGTCCCAGTTATTATTATAACATCGGATATATATCTCTGCTCTTATCCAATGAGTTACTGGTTCGCTCTTGATGAAAGAATGAGTTGGAGATCGGATGGCAATTACTTCGTGTAAAAACTAGTAACCTGTCAAATCCGGACAAGAGTAATAAGCAGACCCTGGGCAATAATACCGAGAATAATGCTAGAAAGAAGAAGTGTTTTCGAGCGCCATTTTGTCGAATGAAAAAGGGATAGCATGAACGATGGTAATTGTTACTGAAGATATTATTATATGTAAATAAGATTTTGAAATTGTAGCTGAACATGTAATTATAAGATATTAATCAATAAGTATTATAATCCAAAAAGATATACTTGATCCTCTTAATACTTCACTATTAAATAAATAAAATAGAACATTATTTTCTGACAAAATACTTGAATGCTTTATTCACTCCTAGAAAACAAAAATGCGTACCCAAAGTATCATCGTGTAATATTACTGCTGATTTCCATTTAAACGACTGTTGCGTCCTCAAATCTAATAACAACTGGGCTAATTCCTGTCCTGGTTCAGTGAAAGTTACTGTTATAGCTGAATCAGTCGGAAGGCGGGGACAGTCGACCTCCGTTAACGCAAACAACAATAGCTCTTCCTCATCGGTTCTGGTGAACAGTGTCCATGTATCTTCACACGATGCTACGCTAAATACCGCTAAATACCCTAAGTAAATAAAGAATTAGTAAATTATATTAACATGGCGATATTTTTTCTTTTGTGGTGGAATATAAGCCCCATGATGCTTGCAACTTCAACCTGCGTGTACTTTAAGAAGGAAAAATTTAAAAAGATCAATAAATATTGTACAAATACTTTTATTACAATATGGTACTTAAGTATCAATTTCAATCCTTTGCTACCGTTTGTTTCTGATTTTTTCTTGAAAGGTGAGGAATTTCATATAAAGGTAGAAGTCATAATATATTTGTGCCCAATCGAAAGAGAAAAGTAATAGCACGTGTACAAAAAGTTTATGTATTATTTTTTTAACAAGAATTAATTAATTTATTTTTATAGTCAAGCCTGATTTCATTAATTAATATAAATGTAGTATATAGTATGTGTTGCCCACACATCGACGATTATAAAAAAAAAAAAAAGTAATAAAATCAAATAGTTAAGTCGTAGATACTGCGCATTATTATGACGTTAATTTAAAAAAAAAACTGAAATCTAAAAATAAACGTTTAGCTCTTTATAATAAATATACATTTGTTATATAGACGAGTAGTATTGTGTTGATAGAATGATACTTGTACTTTCATTTAGAAGAAATTGGAATATTTTACTGGACCGCAAACTAGAATAACATGGCGCATTGAATTGCCTTACGACCTGGCTCTTGAATAGCAGTAGATGGATTGGTAATAACACTAAAGGCTGTATTCAAAACGTTCACTTTGCAATGATTGGCTTCATACACTCTCTGCAGATTGTACGATTGAGGTATTCAAAATCGTGGTCTATCCAGTAAACGATGAAATTGTGAAACGGATGAAATGACCAACCAACAATATAGCTCTTAAACCATTCGTAAGAGCTTGTATTTGTTGTCTAATAACGCCGTAATTGTATTTAAAATCGCAACTAAAATTAGACAAATAAAAAACGAATATTCAATCGAAATATAATTTAAAAAAATTGGTCTTTCTTAACGTTTCTCCAAAATCCAAAGTGTTATACTGATTAGTGGCATTCAATGCCACTAATTTCGCAACCTGGCCTTTTAAATGTATTGAAATCATAATAACTTAATAAGCTCTACAAATGAATAATAAATTACGAAATTATACATAATAAATTAAAAACAATTTTGAATAATACAAATGAAAGAATCACCAATGATAAATAGAATACCTTTCTTCAGATTTATAGCCGTCCATGAAAAATAATGGACGTTAACTCCGCCGTGCTTGAACTCGACTCGTGCCAACTCTTTGATATAATCTTTCAATTCATCCAGCATTGTTTGATGCTCCTCTCCTAGGAATTGACGATCTAACACTACGGCTAAAAATAAAATACTTTTAACAAAATTCTTATTTATTTCTTTGATTTTTAGGAAACGGTTAAAATTTAGATGATGTTTTGTATTTTGATTTCTCTCGATAGATTTAGATTTCGATAAGTTCGTTAAGTTCTTAGCCGTGGTTCGGCTTCGCAGGATGCAACCTAAGGACGGAATTACATTTGAGCCTGCCCCTTTATCACGGCTGAGGGCTGAGTCTCTGTGTACTCACCCCTGCTCGGTGACGCTGTCAAGGCCAGTAGAGCCAACAGCAATACACATTCCGAAAAAAAAAAAACTGACACTCCTGGGGAAAAAGACACCGAAATTTTTCGTCGCTTATATAGTATTTATAAAAACATATGTACACACGATTCATTTGTAGTTTTTTTTTATATCCATTGTTTTAGTAATGCAACAACATCTTCTGATTACTCGACTGATTTTTGTTTAAATATACAACTTTATTGATAATATCAATTTTACCGACATACTAAGTAAACTCGAGCTTAGCGAGGAAGAATTTAAGAGTACCAAATTATGGAACCATACTCCGAATATCACAGCCATTTTACTCTAAGACTACAATATAGTACATACATGAAATAATAGTGTATTCATGCATTATTTATTATGCAGTATTTGCGACTAAAAATCACAACTATAAAGCTATATATATAGTTAGTTTGAAATGAAAAAGAAAAAGAAATACTGATTGGTTGTACTACAAATGGCTTTTTATTATGCTTGAAAACAATACCTATAGACGCATTTGCAGTGATTAAAGATGGGAAATCCTCTCCTGAAGAAACCCCAACGAAAACCAACAACAGCACTAACCAAGTCTCCATTATTCCGCCTAACAATCACTCCAAAATACCAACCCTTTATATACGAATTTCCAGTCATAATTCGCGTTAAAAAACTGATGTTTCTAATCAAAATCCTTTGTTTTATTCAAGCTTTAATTATAACTATGGGAAAGGTATTGTGGGCCATGTTAACATTTCATGCGGACGCAACTAGCACGTGAATAGCAGGTGTGGTTACGTGAGTTACTCTATTAGGGAAGTTTATACAGGTTGCTTATTTTAGAATAGTCATAGTAATTAGGTTTCAGTCCTATCGAATCGAACCTTATGTTACACTAATTCTTACTTCCATCTTTCTGAAGATTAGGTTTGTACGAAGCTATTTAATTTCGAAACTAAATAGCACCAATTTAATGTAACTCACGGAATAAAATCATAATTTGTTTGTGTAATTATTTCGTATGTGATAAAAGTGACATAAAAACGTGTACTATTACAAGCGGGTTATCGACCCAAGGACTCTTATCCGTTGGGGAGTACGAAAGTCCTTCCTTTCTTCTTAGCAGAGCGGTTTTGAACTGCATCAAAAGCGCTTAAAGGCATATTTGAATAAAGAATATTTTGAGAATTTTGAGGTTCTGGCGCTCACATTGCATAGAACGTGACGCACAGTAAGGACACTGCACTTTGCCTTAATATTGTAAATAGTATTGCGTCCCGGTTCGTAACAGTCCAATAATGCCGAAAATATTAAGATTCTACATTGTGGCGCAGTGGTAGCGAACCTGCTTTAAACGCCACAGGTCGCGGGTTCGATTCCCGCACGGAGCATAATATGTTTGTATTGACCATGCAAGCATATTTTCCGCTCTGGGTGTACGTGTCCTTGTATGTGTTTCCGGACCCCGACACAGGATATTACTATCCTAATGGGGGCCGTTGAATGTGCAACGTTTATTTATTTATTTACTTAGCTAATACGGCGAGTGCCGTCTTGTTTGAAATTTTTTTTTTTATATATATATATATCAGTGAAAATACTTTCAGAACACCCTGAATATACAATGTAGAAATCGTTCAAGAAACTCGTGAAAGGTCACGTGGGATAATAAAAAATTCAGAACAAGAAGAACTAAACACCAGCTCCTCATTAGAAGGCTCAATTTTCTCATCACGAAGAAAATTACAGAATTGACAACTGACTTATTTAATATTATAATTATTACTAAGATGTGTCACTTTCATCATTATTTTATATGCACGTAAATGCCCGTATAATCAACTCCGACCAAAAAACAAAATTACGAACGGTATGCTTTTAATACAACAATTAGCTACCCTGGAGCTTTACCCACGTGAGTAACGATTTTTAATTAGGCATTTTTTTGAGCCTGATAAAAACTTCAATCCCACCCCATTTCAACCTCTACATGTTTTTTTTTTCCAAGTTATTTTGTGTGAAAAGGTTACTTTCATAGGTTTTTTCAAGGTTACTTTCACAGACAAATGGTTACTTTTATAATAATAACAAGATAGCAATTTTAATACTATTGTGAGACTGTGAGACCACCTTGGTAAAACTATTGACTGCATTAAATAAATAAACATTGATAGTGACAGTGGAAAATTGACCCTAAGTTCAAAACTTAGCTGTTAACTGTTTGACATTTACATCAACATACATATTATAAGAATAGTCCACGCTAGTAATGGGACTATCGATATCGTGTAAGTGGACGTTGAAGTTCGATGGAAAGAGATCGAATTATAATCCTTGCTTATTCTAGCGTGGATAAGGCTTAGCGAGCGGACACGGAAACAATCGATTACACGCTCATCACTTCACTGAGAAAGCGTGAAGTACTTGGTCGCGACTAAAAAGAGGAAGTAAAGAGTGTTGTAAATCTCTCTTCACTTTTACAGTGTCAACACATATCACGCTCACTTGCCGATCTATTCATATATGGACGCAAATAAGCAATACCATGTCAACCCACACGAATGTCATTTCGAGAAAAACGCATTTGAAAATTTTGAACAACTTCCTATTAAATTTAAATTTAAATTTTTTTTATGTATTGGTCAACTTTTTTGGCAATTTCAGATTTATGTAAGTTATTTTACTTATTTTTACAAAAAATAAGTATACAAACCTCAAATTTAGAATATAACAACCCAAAACGTTTAACATAATACATAAATTGCATTATTAAAAATGGCTTTTTAGAAGTTTTAAAGCTTAAAACCCTACAAATATTAAAGAAAAATATTCTTCAGCCATTTACCAACACTTCTGCATATATAACTAAGTTTTTTCAATTTTGTGGGTTGACATGGTATTGCTTATTTGCGTCCATATATCTATGGACATTTAATCGAACAGTACGGGCTATCGGGCGTTGCAACAGTTAAGTGGCCACTGTAGACAATATTCTCTATGTGTAATGTCTATGCGCAACATTGACTATCACAAATGACACTTTGACAAACATGTATTGATATTGTCAAATTGACAACTGCTTTGCTTTTCAAAGTGAATATTGCAACTGGAATATTATTTAAAATTAAACACAGTTATACAGCATTTCAATATGCCACCTGAATATAGAAAATGTTTTATTACAGTTGGAACTACACGGTTCGATCGCCTATGCAAATATATAGTATCACCACCTGTACTCACAGCCTTAAGAAAATTTGGATGCGAAGAAATAACGTTCCAAATAGGAAACAGTGATGTAGAACCGGGCAATTATGAAAAAGAGGGTATAAAAATTCACATGTATCGGTTTAAAAACTCATTAAAGGCAGATATGTATAACGCAGATTTAATAATAAGTCATGCAGGAGCTGGGAGCTGTTTGGAGGCTTTAGACGCAAATAAACCATTATTAGTAGTTGTTAATGAGGATTTGATGAATAATCATCAGCTAGAACTTGCTGACCAGCTGCAAGTTGATGGACACCTGTATTACTGCACTTGTGATACGCTGGTATCCACACTTGAAACTGTAGACTTCAGTTGGCTGTCGCCATTATCTAAACCTAATCCTAGTGCTTTTGTTAAGTATATAGATAGTGTATTTAAGGTTAAGAAATGTTCACAGTAAATATTTTAAATAGTAGATCCAAATTAATCACTGTAAAGTAATTTAAGGTTTGTTTGGACATAATATTATTATATTAGGTTTATGATTAATTTTAAATATTTTTAAAACAACAGTCTACTGAAAGTTAATAACAATAAATTTGATCTTTTCAATATTTAGCTATTGTTCAACATTCAAACTAAGTGTATATTTTGTCATTTTTTTTTTGCCACTTGTCTAAAAATTCCAATTAATGTATGCAAAATATGAACTTTACTAAAATAATCATACTAAAACATCTGTACTAATTGTGTTCAGAAACATAGACATTTCAAATGTATTGTAAACCTTGTGTTTTACCTTATTTAACAGTTTAGTTCAGCTACAAAGTTACCAGACAACAGGTAAACAATTTGCTTAGTGAGTCGTTGGATGTAATTAATAATTGAGAAATATGAGATTCATGTTTAGTTTTATTTTAAAATATATTATTGAAAAACATACATTTACGTAATATCTATTCCATTATTTTGTACAAAATTATTATACTCTTATAAGATTAATGCTTTGTAAGATTCAACAAGACGAAGAATTAGAATTTAATAATAGAAATGAAAATAATTCAAAAATAAAAACCAAAAAAATATTTATTTGTAGTATATTTAAAATAGTGTTGTGTTTAGAACTAGTTTCATTTCAACTTTGATTTCAGGAATAGGATAATCATGATAAAAAATATTGTATAATTTTCTAATTCTGTATTCAATACAAAGAAAAAAATTGTCCAGATAAGTGGACACAAAAGAACATAAAAAATCATGCTTATGATTTTGTTACATGTATCAATAACAACAGTTCTAAGTTACAGACAAATTGGCAGTAAAAAATCTCAATTTTATTTATTTTAATATTAATCAAATATTTTGTATGTTTGTGTAAATATCTAATAATGTGTTATATTTTTTAATATGTAAATAATTATTAATTTAAATGTATGGTGAAAATAAATAATACAAAAAATACTGAAAGTACATTTATTTGAAAATGCATATCACAAAACTGTTTCCGTGAAATGAAAAAAGTATCTGAATTTTTATGGTATAGGAGTCAATATGTTTTTGATATAAATAGAAAATTTATTATTACTAAGCTCTTACAGCTATTTAAACTAATTTCTTAGCCTCGAAGAAACTCTTGAGATGTCTCATTTGCCAATAGCCAATGCCGACAAGGACTCCAGTTTGAAGTAAACTCCACCACAACACTCTCTGGTTAGTGCTCTCTGATGTCTGTCTGAATCTTTCCTCACGATGCTGAAATAAAATATAATCATTTTTTTTCTTAATTTCGTAAGCTTCTTAAGATCAAATGGTTAAACGTCACAGGTCATGCGTTTGATGCTTGGAGCAAATTTTTGTATTGATCATACATGTGTTCAAGTATGGGTGTGTTTGTCCTTGCTCTTGTGTTTGTTTCCTTGTCCTTCTGTTTATGTTTGGTTGTTGAGTGTGTAACATTTACAAAAAAAATAATACTAACCCTTTGGTAACTCTGCTCCTTGGTGATCTGGTGGACTTGATCAAGTAACTGTCTAATCCTTAACTGGAGCTCTGTTAGTTTGTCCTTCTGTGCTACATTAGCATAGTCAACTGCATGTTCGCCAACTTGAATATCTAAATGCACCTGAAAAAGCAAATTTTAATGATATAATCAAAATTTCCATTGTATCATGAACTTATAATTAACCCAGTAATTTTACAGTACACTATCACAATAGAAATAATTATTGTATCAAAAAGTTGATAGTGCATAATAAACAATTTATGATGATGAATGATTGATTTTTTTTCCTACTTTGGGAAATACCTTATTATAAGAATACTCTTAAGATATTTCTAATTCAGTAAAAATCAAAGGTATTGCAGTATTGAGTATTAATAAACTTACTTGTTTGCAAGAATTCTACTACTTTTATTGCACTAACAATAAGCTTCTGTAAATGTTTGCTCAAGTGTTCTGTTTCATTACCATTTTATATATTTCAAGAATCAAATTTAAATGAAATACTATTATTTATAATTACAGCAGCCCTTGAAATGTTAAACCAACCGACTTCTAGCATTTCAAATATATTTATAATAAACCAAGTATTCTTAAATACTTACTCTTAGCTGTGATCCACTGAACCAAGATGTACTATTAGAGTACATGCAGATAACATGTTCGCCCGGGGTTGTTGATGTGAAGGAGATCATTCCCTCTGAAGAATACACTCTAGATAGCACTACACGGTCGTTGGGGTCCCGAACTTCCACGTGCATACCGATCCCTGGAGACGATGGCATGAAACCTCCTGAACGAGGATCATACAGCTCTACCTTATAGTTTACTGCAAAAATACAACTTTAAGGTTATGTATCTATTTGTGTATTAAAGGCTTTTAGAAAAAATGAATCGGTAGCAGATAGAGGTGAAATAATGAGAGCAAATCGTATTACCAATTACGGTTGTGTCATCCGGAATTTCTTCTATAAAACATTTTCTCTCTCCTTCAGCTATGTGAAAATATAATGCTGATGTTAAATCTAATAATATTAGAAACAAGACAACCGAACCTAAATTAAATAACATCATGTTTCTATACAATATTCTCGTCGGCGAATATTGAACTCGAATCACAAAATACAAATGTCAAATAACAGACACACGTCATCTGAAATTGTTTTTCTAACAGCAGTCGCGTTCAAAAAAGTGAAAAAAAATGTTGTATGTTTTTATAAATAAACCATAATTTAATCAGGATTGCGATTCAGCAGAGAAATGCAGCTAGTATTATGCCCACTATTGCCCGTGGACATGATTTGTACAGTTGTAAATATAGTAATTATTGAAATGTAAATATGTTGTTACCTAAAAATTTAAATTATTAACCAAACCTTTATTTGGTTTGAAGGAATTCATCTTTGAAACAACCAATGACAACAAATAAGTTCTAATAATACTTTTATGTTAAGTTATTCTATGTTATTATAGGTAGGTATTCCTTTTGTTTTTGGACGCTAAGGTCAAGTTGATGACGTTTGATGACTAATTGTCTATTGACATTTGACAGATTTTGACAACTTGATAATGATGACATCAATACAAAATGTGTAATTTCATGTTATTGAATAAAAAGGTTTATTATTCGATGAAAACTGAATTATTTGCTATTAAGTAAATTAACAAAATAAAAACAAAGTAAAACTTATTGAAACTGATAACCTCGTTCTAAAATACCTCTATAAACAAGTTATATCATACGTAAATTCAGTCAACACCAAAATAACCATGGATCCTTTTATTATTGCAGCTATAATTAGCGCTTTCGTTATAATAGCTTTATCTATAGCATTTTTACGAGTGTCACAAGTGAAACCGCAACGTAAGTATTTATCAATATATTTATGACAACAATTTATAGAGTGAGAGTTGCAATCTTTTTTATATTTACACAGCTGGTGGGAAACCTAGAGCTGTTGTTCAAAGAGATGGAGGTCCTGGCAGGGTACAAGCTGTTAGAAATCAGAGAGCGCGGATGAGAGCCAACGGTAAGGACTGGCAGATTAAATTTTGATTTTAAAAGTATAAAATAATTATATATTTTTTTATATTTTGCAAGTGTCTTGTAAAAATAAAAATTTTGTTTTATTAAATTCGTTTCAATATTAGAAAGATTTAACAAAACAAATCAATTTAACCAGAACAATTGTATAGAAATGTCTGTCTCGTTAAAAATTAAATAAATTTATAAATTCCTCTATTTATCAGCTGCAAGACACCAAGCAGCACTGATTGAAGAAGAACCTGCAATAGCCGAAGAAGGTGAAGAAGATGGTATTCCTGAAGCTCAAAAAATAGATATAGATGATAAAATGGGAGCAAAGGTATGTAAAAAATCCATTATATTTATATTTAATAATAATTGCAACAAAAATATCAAGGGCAACAAGAGAATATTATATTTAAATATCTTCTTAATTCTCATAAAGTTTATTCGTATTAGAAACGTGCAAAACTAGAAGCCAAAATGGAAAAAAAGAAAGCAAGAGAAGCGGAGGAGCAAATGCGTGAAATGAAAAAGAAACGTGATGAAGAAGCCGAGGAAGAACGGAGAAAAGTGGAGGAGAAACGTGAGGTAAATAACTAAAATTCAATAAGAATAAAATAAGAAAAATAAATATGAATTTTTAACGCAGAAGTAGAAGTAGTAGCATGACAACATATACATAAAACAGCCCTTAAATCTTTTAGGATAGGCAAAAAACAAATACAATTCTTGTAAAGTTAATAGTTATGAAAAATAAAAAATAAAAACACCATTGAGAAAGATTTAGACCTGAATTAGTCCATTTTTTTGTTCTTTTTATGTTACAAGTTGGCAAGCAAGTATACGGTCCACCTGATGGGTCCTGTAGCCTATGAGGGCACGCAACACCATTAGTAACCTTTCACTCATTACCAACCTCGAGATATTGGTTCTTAAATCTCCTTTGCTCAGTGATTTCATTAGCCTACAGTGCCCTTCAAACTGGAACACAGTAATGCCAAACACTACTATTTGGCGGTAGAATATTTGTCACTGCGGTGCCAACTACCTAGCTGGACTTTTGAAACAAAAGACCTACCAGTGTGACTGATTGCACTGGTGGAATAATCTCTGCTGTGACAGAGATTATCCCAACAGCGTTACTTTTACTAATTTTTGATTTGATTTTGATTTTTGTATGTTTAACCTCCCGGAGCTGGTTTCGCTGGTTTCTCGGGGTAAAATTTTAATTTTGGAGCCTTACATTTAATAAATAAGTGTAATGCTTAATACTTTGAATAATAGTATTTAATTTAGATTTTTCATTTTCATTTAAAATGAGGAAATATATCAACATTTTTAAACAGGAAGAAGAACGTAAAGTTGAAGAAGCAGCACGTAAAGCAGAGGAAGAAAGAAAGCAACGAGAACAAGAAGAATACGAAGCTATGAAAGCTGCATTCTCAGTTGAGGGTGAAGGCTTTGACGAGAACCAAGAGGACGACAAGGAGAACATGCTCAAACAATTTATAGACTACATTAAGGTCAGTAATTTAAGATTTAAACTTTTTAATCCACTAAAAAACCCTATTTGGCTGGTTTTTTAATGCAATACCTATTTTAATGGTGTGATAGCCTATGAAATGCATCAAAATTATATATCTGTGCGATTCCTCTGTAATTTTTGTTATATTAAACAATCACCCTCTTTTTTATCTTTTAAATACAAGAACTGTATACAATTATATTTGTTTAATAATTATTATACACACAAATATTTTTTCTATGGACATAGAGAAGTAGGGGCAGCACCCTCCCTTACTTTGTTAAATATTGCATGAATAGAATAAATGTTGAACTATATATAATCATAATTATAAATTGGTACAACCCGGGCCAAATGCTTTTGTGCCATGCCATCCATATCTTGTCATGGTTTCTTTCGCAAACATTGTAAAAGTGTTTTTAATAAGCTCAAGCTATTAGTGATTTGGGAGTTTATTATTTAAAGATTATATATTTAATGACTGTTAAAATCATTAATTTTTTACAGGCACAAAAAGTAGTCTTGTTAGAAGACCTTGCAGGACACTTCAAGATTAAAACCCAAGCAGCTATCGACAGGATAGCAGATCTGCAAGCTAGTGGTGAACTAACGGGTGTTATAGACGACAGGGGAAAGTTCATTTATATATCACAGAAAGAGCTTGAAGATGTTGCAAAATTCATTAAGCAAAGAGGGCGAGTCGCTATTTCTGACTTAGCTGAGAGCAGCAATGATTTAATTAATTTAAATCCTGTTTCCGTGTCATAGATACTTTATTAATGATATATTGTAATGGATGTCAAGGGTTAACATAAACAAAATTAAATATGTTGCCTAACTGGCAAATAGTATATTTTCAGATTTGATGGTATTGTAATCTATTGATTAGAAGAAGTCGGCCGCCAATTCAGACAGCAAATAACTATTGTTTCTATTAAATGGTTAGTTTATATATTCATGGATATTATAAAATTTAAATAATTGCAAATCTTTGTGGAAAGAATATGTGATAATTTTATTAACTTAGCCATATTATGTATACGTTTAACCCTTTAACCAATTTCTATTGACATGGATCGTACATGTTCAGTACTCACAACGTGCGTACATACGTATCGTACTCACAAATTTTTTTTTTTAATTTGTTACTTGAAGAGAAATAAAAGATATTTTATTAGAAATGCAAATATTTATTATAGTACCATTAAAAAAGACATTATTCATCTAAATCATAACCAAGTATATCTTTACCTTTTTCAATCAATAATAAAGATGATTCCTTAATTGTATCTAGAATTTCTATGAGTTTGCTTTTAGTGAAAACTTTATATAGACAACGGTTTTCACTTGCAATCAAATTGCTAAGTTTAAGTGCTTCCATATGATTCTCAATATCATCGGTGCTTTGCAATATTTTCAATATTAAAATAGCAACCTCTGGAAGACACAGTCGTCTTAAAGTCTCCAGTTGCTTAGACCTTTCCTCCATCTCCTCCTGGGTAAAATTTGGTGAATAAATACAGTCATTTTCATCTTGTAGCCAACCACCAGGGAACAACAAGACATTGTATAATAATTGCTTGGTGTGCTTAGCTTGATGATGTACTCCATTCTTCCATCTAGCCTTTAGTTGTTCAACCTGAGCACATCTCTGTTCATGATGAACCTTATCAGAGAAA
This sequence comes from Hestina assimilis, assembly GCA_023373885.1. NCBI lineage: Eukaryota > Metazoa > Arthropoda > Insecta > Lepidoptera > Nymphalidae > Hestina > Hestina assimilis. The sequence continues at coordinate 2,336,793 of CM041751.1, forward strand.
GATGCATCCGGTGCCAGTGGCTCTACATCTTTTGGTTGGCCACTAATGAAATGTCTATACCAAGTAGCAAATGCTTCTATTGATTCTAAGTATGATTTCAAACATAGATGTTCCCTCAACTCTGAAGAGTTTTTGGGAAGTATATTTATAAAATTTTCAAACATTTTATCTACACTATTCACACACTTCAATGCAGCATCTGAACTTCCTATGAAAATAAATGTGCGAATCATAGCATTACTAAGCCATAGTCCTTCTGTCATTTGGTTCGGAATTAGTGATAACCATTCCAGAGATGATATTACTCTTGTTACCAAATTTTTATCTTTTTCCAATACAGTTGTTTGAGTTAATGTGAAATCTGCATTTCCATAACTTTGTTGTATATCTGTGATAGCTTTTTTAATAGCCACTCTAGCTGAGGCGCCAACAGCAATACCAGCTGTGGTCCCTGCTTTAACCACCAATTCTCTGTGTTCGCTTTTCTCTATATGATCCATCAGGTCTGCATACAAAGCTATTTGTCTCTCAATAGGGACTGTTGAAGTGTAATATGCTATAAGTTCAGGACATTCACAAGTACCCTCAACTATACTATAAATCAGTTGAGTTACATATTTCTCCAAAATCTTATCACCAATATCATGCTGAGGATCTTTGCCCATTTGTCTCAGTACAAGCACTAAGTGAGCTAAAAACCTTATGAATCTTTCTTCAGCACTTTCAAGCCATTGCAAGGAATCCTGCATTATAGTTCTTATATGACCAAGCATAAGAAGACGTTGGCATGTCTGATAATGCGATTCCTTTTTCCCATCCATCAATGATTTTACAGAATTGAAGATTTGTTGTAAAGACATTTCATCAACTTGAAGCTCACTCTGTAATAGCTCTAAAACATCAGAGGGTGTTGTATTTGCTTCGGCCGTTGCATAGTGTTCATGTAAGAACTTATCGACCCTTACCTCAATCTGAACTCTTAAATGTGCCCATAGTAAGTCTTCCCAATTACTTTGACATGCCGCAATGGTACTTTGCAAGTGGCCACATAAAATTCCAACAGTAGCTCTGTAATATATGTTCTCACTGACATCATTAGCGATACCCAGAGCACACCACTTCCATAAATCTCTTGAAGAGTTTCCTGAAACTTCTAAAGTTCCTTCAACTTCACTAGATTTATAATGAAGCAATTTCCAACCTTGAAGGGCAGCCCCGCGCCATGCCTGTCCAGCACTAATACATAAGGAGATAGCTTCTTCAAATTTTCCACATCGAACTTCAGTAAATATTCTTTTACACAAATCACTATCATCTTTCTTATCATCAGAATGTATTGATTTATTTTGTCGTTTAGGTGCATCAGGATCCATACAAGTTATCATATTTACGTTTTTCTCCTTATTAAACAAACTTGATCCAATCAGTAATTGATGGAGAGTGTTTCCCCAGTGTATATTATTAGAAATCACTGGAGCAGACGTCTGTGTTGCCGATTCTTGATATGATGCTGTACCTTCAAGCCAATCAACTAGTACTTGTAGGAGTCTTACCTCAGGATCGGTTTGAATATATGTGTTTACTAAAGTTTCCTGCGATAATGTCGGTGTAAGTAGAGCAGCATCAAAAGATTGAGGATGTTCAGCTATTGAATCAGCAAATAGGCAATATAGGAGTTTCCAAGTGTTCGCTTCTTCAGCGAGCCAATAATTTTGAGTATTGTACCTATTCCAAGGTTCTATAAGCTCAAGTGAATCGCAACAAACTTGAGCTAATCTAGCTAATGTATCAAGTACAAGACTAGGTCGACTCGACTGTATGATTTCAAAAAAAGCTTCACTTAAGCCGTCGCCAGCATTACCTGAGTTTAATATAACAGAAGATTCATCTAACACTTGCCTTAAACTAGTATCGTTGAGAGTTTTAAACGTAGTTGTCTCGTTAAGTATTGCCGAAATATTTAGCGATTCATCTCTGCCCAATAAATGTCTTCCTCTTGATCCTTTCAGCGGAGTATGGTGATGTGTAGAATGTAATTGAAAGCTACTCATTTTAAGAGAAGTTTAAAACTTTTAGTGTATATTTAAAAGTAGGTAAATAATCTCGAGAAGAATTTAACGAGCTTTTGCTGAATATCCGCGCCGCCTCTAGTGTTGACATTGACACTGACATTTGACATTAGAATAAAAGTTAGTTTATCATAATAACTTATCTGTAGCATAAAGGTGCGCCCTCATGCTATTTCTTAAAATACGCTTTAGCGACAAATCTAATCACGTGACAACATTAACAGCGTTAATATGGCTGTTTGTAAAAAAAACGGCTATACAAAAATTCTAAAATAGAAAAAAAAAAATTTGAAAAATACAACTCTATGTTAATTAAATTACCTTCCAGTGATTATATAAAACATTAATTTTGACACAAAAATTAGTCGTAAGATTTTATTAACAAGTAGGCAAGTTCATGTGCACTAGCCTAATGTTCCTACATCCACTACTTTTGAAAGCTATAAGTACTTCACTGGAGCGGATTCTACTTTTTTGATAAACTATAATTTTTATATAAAACATTTTATTAGTTTATATTTCCATTATGTACAAAAAAATCAAATAGTTACTTATTTTTTTTAATTAAAACTTATTTGCGATTGACATACATTTTTAAATATTTCAATAATCACCTAATTTTTATTTGAATGTTAGCTAAATTTAGAATCAACAAAATACTTAAGTTACCTTATAACTTTGGCTTCTTATAATTGTCTTCGTGTGCTCAGGTAAGCTATCTTTATTTACTAAATAAAAATTACAAACTCCACATGAGTTAAAAAAACTTTATTGTGTTCAACAAACATAAAAATATCTAATTTAATATAGTACATATTTTAGAATTTAAGAATCTTATAACTGTAAGAAAATAAATTAGTACAAACTTGATAAAAACCTTAATTAATTATTACTTTCTAGAATGTTTTTTTTTTAAGTATAATATCCAATTAGATACATGTAAAGTATAATGCAGGTAAATATAGTAAATTTTAAAATGTTATGAACACACTAATTTGGCTTCAAATTCAATTCTATCCTTTATTTTTAAATAAATCAATTTAAAGTTTTTAACCAGACAAAAAAACGAATCCAGACTTTTTTAGGGTTCCATACCTAAAGCAAGACACCAGAACATTGTTGATAAGCCTCTGTGTATGTATGTATATCTGTCAGAGAGCTGTATCTCACAAACTGCAGTGGACTGAGATTGAAAGGACTGAGAGGACTGAAAAGTAAATTCTAAAAATTAAAAATAAAATAAAATTTGAAAGTAAAGAGTTTAAGAAAGTTGAAATTTTGAATGGTGTCACTGAAGCTCATGCAATGTAATAAATAAAAAATACTCTCTTACATTAATCTTAAATGATTATTATCAGATGGTTTGATAACAATGTGGACCCATAGGCTAACTTGTAACAATGTAGACCCATAGCCTAGCTTGACCTCTGAGGTACAGTGGAGTGACCCACAATGATAAACGCCACGACCGAAACAGATATAACAAACATCTCCGACAGTGAATCCAACCAGCAACCTTCAAGGCTCAAAGCAGGCTCGCTACCAGCACATCACAACGGTAGCCCATTGTATTAGGAGTTAATTTTGTTTTTCTTTAAACTTTAAGGTCTATCATGTGAATAAACTTTTTAACTCTTTATAAATGATAAATGAAAGCAATATTCTAAATATTGTCATAAGTGAAATAAAAATTTACACTTATTAAAAATGAATGAAGACTATTGTGATTAATATTTTAATAATTAAATTTTTTTATTTAAATATAAAATAAAATAGGTATGATAAACTAAACAACATAATTGACCAAAAGGAATTATATTATAATATTTTAAATCATATTGTAAATGTGCAGACTAAATTAAAGAAATACTTTAGCACAATTTCTGAGATAGCAAAGAATAAAATTGATAAAAGCAGGCAGCGGTAGAAAATAAGTTCCATCATTTCATTTAATGTCCCAACGCATTACATCCCAAACTTTTGCTACCCATGACAATTCGCACACATGTTCTATCCCATGCCACCCCAATATTTGATACCCCATGCCAATCTTTGCCACTCTTTTCTCGCCTTGCCAACCAATCCTTTGCCATCCATTGCAGTTTTTGTGTAAGCATAAATCAAATACCATATAAAATGTACTTGAATTTTATTGTATATGGTGTTGATATTATAAATTAAGGCTTAATTTTAATTTTCACCAAATAACATAATTATATATAGCGGCTTTCAATTTTTAAGTTGAAAGAAGTTATAAGATAAAAAAAAAATTGTTGCTATTTTTACATTTTATTGTCATTTAAATGACAACTTTTCTTAGTTACTTCTGTCATCTGTCATTATATTAAACTAAGTTGGAGTTTTTGAAATGCAGAACAGTTTATAATTTTCTCTGCTTTAATCTATTTTAGGTTTTATTTGCAGTACAAAATGGAACCAAGCATTGTAAATCCTGTTAACAAATATTATCAAGAATATGAAGCAACTTTGAACACTCATTACAAGATAAGAATAAATATCACACATACAGTAAGTATAATTTTATATCAAAACACTTTATATAATTTTAAAGACATCTGTTTTTATTTACTTCTGAACATACATAAATGGTAAAACCATGAATATAGAATATTACACATTTAATACCACAAGTCATAACAATTATTAAATTTATAATGTTCATCTTTATCTTAAAACGGCTTAAATTAAGAATATATGAGATAGAAGTATAATAAGTTTAGTTTGATATTGAAACCTTCTTGTGTTATAAAAATTATTTAAAATTAGAAAGTCTAATAGGTCTAAAATTCTAGAAAGTAAAAAATAGATAATACTCATAATATTTATCGCAGTGATAAACAATAAATTAATTAAAATTAGAGGAAATCGAAAATCCTTAAAGCTCATAAAACTGTGGATATGAAGTTGAGACTGGCCAGATGCGGTGATAAATAAAATATGAAAAATACTCAAATATTTAATTTTTTATCATCAGTTCAGATGTATTTAATGTAATCATTGTTTGACAAGTATTTATAATGAATATAGATAATATCGTCAGATAATATATTTCCTATAATAATAATTAAAAGTACCTTAAGGACCTATGTTGAGAGAAATAATTTTGGTATTGACTACATTTATGATTATTTATCATTCTGCAAATTTAACAGATAATCAAATGTGATATTATTGATACGTATACCACTATACAAAATTATTGTGTTTTTTTTCTATTGAAATAACCTTTGGAACATTCAATAATCCACATTAAACATGCCAATTGCCAAGCGATTTTTAGCTGTCAAAGGAAACAATTTTGCTTTTAATTATTTTTGCGTAAAATGTAACGTAAAGTGCATTTATGGAGTAAGTTTACGTGAATATACTTTACATAAAAATTATTACAGATATAATATTTACAGATAATTAAAAAAATACGTACACACTTACATTCATTAATAAATTATTAGCATTTTTAGGAAAAAAAATATAACGTTAACGGTATTCGCAAATGCACATCAATCGTTCGATTTTGTTATCTTATTTATAGAAATGTTGTGAATATCAAATCTCATTGATCCCTTGCTAATTTCTTATATTTTTTTATTACAACAATATAACAATAAGCGATTTACATTCTTTTTTCCAATATTTCGTCATAATTTCGCCTACAATAGCTCTATTGTTAGAATAAAGCGTGGCGCTAAGATATAAGCTGTCAATAACAACACTTTAAATTATTTATGTTTGATAAGAACTCAAGCATTTGAAACAAATGTTCTCTTTATTTTTAAACTAATTTTATTAGACTATTAATTTAATAATAAAATGTTTTAGCACATTATATTCGTATTAAATTGATTAATTATTGCGTATTTGACTTTACCGCGCAAGTACTTATTCAGGGACGCTATATCTATCTCTTTTTAACATTCAGAAGTCGCTCAGTGCTTGTCGCGTTTGGTACGGTCTACGCTACGTTTCGTCATAAGAATTGAATTCATATTCATTTGAATAGTGTTTTTAAGCCTTACTCCGCCATTACTATTAGTTTTTTTTCGTTTTCATTATTTTGTTTGCTCGTAGTTAACTAATTGTGTTTGCCATGTGAAAATACATCAAAGATCTCCCAATAAGTGTTTGAGAAGTGTATCATTTCCTGTTCCATATCATACAGAAACAAGCTACTACGGCCGTTTGTGAACTATTCATTATCACGTGGGTTAAATTTGGAATAATGCGGATTTATACAATGAATTTTGAATGTTTATTATTTATGAGAAGTTGGTGATAACAATGTTTTTTCCGTATAAACAAAGACCGGCTCATAATCAGTGTTAACCGTTGTTTTTCAGAAGCGCGCCGTACGCTTTTGGCCCTCACTTTTCATCTATCGAGAGCCGGCTGGCGATTGATCCGGAGAATGACTGCTAATAGTGGAACAGTGAAGTTTAGAACAGTGTTAGTGCTGTAAAGGAGTGTTTAAGTGAATTGTTACATAAGATTGGGATGAGTGAAGTAGGAAGCCCGCCCTGACGCGTCTTGCGCCGGCGTCCGCGGCGGGCGACGCTCGTGTCATGGCCCCGGCGCTCACTGTGACACCACAATATAACTTCGACGCGATCAAAGAGACCGAGCTACCTCACCGGAGACGGGCCCTCGCGTCCGTCGACAACATAGCCATACCCATGGAGGAAGATGACATGGGACTCCAGAACCAACCTAGCCTGGCCAAAGACTCTCAAGAAATGGAACAGATCCTTGTAGATCTGGGTAGTAGTGATTTAGTTCAAGCTGATCTGCTCCAAGCGATTAAAACGCTAGAAAGTGGAGGTGACACATTGTCTACAGGTGACCCAGATGTGATATTTCCTTTAAGTGGATTTGATTTAGCCGATACAGCTGATTCAGAGGGTGATTCCGCAGAGGATAAGATTCGGCTATTACAAGCACGCTTAGAACGTCGTTCCGCTTTTTTATTGCGACGATTACGTATTTTGCAAGCTCGAGCAATAGGAAAGAGAATATCGGAGGAGGCAGCACAAACTTTTGAAAAGAGTGCACGCGGGGCTCGAAAAGATGGAGGTGGGAGACCAATGGGCTTAAAAGCCTTGCTAAAAAGAATAGAGACAACAGCAGCCTTACAAGCAAGTGCATCATCTCGCTCAGTAGTTGGACCTCAATACTACAGAGCAGGGACATCTAAAGGTGATGCCACAAGATCTGCGTCTATTGGCATAGCTTCCGGGACTCTGGCTGGCTTGGAGGACTCTGCAGGAGCACTCCGGTCTCACTTGTCTGTGGTCAAACACCAGCTTGACTCTGACGCTACTGCATCCTCATCAGGAGCTGAGAGTAATGATGAAGCAGTGACATACAACAATCCCATTCAGCAGCAGATGCCCATGTAAGTTTTCATTTAAAAATAATTATAATAACATAAAAGTAAACAAATTAAAACTGATAATTCCTTGTTAAAATAACAAAAATTAAATAATACTAAATAATTCCATAACTAAAGCATTATGCTTAAACTCTTCTACTTTCATGGAAAAAGGGAAACTACTTAAAATAGTGTTATGAGGGTCTTTTTCTCTCCTTAACTATACAAGCTTTTAGTAACATTCAAGAGACATCCATATCACTACATAGTATAAAACAAAGTTGCTTTCTCTGTCCCTATATCGCTATGTATGCTTAAATCTTTAAAACTATGCAACAGATTTTGATGTGGTTTTTTAATAGATAGAGTGATTGAAAAAGAAGGTTTATATGTATAATAACATCCATTAAATAGTGGAGAAAAAAATACTGTTATTTTTGAGGTTTCTAATGTGATGTTGTAAATAATTACATTTAACGTGCGGGCCACGGGCAGTAATGAATAAATCAAAACTACTGGATCAATTTTAATCATTTTTTCAGTGAATGACATAGGCTATATATTTTATACCCGTGTGAAGCCAGAGTGGGCTGCTAGTTCATAATAAATGTCTCAATACATCTTTCTTTATTACAATATTCTCTAAATTTAAACAGCTGTGCGATACATAGGGTATTTCTAACTTTCTTAATTATTTTTTATACACCGGTTTCTGTCTGAGTAATTGTAGTTTTTGATACACATATGGTTTTTTATGGGTAAAAATTATGTGACAATACAGGTAATAAGATATCTGTGTACCAAATTTCATTCAAAAGCATTCCGATTACAGAAAGATTAATGAAAATTCATCAATCTAAATATACATCCATTCTTACAAACTTTCATATTGCTATAAGTTTTAGTAGGATTATATAAATCACAATAATAATAAGTTTAAAATTCACACTTGAAATTGAAATTACATTTTAGTCAATGTAAAAATTTTGAAAGTTGTGCAATATAATAAATATTCACAGCATCTCTATTTACATAATAGGAGACAGATGATTTCTATAAGTAATATTTAAAATAATAATTGATCAATAATTAAAAAATTATAATATCAGTTAAGTGGAAACCTATATATTATAAATAATTAATAATATGTTAAATATTAATGAGTAGATAGTTATTTGTAGTCAATGAAAATGTAATTATTAATTCTGATATTTAAGTTTTTTTTTACAATAATGAAAGACATTTTATAACCAACTAGCGGCCAGTTCCGGCTTTGCACGGGTATAAAATATATTATTTTGATAAATCTCGTAGGGTTCAGCCTGCGTTTGTTGCAATGTAAGCGAAAGAAATGTAATTATTTACGACATCACATTAGAAACCTCAAAAATAACAGTATTTCTCCACTATTTAATGGATGTAATTATATATATAAACCTTCCTCTTAAATCACTCTATCTATTAAAAAAAACCGCATTAAAATCCGTTGCGTATATAGGGACAGAGAATGCAACTTTGTTTTATACTATGTAGTGATTTATTAAAGCCATCAGATTTTATGAAGTTGTAATAGTACTTTGCTTTCTTAGGAATATAATGTTCACAATCATTGATAAGTGGAAAACCGATAAATTTATTTTCATTGGACTTATGCTTTCATATTGGAAGTTATAAAAGTAATTATAAAAAAAATTTATACTTCAACCAGGTTTGGTGGGTTCAAATGAAAACTTTTTCATATAATATCCATATTTTTTAATTTTTTCATAATATAATTTTTGCAATATAAATTCTGAAATCTTTAAGAGGTAAAACCAGTAGTTTTATTGCATGTGATAACAAATGGAGGAGAAATTGTTACAAATTCTCTGATACATTATCGGAAGACCAATTTCAGCGAGCATGTACTGTGTTGTAGCTTGAGATTGATGTTTATGGCAACTGCCAGGGATACAAATCATATATTGACAGATATGTAGCTTTCAGACCCTTAGGATATAGGCACATTGTAGACTTGATTTTCGGAGCTGTGGCTTTCTCACCATCAACTGGTGGATGGTATTCCATGCTAATTTTTTAGTTAATAAGAATTTAATGTTTGTTTGTTCAAAATAACAAAACTCAAAAAGTGAATTATGGATTGACTTTAAATTTTTGACAGATTGTTACATTTGTGCCCAACAAGACTGTTTATAAATATTTCGTATCCTACAGGATTTGGAAAAGAAAGCAATATTCATGTAACACAAAATAAAAAGACAGTTTATTGTTGCACAGAGAAAACAATAGATTTAAATTGTATATTCGTATAATTCGGTTTTGAAACCCCTGGCTACGCCCATACCAGTGGGAGTAAAGCTTGACGTATGGTGTACGTAATGTGGGTTGTGATGTTTCCAGCGCGTCGAGGGCGCTGTGGTCGTGGCAGCGCGCGCGCGCCTCGCTGGCGGCGCGCTGGGTGTGGCTGCAGGTGCAGGTGCAGGAGCTCGAGTACAAGATCCGCCAGCACCGCGACCTGCACAAGCAGGTACTGTACCCCTCCACTTACACTCAACGCCCCCCCGGTAGGATTGTAATATCTTGTGATATCGTCCAGAAACACACAAACCTGTATGGTCAATACAAACATCTGCTCCAAGTGGGAACCCACAACCGATGTCTTTAAGAGTAGTTTAAAGGGGTAGCTTTATATACATAAAATATACTACATGTTTCGCGTATAAAATCGTTTTAACTGCACACATATACGATACAGGCTGTGCCCGCGTCTTTGCTCGCGTGGTCTACAATAATAATTGTTTAGTTAGAAAACAAACAAACAAAAAAAATCTATTTGTATAGGAAATGACGAAGGCGACTAACTCATAGAGATAGACAGTTCGACTGTTCTGTTCTCGGTAATGCTTCGCGGCCTCCGTCAGGTGAGACCGCCCTGTTCCACTAACTAACCGCATCTTATCGCCCGCCCGCACTTTCTTTCTTATTGCTCGGCTTCTATGTATCGTATCGTGATTTTATATAGTCTAAAGCCTTCCTCAAGAAATGTGTTATCAAATACATATAGAAATTTTTCAAATCCGATCAGTAGATCCAAAGATTAGCGCGTTCAACCAAACAAACAAACTCTTTAGCTTTATAATATTGGTATGGTTTTGATATAAATGTGTACTACCTATACTTTGTCTAATATAGGATGATACTTTTGACAGCTCATCTTTAGACAAATCGATTTTTCATAGGATGCTTGTTATGCGAAGCTAGCATTAAGTGGGTACCCTTCAATGAAGTATCAAATTATCGGTTACGAATTTGTCCTAAAATGAAAAATTATATATTTATTAATTAAATTCATCTAATTGTATATAGTGTTATATAATACCATTTGCAAGTTTTGGTACAGTCGCCTATATATTTCGAATTGATTACCAAGAACATTGATTTTCTTGAGAAAAAATTGTTGCTGAAAATTTTCACTTTGTACGTTGATAAGATAACGATATTATTAATTTTGTCCATTTAAATTTATAATTTAATAACAAGTTTATATTTCTTCATTATTACTGAACGATGTTGATTAAAAAACCGGCCATGTGCGTGTCACACTCGCACATAAAGGTTTCCTTAAGACTGGGATATAAATTTCAGGTTTCTTGTATGGGGTTCTCATTAATTTTGAAATTAAATTTGTTATTTTAATTTATCATTATAGCGGCCATAGAAATAAAATACGTGTCCAAATATTATAAACAGTCAAAAAAAAAATACGATTTTCTGAAACGACAAATTCCCGAATTTTTAGATTAACGACTTTTATTTATTACTAGCATCTGCCAACGGCTTCGCCCTCATGTATAACGATTATAATTAAAGCTGAAGCCCCGTTTCAACCCTTCAGAGGTGGGAAAAGTTTCATGTTTAAAAAATCTAGTTTAGTTTCAAAATTGACAATTTTTTTATGTGGGCGTATGGTGAGTAATAGTACAATGAAGTTTTGACGATCATTGTGGCGTGCTGATGACGTTCGCACTGAGATTTTATTTGAAAGTTGGTGCTTCCCGTGTGGTCCCATTTCAATTTGGTCCAGTCTGACAATGGCATCCATGGCAATTTGCATTAAGTACGTGCCCGACAAATGGACGAATAATTCGTAACTAAAAATTATAACATGAAATAATTTTTAGAAAATAAATAGCGACTTCAAAACTAAAATAATATTTTCTACAGAATATTTTCTCGGGGCCCTGTGTGCCGATATTTGACTTAGCACCGACTTCTGACTTTTATAATATTATCATATTAATAGAGCATTTCTTTTCTTGCATGAATGCTCAACGGCAAACTACTCTCTACTCCTTTCCTATTGTCACACAATATATTTCCTTTTTTTTCTTCTTTGTTTTATTTTACAAACTAGCTGTGTCCGCTGCTCCGCTCGCATGTTCTGCAGAATTGTTTAGCTTTTAACGCGTCATCCTATTCTTTTTATTAACGACCTTTGACATTTGCCGATGACACTTCGTTAATTTCTAAGGTTGACAGAAATTTAAAAAATTATGACGAGGTAAATAATACGTTGTCACGTGCTCAACATTGGTTTACCATGAATAATTTAGTTCTTAACGCAAAGAAGACTAAATGTGTAAACTTTTCGATGCCTAATGTTCAACAAATTAGTCCAAATTTGAAAATGAACTGTGAAAGCTTAACTCTAGTTGACACAACTAAATTTCTAGGCATAACTTTGGATTCCAAGCTCCAGTGGAACGCTCATTTGTCATCTCTAGCGGGTAGGCTCAGCTCCGCTGCGTATGCTATAAGGAAGGTTAGACAACTAACTGACGTAGAAACAGCGAGAATCGTATATTTCAGTTATTTTCATAGTATTATGTCATACGGTATCCTTCTTTGGGGAAAGGCGACTGACATTAATACTATTTTTATTCTTCAAAAAAGGGTAATTCGGACAATTTATAATTTAGGAGCGCGGGCCTCCCTAAGAGATGTTTTTAAGGATATAGGTATAATGACTGTGGTGTCACAATTTATTTATTCTAACCTCTTATATATTAGGAATAATTTAAAGTCTTTTAGCAAAAATAGTGATATACATTCAGTTAACACTAGAAACAAAAATAAACTTTGTAATCCTAGCTTTCGTCTGCGTAAAGTCAGTAATTCTTTTAAGGGGCTAGGTATTCGCATTTTTAACAAAATGCCAGATTGCTTATTGGAACTGCCAGTAAGCAAGTTCCAAATGTACATAAAAATAAACTTATCAATAAAGCCTATTCTCTCGTTAGAAGAATATTTTTCTGATAAAAATGCTTGGGACTCTTAATATTGCTGGATCTCATTCAAGAACCAAATTTTATATTAAAAATACAATTGTAAAAACATATATTTGAAAAGAGTAACTGTCGAGTTTCTTGTCGGTTCTTCTCGATAGAATCTACCTTCCGAACCGTCGGTAGCGCTTGACTATTCAAAAGTACTTTTTAAAAGTCTACTTGAATAAAAATAATTTTGATTTTGATTTTTAACTAAATAAGTAAAAATTAAATAAGAAGCCTAAGTTAGTTGCTCTCTACAGTATCAGCTATCTGCCAGTGAAAGTCCCTTCAAAATTGGTCCAGCCGTTACGGAGATAAGCCAGAACGAACAGACAGAAAGGCAGACACACAATTTTTTTTTTTTTATTTGTAAAATAATAAGTCAACCTGAACTCCTCTGGGGTCGGCGCTTGCAATGATACCAGTATTACAAGCATCAATACTCTATAGGATACGATAGTCGTCGTATTCTTTTGCTGTATAAAAAGAATTACTCAATCACATATTCTTAAATCACTAATGTTATTATATCAATATTGTGGATCAAAGTGCGAACACGTTTTAGTGATAACTAGACCGCCGTGTACAATAACAATTAATTATGTAATTTTTTAATAATTTTTAAATTTTCGTATTGAAAAATAATAATGCACACGTAATTCTGATTTACATAATTGCTTTCTATACATTTACATTCTATTTATTACTATACTAGCATCTGGTCCCGACTTCGTGTGCCAGGGCTTTAGAATAACGTCCACGCAGAAATGTCATTAGGCCAAGTTGGGCGTTGCATGGTAGCCGACGGTCTGAAGGCTATTTGTATAAACCTCGGGAACAGAACTTCCTGAATGAAAACAGAAGGTGGTTCCGGAAGACGCTAGAAGTTTACTTTCAACAATCTTTATTCAACGGGCAGAGTAACTTCACGACTCAACTGTCACAATAATTATGAACGTTTCTTTTGAATCCATCGCTATTTATAAAAAAGGCAAATCATGCTAATGTAAAAATCGCCTTACATAATCAAGAATGAAATAAAATTATTAATCAACTTAATTAAATTTAACACACCCAACGCCCCTTTCTATTCCCCTTCAATGTGTATAAGTACAAAATATCATGAGTACGTTTTTATTTGTATGGCTAGGTTGGCAAGCAAGCTAACAACCCACATGATGGTACTTACAACTCTTACAACACATTTCATTTGTAGGTTTTACCCACGAGTTCCCAACCCTGAGATATTGCTTCTTAAATCTCTTTTGCACAGTAATTTCACAAGCTACATTATCCTTCAAATCGAGACGCAGAATACTGCTGTGCGGTTGAATATCTGACACTGCGGTGGTAGGTACCTACCTAGCCGGCCTCTTGCAATAAAAAGCCGACCGCCAATAAAGGTTTTTAAGATGTAACATAGAAACTCTTTCCTTCGTGGCGCCTACTTTCTAGGAAGTTGTGTTCTCTAAAAATCCCTCATAACATTCCTTGGATAGAAATTTCACGGACTCTTTTTCCACACTAATGTAGAATAGGGCCAGTAAGTCGACTGAGTCTGACTGAGATACAAGTGACCAAGTTAGAAACTTAGTGACTTTGCATTTCTGGACTACGATTGACCTGCGATTTGGAAGTTTTCATCTGTTTTGAATAGTCATTTAGAGCCGTCAGGTGTTTTAATCCCAATCTGCGAAACCCAGCGAGTAACGTTTGCGTGCACAGATTTTTAATTTTTAAGTTCTACGGAAAAATACACTTTAAAGTTGATTTTACATAAATTTCATCAAAAACAGTTCAATATTTTATTTTAAAGAAAAATAGCTGGGTGAAAATTCTCACATTTAAACGAAATTGCGTTTCCGTTTTCCTGTGACTTTCACTTGTATTTACAGATACTAAAAAGATAAGAAATAAGAATATTTAAAAAAATGCGTGTGTGTCAGCTTTGACGCACGACTGGAGTTTATTTCCTCGGTTATCTTTATATATGCAATAGGCGTAGAGAGTATAAAACATATAAATAAACTGGTGGTCCCGGCAGACGTTGCCCTGCCCAAAAAAATCTGTGACTCGATAATAATGCCACCTACTGGATCCAATTGTGAAACTAAACCATTCTCGAATCCACTGGAACACACACAAAAAAAAACATTCAAATCAGTTCAGCCGTTTAACAGGAGTTCAATGACATACACACATACATTATAATTATATAGATAAAGATATGCAAAAATTCAAATAAATGAAGACAAAAGACACGCAAGCATACATACATAAAACAATTTATATCATAAATAAAAACACTCTTTCTGTAATTCATCTCTTTCGTGACGCTTTAACCTTGAATAAATTTTACTCATAAAAATTCCATACCGGGGCCTTACATGAAAACCGATTCTTAAAAGTCTAAATTCCAAGAAAAAAAATCTAAAATACCATGCCACTAAATAAATTTATGTATAGCGGTAAACGTATAATAAATTATCATAAAAAAAATTGCATCGCCGTCAACTTAATAAATAAGCCTCAATAGCTCAACGGTAGAAGGGCCGACTTCACTCCGTTAACGCGAGAGTCGAGGGTTCGATCCTGACCCCTTGGGCTATTGTCGTACCCACTCCTAGCGCAAGCTTCGAGCTTATTTGGAGGGCAATAGGAATATTAGTAATGTCTTGATAAAGCATTGCTAATATTCTTTAAAAAAAAAAAAAAAAAAATGTAAATTCATTCCAGCCGCGAGGCTTGTCCTTGAATAAGTATACGTTCTACACGTTAAATAACTGAAATAGGTCACTACTTGTTATACTCTCGCTATAATGTTCTAAAGTACCATTTACAAAGTAGAACATTAATAGCGGCCCGCTCCGGCTTCGCACGGGTATAAAATATATAGCCTATGTCATTCACTGAAGAAATGATTAAAATCGATCCAGTAGTTTTGATTTATTAATTAATGCCCGGGGCCCGCACGCGTTAAATTTAATTATTTACGACATCACATTAGAAACCTCAAAAATAACAGTATTTCTTCACTATTTAATGGATGTTATTATACATATAAACCTTCCTCTTCAATGACTATCTATTCAAAAAAACCGCATCAAAATCCGTTGCGTAGTTTTAAAGATTTTAAGCATACATAGGGACAGAGAATGCGACTTTGTTTTATACTATGTAGTGATGACAGATGGCTTTTTAAAGGAGTGTCCTCAATTCTTTTTTTTACAGTCTTTGACTTCGAAAAATTCTTTTTTATTGGAAGTATTTCCAGATTCCTTATCTGATTAGAAAGAATTAAAACGGAACATTGTATAAAAGACGAGCTATGTCCGCAGGTGTGGTCGCGTGGTCCACATTTTTTTAAAAGTCTTATAGGTTAAGTTTACTTCATAGAAAATTGGCTATCGTCCATTGAAAGTCTTATTGAAATGATTCCAGCTCCTTCGGAGATAAGTCTGAACAAACAGACACATATATAGAAATTTAGACAAGTCAAGGCAACCTCAACGGCTCCCATTAGGATCGCTATATCCTGTGTCGGGGGCCCGGAAACATACACAATGACAAGGACAAATACACGAAAATATGCTTGCATGTTCAATACAAACATATTATGCTCCGAGCGGGAATCGAACCCGCAACCTGTGGCGTTTAAGGCAGGTTCGCTACCGCTGCGCCACAACGTCTTACACACTCAATTCATTGGGGATTTAATACCTATTAGACTAATAATACCCTGTGTCTGGGGGGTCCAGAAATAACTGCAAACACAAGCACAACCACATAGAAGACAAGCCTGTATGTCTGTAAATAGATATACGTTTTTTTTATACCAAGGCTATAAGCAAATGCAGGAACTTTAATCTAATATTGTCATTGTTTACGTTTTTAGGTCAGTGAATAATCTCGTTGTCATCTTATAAGCTCGCAATTTCGCTGGTCATGGAAACGAACTTTCATGATTTTTATACCCATGTCTACGAAAGTTATTATTATTGTTTTTCTGTGCGAAATTTATTTTTATCTATATTAAATGTAAAGTTAATTATCTGATGATCGAAGCAAAAAAAAAAATATTTTGGTTTCTGATTACGCTGAGTCAATCTTACATCATGTTTATTTACTCACGAAGCGGACTTTTTTTTTGGTAATTTACTTACCGGCGTCGGGACGTGACGACCCCATCGCACGCTGTTGGGATAACCTCTGTCACAACAGAGATTATTCCACCAGTACAATCAGTCACACTGGTGGTAGGTCTTTTGTTGCAAGAGGCCGGCTAGGTAGGTACCACCGCAGTGTCAAATATTCTGCCGCCAAATAGTAGTGCTTAGGCATTACTGTGTTCCGGTTTGAAGGGCACTGTATGCTAGTGAAATTACTGGGCAGAGAAGATTTAAGAACTGATATCTCGAGTTTGGCAACGCGTGAGTGGCACCTAGTAATGGTGCTGCAAGCGCTCATAGGCTACGGCAACCACTTACAATCAGGTGGGCCGTATGCTTGTTGGCCAACTTATAACATAATAAAAAAAAAAATCTAAAAGCTTACAAACAAATAATAATCAATCAAAATTTCTTATGACTTATACTTTAAAAGAATACAAGTTTTAGAATACATTGAACCACAGTTGCTAACGGCGTACAATCGTAAAAACCAGTGCTTATGAATCATCATTCAGAGTAGATTTATTCAGATAAGATAATTTCACAAACTCGATTTTATCATGTAACTGTACAACTGGCTTTAAGAACATGCAGCTCGTGTGACGAAACGAAGTATTCAATTTCATTAGCGTCGGTAATACACGGTTCATAGCATTAATTAATCTCGACGAAGCTACAATGAAATCTTAATCAAACTGCCATACATTAAAATTGTTTTTTTTAACCAAAACTTGTAGACAAATGTAGACTTCAAAAAAGGCACTCTATGCCTTTTATAATTTTTTTAGTTACGAAAATATTCAGGCCATAACCATATTAAGAATATCCTCTTTTCCAAGATCCCGTCATCAGATCCTGATCAAATTACAATGGGACCAACCAGAAACTATAAAGCTCTTTGAAATTTGAAATAGTATTTTTAAAATTACTCCACAATTTTTTTATTATTTTTTATTTTACAAGTTGGCAAACAAGCATAAGGCCCACCAGATGGTAAGTGGGCGCCGTAGCCTATGAGCGCTTGTAGCACCATTAGTAGGTGCCACTCACGTTGCCAACCTCGAGATATTAGTTCTTAAATCTCCTCTGCCCAGTAATTTCACTAACGTACAGTGCCCTTCAAACCGGAACACAGTAATGCCTAAGCACTACTATTTGGCAGCAGAATATTTGACACTGAGGTGGTACCTACCTAGCCGGCCTCTTGCAACAAAAGACCTACCACCAGTGTGATTGATTGCACTGTTGGAATAATCTCTGCTGTGACAGAGGTTATCCCAACAGCGGGCGATGGGCTCGTCACATCCCGACGCCGGTTCACTGAGAAATCGGTGCACATACAAAAAAAAGTGTTTTTTATCATTATTGTTAAATGTTTCCAGGTTCGTGAAGCCAAAGGTCCCGTGGAGTTCGAAGGTGAGCCGGTGGGCTACGAGGGCAGTCTCCCGGGCGACGACGCGCCCTGCACGTGCGCTCGCGTCCGTCCCCTGCGGAGGGACACGTTCAAGAAGAGGAAACTCTTGCAAATGCATAACCTACACATAGCTACCACTAAGGCAGCTAAACCTGCGGATGTCAAGTGAGTTAATTTTTTTTCCTCATCATCATCATTACTTTTGCGCTTTCTAGTAAGCGCGCGGTCAAAATGGAATATTATGTCAATGTTTTTAATTAAACACGGGTGTAGGTTTATTAAAGCGGCCTCTGTCTATACGTAGCTAAAGAAAATGTTAAGCTCCTCTAGTAATGTATTTTGTGTGGTCGTCCCGATGCCATGCCAGTACCCTTGAGACAGCTAAAAATAATCTATATCTATACAAATAATTAAAATTGAAGGGTCTGTTTGTAATTCCAAATTAATAACTTTTAATAACACAATAAATAGTAAACTTTTGGAAATGTTGTCGGTTGTGTTTGCCTAATCTCTGAAACCGCTGGATCGTTTTTAACGCTAC
Organism: Hestina assimilis; assembly: GCA_023373885.1. NCBI lineage: Eukaryota > Metazoa > Arthropoda > Insecta > Lepidoptera > Nymphalidae > Hestina > Hestina assimilis. The sequence goes on from CM041751.1 coordinate 2,355,702, forward strand.
TTTAGGCAGGTAGGTGACGTCATAAAGAGTAACTGTACGCTACTTATAGAAAAAATAAATAGGGTCCGTGCAATAAAGAAAAATCGGTACACCACGCGAGCGGTAGTTGTTAATAAAATGTTGAGCGCCTCTTAACGTGATGTTTCCTGTTCTCGACCACATACTCATGCCAGTACCCTTGTGAGAGCTAAGAATAATAGTTAAAATGTTGACCGCCTCTTGACGTGATGTGTGTCGTGGTCGTCCAGATGCTCGTGCTAATACTCTTGTGAGAGCTAAGAATAATAGTTAAAATGTTAAGCGCCTCTTTCAATATTTCGTGTTGTCGTCCAGATGCTCATGCCAGTACCCTTGTGAGAGCTAAGAATAATAATTAAAATGTTGAGCGCCTCTGAATCTGATGTGTCGTGTTGTCGTCCAGATGTTCGTGCCAGCACGGCGCGGAGAGCTGCGCGGTGTGCACGGGGCGCGCGGAGGCCACGCAGCCCGCGCCGCGCGCCGCCGCGCCGCCCGCCCGCGAGCGCCTCGCGCGCCTCGACCCCGGCTACCACCCGGTGCTCAGCGACATCAAGGGTAAACGATAACTACATGTTGCTTGTAGATTTTTTTTCACAAAGCCATTTTTTTACCTTCGTAAAACGCCGCATAAGCATCGCCCCAGAAACACACACGGCACCGATGAGAAGAAATGCAAGCGCAGCATTGACGTTACGGCATTGACACCAATCGAAGGTTACCTCCGAAGGAGAGGAAGGCGGTGCGAGCATTAATTGATTTACCATCAATCGGTAGTGGCTTAGGTTAATTATAATTTTACCATGTAGTTTCAAATTAATAAATTAGTTTATTATTATTATATTATAATAGGCGAGCAGCAATTTGGTACTGATTGTACCGTCATATCTGTGCTATTCAATCTGTGTCGTCCATGAGTTATAACGGCGTTGTTTTGATAAGTGAAGGGAACAACAATTTCGTAACAGTTGGTGGACACGTCCGCCTCTACCGGGTGACAGTTTACAACTGGCGAATTGTCTCTGAAACACTTCTTCTTCCCAGCATAAAACCCAGTACTTTTCCAGAATATCCTTTGCCAGATGGCAAAGGATATTCTGTTATAGCATAAGTTATTGCATAAGTCAGATGACTAATGCAATAACTCTGTAACAAAACTGTAATTTATTTGGCGATCGCTATTTCCCGTTGTCGGTTTATACACTTAACCGGATTTAAGGAATTGGGGTTCAGCATACATAACTAGCTGATAATCGTCCGTGTGTTCCGCAGACGTGTCCCCGGCGCTGCACCTGAGCGCGCTGTCGTCGCGCGCCTGGTTCCGCTCGCGCTGCGGCAAAGCGTGGCGCCCCCGCGCCCCGCGCGCCTGCCGCGCCCCCGCGCCGCTCTCGCCCCACGCCCCCACTCGCCGCACGCCCCCAACGCTCCCGCGCGCGCGCCCGCCGCCACCACACCAGTGAGCATCGCCCACGTACTCTACTATATACCCGCCCATTTACAATGGGACCAGTGAGGCCAATACCAACAGACGTTAAAAAAAAATTGTGTAGTGTTTTCTCGTTGCTATCTCGTTTTAATTATACTTTAATTAATGAACAAGTCCACATCAATATAGAATAGGCAATAAGTGGACGCAAATAAGCAATACCATGTCAACCCACAAAATTGAAAAACTGAGTTATATATGCAGAAGTGTTGGTAAATGGCTGAAGAACATTTTTCTTTAATATATTAGGGTTTTAAGCTTTAAAACTTCTAAAAAAGCCATTTTTAATCATGTAATTTATTGAGAATTGAATTGGGGGTTGACATGGTATTGCTTATTTGCGTCCAAGTATAAAAGACACAATTTTTTCTATCCAACATTAATATACCAGAAAATAAACAAATTAGTACTCTAAAATAACTTTGTCACACTTAACTTTCCTTTTTTTATTTAATTTAAATTCAGCTAAAAAACAGACCATATTGTTAAGTCAGAGTGATTAGACCCATCCTAATAAAATATCATTAAAATTTCAGAATTGAAAAGGGGCCGTCCACCATTATCGCGGAAAATAAAAGAACGAGACAGGGATGAAGATTCGTCAACATCAGGACAGGACAGGTGTGTAATTTAATTTAAATTAAGGGTGGTTTCAAACTAGCGTATACGGCAAGTTCAGTATACGCGCTTATACGCGCGTTGCATTGGTGCTTTAATACACTGAAACTTCGTAAACGAACTTATTCTGGCGTATACACTCGAACCGGTGGTGTTGAGGTTCGATCATCAAAGTTAGTCTAAGATTCAAAATATATTACACACGTATACGAGCTTATAAGCGCGTAAACTCTTTACAAGTTTCGCGTTTGGTATAAGAAATGGCATATTATACGAGTTTTGAAAAATGAGCGTTTCGGAGAATCGATGCAAATAGATTTTTACCAAGCGCGCGCATAACATCACGCATTGCGGCTCGCACAGGAACACAATTTCCGACACCATGAAGTTAGTCGATGCCGCGTGCACAGCGACACGACTATAAACAAGATGAAGCTAGTTATTGTCTCAGACTGTTTGCTCTCTTTATCTTTTGTTTTTTTTTTAGATTAACCTATTAACACGCGAGATACTTGAAGTATCCCTTCCCTTGGGCTTCCGGCGCTCTCACTCATCGCATAAAACGCAACATGATACTGTTACTTTACGTCGATTTTTGACGTGATACTTTTCTGCCGCCGCCGCCAACGTGATACTTTTCTGTGAGAGGGTGGCACTTCCCCGGTCGAGTCACTTATTTGTGTCTTACTTGTGTCTCCAGGCGCGGTCGCGGCAGCACGGAGTGGCGCTCGTGGCGGCGCCAGTCGTACGACATCGACAACATCGTGATCCCGCAGAGCGTGGCCGCCAGCACCCGCCCGGAGATACTCACCTACAAGGAGATCGTCACGCCCAAGTTGGTGAACCTTTAAGAGAATTTTTTTAAAAGTTTATTGCTGTTGTCCCCCTACTTAATTACAGTTCGCCTTCTGCAACCATATTAGCCACCTTCGCGTGTGGACTCCACTTCCACTTACCATCAGGTGGGGTAGTCATTTGCCCTCCGGCGTTAGGACGGACGCTGTACTTTAGTCGTCAGAGGATTTAAAACAAAATTGCCTGCTCGGGCCACGGGTCAAACCCAGATGGCCCAAAGGCTCCAAAAAGTAGACTCTAACCGAAGGTCGTGGTTTCTAACCGAAGGTCCGGCCCAGCATCTTTGAGTTTTCCAGTACGTTATTTGTGTTTCAAATTTATCATCATTTTTCATACCAATTGCCAGGAGTATGTACAGAAAAGAATATAAGGATAAATATATTGTTATACTCAAGAGATACAAAATTTTTAGACATGAATAAATTGCAACACCATCAAGGTCAGGGTTGGAAAAGGCTGAACAAAATTCTGAAGTCAAAGCAGACGAAACCGCGAGTACATACTATAGTAAGCTTTAAAATCCATTAAGGTTGTCGCAAAATTGTGACATCCTAACATACTTTACAAAATATTATGTACATATTACTATTATTTCGTTTGCAGATGGCGCGTGATGGAGATACCGGAAACACCGCTCAACAATGGTGTTATGAAGTCAAATCGGATGTCGTTTGAGAGCGATGTAAGATATATATAATAATAAACGCTACACACTCTACGGCCCTCATTACGATACTGATACCCTAGGTGTCCAGACACACAAGGACCGGAACGCATGCCTGAACACTTAATTCAAACATCTGCTCCGAACTGGAATCGAACCCACGACCCGTGGCGCTTAAGGCAGGCTCGCTACCGCTGCGCCGCAATGTTCATTATCACAATATTTGTAAATTATTTATAAATCTTAATATTATGTGGGTACTTACTAATTTAAAAAAATGGTCGTCAAGTATGTATATAAGATGAACACGTCAAGTATACAATAGTCGTATAGAAAGCACACAGAAACAACAATGTGTATAATATACACGCATATGTGTATAATATACACTCATATATAATACACACTGACGACATAAGGGAGCGTCATGCCGTTTGCCGTCACGGCATGCGCGACTCCATTTCACTGTCATGCCAATCTCCAATCAAAAATATTGACGTTAAAAAAGTGCAACTATTCTTCTTTTTTTTACGTTAAAAATGAAATATGCGACCTGATGGTAAGCGGTTGTGGTAGCCTATGAGCGCTTGCAACACCATTTATTTGTAGGTGTCACTCACGTACAACCAACGAGAGATATTATTTCTTAAATCTCATTTGCTTAGTAAGTTCACTAGCTACAGTGTCCTTCAAACCGAATAGAATAACTGACACTGCTATGGTACCTACCTGGCCAGCCTCTTGCAATAAAAGACCTACAACTATGCTATATGTAAATAATAAAAATATATCTATTTTTAAACGATTTCAGGACGAGGATATATCGGAAGCGGCGATCGAGGCTCGACATACACGCGCCGAACTGCGCGAGCGGAACCGCTACATGCGAAAACAACGCTCGCGGAGGAACCACGCCGAACAGGACAACGACCACGACATGTACGAGCCGTACCCGCAACCGCAACCGCAGCCGTCGTCACCTCCACAACCGCAACCTCCGCAACAATCATCGTCGCCACCGCAACCGTTCCGACAACCGGTACTACAGCGACAGTCGTCCCCGTCTGAGTATGAGGCAAGTATTTGAATTTTTAAGGGAGAACTTTTTAACCATATTGAAGGGTTTTTGAGGTGTAACGTATTGGTTCGCGTCACCGACATGCTAATGGCGTTAAACTGCCAAACTGGCGATGCCTGGCCTGTGTGTACTACACAGAACCTTAACAACAACAGCACCAAAAATCTTAACTAAAATCTGTAAAAAAATACTAATTGTCAGTTCCAATAGTCTTTCTGGAAAGGCTCAATATATTCTCCTGTAGTTCTGTTTGATGTCTGTAATGTAACTGTTTGGATAGGTATACATAATAATAATAATAAAACTATTGACCAAAAGTACCATTACAGTGTATGCAAAGACAAGATACAATACAACAATAATGATACAATTAAAGATAGCATCTGTTGCTAAACTAAGTAAAAACTTGTATTTCAGCATTCGGCGCCTATTTATAATAATTTATATTTATTAATTAATAGTTTATGACTAAAAAATAGAAATTTTAAAACATTCAGTATTCAAACTAAAATTTTTTTTTTCGGTTTAAGAAGTTAATTTCTCACTAAGAATAAATTACAATTCACTTGCATGAGAAAATTAAATACAATTCTAAAGTTAATGAAGCGTGAAGACATTGTAAAAATAAAAAGTGGGTACTTTTATAACAAATGCATGTTGTTAATAGTTACCAACAAAGTACATAGAGCTAAGTCAGAACAGAAGCGGCAAAAGTCATATTATACTAAAGACATTTAATATATGCGTTTTGAGATTTTTCCTTAATTTATGGATGGTTTTAGCGTCCTTAATATGTACTGGCAGCTTATTGTATAACTGTACACCTTCGTACATTAAATTCTTTTTCCCATAATTTGTTCTTAGGGTATATAAAACTAATTGATTAGCGTTTCTTAAAGCGCGGTTATGTATTTCAAAATTTTTAATAAATTTTATGTTACACTGAATATCCTTATTTAATATTTTCCGGATTAGTACACAGGTATTGTAAATATATGTTTGTTTTACACTCATAATTTTAGTTCGCTTAATTAATTTTAAAAACATTTTTTTTGAATATCTGAATATCTCGAATGGCTCAATATTAAAGTAATTATTTCCTATAGGTATAGTTTACATTACTAACATATTTTATATCTCAACAACTAACAAATCTCCACTCACAGCGTTAATGCATTCATTATTCCAGACAGTGAGACCTTTTTCGCCAAGACAGTTTCCGTTACCTGAAGACCAGTACATGGACATGCTGTCCTACATGCCGGAGGGATACCGACCCAGCAGTCCAGAACCATCCCCACCGAGGATGGATGATGACGAAGACCTGAGCCCGATGTCACCGCTATCACCTATGATATTTGACGGTGATGATCCCGATGATGCTGAATGGAATCCTAGTAATGAGAAGTCTGAGAGACGACGGAGTACCTTAAAATAAGTTCTGTCATAGACGCTATAGGATTCATCATAAGATACTAGCTTTTTGACCACGGATTTGTCCGTGTGAATAACTATTTTCAATGAGGCACCTTTACTGTAAATAGAAATTAATGATTTCCAATTAAAATTTTCATCCCCTATTTCAACCTTTTCAAGTTTTCCATGATCCACTCTATATCTTTAACAAAATTCATCATAATCGGTTCACACTTTCGCATTTAGAATATTGATTAGGATTGAATAAATTTTATATTCTCATGATTCTTTGAATATATTAACGTTATTAATTCTCTTAACATAACCTTAATGTTATAACTACAGATTAGAAGAACTTAAACTAATCACTTGTGATGCTTCATCAATCAAAACTCGATTAAAATATTTAAAAAAATAATTTTGGCACTCTTGAATAGTGTGTTAAATGCAAAAATCATAAATAATTTATATACAATATAATATCTGGAATAAATATAATATATAATATCTGGAAAAACGCAATAGCAATTTTTTTGAAAATCAAGAAAAATATATGTTGTTTCTCTCTTGTGCTACTTACATACCATTTTGTTACCTCCTCATAAGTATTTTAGTATGTGTATCAGGAGGTCAAGCCTTATTATAACAAATAATTTGAAAGCAAGAAAATAAAAATTTACATTTTGGACTAAATTTAACACACTATTGACACTGCCAATGATACATTTTTCAAAGCGCAGAAATCCATTTCTGCTTTGTTTTTTTATTTATAAGAAAAGGAATAAAAAAAACTATTAAAACCTTTACAAAGCAAATCACTGAGCTCCAGTTTTTTCTGTTATTGAAGTGTCATTACATTATCCCAGTATAAAACGTTTAAAATATGTATTTGTGTATATAAGATTAGATACTAAGAGCATTCGATTAACGAGATCTCAGTGTATGTGAAAAATGGACTATTTTTTTTTCATTTTTTGTCAATTAATTTGCAAAATTAATATAAATGTTTTGGCTTTTTCATACTAGCTATAAATAATTGTTAAATATTAAGACAGTTATGAAATTTTAATGGGGTTCTCTAAACTCCAAAAGCTTTATTACAATTAAGATTAGAATATAATTGTGTATAATATTTTGTAAAATTTGTATAATAACAATGAAGTAACGTTATAATTTCTAATTTAGATTAATTATGGTCTATCCTATTAGAAATTTGAAAAATTGTAAACGTAACTTTCATATTTTAAAGCTTACGGTTTGCCTTAAATTTATCCAGTCTATAAAAATATATCATGAGACGGTTTTTAAAATGGCCATTCTTGTGTTAAATTTTTTAAATTTCTTGATAAATAAAGTACACTGTAGTAAATATTATTTATTAATTATTCGGAAACAAAATATTAAAAAAAATAATATTATTACTCACACAGAAATATAATGTAAAAGTCTATGTTATTTCTTTTATTAATAATAAACACATTATTAACAAATTTAATAATCAAAAATACCATTTTAAAACACTATTCTGTCTTTAAGTTCTTTGTTTTCATTGCTAAGAAAAAATGTTATAAAGAAATTAATCTAATAATTACACATTAATCTAAAATATAAAGCCTCTTTTATATTTTTCAAATTCCTAATAGGATGTGCCATACAGAATACGAAGTACACCCCTGTCTAAGTGTAGGCTTACCCTTACATTCCTCGTAGTTGAGTTACGATTTCTTTCAGAAGCAGGTATATTTATCCACATTATTTTCTTAGGGATACCGTACTACGTTACCTATTTTTATCCCCTCCCCCCTCTCAGTGACAAATCGTAGTATTTAATAGCCCCCCTCTACCTTTCATGTAGTTATTCATAAATATGATTTCGAATTATTAATTCGGCTCATATTTGTCTTTAATAAAACTTGTTTTATTCACATTTATTTTTCATCTCAATTAACTAAGTGACGTAAACCTAAAACACAACCTCAATAGAACTGGTCAGGTAGTATGGTTCCCTTAAACATAACATTTTTTTTTTTTGTTAAATTGGTATATAAACTAAAATAATTATTAATAAAATATATATATATTTAACAATATCTTCTGTACAAAAAATTAATTCAAAATATAATTGACAGGGACGCTTGTTATTATTAAAAATGTTATGTATATTATTGGGAAAGGGTGCCTTTGTTTTTCGTCATAATTATTAAACATATTTGGTAATAAATATGCTGAATGTTTTCAATTTTCTTAGTTAAGTAATTCCTAGTTAGAACCGGCCCGGACACGCCAAGCGATATGTAAATAATAATAAAGGGCACTGAATAGTAACTAATAGACTGGCTATTAAATAATTTGAATCTCTATAAGAGTAACATTGTATCACTTTTCGTAAAACTCTGAACTCGACTGGGGACATTCAAGTTTTACATCGCAAAGTTTCTAGGATCAAGACCTCTAACTACACCAGATAGATTAATTTTCAAAAAGTTGTTTAAATATCAAAATTTCACTTTATTTTTAAATTAGAAGGATTAATTAGTTTCTAGATCATTATCAATTGGTAACTGTTTCTCACAATTCATGCTAAAATTTATTAAATTCGTCTTTTATATTTAGATTATTAATATTAAACAAAAGGTTCCGTACCATTGTAGAATAATAGGATAAAAGTAAGAAAGTATTTATCTATTACAGTTTATGAGATACACCAGAAAAGTCAAAAATATTAAGTTTCTTGTATGGAATTCCGTTGGCACCCTTTGGGTACGGAACCCTAAAACTTGAACCCCAAGCCTGCTTATGTAATATTTGAATGTCCCCATTTGATTTTTTACAAATTTATCAACATTCAACGGTTTGCTATCGAAAATTCTAGTTAGTTTTGCCATTAAAGTTGTATGTCATTTATTTTAAGTATATGTGATACTTCGTCTTTGCACGGAGTTGAATATCTTGATTTTTTTTATTTTATGATTTGATTTTAACGATTTGTTGGAGAAATTTTAAGATTTTTATAATTATTCCATGATTATTTAGAATTGTAAATAAATATAAAGATTTGTTCTTAAAGTTTCTCCCCCATTTCGTTAGAGAACAGCATTTTGCTTTTAATATTTTGTAACAAGCGTGACTAATTAGATGAAGTGAATATTTTAATGTTTTCAATTGTATAGAAGCCAAAGTCTTCTTGTTTATTGTAAGATTAGTGGTTTAGGTTTAAATGTGACGAGTGGAGTCAAGCGCTTGAGAAATACAGAATGTATTGTATGTGTTAGTATGTGGAATAAAAAAAATAAAAATTGATGCGTTACCTTTGCTGTTTTATTTATCAAATACAATGTCAAGTTGTTCTAAATATAGAAACCTGTAAAGTGAGTTGTGAACCACGCACAGTGGAAACTAAAGGGTTCTGCAGCATGATGGTGAAAAATCTTAAGAATTCTAAATAATAATGAATTAAAATCATCCGGAAAAATTAGTTGGTAATTTCATAGTAATTATTATAAATAATATTGAAAAACAAAGTTCTGCGAAAAACGTATATTACATAATATATATTCTTCGGATTAATTATCATGGAGTCTTTGATGTTCAACAACTCATATGAATTATTTCAGAATATTAAACCCAAGGTTTAATTTAATAATTTAAAGGTAAAACATATTAAGCAGATTAATAACTATAAATTAATTTTATTTTGAAAATATTTGGAATTGTTTATGGCAGGAATCTTAAAATAAAAGAATTTTTAGTTCACGTTTGGTTTTTTTATTTCTACAATTAATACAATTCATCACAATACTTAATACGTACAATAAACTGGCATAATCTCATAAATCGTGATCATATTTTCACCTAAAAAATAAAATAAGCGTACATATTTTAGTTTCCTATAAAGCTAGCTGCATGCTACGCTAGCATACTACATAGGTCAATACTTTTAAAAAAGAGTAAACTATAAACTACGACTGTAACTTTTACCATAGTCTACTAAAAATGTATTTCCTTTTAAAAATTCTCGCTTCAAAAAGTAATTGGAATGGAATTCTTAATAACCATGGATAAGACATCACTTATATAGTATAAAACAAAGTCGCTTTCTCTGTCCCTATATCCCTGTGTATGCGTAAATCTTTAAAACTACGCATAGGATTTTGATGCGGTTTTTTTAATAGATAGAGTGATTGTAGCGGAAGTTTTATATGTATAATAACATCCATTTAATGGTGGAGAAATACTGTTATTTTTGAGGTTTCTGGAAAGGGGAATTGTTTTACTCCAAATTTAACGCGTACGCCACGGGCAGTAATGAATAAATCAAAACTACTGGATCGATTTTAACAATTTTTTCAGTGAATATGACATGACAGGCTATGTATTTTATAGCCGTGCGAAGCCGGAGCGGGCCGCTAGTTATATACATAAATATAATAGGTTGTAAATATTGACTTACTAACAAAGTACCGAGCATTCCATACAGAAAAAAATCCGGATTAGCTTGTGCTGCTTCATAAATCGAACTCGACATTAACACAAGGGAACGAAGTTAGCCACACAATTTAAATTAGCAGATTTTAGAGTTGCAGAAAGTTTTTAAGTACAAACTAAACTAAATATTATATATATAACAGTTATACAACTAACTCTAATTACGCTATATACATAAAAAAATGGCACCTTTCATATAATAGGGGGCTTCAAACAATACTAAAATTGTAAAGAATAATTGTGGTAAACCTTATAATAATACATTAAAGTAATAAATCACATTTCAACGTCCTTTGAATATATTAATACTGTGGACTCAATATATAAAATGGTTAATGTACACAGCCTTTTATATTTAAATAAAATAAATGCAGAGGAATGTTTTAATTAATCACCATAGAAAAATTATAATTATGTATATTTTGTCAAAACTATAAATAGTCAAACGTGCTAACTAGTGGCAAGAACTTTTGACCAACTTATCCTGGCAAAGTAGTTTTGAAGCACTATATCAGTCAAAGCCACACCATCCTCCAACAAAAATCGAAATTGTTTGGATGTGGGGGTGCGCCCGCGTGACGTTTAAAAAAAATACCGCAAATTTGCAGTGAAGAGCACTATTAAAGATGATTTTCAGACAAAAATACTGTCCAACCTGTTTAGTCAAAATTACTTTTGCCTGTTGTTTTCAGTTAACTTTTACTGTTACTGTTACTTTTGAGAGACTGGTTAAGAGTTTTGACTGCAACATACATATAATATAATACTCAAGATTATAATTATTTATTCTATCAGATTTTTCTTTTCTCAGATCAAATTTTTAAGTCAATTCCATAATTTTAATGAATTTTATTTGACAATATTGCCATTTAAATGATGATTTAATTGTCAGTTTTTGTATTTATATTTAATTTACTAAAATCAGTATTTTTATTTTTATTTGAATATAAATGTATAATATTTAATCAGTAAAAAGCCAAAATATTATTTTCTTATAGGCATTATTTTTGGTTTGTGCTAATAATTGTGTGTTATACGAAATTTTATACTGAATCATAAATGGCAGTGAATTTAATTGATTTTTCTTATTCATTCTTTAATTAATATTCCTTGACAAATCTTGGATACGTCTTGCATTACACTCTTTGCAGTAAAGATGATTATCGAGAGGATAGCACCCTCTGCCTTCTTCACGAGAACAGAGGGACGCTCCACAGTCCTCACAAGAATAACATGCAATATGGAAACTCTTATCTAATGCTACAATACGGACTGTTTCTTCGGCACCTCCTTCTGGTACAATTGGCTCACGACAACGAGCACACCTTGGGGCATACCTGAAATTATCAATATAGATACAATTTTAGAGTTTATTGATATATTATTATAACATAGTATAAAAGTAAGTCAAAATATGGAGTAATATTAATAAATAAGGTGCTCCTCTCAGCCAGATGGGCCAGCTCAACCGGGGATATACTACTCTGACACAAAAATCGTGTAAAATAATAGTATCAGTAATGTTTTGAGAGCTCCAGAGGCTCTCCCACTTCCCCTACTCCCTTCCTCATGTATGTATGTATGTAATTGAATCTTTAAGACAAAGTCTGGCCTATCAAGTCATATAAGAGCTCATGCTAAAAGATAATTCATTTTGGAAGGGTCGCTTCATCGAAATCGATGATGAGGTCTATATATATATACTATATACTCCCTTCCTCAATATAATAAAATAACAATAAATTTAATCTATATTTACACAATTGTTACTCATTCATTTTATTCAGTATAAATTTGGATTTTTGATTATTTGTTTTATTTTGTGTGGCATGCATTAACTAACTGCCTGATTGTGATTGATTTTTGATTCACATATTATGTTTAGGATTTTTTTTAATGTGACTGTTCTGAAATCTTATAAGGTCTTCTGCTAACAAGTGAGCCATTGTATGCATAAGAAGAATCACAAAATATTAACATCAACTATTGCAAAGCATTATAATAATTTACAAACCTTTTATGAAAGTCTTCAATACAATGGATGCGGTTCACAGCATCTACAGTAAAAGGTATTCCATCAAGGCTCTTCTGACACACAACACATGTGAAGCACCTGGGATGGTACGGCTTGCCTGTAGCTCGCAGTATCCGATCCAGGATAGGATCACCACATACACAACATTTCTCAAGGGTTTCTAAGTAATCTCTTTCACAGAGAGCTTTCCCTTGTACAGCATAAAAGGGCCTACCCTGTAATCATTAATTGTATAATTGTAAATGTATTCTATGTATTACTCCAAGTGGATTCGCCCCGAAAACACTTTTTGAATATTACATGGGAACTTGACATTCTTCCAGGATTAAAAGTATTGTATGTATTAATCCAGGTAACAATCTATATTTGTGCCAAATTTAATCCAAATCCATTATGCATCCACACATCTTAACATAAAAAACTTTTTTCACACTTATTTTATTAGTAGAATTAATGTTAAAATATTTGTTAATCAATACCAAAATAATATATTTTAATACTCACTTGAAGATTAATTCCACATTGTTGACAGCAAAAACATTTAATATGATATATTCTTTCCATTGCAGTACAACCCGTTGTTTCACCCATAATCTTTTCCCCACATCTATAACAATTACCACAGTACAGAGCTTCATCAGGTTCTGGAATAGGTTCCACTGCGGTACCAACATAGCCCCCATAAAGAGATGTTCCAGATAATTGACTGCATGGTCGAGGATTGATAGGTTCATATAATGACTCATAGGTAGATGAAGCTTGGGACCCACCATACGTAGAGAAGTCTTGAGCATTCACAGATGCGGACGATGGTGGATACGCTGACCCAGGCCGTCTTAGCTCACTGTAATTTGATTGGACGCCTAAATCACTTATTCTTGATACATCTGAACGTGTATCCCTTTCATAAAAATTTTCAACATTTCTTTGCATAGGGATGTTTGAGTAGACATGATTCGTTCCGCCTGGGGGCAGTAAATTACTGTACAATAGCACATCACCACTCTTAACTCTTGCCGAATTTCGAACAATACAACTCTTGACAGGCACTAAATTGGAGTATGTAGAACTGGTGCGACTGCCGTATTCGAGCCTGGATGAATAGGAGGGCTCGCAAGCTGATTTTACGGTGTAACTTTGTGGTATTTGGGGTAGTGGTGCTTTATTTTTTTTGGGAGGAATCGATGGTTTTATTTTTGCGGCATTGATATCATCTTGCAATTTTGCATCTAATTCGTTCGCGTAGATCCTTAGATCAGCCAATTGCTTATCAAGAGTATTCATCGCTACAATTACGCAACTATTTATTTACCGACTCTTTTCATAAATACACAAAAAATCGGCACTCCCTGCTTCTAAATTTAATAGCTCAACTATAAAATAAACACAGATAAAATCTGACAAATGACAAACTCTGTTTCAAACAAACACATTAACGTCCTAAAATGAGATTTCACAATTTTAGCAAAACAATTAAAAAATTAACAAAAATCATAGCAATTAATCTTTTAAAAGAAAGCTTTTTATGTGTAAAAATAACAGAATTATAATAAATAATAAGTATGAAATAAAACAAGATAAATTGTAAATTATAGATATCAAATAACTATAACGTTGCAAAGCTTTTTCGTAAAATATACCCAATTGTTGTTATCAGAATTTGGAATTGGTTGTTATATTTTTCTTATCAATTTCTTTCTCAATTGAGTAATTAAGAAACAAAGAAAAACAGAATTATTTGCTCTGCACTGTAGTTACGATCGCCGATTTTGGTTTTAAAAATGTTAAATAATAAATTTTGTGCTTTAATTATAATTTGTTTTTTAATTATTGCACAGGTACAAGAATCTTAAATATATCCGTAATATTTAAAATATAGACAATTGATATAAAACGTTATTATTCTCATTTTTACAGATCAATGTGGTACACTTAGAAGAAGATGAAGACGGTAATTTCAAATTTAATCTATTCCTGAAGAGCAAGATTAGATTGAACAAATTATTTAAACAGAATTTTCTGATTTCTTTTATTTATGTAGTTATATACCTAGCTTACTGTGTAAATTTTAGTAAAATTAGTCAGTATTTTATTTATTAAATTTATTTTATAGATCTTGATACCACCACAGAGGCCGGCGACGAAGAGGTATGTTTACACATACGTTAAAATATTTATTCACAATAATTGGATGATCTAGATATACGGTATTTTTTCAATTTTACAGATAGATCTATCTGTAAAATTGAAAAAACCGTATTTTAAATTAAAGTTTTTCTTATAGTGGCATATGGATTTTATGCCGGTAAGTATTTACTTTTTAAAAATTCAATTATTACGTTCTTTATGACGAAAAGTTGATTAAAGCTACGGTTAACAAACACCGCCTAACAAACATAAATGCACACAAACATTGTAAAATTCATTTTAGGACTAAAAGATAAATAAATAAATAAATAAACGCTACACACTCAACGGCCCCCATTAGGATAGTGATATCCTGTGTCGGGGGTCCGGAAACATTCACAATGACAAGGACAAATACACCCAGACCGGAAAATATGCTTGCATGGTCAATACAAACATATTATGCTCCGAGCGGGAATCGAACCCGCGACCTGTGGCGTTTAAGGCAGGTTCGCTACCGCTGCGCCATAACGTCCTCAATCTTATCTTAAATCTAATCCTATAAGCACAAAATGAAACAATTTAAAAAGTTATTTAAATGTTGTATCATTGCATTTATATAATTTTATGAATCGTTCTTGCAGACTGGTTATTTGCCGGATAGTGTATACAGAGAATTGGCTTGGTATGGAATTCTTCAGATACAGCCATTACACCACAGTACGAAACATAAAAAAGCAGCTCAGCTAATCTGGCAGCACACCCTCGGAAGACCGCATGTGATCATGGAAAGTCCTCCTCAAGTATGATACTTTCTTTTTCTTCTAAGGGTCGGTGCACAATGAGGCATGGTTTGTTTTACTATTATTGAGATTGTTCGTATTGAAATAATATTGAAAATCATATAACGAAATTAATTCCTGAGAGTTCCATGCTCTACAGGCAAAACATAGTTCCGGAATGCAAGCGCGAAAGCATTCGCGCTACTCCGCCTGTATACGCTTTAGGTCCTACGTCAAACAGACCCAAAGTTCGTGAAATTTAACTAAACATCTTGACTTCCATATTTCATCCATCCAAAATCTTAGATTTTTTCCTATCTTCCTCGATCCTTCGATTTATTCTATTAGGTAAGACAAGAATTATAGAAATTCTTCTCTTTCCTAATTTATGTTCTTTCTTATAGCACGTCATAATCCAACATCTTATTCATCAGTAATATTAGGCATGTAAGTTTGAACTCTCTTAAAATTGCAAAACGTATGACGATTGTGTGTCCAGCGTGAGACTGCACTGCGCTACGCCATATGTGCACCGACCTTATGTAAATAATTTACTTTGTGAACGAAATGTCTTGATGTAAAAATCTTTTAAAATTTTCGTTGACAGTCGACACAATCAGAGGGCAAAGTAAGTCGACAAATATTAGCTGAAGAGGCGGCAAAGTGGTCTAGGGAACAGAGAGCTGCGCAAGAAGTATTGATGGAGAACATCAAAAGTGGCGGTAATGGGCTTACTGTCAGGACTGTGGTCAGCTCCCATACTAAAACAACGTACATTATTCAGAATGGTACTTATAAAATCTTTCTAATACACGTGTACTTCAATTCTATCTTAGAATATATATAAAGGTCAGGATACATACATTTAGGACGGAAGCTTTAATTTATGAAATGATGCTACAGTTTCTAGCAGCGGTCTATACTGAGTTACCTAATTTGTACTTTCCACTGTTTTCACAATAAATTGCTGTTGACAAGTACATTGATGTGTATGAGGCTAATCAATGGGCGTAACGAGGTAGACAGATGGAGGGAAGGCTGTTTTATTGTGGCCTGTAATATTTCTGTAAATATGTATACTATATTTCACAGGTAATTATTATAAATGTCCAGAAGGTTCCGAGCCAGATCTAGACGCGTACCGTGTACAAGCAAACATGCATGAGAGGAAATGCACTTACGGTAAACCCTCTATTCCGGTACCAATTGATCCATGTATTGAGGCCGAAGTAGCACCAATAGAATATTCATTCCAGGAAGGTTGGATGTTTTGTCTCGGGAATGGAGAGAGAGAAAACAACTATTTTCAAAATGGAACTTTGGATTGCGGTAACAAAACGAAGGTAGATAAATGTTTCGACGATGATACTAATTGATACTTAATATTAAAATATATATTTGTGCAAATGGTAGTAATAAAACAAACATTTACATTAACAATATAGAGACTACAATTATTAGTGTCGTATTTTATTATATTATAATTATCTGCAAACTGTTTTTTTTTAATTTTAGGTTTCTATTAATAAATTTTTAGAACAATGTGCGATAGATAACAATGTCGTTATTTCTTTCGATTACTTCGGCGATGAGCCCAGAAAGGATATGTTGCATAACGCTACTTTATGCACGACTTGGGATCCTTGTAAATTATCTTATTTATATAGGCTAGAGGTAAAATCATTTTTTTATATAAAGTGTACACTTATAACGAGGACTTGAATCAATTAAAGTTGAACAAAAATAAGTATATTAAAGAAGATTCCACAAAACATGTACCAATAAAAAGAAAACAAGTTTTTTGCTTAGATCGTTTCTTCCGTTGTTTGCGTGGTTTGTAGAATATTTATCGTTTCATTATCTCAATGTCCAACTTTTATTGATAAAGAACAAATTCTATAAAATACTATATGGGCTGCTTAAATAATATATATTTATTGTTAACTATAGCCACCACCAGTTGAATTGGCTCCTGCATTCCCAACCACAACTCCGAACCCTTGTGAGACAACTGTTTGTCCAGAATGTATGGAAGGATACACGGGAGAACAAGGAGTTCCTATTGATTGTAAGCAAATAAAATAAATATTTTATATATTCTTATTTGTTAATGTAAGTTATCCCTTATAACAATTTCTTTTACAGTGGCGGAAGACTAATTCTGGCTTGGATTTAGAAATAGAAATAAATAAAAAAAACCATATAAGTCTTTTATTTTAAGTTAATCTAATATAGTTACTTTGCCTCTAAATACAGCGATTTTCTGAAGCGCTGTCTACACTTTTAAGTTTTTGGAACAATTGGCCTTTTTCTGATCTTTCAATTTAATTAAATAATAATGGTAAGCCTTTTGTTTTCCTTTTGGTTCCTGTTTGGTTTCTGTGAGTGATCCAAAAGGATCCTCCTTTTAATCACTTACATAATGAGAATATGTTTCTTATATAGCGGAAACCATCTTTGACTCTAAATTCAATATAGTATTTTGCTCACTCCGTTTAATGGTATAGGACGGTTTGACGAAATCTATATCGTTTAACTGACGGTAGATCGAAAAAAAACTTATAAGAGCGGCAATCAAAACAAAAAGTATGTTTTTTCTCTATCCCATATAAACTATTTTTAGAACGTAACAAGTACTACTAAATATATACGGCAATGACTACAAATCATTTAAATGGTAATATTGAGAATGTGTCACATTGACACTTGACACCTTGACAGCCAATTGATCAAAAATTTTTACATTTTTATTCAGATTTTTGAATTTTCAATTTTGTCTTTTGATTTTTGAAAACCTCTGCATTATAACATTGAATTCAAAATGGTTGTAATTAATCATTTTCAAGATATAATAGACTCATTGAATAAAACTAAAGGACTTAGTTTACCGAAATGTAAAGAGAACCAAATCAAACTAGATTTTACAAATTCGAATGTAAGTTTGCAATCATTTTGTTTTATTATGAAATATTTCTTGAAGCTAGACTTCCTCTTGTGATAAATATAGATATAATTTTATTACCTTTGCGACCATCAACCGATGTAAAAGGAGGTTATTTATTTGAGTGACTTTCATGCCCTCGTCGCGTGACAACTTGCACATTTGTGAAAATTCTTCCGTATAAATTTTGTGATGATTTACTCAAGTACTTTTGTACTTTGTTGTACTTTTGAGAAAAATAGTCCAATTATAGAAATTTACTAATGTTGTATGATAAATTATATAATTATAATCAGATTCATCAAGATTTAATTAATTTGCATATAACATGGAAGCGGTTATCAAAGGTTATGTTTGAGATTTTTAGCCTCGATAGCTCAATGATAGAAAGGCCAACTATGCTCCATTAACATGAGAGTCGCAGATTTGATAACTGACCCCTTGAGTTTTTGTCGTACCCACTCCTGGCACAAGCATCAAACCGTTTTGGAGGGGCAATAAATATTAATAAATATTAGTAATGCCTTGAAAAACCATTGCTAATATTCTTTAAAAAGAAAAATTACAATACATTATTTTAATTTAATATTTTATTTTATTAAAATTCATTTTTACTATTAAAATTATTTCTTCATTTCAGGACAAGACAATAGTTTATAAGGATGAAGCACCACAATTACCCTTTGCTGTGAGTGAGGTTTTCCATGCTCGTGTTATTGAAGGTAGAAGGTTGACGGCAGAAGACAATAATTGTAAAGCTGTGTATGAAATAACATTTGATATTGTAGTATGTTTTCTAATATTATCCTTTTTAAAATAGTAATATTTCATATTAATGATAAAATCTATTAGAATATTGCACAAAAAAATAATCGCACTATAAAAAATATTTTTATTTTTAGAATAGTAACTTTGATTTTAATCCTGGCGACACAGTCGGATGTATTCCCCGTAATAGTAAATTGGAGGTTGAAGATTTGATCACGCATTTAGGTTTGAATGATGTTGCAGATCTGAACTACACAGTAAACACAGACAGTGGACAAAAAGGTGCAAAGCTACCATTATATGTACCAATAAAAGCTACATTACGTCATGTACTGACTAATTGTGTTGATCTTCGAGGTGTTCTTAAAAAGGTAATATTTTCAAATATTCTTCATTCTTAGAAGTTTATAAATGTTTATATTTCCTTTTTTTGTTATATTTATAATTTGTATATTTAAATTCCAACCGAGTCACAAACCTATATCTTGCGTACTTTAAAATCAAATCCATATGGCTATTTATATTATTTTGAAATAACTGACATCAGTAGAATTTAAGCAAGTAACTTAACTGCGTATAGAATAAACCAGCTTACTAAGTATAAAATGCTGTTACAACGCCATAAATATTTTCCAACAATATAAACAAAAATTTGAAAAGTGTGGTAAGAGCGAAGTTTCTGTTTTTGATGTCCCACTATCATTTGGACCATCAATTTCATTTAATATACCAATTCTTGGCCCCCATATCAATCCTTGCCACCCCAGCCCATCACACTCAGCACGCTTTATGCTGACTTATGTATATAGATAAATAATTTTAAAAACAAATCATTTTGAGTTGTCATTTTGTCAATTATTATTCTTCTAACTTTCAGCTGTTTCTTCTAGCTTTGTCACAACACACTAAAGATGAAAGTGAAAAGCGAATTCTAGAGTATCTCTGTAGTAAAGAAGGCTCTATAGAATACACAACACATATATTAAATAAAAATATAACTTTACTAGATTTATTTTCACTATTCAAATCATGTAAGCCTCCTATTGGAATAATTCTTGAACATCTTCCAAGACTTTTACCACGACCTTACTCAATAGTTAATAGTAAATGCAGTAACTCTAACATTTTAAAAATCTGTTTCTCTGTTATTGATATTGGTAATAATAGGAAGGGTATTACGACAGGATGGCTGGAAGAAATTATCTTAAAAAAGTGCAATATTGAAGACAAAATGAGTAACCTAAGTCTTGACAATGAATGTGTGAAAGTTCCAATCTACTTAAGAAAGAATTTAAATGAATTCTGTTTGCCAGATAACACAGAAATTCCATTAATATGTATTGGCCCTGGAACAGGAATTGCTCCGTTTATTGCCTTTTTAGAAGAAAGAGAGCACTTACGAAATATTAATGCAGACAAAAATTTTGGCTTTCTTTGGATGTTTTTTGGTTGTCGTAATCCGAAACTCGATTATATTTATGAAGACGAATTGGAGTATTTCACATCACAGGGTGTGATTAATAAATTAAGTACAGCATTTTCAAGAATAGAGAATCCTGAATATAGCTATGTTCAAGTAAGTAGAAGACGTGTATTGATATGAAAATTATAGTGGAATGCGAGTTTCCAGTAACAATAGAAATGGACACGTCAGTTATGGGCAGTGACAGAGAAGATTAAATATTAATTTTATTTGTTACTTAAGACAATGCCAAGCAAACAAGATTTGTAGTGACAAGCTAGAATGGAGCCCATCTTATGGTAAGTGGTTGTCGTAGCCTATGAGCACTTGCAACACCATTGATTTTTAGGTATCAGTCAATTGTTGCCAACCTTGAGAGATTGGTACTTAAATATCCTTAGCCCAGTAATTCCACTAACTATTCTTCAAACCGAAACTGTAACGTAAAACATGGTTACCTACCGATATAAACACCAATTTTTGTAGGACACTCAAGGTCACATTGACTCACTTTTTTCTGATCATGATCTGACATGTATGTTCACGTAATGTTATCGACCTCACTTTAGTTGTGTCCGATTTCCCGTAAGCTGTGTCCAATCATTTGTTTCAGGACTTTCAGGCTTTAACTAACAATAATAACATTCTGTAAAAATATAACTTGTGATTATTGAATTAAAATTGTCCATAGTATAATATATATATAGAAATCAAGAGGTCAATTCATAATAATTATAACATACATAATAACATTTATTTTATTTTTAAGGATGCTATCACACAAAATGGGGGAGAAATTGCAGAGTTAATATTTCAAGGGGCTCATATATATGTTTGTGGAGATATCAAAGTAATGGCACCACAGGTTAAAGACACCATTACACAATGTGTCATGAAACATGGCAACAAAAATAGAGACGAAGCCGAGAACTTTGTTGCTAACATGCAAAAGGAAAAAAGATATATAAATGATGTATGGAACTAATATGACAATTAGTGATTTGTAAATAAATTTATTTATTACATTTTGTTTCAATGATATATATGGTAAAACACGTACACACTTTACGACAGTATTGTGCCATGAACTACTGGTAAAAGGCAATTACTCCTTCAAATTGAAATGCCACTACTTAATTATAAGTTTTAGAATATCTCTGAATTTATTCTAAAATTTTTTGCAATATATTTCTCTAGTCTACCCCATAGAGTACAAATAAAATATATAAAATACCTACAGACCTAGATCTTTAAAATTATATGTACTCAATAAAATTTAGTAATAATGGAAAACAGTGCCTCTAGTGCGAGTGTCATAGTAAACTACGTCTAACGTAACTATCGCGTCAAGCGAGCAAACGCCGTACCGATAGTTAAATTTTAAGATGCGAGTACGAGTCACTTTCGTAGGAAACGTTAAGTAAGGCGTTTACTCACTACTACAATAGTTAGGTTTGGTTTAGCGATGTGCGATTCGAGTTACTTGACCCGAGTAGCTCGAATCAAATAACAAACGAGTCAACTCGAGTCCAGTTTTAAATAACTCGAACCAACTCGGATCACTACAATATCAAATACTCAATTCGCCTACTCCACGTTCAGAGCGAGTTCGCAGCTCGCGCGGTCGGGTCGTGACTCGGTGATTCGCGACTCGGGTTGTATGATGCCTTGTATTGTGGGCGGCGTCGAGTCAGAAATGGCCGAGTTAGCGACTACCGAGTTGGCTGAGCATCTCCGATTCGAGTTGAATGAAATGAATGCGTAGCCGTTACGTTTAATATTTTTTATGACATCGCGTATTTTTCTAAGTGTGCTTTTAAAAGAGATATCAATTGAAATGCTTTTTTTTTATAAAAGTTAGTCGTCGTTGAAGTTTCTTCATCGTTACAACTTTGTTTAAAATTGGACATTAAATATTTATGATTATTGAGAAAACATCAATTTTTTAAATAGGTATATTTAATGAAATAAATAATAATAATAAGTCGAAAATCCAAACTCTATGGTTGCCTACGAAAAACATGCTAATGTTATGTTAAAAATTCAATAAAAGTTACCTAAACAATAAACCAACCAGTCATCAAGTACTAAGTGTACCTGATGAAAACATTATTAAAACAAATACTTCGTAAACTTGTCAAACGCAATTATGATTTTAGATGTTATTTTTATACTTAAAGTTTTTAAATTGTGTCTTATAACTATTACAAATAGGACTATTTTTCAACCATAGTGGCCGTCAAGTTCAAACGAAATCGACTACACTAATAAAAGCATACTTGTGTGCTTTTTAGGGTATCGTAGCCAAATGGCAAAAACTATTGAACCGATTTAAATGAAATTTGTTACACAGATAGTCTAGAGCTCCTATACGAAATAGGCTACTATTTAATGAGAAAAAAGGCTGTAATGGGTTGTTAAGCTGTATGAAAGTTATCGTTATTTTTAGAGCTAGAAACTTGAAACTTATTTTTTAGGCTGTTGATTCGATATAAATAAATATGACGTTCAAAGTTTGTAAAAGGGGGGGTTCAGAGTTTGTATTAAAATCATTATTTTTGCGTTAGATTTAAATTCATTATTATTTTTAAGTCTTTAAAATTTTTTTAACACCGTTGCGGAACCCTTTAATTTTCACTATGCATGGACCACGAGGCACTTGATTGCACTGGTAATTATTTTGATAAGTAGACTTTTTTAAATTTTAACTTTTCGTTTAAAACTTTAAATGCCCTAGCCTAGTAGTTGTTACTCGCGCGCGTAGTTCAACTCGCTTTTGAATATTAAATCGTAAATGTTATTGTTTATTAGTAAGCTAGGCCGCGTTATTTATACTGACCAGTGTCTATATTTCTTTTTTAAATTTTATAATGGCACCTAATAAAAGAAGTGTAGCGTGAGAGTTCTTTGTTGAAAATAATAATTAAGTATTTTTAATTGCATATACCCATATTACTATTTTTATAACATATTTAGTTATTTACACCTGTATTCCTGGGAGCCTGAATGATAATTTTAATTACGTCGCTACGCTACATTGTTGTAACAAATTTGAAAACACCGAGTCGATTCGAGTTGCTATATACCTAACAAGTCACGCGCGTGATTCAACTCGTCCATTCATACAACTCGTTTACTGCTTAGGCCTTGGACTCGGTGCGAGTCAGTCACCGAGTCGAGTCAACTCGAGTTGCGATTCGAGTTCAAGGCCATACCAACTCGAGTAGCTCGAGTCAAAAAAAATCCAACTCGTCGCATCGCTAGTTTGGTTGGTTATGTTGGCTCTTTTGAGATGACGTATTTATGTGACTGCTATAATGCGACTGATTTAACGTACCCTTTTTTGGTACGCAACACGACGTATTTGAGACATTTTAAATTTGTTGGATATCCATAAATACGCCTTATCTCTTTTTTACAACAGAGAAAAAAGGAACAAGCGATACTAGACATTTTAAGTGGATAGCGACCAACCACTTGAAAGCGCGTTTTATTTAAAATTTAGTTTAAAACTATACGCTGTTTGGAAGTAATTTAAAAAAATTAAAATATTATCGTGTTTAAATTAATAAGAAACATGAAAACTAGTCAAACGCAATTTGATATGTTGGTTACATTTATGGAAGGTTAAGTAATATAATCCTTAATTATTATTAAGCTATTATATTTCACGCAATATAAAAACAAAATATTATAATCCTTTGATTGGGTACCAATTAATTCAAATTTGATGTTATTTACTACGTACGTATTTACTGCTTATATATAAAAATGTATTTCCTTGCAAATCGACAGAAATGCTTTTTTGGAAAGTCTGTTAAATTATCGAAACCGAAATTCTCTTTCCGATAATTGTTTCATTGGGTCGCATAATTTGCGAAGTCTCGTTTGGATGTTATAACGTTTGTTCGTTTCATCTCGTAAATATGCCGTTTCAAGCATATGCCAGGCAAAAAAAAGTCGTGCAGCCATAATTTAGTCAAAAAAATACTTAAAATTTACAATAAAAGTATTTAGATCACTGTTA
The DNA here is from genome assembly GCA_023373885.1 of Hestina assimilis. Taxonomy (NCBI): domain Eukaryota; kingdom Metazoa; phylum Arthropoda; class Insecta; order Lepidoptera; family Nymphalidae; genus Hestina; species Hestina assimilis. The sequence goes on from CM041751.1 coordinate 2,380,461, forward strand.
TTAAACTAAGTCACCAAGTAATGGCTCGGTGAGTGACTTAACTTTCGCGTTCGCGTATTTTACTACACCAAACGTCAAAATTGACACTCGTACTCGCGAAAACACGAAATATAGCATCATTTTTTTAACGCATAGTTTGCGTTTCAAAAACGTTACTATAATAGTCTCCGTTTTTGATCTCGTACTCGCGACTTAAAATTATAACGTCACCCGCTAGATGGCGTTGTTTTTTCTCCATACAAACTGTCTCAAACGCAACTACGATAGTAGCGTAAAAAAACTCGTACTAGAGGTACAGTTTATGCTATACTCTGGTATAAACTAAATTCACTGTAAAGGTAAAGGTAGTTTAAATGAAAAATAAACATAAATCTTTTAAAAAAATAATTTAATAGGCAAATCTCTAGTAATAAAATGTTCAAAAAGTGTCATTGGTGTATATAAACTTACGACTACAGCGATCTAGCTTCAATACAATAACACAATTCTTCGTTGTGCGACAAAAATGCATTTAATCTAACATTAATACAGTTACAATTAATTAATTATTTATAAAAGCAGGCACTCTTGGTGGAGGGTTTTATGTTATAATCTCCAATTCCTTTGTTATCTGTCATTATTTTGATAATTTCTACACGACCTTATTCCACATATGGGGTCTGCTTATAATATAAAATAATACAAAATAATACTAGCATAAAAGTATTTTTAAAATAATTATTACAATTATTGATACATCTAAACAAGATGGCCGCTATATCTTTGACACATAATCACATCAATTTACAATTAAAGGAAATATAGTTTTTTTAACTTATTGCACTTTCAATATCATACAAAAGTTATAGGAAATTTTTAAATTTGCGCATGAATACTTTCCCAATAAGCAATTTTAATTGCATTTTTTTTTCAAAAGGTGTGGACATTTGTTACAAAGATTATAATATATAAATACAAAAGTTAATGTAGCAATTACAATACTATGTATAAATGAAACAGTCATAGATAAGAATGTGAGCATATTATTACAGTCTTAATTAAATCTTAAAATCTAGAAGCGATAAGGGTTAAAAAAAATTATATCACACCATAGGCTTAGTATATTCTATGGACTGGCCCCTCTATACAGACAGAATGTCGTAAGCCCAGTTGGTGCCTCTTCGTAAATGCAACACAACCGCACGCTACCTTCATTGGTTTAAACTTGCAAATCATAACCGAATATCGAATGAAGTTTGCGTGTGACTAACTTCGTTCCATTGTGTTGGTGTTAAAACCAACCAACGACTCTATAATTTTATTATTATAAAAGGGCCGGTCCATAATGTATAGTAAGTTTATGATCAGAAGTAACAAAAGCATTTGGTCATTTCGAATATTTGTCAAAAATAGGAATGTACAGAGGGTCCAAGAATTAATTAGTAGAAAGACCTAGAAAATATAGCGTCTTAGGAATGAAGCTTTTAAAGTATGAAATTGTGCAAGTGTGTGACATAAAAGTCACACTTTTAAAAAATACCTTATAAATAAAAATGCCATATGTGATCATACAACTAACTAAACTTAAACTATGTACAGTTTTTTTGGTAGATTTTTTCATCCTAACTGCACCCATCCTTTTTATAATCTTCGTAAGCAAAGACCAACGTATCTCCATGTATTTTTATCGTTGCAAATAAATTGTTCCTAAACTATTACGATAAATGTTAAGCGAAAATCAGTCTTAGATGATTGTGATTAGGCTTATCTTAGTTTGTTTATTGTGAGTGATGCTACGTCCTACGCACGTTTCCTCTGATTCACAGGCACTTACCGTGCAAGGGGAATTTAATTTCTTAAAAATCTAAAGTGGCGCGTTAAAGAATATGGTTTTATCGATAACAACGTATGGAATTGTACATCTAATCAATGTTCTAAAACTGTATCGTTAACTGGAAGACTCAGTTATGTGAAACGACCCGCTCGATCATTATTAAATTATGAGCAAACGTTTAGGTATGTTAGATAACGTGATATAATAAATTTAGTATCTATGTAGCCTGCTGCTGATTATGCGAGTATTTTTGTGTAATTTATCAACATACAGTACTTAACCAATTGGTAATAGTAAATAATGATAATAAAATTATAGATCTATTGCGTCAAAATATAGTCAAAACATGATAAGAGTCAAATTATTTAACGCCAGATTTTAATAATCAAATTTGATCTAACTTTTACTATCTAAGATCTTATTTTGAGCCTCAGCAAATAGATTGAGTTCGTTATCTTTAAGCTGTATCTCTGAAAGGATAGATTTAAATATAGATTTTTAAGATTTTCCTCATTTTCAAAAGCAATTTAGACAAATAAATAACTTATCTATCAACTTTCTATTGGCATGCGGATCGACTTGTTAATTGAAAGATAAGCAGTAATTCAAGGTCTTGGATCATAGACACAATATTAATTTAGGGCGAAAAAAAACCTCAATAGATTATAATATCACGGCTACTCCTCCTTTTTTCACATTGTATAATACTTTTTCATCCTCCCTTTTCGTCATGATAATGATAGTAATAAGTTATTCACTTATGAGATACGAAGGTCTTTAGTATTTTATATTTTGTATATAATTATATCAAAATTCATAATAAATTGGACAGAATAATAACCCTTAAGTAAATTTAAAGCATATGTCAAGCTTTAGTCAAACTTAAAACTTTACACAATATGGCATTTAATTGTACATACATGACTTGAACATACGCACACAAGAATAGTACGCGTGCTATGTTATGTATATCTATATCAGTAGTAGATATCATATCTAGAATAGAATGATGATAAGGCGTGCTTTAACGCGCTCTGCGTATTGCCAAAATGAATATCTATCGTTTACAAAACGAATCTGAGCACGATTCAATATAAAAATAACCCAAATTATGCGTTTTGCTTTTCAAGGCAGACCTTAGCCCCGATTTATTAGGCAAGCTAAATTTTACATGTAACATTTCAAACTCAACATACTTTTTCATTTTCAATTTTACCCAAGCGACCCCGATGACGATCAGTGGAGATTGGCATTGTGTTACATGACAGCATCAATTGAAATAGGAACGAATGGAACTTCTAGCAACACTGCAATACCACTGCAACCTACAATGGTTTTGGCAATGCAATATTTCCTTTTTTAAATGGCTTAAGCGATCGATTGGGTATCACGATCAAGTAACAATTGTCAATTTCAATTAATCGCCTCAGGACTGTTTAACACATACTTCAAGGTCCTAATTGTAAAATTGGCACTTATTATCCTTTACCACAAGGAAAGTGTTATTTAAATTCAATTGTATCATATTTAATAATTTTTTGAAGTCTATTTTATGTTTTATAAGTTGACGCTTAAAACAACATATCAATTAATATATTTACGTACAAAATTAAAAAATAATTAGTAATGAGGCGTTACCTGTCCATTCAGTCAAAGTTCTTGTGAAGAATCTTCTGTGCAGCTTTGATGAGAGGCGTGAGTGTTCTCAATTCCATTGCACAATTCAGGAACGGATGTTCTAGTAGTTCATCTGCCGTTGCTCTGCCATCGGCGTCAACTTGCAAACACTTGTCGAGAAAATCTTGAAAGTCTGGGGATAGTTTGTCCCATCTTGGGATCTTTGGCCTACCAACAGCCGCAATTAAATACAACGCTCTCAGAGGAGATTCTTTCATATATGGGGGTTCTCCTTCAATCATTTCGATAGCCATAATTCCAAGTGACCAAACGTCTACCTTCTTTCCATACTGCTTCCGCGTTACAACTTCAGGTGCCATCCAATACGGCGTACCGACCATAGTCTGTCGTTTCTCGTCGCCGACAATATTCGCACAGAATCCAAAATCAGTCACTTTCACTGTACCGTCCATACCGAGGAGTACATTGTCGGATTTGATGTCTCTATGTATGGTGCCTTTGGAATGTAGAAATGCTATCGCTTGTAGTGTCTCCCGACAGACAGCGGCTATTTGTCCCTCCTTCATGACTACTTCTGTGACAACGTCTGTTAATGATCCCCCATCGAGTAACTCCATAGCAACCCAAAGATGATCATAGGAGAGGAAAGCGTCAAGGAAGTTTACCAGATTTTTATGATTGAACCCTTTCAATACATTGATTTCGTTGAGTATTAGATCCTTTTTGGATTGTTTGGTTAGATCTATATCTTTAATAGCGACGCTCGAGTTATCTTTATGGTCTATCGCTATGAAAACGACACCTGAGAAAAACAGAAAAAAATGATTATTTATTTATGCATCAAAAATACTTTGGAAAGACAAAATCGAGTTCTCTGTCACTAAGAGAAAATAAGATAATTCATACATAAAATATGGGGTAGGTGCAACACATAGGTACTAAGTACCTACTTAATTATGTTTAAGAACAATTACCTTACATATATATATATTACACTAGTGGGCCCGGCAGACATTGTCCTGCTAATGAAAAATGAAAAAAAAAGGGAGACCCAATAGGTGTACCTTCTACTGGGTCCAATTGTTAATCTACACCATTCTCGAATCCACGAGAATAGACACAAAAAAAATCATCAAATCAGTCAAGCCGTTTAGGAGTTCAGTGATGTATACACATACAGTAGAATTAAGTTATAAAGATATAACTTACATATAATATAAAACGTTACTATAATATAAACTTACAATACAACTATATATACTAATAAACTTACATACAATATAAACTTACATATAATATATATTATGTTACATTGATATTCATAGATCATAGTTCTTTAATCTGCCCTAAATTGTATTAATGTTTAAGTACATCTAGAAAATATGGTCTGGCAAAGTATTCCACAACGAAAAAAGATTAGCCGAGGAAAACTGTATTGTATGTACAGTGGTATCTAAAGTAGTTTCCATCTTACACATGAATGTATGGGTTAATACAACAACAAAGAATGAGCAAATTGTATGTATTATATATATTTATATATAGTTCGTTATGGGTTGTTATGATATAATTGAATAAATATAAAATTTATAAAACAAAATATATAAATGTAACATGACAAACTATTTAAAAGGTTTTAAAATTAGAACATGCAAATATTTTTAGATATTGATTGATGTTATTAATAAAGTACAAGCTTGTGAAATTAAATGGAATGAAATATATCCTATATGTTTAAGCTAGGAAACTTATACGTCAAAATTCAAGATTGGCAAGCAAACTCACAGGGGCCCTTTTTTTTTCAATGTTATGTTATTAGAAAATGTTAAAAACTGGTCAAATGTGTGGGTGTCTGCCAGAGCCATAGAGGTTACCACCATAGAATGACAATTTTAAGTTTCTTGTATATGGACCCGTTAAATTAAAAAAAAAATTGTTTTCAATCTTTTTTTATAAGGGCCATAAAAATACACAATCTATAAAAATTTCAACTATTTATTATTTTTCTTATCTATTGCAGTTTATAAGATAAAGCAAAAAGATCAAAAATAAAGTTTCTAGTATGGGGACTCCCTTTAATTTTGCAATTAAACTCGTTATTGTAGTGGCAACAGAAATACACATTCCATCAAAATTTCGACTATTACAGTTTGTGAGATACAGCTCACTGACACACGAACAGGTGCATAGCTGAGGCTTAGTAATAGGGTTCAGTTGGTACCTTTTCAGTACCGAACCGAGAAAAAAGTAATTTTAATTGCTGCATTTCTGTAAATTAGAGCTATATACGTAATTAACTATATAAAAATTCATTTTATTTTTACTGTTTATTATCTTAACTATTAAGTGGTACAACTACATAATTTAATTTAATCAAGATATGAATGTAGTAACAATCTATAACATTTTATATAGTTACAGTCAATTCATAATATAATTCATTACAATTATATGACTATTTAGCAAGCATTTTTATTACACTATACATTTTGCAGAAAGCTGTAAAGCCCGCATGATGTATGTGATCATGTCGTAAGTTCACAGTATGCAGTATTTCTGGCCATTGCTACTCGTGATAAAGAGAAGAAGTTTAGAGATTTAGGAGAAAACATTTAGAGAAAGGACAGAGGATGGGTATAACTTCAGTGCTCCGCTTAACATCTACTTATATGCAACAACAGAAATTTTGTCACTATAAGTTGATAAATTATAAGAGGGTAATACAGATAAGTGGTATATTAATGCAATTGTACCGCTGTGCTTTTTTTTTTTGTTGAACTTTATTTATTATTATAAACAACTATATGGGTAGCATGAAATAAATCATTATTTTTAAAACTTAACAATTTAAGTATTTTGAAGTTTTTAAACATCAATAAAAACCTATTGTATTTTTTTCATATGTTTTCAGCTGAGAATATAATGATAATTAGCATACAATAAACTGCACCGTGTCACACGTTTTTTATTTTAATTTCATGCTAAGATTAAGATATTGTTTAATCACATATTGAAGGCCACGGACAGAGATAAAGTAATTGTCTATCTTCATTAAAATTTACACAATGTTTGTAACCTTTGCGTAAACTGAATATACTATTTATTTTTACATACTTATTTTTTTTATTGTACAAATAGTATTCAAAAAATTTAAAATGACTTTGTTTAAATAACAAAGATGTCTGTCTGTCTGTCATACTATATTTTAAATATTTTTGTGAGTTTTTTAACCTTAAAATGTCATCATGTTTATGTAATTATCAATATAATAATTATGTTGTTTAAAAATGTGTATAAAATTTGTTATACATGACAATTTATTGTCTATTAATCATGTGTCCTAGTTAATTATTAAATCTAGGTTTAATTAAATAAATAGTCACCTGAAGCTCCTGCACCAACTTGTTTGATCCTTTGAAATCTCACATATGGGTCGTCTTTGTTGCAAATCCTCTTCAACTCTTCATATATTTCTTCATCAGACATCATAGCGTTCATCATCTCTTTCTTCCTCAGGATTGGACTTTCTTCTGGCTCTGTACCTATTAATGTCAAATCCTCTGTGATAGCTGTTAAGTCCATCATTGCATCTTTCTTTTTAAGGCTATTTTTATTAGTTGTAGCCGGCATTGTTTGCCGCTGCGAGAATGTATCAGATGGAGCGACATCCTCCTCACTACTTTGTCCTATTGAGATGTCTGAATCCTGACTTTGGTGAGCGTTTTTCTTGGCTAAGAACTTTTTCATCTCCAAACCCTCTTTGGTAATCGCCTCTTCTGTGACAATAGGTTTGCATGGTTCGTTTTCCGCCTGTTCCTTTTTCAAAACGTGGAAATTGTGAAACGTAACGGCTTGGATTGCTGCGTTCGGGTTCTGTTTCTGTTCTGACGGCGATATCTGGTCGTTTAATTGTCGAAGCCATGATGCAGGTAATCCTTCTAGTTTCCCTGTTTTCGAGTTCATGCTAACGTGTATGTGTTGTTGTACGTTAGTAGGCATGCCAATCTCCGTTGCCCTTTCATCTTTCGTATACTGCTTCTTTGCGAAGAGCTTACCAAACACACCACGGCCCGAGCGTCCCGTCATTGTAACTTGTTTACTTGTCTTCAAATAGTGAAGCCATATATTGTTTATTCAATCACTTATGAGATCACAAAACTACATTTCTCGCGTCAAACTTTATGAAATTATAACTAATTAAGTATTGCCGAGTAGGAGTGGCTAATCACGGACGGACAAAACTGAAGACATCACATCAGATACACTTTATCATCTGTCAATTATTTGGCAGAACACAGAGCAAAAAGTAATTTATGCTCGTTACACGCAGAAAACGTTATGTTTTGACACTTCTTATGTTTGTAATTCTGCCATAAGTCTAATAATAAAAGGATATATAATTGAATAAGATTGCAGTGTTTATACTACATAAGACATGTGGAATTATTTATGTATTGTTAACAATAGAATACTTTAATTTATGAGACAATTAAGACAGCTCGGTGAATGGAACGTTATTTTGTTGTAATGTTGGCTAAATTGACCTGCACGGCGCTGATAATACTAAATAGGAATTTCGGATGATTCATTGCATGAAGAAGAAACTCCGGTTTTACTTCTAAACACATATATGCTTCAAGATATATAATTTTCAAAAGAAATTCAGGATAAATTTTACCACAACTATTTTCGTGAATACTTTTATTTTATTTATTTGTGTGCTATAAGAAATTAAGAATAATTACTAATTAATTACGTTCATGTACTAAGGTTCCTAGTATATTATGTACGGCATCTCATATACAGAATCAAGATTTTATTCCATTATAGAAGATCATATTCTTAATTGTATCCGAATAAGCTGGTTAGTTATTATAAATGTTCTGCACGAAGTGGTGGCCAACCAACGTTCTAGACCCTGAAGATAAGATCACGTTACACAATTCACAATTTCATAATATACACATTTATTTTTCATAAAACAAGCAATCAATCAGATGCTTGCATTAGCAATTGGCTTAGTAGGCTTATGTTAGCATCCCCGATGGCCAAAGCTTCCTGGTAAATTAGTAACAATGTTAAGATAATTTTATTATCGAAGACCACAATGATCTGTGTTAAAATAAAATATCACTGATTATATCGAGACGCTCATAGCCGAGTGCACCCGCTGATCGGTAAACGATCGGTAGGTTAAGCAACTTTGGGCGCGGTCAGTCACTAGATGGGTGATCGCATAGTGGTATTTCAACTGAGCGTCTCCGTGCTTCGGAGGGCACGTAAAAAGTCGGTCCCGGCTGTTGACAATTAGACAGCAGTCGATAAGTCAAGTCAGAGGCCTACGGGCGACCTGAACAACTCTGACACTAGGTTGACCACTAACCAATCGATAAGAAGAAGACTGATTATATCTAATTTATGTCGAAATAAAATGAAACAGACAGCATATAATATAATTATTATACGCATGCAATACCATCTTCGCCGGCGGAGAAGAATTTATGTTTCATTGTGACGTGGTTATAACTTCAGATGCGTCTATCTGCTGACATATAATCGGAAGGAGAACGCTTTTTTCCTTCCTGAAGACGTCCTAAGAATACGTCAAGGTTTTGACGTACCCACCAAATTCTAAAAATGATCGCTAACACGAGTTAAGGAAATTACTTACTAGTATCATTCTAGTTCGCTAAAGACTATGGAAGACGACACAGTTTGTTTTATAAAATAAAGTTGAGGTAATATAAAACGTTATGTGTTAAAGTTTTTTTACGACAAATTAGTTATCCCCAGTCGGCCCATATAAGCTCCTATTATAAGAGAGCCCCAAATTTTTGTTTGCACAATGGCCCCAGTATGGCTTTAGCAGTCAAATTTGTGCCAACCCTATTTTCCTTATTTATATGGAGTAGGTGACAATAAGTAAAAACTGAGTAGCGCTATGAGGAAAAGGAAAATAATATTGTACAAGAAACGGGTTCTTCATTTTTTTATTTTTTTATTTTTTATTTTTTTATGTTAGAAGTTGGCAAACAAGCATACGGCCCACCTGATGGTAAGTAGATGCCGTAGCCTATGAGCGCTTGCAGCACCATTAGTAGGTGCCCCTCACGCGTTGCCAACCTCGAGATATTAGTTCTTAAATCTCGTTCGCCCAGTAATTTCACTAGCGTACAATGCCCCTCAAACCGGAACACAGTAGTGCCTAAGCACTACTATTTGGCGGCAGAATATTGGACACTGCGGTGGTACCTACCTAGCCGGCCTCTTGCAACAAAAGACCTACCACCAGTGTATTTAAAATGGCGGATTTTCAAATTTTCACAGGCTGTAAGGTTTTTGCCGCCCTTGCTTATCTTTGACAGAGGGAAATACATTTTCTACAATTTCGCTATTTTCAACCATACAAAGTGTAGGCAGAGGGAGCAGAGGCCGATTACTGGTTACGCGCGGCGAACTCGCTATTTTACAGTAGAATATGGACGTTTGCTACTCGGAGGTGGGAGGGGAAAGTCATCAGCAAATTTGTTGCAGATTTCTACTTGCAAAAGATCAGGAGACTGTCATGCAGAAATTCTATTTGGTTTCTATGACGAATAAAAAAAATTGGTCCCCAAATTTGTCGCCCCAAAAATCTACCGCCCTAGGCTCAAGTCTACTCAGCCTGTTGGTAAATCCGCCACTGTTCATTTATTTATTTATTCTTTATCTTGCAGCTTTACATATAAATTCTAAGCAAGATTGGCTCGTATAAGAGTTTTTCTAGTTTAGGTAGGTTTACTAATTTCGTAAGATTTTAAAAATATATAGTTTTACCTCGGAATTCTAAAATCATATTTCCATTTAAAATTTTTCTACCATTTTTCAGATTCCTTAAAAGTATAATACAATACTTTATAAAGACAGAATCAGATCAACGAAAACTTTCTCTGAAAGTTGTATAGTATTTATAGCCGAAATAAACTAAAATACACCGTATATTTCGCGAAATAGAATTGATTTTTCATTGAAAAATATATCGAAAAAAATGTTGATCTATTAGTAAACTTATGCCATGTTTGTTTAGATTTTCTTTTGGGATACATTAAAAGGGGTGGTGTGGCTCAAAAGTTTATCGATATCGATAAAATGCATTTAATATAATATTTTAAAATATTATGATATACTTCTTCAACAATATCACCAAAATTTCAAACTATAAATAGTTATGTAGTTTATTTTAAATCCCATATAAACCGATAATTTTTCCGGGATAAAAAATATCCTACATGTTAATTAAAGTAATATTTATAGCTATGTAGTTTATTTTGTAGTAGTAGAGTCTTGCTCCTCCCAGCACAAATGGGCCGGCTCGACAAGGGAAATACTACCCTCTCACAGAAATTCGGCTACTAACAACTCGATAAGAAGAAGACGGAAATTCGGCGTAAAATAACGGTACTATTGCGTGTCGATGAGCGAGAGCACCGGAGGCCAAATCACCCACCCCCTCTGTTTCCTTCGTTTTCTTTCCCTTTTCACTCCTTCCATCCTATCTCTCGAATTGGCAACGCACATGTGGTATTTCAAGTATTGCAGGCGTTCATACATTGCGGTAACTGCAAAATGCATATTTGCCAACTGTCATAATATAAAAAAATATTGGAAATATCGAGAAGCAAGATACATACCTAGCATGTGCCCGTTTCGAACCAGAGTTTCAAGGCGTGAACAATATTCATACAATAGTAAACAATTCTTTCGGGCGTCCGTGCGTGCTATTTATAGGTCAATAGCTTTGGGATTCGCTCATCGGCTTAGCCGCTCAGTTATAATTTAGAATATCGTCTGATGTGGACAATATGATATTTTTTTGTATATTTTGTTGAAATGTTTTACTTTTAGTTTAAATTATTTAGACATATGTTAAGGAAAATTGAATTATTTTTTGTAAATTTAAATATGTATATATTGTTAAGATATTTTATTTTAATTATTAAAAATTACGAAATCTTACTTAAATATATTCTGTAAGTGAAAGCTTGCGCTTATTTTTTCATCTTTGTTGCCTAAACACGCAAAAACTGTTTAGCGGATTTGATTTCCCAAATATTATGTAGATACGTAATTTAAAACCTAGATTAGCATATCCTTTTGTTAAAATGTTAGGTTTTTGTGGGATTATTAGCCAAAAACCAACTACAGGACGATATCCACTGGATTTGAGCATAGCAAATCAATGGAATAGAGAAATAGCTTTTAGACGGTCGTTCGCCATAAAACTACATAAAAGCGAGCGAAGTCTCCGGAAAACATAATGTATTTTGGTGGAGAAAGAAACAGCTGTTAGGATTTTTTTTTAATTTTGAGACGTGGCATTCTCCACACAGTATAACCATTACTAAAATCAAACATAATAATTATTTTTTTTAAACAATAAATTCATTTAAAAAATTAGGCCATTTGAAATATTTCATTACTGAATGATGCTCGAGTATATTTAGTTGGCGACTGGGCGGTGATCCGCCCACTGAAACTTTACTCTTTAACTCAGTCTCGACGTCCACTCCGCGCGGTCTGCCTGTTTCCCGCCAAAGAACTATTTATTTTTATTTTTTATTTATATATTATCTGTAGTTTTAAAAACGCGTGTGATTTGTTTACAAGCCGGCATATTATATATTTTTCGGGAAACGGCATAAAGCGTTCGCGTTCGGTATTGTACGTTTTGCATGCTTTGGTGAAATTGTGATACCATAAGGAATTATCAAGGATTCTTCTTTGCAAGGTTCATACTTGTTACTATTAAAATAATTATATATATTTTTAATTAATTAAATATCGAAACAGATATAATATCGAAATAATACAATTATTACACTAGTCACTTTAGTTCTAAATGCCATTAAAATATTAGGTATATGAAATATGAATATTCATTAACGATATTTTTTTAAGCAATTTGTAATTCTAAGCTCAAAAATTCTGTACATTATTATAATATTAGTAATAAAAAAAATACGGATTGTGTTTACGATCAAAAGCTATAAAAATATAGATGATGTAAAAAAAGTTATCATATTTTATTTACGGCTCGTAGAGATGAAAATTTCTTTATTTATTTCAAGTGTTAATCATAGCAATGCTGCCAACCATCTAAAACAATCTTTGTTTATCCAACTGGCGTTAGATTATAGTGAATTGAATCGTAAAGGGGACCGTTTAAGTCTACTAGTTTTTTTACTCTTTATTTTTATACATAACTGGGTATTATTAAAAAATAAAGGTATGTAACGGAGATTAAACATAGACAGTAATTATTATAGTTCCACATTTTTGATGACCATTTTTGCATAGAGCTAGAAATGTTGGCTTTATGCTTTTTGGGGTTGATTTTCGATTGAGGCATATGTATTGGCCATGCAGATAAATAGAGAAAATACTCATACTATACACAAAATAAAAAAAAAAAGTTATTTTCTACAAAATTTAAAATTTTGTTAAAAGAAAAAATGTGTTATTTAAAAATCATCTTCATTTAATTTTTTTTCTAATATTCGTTAATTAATGATCGTATGTCCATAATAATAGCTATAACTAAGTACATAGAAATGAATAAAATTGAAGCGTCTGTTTTTAATTCAAAATTAACAGTTTTTCACTAAATGTATATGAAAGTATATACGGTACTTATATCAAATAAAACGAAAAAAACATTTTTAACAGGACCGATTTTAACGGGACCTTCTAAATTTTTATTTAAGAAAAAGAATTTGGGTTCCGTGTAATAAAGAAAAATCAGTATAACACGAGCGAGGCCGAGGGCGCAGCTTGTAGTCAATAAAGCACAAGATTTATAAGCCCATTGTCTCATTGAAGGAGACAGTTATAAGTTAGGGGGAATAAGTTTGCGTGACGGACACTGTAATAAGTCCAAAGACCCCTTATTCGTTACTAGTAGACTTCCATTGTTAAGCCTTTTAAAATTCATATTACCTTATATCTTATACCTTATTATATATAATCTGAATGTTAGAAACGGTTCCAACGATTTTCATGAAATTTGGTATACAGGGGATTTCAGGGCCGATGTTCAGATGTCTACAGTCCGATTATTTTTTCCGACCTTTTCTTTGACAATAATTTGCCAAGCTGATGGACCGGCTCTACCATGCAAAAAAATGTCTAAGATTTGCTGGTGCTCTTTCGTAGAGCATGTAGGTGCTTGACTTTTGAGAAAAGAATGGCCTCGTCTCGTGAAGGTTCGCAGGTCAAAACTCTTCAGAAAGGCCGCCGATGGAAGCTTTTACGATAGTGGTTATGCAAGGAAATTTTCCTTACAAAAATATTTATATGATCGATTGTTAGAGTTTTTGTTAAGTCTGTATTAGTTTAATTTTATTTCTTTTCGTGTTTATACTACAATAAATAGATTTCATGAACGAAAAATACATAACGCTATATACACAAAGTTAGGAACACAGAAAAGTAGGTAGAGGTCATTGAATCCGGTTTATGTCGGCACAAAGGCATCAATTTCAATTCTTTATTCAGACGATAAAAATCCATTTTGTTAATAATTCATCTCATAATAATGTTTTAGTAATACAATTAAATCAAAATTTATTAAATGGCATTTATCACGGGGAATGTTCTGAGGAATTGTTTGGATTAGTCCCGCCGGTGCAATTTCACCATCGGACATCGCGACAAAACTCTAAATTCCATCCACACCACCTCGATGTCTGGAAATCCACAACAGCCCGATTTAGAAGACATTTTCTTCCTCGCACAACCACTCTGTGGCATCAACTTCCGCTGACGGACTTTCCGACCCGATACGACCGGTGAACCTTCAAGAGAAGAGCGTATTCTCTCCTTAAAGGTCGGCAACGCACCTGCATGCCTTCTCGTGTTGCAGATGTTCATGGGCGGCGGTGATCGCTTAACATCAGGTGAGCTTCCGGCCCGTTTGCCTCCTTTCACATTAAAAAAAACATTTTATCACTAACTAAACTATGGCGGTATTACTTTATAAATACAGGAACCTCAGTCAAATTCCAACGTGAACTTTTGGTTTTGTTATCAAATCATTTATCATTATTTTATTTTGAACCTGGATACCAGCTCAAGCCTTTTGACTCTGCTCAAAAATCTGATAAGCGATCCCAATTCCAAAAGTGGTACCGAACCCTAAAGTTACAGTAGAGTATTAGTCAGAGACCTCCTTGTGTAACCTTGTGACCTTGTGACCTCTGGATTATAGTTAGAGGAGCTGTTAGATATGCCACTTTCAGCTATCATAATTCACACCACTCATCATCAGCACGGTATTCATTCTTATAACTTAGAAAAAGACTGAAAAAGTTTTTAAGGGGTCGGCAACATGCATGCGATACCTCTGGGGTTGCAGGCGTCCATAGGCTACGGTGACCGCTTACCATCAGGCGGGCCGTACGCTTGTTTGCCACCATCGTGGTATAAAAAAAAAAAAAAAGACTGGTTGAAGCCTCAATAGCTCAACGGTAGAAGGCCCGACTTGGCTCCGTTAACGCGAGAGTCGAGGGTTGGATCCTGACCCCTTTGGGCTATGTCGTACCAACTCTAGCGCAAGCTTCGAGCTTATTTGGAGGGGCAATAGAAATATTAGTAATGCCTTGAAAAAGCATTGCTAATATTGTTTAAAAAAAATAGATTGGTCGTGCTTAATCATAATTTAGGAGATTCTGTCATTGAAAATGGAGCATATGTTTGTATTTACGATACAGCCATGTATTCCGGTATGCGTGTGTTTGTCCTTGTCGTTGTGTAAGTATGTTTCCGGACCCCCGACACAGGATATTACTAAATGGAAACCGTTGAGTCTGTAGCGTTTATTATTATATTATTTACTGCCAATGCCAATTTACATTGACTTGTATGGAATTCTTCAAGAGAGGAGTGAAGGTTTTTAAAAGAACCTGCAGACTTATGAAAATACAAGTGTCCTTAAGTCAATGCATATCACCATGCAAGCCAAAGTCGTGCCATAAAAACTATAGTAAAAATGGGAAAAAATATTGCTTAAAATACTAGACTGAATAGGAAATATACATTATATAGTTTATTTTCATTTAGAAGATATGAAAACTGCGTTTTCACGAAAGTCGATCGCCTCTAGGCAACTTGGCTCTCTGCCAATACAGAAACAAGATCGAAACGAAGGTCGTGTATTTTAGATTTGACGTATCCTATTAGGATAGCTGATGGCTTTGTTTATCTTTAGTCATGATTTTAATTAAAACTACGATTGGTTTTCTAAATCTATTTTTTTTAAACATAATTAAATTCTTAATCAATCAATGAGACTGGTTAAAAATAGCTTTTGAGACGTAATAGCAATGGGTTTTTTTTTATATGGCAGAAGTTATAAGTTTTCCCTTTGAAATTGTACTTAAAAATGCTACACACTCAACGGCCGCATTATTTTTTTAAATAATATTATCAATTTACTGGGTTTTTAATTATTAATGTGGTTGCAAGAAAGTAAAAACTTTATTGGACAAAGATACAACACGACTCGACACTTTTTTTTTTATGTAAGAGGGGGCAAACGGGCAGGAGTCCCACCTGATGTTAAGCGATCACCGTCGCCCATGAACATCTGCAACACCAGAAGGCATGCAGGCGCGTCGCCGACCTTTAAGGAAAGAATACGCTCTTAGCCTGCTTTGTTTGCCCCGAACAGTTCCAGAGCGCGCAAAATATTACATAGAAAAAAATCTAGAAACATAGCTTTTCATAGATTAATTTGAAGCCTCAATAGCTCAACGGTAGAAGGCCCGACTTCACTCCGTTAACGCCAGAGTCGCAGGTTCGATTCTGACCACCTTGGGCTATTGTCGTACCCACTCCTAGCGCAAGCTTCGAGCTTATTTGGAGGGGCAATAGGAATATTAGTAATGCCATTAAAGCATTGCTAGTATTCTTTAAAAAAAAAATTAGATTATAGATCAGCGTAGACAAAATATTACTGTTTAAATTCTAACAATTTTTCAAGGCATTACTAATATTCCTATTACCCCTCCAAATAACCTCGAAGCTTGCGCTAGGAGTGAGTACGACAATAGCCCAAGGGGTCAGGATCGAACCCTCGACTCTCGCGTTAACGGTGCCTGCTACCGGTGAACAATTAAGGCATATTATGATAGTAATAAACTATGTTGGGGGTTTGGAAATACACACAAGCAATGCACAACAACTCAGAACAAGTCTGTATGATTAATACAAATATCTGCCCTTCTACTTCTTCTTCGTTTTCTCTCGGCACTTAATAAACTATCTAACTGTTATCGTTCAATAGATGAGTAAGTGCAACTGAGTATATCCATACATACGAATGATAAATACTGGTGTGTGGTTTACAAATATTTGTCAAGGGCGAGAAAGTAGCCCGCTACCGTCCGTCGGCTTCTGGTTTAAACAGTAAAATAATTATGATTTGTATTTATTCTAACGATAGTCAGCTTCAACCTAAAATTTCTCATTAATGAGAATTTTTTTTTTAAATTGTATTTTTAGTACTTAATGACACTTAACTTCATAATATTGATTTTTCGTTATTTAAGTAAAAAGGTGATTAGGAAGATAGATTATATTATTTAAAAAATGACACAATTGTTAAGCAATTGAAATGAAAGAAAACACGGCCCCACTCGTGTGGTATACTTGAAGAAAATACGAGCAGTCACTCTACGACTTTTTCGCCAACGTACGGTGGTAACCACCAATAACCAGGCGGCCTTTTAAGGCCTGTAACCAAGGCTTTGTAAGCCCTACCATCATCATATAAATTCCTTTTTACGTTTCAGGTCCATTGTGACATCTCGGTTTCTAAACAATAAACATACTTTAGCTTTTTATCTTCCCGTCCATCAGATCATCCCAATCCACAATCAAGAAAACACTTTCTATAATAAATATTAACTATCTATTTGATTATATTAAGATCCTTTTTTTTGGAGTAGGATAATAACTCTTTACAGGGTGTACTTCTTTAGTCAATCGATGACAAACTGACGTGAAAAAAAAAACATGGCGGTCATCGAACCTGAATTATTTAAGGTTACAGGGTTCAATACACCATTGCTTACGTTAAAAGGGAGGAAGTGTTTTTCTAACGTACAAAGTTATGTAGAATTAAGTAAAAAATATCACTTACTGTTAATAATTTAATTTATAAATGCCCCAATTGTAAATTAATAATGAATGATTTTAATATATAAACAAGTTTATTATGATGTTATAACTATTGTAGTTTGTATGCCAGATCTAAAAGTTATTTTTCTGTTTAATAATATACATAAATCCCTCAGAAACTTTACATTTTTTCGCGATAACATGTATCCTTTGTGTTAATCCTGATGATAAACTATCTGTATGCCAAGTTTCATCCAAATCCCTTCAGCCGTTTTTCCGTGATTGAGTAACAAACACCCAATTATCCAATCTTGTAGTTTCCTGCGCCTTATTTCGATTAATATGAGAGTTTGACTCCCATCTTACATCCGGCAAATCTGTACATTTATTTCTTATTGTATTAAAAATATTTTAAATATCATAACATTTTAGAATGGCGACATGCACATATGCGCTGATTATGATTCAGATTAGAGTCATGGATATTTTGGGATTGTGATATATGTACAAATACAAAATACTGAATATATACATCTGCATCATAGCTATTAACGAACTAGACGGCTTAAACTGTTAAATAAATAAACTTTACGTACAACCACATTATTTTAATATCCTGATTCAGGTTTCTAAAAACACGCAAAACCACAATTGCAACCACGCAGACTTTTCTTTATTTCATGACAGTTGGCTAACAAACACGGTCCGCCTGATGGTAAGCAGTCACCGCAACCTATGAACGCTTGCGATACTTTAAATACCACATGCCCGTGGGATAGGAGGGTAGGGGGAGATTGGAAAGAAAAATAAAAAGGAACAGAGGGGGTGGGCGATTGGGCCTCCGGCGCTTTCACTCATACGAAATACAATAGAATGTGTTACTGTTACACCGATTTTTATGAGAGCGTATTACTTCCCTGGTCGCGTTGGCCCATTTGTGCTGAGTGGAGTAGTGCTTCACTACCTCTCTGAATTGATCACAACTTTGTATGATTAATACAAAAGTCTGCTTGGAGCGAGAATCGTATGTGTGATCAGCATTTAAAGTGGGATCATTATCAGTGATGGTGACTACCGAAAATAATCGTAAAATTAAAAATCGGTTATGATTTGAAAGTTGGTGTCGAGCCGGTCCCAAAAAATTATCAGAATTGTATTTTGACATTTTCTGCTTTATTGAAATATCCTTCTTAGTACATGTACTACAAACATAATAAATACATATGTCAGTACGATATTAGTACCGCTACAGTACATTGAATGCATATCGCCATTGTACCGGCATGATTCAGGTCGGGTTCAATTTCGCTTTAATTGGCACAATTGCGAGCGTCCTTTGCCCCTACATGCTTATGAAAGTGAGACTAATTCATTCGTCTAACATCGCTTATATAATGTAGGACGACATATGATTGTAATGCTTAGTAAAATTTAACACATACCAAGAAATAATATTGTTTTTTAACCGTGCCTCGGAGAGCACCTTAAGCTGTGGGTCTCGGTTGTTATCACATAACATCTGATAATAATCGTTAACTCTTGATAAGTAAAATTGCTTTTATCCAATGAGTTACTGGTTGGCCCTTTTGGGTTGCGAAGATGAGATGGCCTGTCAATAAACCGGATAAGAGTAATAAGCAGACCCTTGGGTAAATAAAATACCGGGAATAGAGCTAGGATATATTTCCAATTGCGTCAGATTCATATTTAGCCGGTAGCCTATAGAATTTACAATTCCTGCAGGTATTTGCTATACGTTATGAATACCCATTAGGGAATATATAACACGAATTGAAGGGTGCGGAAAGCCCCTGTAGAAGGGTGTGCTATTTATATAGCTAATAGCGTGTACGGTTCTTTTAAGCGGTGACAGTGCATATTTAAAGATATTTATTTTAATTTAAGTTTTATTAATTTTCAGAATCCGTATCACAAACAAAACGAAGCTACTACAAACGAAAGTACAAGCCGATACGAGGCTAGACCGCGGACGATCGAGACATCCCGAACTAAACGAGCCGGTGACGTCACGAGATGGCGTCCACCGACACATCGACCTCCAGCCAGATATCCGCCGCAGCAATGGAAGAACACAAGCGCACCATCGACGACGCTTTCCTTAACAAATTAAAAGGCCTCGTCGAGCGGTTGAGGCTTGAAAACGCAACCTTGAAGAAGTCGCTCGACATCGAGCGGAGCGAAGTCAGAGCACTTAAAGCCAGACACGAGAGCTCAATAAGAAATCTTAAGACTGAATGCAAAAAGAAAGAAGATCTCCTTGAAAAACAGTTACGATCAGTAGCGAAACCAGATAAAGCCGGAGAGCCACCAGCTGTCAATAAAATGGTGGAGCTAAAGAAACTTACAACAGAGATTCAGTCGTTGAAAACTGCGAACAAAGGTCTTCAAGAAAAACTCAAGGTATGTTTAATGTATTTTTATTCAATATAAAAATAAGGAGCTCTTCTAAAATGGTTCACGATAATTTCAGCAATAAAAGATATTGCGCTTATAAATAGGCCTATTAACCAAACAATGAAAACCGCTCTTAGATTCTGTGCGTTTAAGGGTTTCTTTTCTTTGCTGTCTTCAACGTATAGAACTTTATGACGTGAGCTGAGAAGAGTGTATTCATCAGATTTAATCCAATGCTGTAATATACCACCTTGATTTAAATGGTTAAATATATAGTCAAGTCGTGGTAAGTACGGACTCCCGTAGCGCAATCCAAATACAACAGAACAAGGTATAGGACATTCTTTAGCTGTATGAAATAGTGGTCTTCCATCTTCCATATTTGATGGTTTTCGACTTATATAATCAGCGTCTGATTTTCTTAATAATATAGCATATTGAAATTCTCTCATATCGATAATTTGTTTTATCTTGCGATCATTTACTACTTCAACTCTTTTCATAAGACCATCATGTTGTTCTCCACTTAAACTTCTTTTAAATAAATTCATGTGACGGTTATGGACAGCAATTGTCAAATTTGCTTCCAATAATTCAGATATAGTATTCAAGTCGGGTCTATATCTCGGATATGTTATAGCTGACGTAATTATGCCCTGTAATGTAAAGTTTTTGATAAATCTTATAGCTGGTAATTTGATTGTATCATACACGTAATGGTCTATATAATATTAAACTTCTTAAACGGTCTTAGAATTATGAGTATTGGTATTTTAAATTGCCCATATTCTAGTCTTTTTATAGCCAAAGTTCTTCTGGGTTATGGTGATTTTAATTTGCAATGCCTCTCTATTAGGGCTATAGGTTAATATGAACAGTCAATTACAGTTTTATCCTCACCCAAAACACTGGTGAAATAAAATGAAATTAAAAGTGACTTTTACTGAAATTTATACGTTGTATGTATTATCATCTTAGCTCATTAATATAAGTTAATTTTTAAAATATAATACTTACATCAATAGCACAATCCACAACTAAAGAATACATCATGATTAAGAGAGCTAAACATCTGAAAATGGGACCAGTAAATCTTATATCTACCGTTTGTCTGATAAAGCATTTTATTAAATCGACAACTGTCGAAGATGTAGATCTCCTATCATTTATATTATGAGCTTCAGCTTCTACCTTACGAGTAATTATACTTATTACTATAAAAATTATAACATTAAATATCAAGAAAAGTAACATGTCGATCGATATTAGTTTCAATGTAGTCATAAACGTTGATTGCTTCATTGCCTTTTTTATCAAGAAACAAAGCTCGTCCTGAAGAAGAGGATAAGTAGTATCGATGTAGCCGTAGTAGCTATTCTTTAGTATTCTAGAATTTAGTTCTAAATCTGTATAGCCGTCTATCAGATCTGCTGTTACACCGGTTGCGGTGCCATTTTCTAAGAGATCACCAACTGTACTACCATCTCTTGGAGCTAAAGGTATACAAGTTGCATTTAATTCCTTCATTATAGTTATAGCATATATCGAGTTACATTTAATCGGACCAGTTTTATCAGAAGTGTAGATCTTCCTGAAAACACTTAATCTTATTTCGTGCCCGTAAAGGTCTTCGTATATTTTAGAGAGATGTTTAGTGATATCTTTTACATCTGATATATCTTTTATCTGTCTATTGAAAGGATTGTAAGAATACATTCTCAGCCGATCCGACCAAAGTACTATTATTGAATTCGTTATACTTCTACTCCATAATAGCTGGAAATGATTTTGCATTGAATAATGAAAATAGCTATCGACATTGACTGGTATATTTATGACAAAAATAAGAGCAGATCTTGGTTTAAAAACACCAGTTCTAGTTAAAGCTTCGATTGCATATTCGCTATCTTCAATAGTAAGGTCACCAGAAGTTACCAAGTAGGCTGTCTGTCCATGCTTATTTAGTTTTGGCTTCGCTTTTGATACATTTAGATTCTGACAACCATTTAGAAGCATAACTGGATAACCATAGCCGTAATTTTCAGTGTAAATAAGTATCCTACTTTCGAAATAAGTAAATTCACAAAACGTAATAGTAAAGAACCATTGTTTGAAAGCGTTGAATATTTTCTGAACTACTTGATAGGCGAAGATAGATTTTACACGTGTCTCGTTATGATAGGTGAATACTTCGTCGTAAAGAGCACTGTTTTGGTTGAAACAAAGGCAAAAATTTGCAAGACTTAGAGTTAAAATTATTTTAAGCATTTTGTATCGCGTGCTGGCAGTCAGAGCTACAACCATACTGCAGGGTTTAAGGTCAAAGTAGTATTAAAAGGGGGCGTTGAGCATCATTAGTGGAATATCATCGTGAACGAACTGTGGTTAAAGGCCGTCAATTACAGCGCAGAGAAAATATTAGCATAGTTTAATTGAGTTCGTAATAACATTTTCTAATACGACCTTGTCAATTAACACTTGATTGGAATCCTACTTGGCTTATTACAGACGTATGAAGTATATACTTTTGGAAGTGAAGCTAATAGACTAATACGCAAAGGGCATAGGTTATTATATCAAAGAGACGCTACCAGCATTCGATTATGTTGTAAACTTATAACTGACTTCGTTGCGTTGGTGATGAAATCACGAAGGAGCACCAGTGAATCTTTGACATTTTATCTGTATGGAAGGTCCTGTCTAATATGACAAAATTTAAACTATTCTTTATGTGATAAATGTATGGGTAATATTATAATATGAAAGTATATAGAACATTGTTGAACATGAAATTATCTTGAATCTTCCCGGGATGACTTATTTATGTTGAATTTTCGTAAATCAGTTTCTATTATATATATTTTGTTATTTTAAAAATAAGTCTTTCTACATAGAAATTTATTACACGAATTGCGTTTAAAACGTTGTCAATTTGAGTGTTTTATGATTATTGATGGCAAACCAATTATTGTACACTTATATACCTAATACACGATAAAAAGTCCCTGACTATTAATTATTTATCAACTTTTATAGTTCAAATTCATAAATTTTTCCGTTTTCCTCTTAATTATTACTAATATTTTATTACGTTGTAGTAAAAAACAATATAATAGTTAAATATTGTATTTTTTATAAATACGTAAATATAATTATTATTCATTTATACCTCTGACGTTTTCCCGGCACTTTTCCTAACGTATTTTTAATGCACTTTGTTTTTGCAAGGCAAAGATAGTGCGACATCAGACATGTGTAAAATTGTAATTTCAGACTTTGGACTGTAAGTCAATTACAGCTTCGATTAATGAATTGATGATAATGGCGTTTAAATATATTAATTATGTTGCAGGTTGCGCAGGCGGCGGAGTGCGCCCGCGCGGCTGAGTTGCGCGCGCAGGTTGCAAAGCACAATGCCCTTGAACGGGCAGCGCGGAAAGATGCGCGTGCGCAATGTCACAAACTGGTAAAATGTTATTTTATATAAAATTGTGGCGTATTGGTAGCGAGACTGCCTTTACCCTCAACGGTCGCGTGTTCCATTCCCGCTCGGAGTGGGTTTTTGTATTCATGTTACAAATATATATTTCGGTCTGAACGTTTGTCCTTGTGGGTCTCCCCACTACAACTTGAAGAGCACTTTAAGTTATCGGGCACGGTTGTTATCATAACATCTGGTAGTAATCGTTAACTCTTGATAGGTAATTTGCTCTTATCCAATTAGTTAGATTGTGGAGGGCAGATAGCAAAACGCTCGGAAGTTGCACTGTGTAAAATCTAACCTGTCAAATCCGGATTAAACCAGAGTAATCCCTGGGTAAATACCGGGAACAATGCTAGGAAGAAAAATAGTGCGTGGAGTCCCTCCGCGCGGAAGAAGTGAAACTTCTTAATGGTGAAATGAAAATAGGAAGGGGTGGAAATTGATTTTTAGTGAAATCATTGCTTACAATTCACAATTGATCGCATCTTTTAATTGTCATTTTCGAGTGGAGAAATATCCAAATCTATACTAGCACTGATTACTTCGCTGCTTAGGATCTACCGACTCACTCTCTTTCTCTCTCCTACTTTTGTGTATCTTTTTCTCTCGCCCTCGTTTAAACGTTTAACGCAACCTCGTTGGAAGTCTCATTAGAAGTGTCACTTTAAAAAGAAGACATGTAGTTAACACAATATTTTTTTGTATATGAATATATGATATTAACAGACTTCAATAGTGAACAAAATTACCCAAAAGGGTTTTTATATAATTTTCCTGTTAGAAATATAAAGTTCATGGATTTTGTTCCACGGAACCAAAGTTTTCCACGAATCTGTTAAATCGCACATTGAACTGTTAGATTAATCTATATCTATACAAATAAATAGAATTGTAGTGTCTATTTGTGATTCCAAATTTACCGCTTTTCACTACATGCATAATATGAAAGTATGTATACGGTAGTAACGTAAAAAACCATTTTTATAAATTTAGTCTGTCTGTTTGTCTGTTTGACTGTTTGTTCCGGCTGGTCTCTGAAACGGTTGAACCGATTTTAACGGTACTTTCACTGATAACACTTTGCCAGATAGTCAATGTTATAAGGAGTAACTTAGGCTACTTTTATTTTACATTTATGGTTCCGAGCAATAAAGAAAAATGGGTACACCACGTGAGCGGAGCCGCGGGCAAAGCTAGTTTAAATAAAACATAAACGACATAAAACAGCTAAGAGGCTTAATTAGACTTCGTTAGAAATATTTACTTTGTAAAATAATGTATTGAGTTCATTGCCCTAAATGCTTAGGAGCCGATTAGTAAAAAAAATAAACACTGCTTTCATTATTTACTAGCTCTGCCTGCGGATCTGTTTGTATGTAATTTATAGCCTCATACATGTTGAAGGTCTTTCGTATTTTTGTGGGTAAGGGTTGAAAAAAAATTCAACATATACCAATGTTTAAGGTATATCTAGATTGGTCTTTAAAAATTAATAAGGAGGTTTCATTTTGACTTTCTTATAGGGTCAGTAATTGTTGAGATATTGGCTTCTAAAGTCTAACTAGTCTAACTTCTAAACTATGGGATTTAAATTTGAGGTTCTAGAACATCATTATTATTTAAACTCCTTAAGATTCTTTCATCAAGCAGCGGAACCCTTAAGTTTCCACTGTGCGTGGTTCACAAAGCCTGGTAATCACTACATAGTATAAAACAAAGTCGCTTTCTCTGTCCCTATGTATGATTAAATCTTTAAAACTACGCGACGGATTTCGATGCGTTTTTTTTAATAGATAGAGTGATTGAAGAGGAAGGTTAATATGTATAATAACATCAGTTAAATAGTGGAGAAAAAAGAAGAATAATTTTTGAGGTTTCTAATGTGATGTCGTAAATAATTACATTTAACGCGTGCGGGCCACGGGCAGTAATGAATAAATTAAAACTACTGGATCCATTTTAACCATTTTTTCAGTGAATGACATAGGCTATATATTTTAAGTTCGTGCGAAGCCGGAGCGGGCCGCTAGTATCTATATAAAAGTGAGTAGGAATAAATTCCAATGCGTATTATACCTACTTTGATTTCATCACAATATTAATAACCGGACTTAATATTCTAAATGACGATTTTTGATGTTTACAAAAATACAAGCTATCGTTTAAGGAGATGTCTACCTTGACTTCCTTTTAGGATTAAAGTAAAATATTACAGCAATAAATATGGTCTGACCTTAACAATAACAATAAACGCTACACACTCAACGGCCCCAATTAGGATAGTTATATCCTGTGGTATATCCGGTGGTATCCGGACCCCGAAAACAAACACAACGACAAGGACAAACACAACCAGACCGGAAAACATGCAGGCATGGTAAATACAAACGTCTTGTCCAGGAGATCTTTACCAGCGTCGGGACGTGACTACCCTATCGCCTGCTGTTGTGATAATCTCTGTCACAGCAGAGATTATTCCACCAGTGCAATCAGTCACACTGGTGGTAGGTCCTTGTTGCAAGAGGCCGGCTGGGTAGGTACTACCGTAGTGTCAAATATTCTACCGCTAAGCAGGCATTACTGTGTTCTGGTTTGAAGGGCACTGTAGGCTAGTGAAATTACTGGGCAAAGGAGATTCAAGAACCAATATCGCAAGATTAGCAATGCATGAGTGGCACCTACTAATGGTGTTGTGCGCTCATAGTCGCTCATACGGCAACCGCGTACCATCACGTGGGCCGTATGCTTGCTTGACAACGTGTAATGTAAAAAAAGAGGGAATCGAGCCCGCGACCCGTGGCATTTAAGGCAGGTTCGCTACCGCTGCGCCTCAACGTCGTCAAACCTTAATATTGGACTTTAGTTAGCTATTTTTTCTACATAATGACAATATTTATGATACAAATAGAATCTTCATTATTGCGAAAGTAGAACATCACAGTTTGAACTCTCCTTTTCGTGCCTTTTTAAATTTGTTTCTTTTTTAAGGCTCTATTACTAAGCCTCCGCTGTCCGTCCGTCCGTCCGTCTGGCAGCGGGCTGTAGGCAGAGATATGAAATTTTCAGAGAATGTACATTTCTGTTGTCGCTCCTGTAAAAAATATTAAAAACAGTACAAATATTTAAAAAGTAAGGGTATACCCATAAACGAAACATGATATTTTTGTATCTCGGTTTTAAGTTTTATGCTTACGATAAATTTAGCTTGTGACTAACTTCGTTTCATTGGTGTTGAATTTACGAAAGAACACCAGCAAGTCTTTCGACATTTTGTCTGCACGGAAGGGCCGGACCATAGCATATAGTAAGTCTTTAGATAAGACCAACTTATATTTGCCCATCCATTCAACGCCTATTGAATATTTAAAGCAATAGCACACATTCACGCATCTTTGCGTAATTAATCCGCATACTCAGATGAGAACACTTTTGTGCTCAAAGGGTTTAGGTTTATAAAGATAGTTTACTATTCAAAAAGTTTTTGCTCTGTTTTGCTGTTCCAAAAACACCAATTCCCTGAATATGAAAATTCGTTCTTGTAATCTTGTAAGTTATAAGATGTGTTAAATGTATATTTTGTCAACAGCTGGAGGAAATCAAATCGAAGGAGCGGGTGATAATACAGCTGAAGAGAGAGGCGGCGCAAGCGGCGTCGAATGAACAGGTTAGTTTTAATCTTAACTTTATTGCCTCTCAAAATAAGCTCGAAGCTTGCGCTAGGAGTGGGTACGACAATAGCCCAAGGGGTCAGAATCGAACCCGAATCTTGCGTTAACGGAGCGGAGTGGGCCCCTCTACCGTTGAGCTATTGAGGCTTATTATATACTAGCGGCCCGCTCCGGCTTCGCACGGGTATAAATATATAGCCTATGTCGTTCATTCAGTTTTGATTTATTCATTACTGTAATTTTGATAAATCTCGTAGGGTTTCAGCCTGCGTTTGTTGCAATGTAAGCGGAAAAAATGTAATTATTCACGACATCACATTAGAAACCTCAAAAATAACAGTATTTCTCCACTATTTAATGGATGTTATTATACATATAAACCTTCCTCTTCAATCACTCTATCTATTAAAATAAACCGCATCAAAATCCGTTGCGTAGTTTTAAAGAATTAAGCATACATATATCCCTATACATACTCGTATATAGGGACAGAGAAAGCGACTTTGTTTTATACTATGTAGTGATTATTTTGTCAGTGACATTAGATTTTCTTGAAGAACTGGGTTATATTCTTTCTAAGCATGACTTTTTTTCTCATTGTGTACTGCTCTTGCCAGCGTCGCCTGGTGGGGCTACTGAGACCCGAATGTGAAAAAGAGATAGTATATACTTGTACAAAAGTTTTAATAATCCGAAGATTCCAACAAGCACATGATATTGTATTATGTATTTATAATATAGAAGTGTATATATGTACTTATATACAAATTCCTCTGCGCGTTGCCAGTTTGGTGTCATGACGTCACTAGCAGAGCTTAACGCGGTTTAAGGAGGTTTTACACTTCAAGAATCACTTCGTATTATTGTACCTAATATACCTAATATAAAAAAAATTAAAATATATATATAGGTCCTCAGTAAAAGCAATTTTAACCCTAAATGACCTTAGGGTCATTTAGGGTTAAATTGACCCGACTCCTTTAGAGGAGTCGGGCTCAAATCTGGCTAAAAAAATTAATTTGTGTTACAAATTATATTGCAGTAGTAATGCTGAGCTGAGACTTTTTTGTTATGACGACACACTTAGATTTTACGTTAAAGATTTTAGATTAAATTTTTGTTATTTTAGCATATTTAATAAGTTCTGCATACTTGTTATTTTTTATTTTTGTTACCTTTTTATTATTAATATTATTTTACGTTTTATTTTAACATTTTTCATTTTAATTTATTTTGTAAGTTTTTGCATGTTAATACCACTTTTGTTTTTATTTTATTTGTATTTTTTAGTTTCTACTATTTCTTTGTTTCTTGTGTGTTGTTATAGCAAATAAATTTATTATTCATTCATTCATTCAAATTTATCTCGTGCTTAGCGTAGACGAAAAACATCGTGATTAAACCGGCATGTCTGCATGCATATACCTTTATCCGCCAATCCGCCAATTAATGGTGGTCCCGTGGTGGTAAGGCTTAAATGCCCACCTGGATTAGCTACCACCGGTGGTGAAAAGACGAAAATAATGAAACTTGTCTTGGATTCAGCCCGCATATAACCAGTTGCATCTTGCGAATAGTTAGGGCAAGGACGGCTAGTGCAGTTCACCTTCTGCAAACAGTATTAGTCCATTTCGCTTTTAGACTCTGTTAAGTGAAACTCAACATCACTTCGAGTAGAGTCATCTGTCTCCGGGCAAAAAACTGGACAACAAGACAAGTTAGGAATATATGCAAAATAAAATATAAATAAATGCTACACACACAACCGTTAGGATAGTTATATCCTGTGTCGGGGTTCCGGAAACATACACAATGACAAGAACCAACATATCCAGACCGGAAAACTTGCCTGTATGGTCAATACAAACATCTGCTCTTAGCGGGAATTAAAGCAGATTCGCTGCCGTTGCGCCATAGTCACAAAATTTACATCGCGAGGTTACGTGTGAATGTAATAATTGTTAATTAATGTAATACACAGAAAAAAATACGCTATTATTACCTACATTAATTTAAAAAATCATATTCGTATGCGTGAGGAGTTCCTATGAAATTCGATACAAGATAACGGCAGCTTATAACTTGGCTTCCCATATTATAATATTATTACGGGCTGGGGTTTGCGGATTTGGAAATAAACAGCTGATGGCTCTAAATAAGACTTTATTCGGATCTTCTAGATCACACAACAGAACTTCACAAATCACAGGTCAATCGTAGTCCAGAAGAATAGCCGAGGTGACTGGTTTTCGCACTTAGTCATTTGTATCGCTTGTAGTTTCTTCGCTCGTTGCTCAGAACTGAAGGAATCAGTCGATCCGCCAGGCCGTTTATATAGTGTGGAACACGGGTTCGAGAAAGTTCCGTCCACGGAATGTTATACGGCGCATTTCGAGAACACATCTTTCTAGAACCTACTCGAACGAGGAAAATAGACAAAACAGTAGCAAGCGATTTTGAACCTTATTCCCTGGTGATAAGGTTCAACGTATCAATATTCAAGCAAATCACAGAGAGAACCTTCAGTAAAACTTAGGATGGTTTTAGACCATCGCTTTATACGAACGTATATCTAATACCCAGTGATTGCTTACTATCAGGCAGATCATATGTTTGCTTGCCAACCGTCGAAATATAAAAAAATAATATATCGTTAGATGTCATAATAAGCATCTCATGATTGATGAAACGTAGTTTATCTAGCTCGGGTTTTTAAAGCGCACTACATATAGTAGTAGTTTGTCTAGCTCGGGTTTTAAAGCGCACTACATATAGTAGTAGTTTATCTAGCTCGGGTTTTAAAGCGCACTACATATAGTAGTAGTTTATCTAGCTCGGGTTTTAAAGCGCACTACATATAGTAGTAGTTTATCTAGCTCGGGTTTTAAAGCGCACTACATATAGTAGTAGTTTATCTAGCTCGGGTTTTAAAGCGCACTACATATAGTAGTAGTTTATCTAGCTCGGGTTTTTAAAGCGCTCTATATATAGTATTAGTTTATCTAGCCCGGGTTTTTAAAGCGCACTATAGGTATATAGTAGTAGTTTATCTAGCTCGGGTTTTAATAACAACCAAATCGCACTAAAGTTTAGGCAGTTGAAGTTGATTACTTACTTTTTTTAAAACACACTTATGGTGACATTATAAATAAGAAACGTTGTTTTATAATAAGAGCGTTCAATTTTACGTTCATTGGGCTTAAAATCTATTAAAAAAAGAACTTATAATACAAATTTTATGATTTAGAAATAAATCTTTATACTCGTATATAAGTACTAAGAAAAGATTTTTCGAAATTCAACCCTTAAGGGTGTGCAAAAAAGGGTTACAAATTTGTATAAAAGTTCGACATTTTTTAAATTGGAAGCATGAAACTTTGGTTACTGACAAACAATTAATGACACACGTTTTAACATTTTCTAATGTTACCTTCCCTGAAGGGGTGAAATGGGGGTTCAAAGTTTATATTGAAATCGTTGTCAAAAGCCTCTCGTCTGTCAAAAGCTAGTCAAATAAATATTTCTCAGGTTATTAACTAAAGAAATATAATTTAAAATAATAATTATAGCCCTTAACTTAAAACTTTCGAATCTTTAAAATTAGACAGGATATCTGCAAAGGAGGAATTCCTAAACCATGTGAAACAGCCTCGGGGTGACAATTACGTAGGAATCCCCGCTTCCAGTGATTTAAAATAATTATAAGTAATTTTTATACATTCATATGTAGTTGAAACAGGGGTTTTAAGTTGATGGTTTACTTTTTTATGGTTCCTTACCCAAAGGGTGCAAACGGAACTGCATTACTCAGCCAGCATCTCACGAACCGTAATATGAAGAGAGTTGCAATTTTCAGAGGTTGTGTATTTTTATATTTAAATGTATAGGGGTCCCCGTATAATAAATACACTTGATATTTTTGATGTTTTTGCTGTATCATGAATTGTAATAGAAAAAAGTTGGAGTTCTCAAAGATCTTAAATTTCCAAATGAAAGGGGGCCCCATACAAGAAACTTGATATTTTTATTGTACGGTGGCACGGAACCCTTTATGTCCAAGAAAACACGCGTTTGGCCGGTTTTTTTACAACTAGCTTTTCGCTGCGGCTTTACATATGGGTTCAAATTTAAGAGATGAGGCGTATGCTTGTATGCCACCTTTATTCAAGTAACTTTTATCAGATAAAAATCACACTAGCCAACACACCATATACAAACACAACACGACAACAGTCACACAACATGTCGCCACGCGAGGTCCTTGTTTCCGAGACGACATAATTATGCCTACCCCGTGGTGGGGCCGGAGCGATCCGGAGCGTTCCCTTAAAGACCTTTCCCTGGGACCCAGGAACCTTGGGTGACGCTGTGGCCACCACAGTCAACAGTAATATATATAATAGAAACTTCGAAAAGCAAAGGCTCATTAACTATAACTTTTACAAATGTTCATAAATTGATAATAACTTCTAATAAAACAAAGTTAAAATCCTTTTAAATTAAATTTTAATATAATATAACTTAATTTAATACTGACATTTTTATTTTTAGTATTTTAATTAAGTAAGTTTTTATATTATTCGTGTCTGAGTATTATATTACGATCGTAAACTTTTACAGCTTGATTTATTATTTAGATACGCTTCTTTGCAATTATAATGTCGTCTGACCATGTATCATACGCATATTGCATTATAATATATCCTTGACTAGCGGCCTGCTCCGGCTTCGCACGGGTATAACATATATAGCATATATCATTCACTGAAAAAATTATTAAAATCGATCCAGTAGTTTTGTTTTATTCATTACTGTCCGTGGCCCGCACGCGTTAAATGTAATTATTTACGACATCACATTAGAAACCTCAAAAATAACAGTATTTCTCCACTATTTAATGGATGTTATTATATATATAAACCTTCCTCTTCAATCACTCTATCTACAAAAAAAAAAAACCGCATCAAAATCCGTTGCGTAGTTTTAAAGATTTAAGCATACATAGGGATATAGGGACAGACAAAGCGACTTTGTTTTATACTATGTAGTGATGATGTACTGAACACAATTGGCAGATATTAAGAAAACGAGGTGGGATTTAAGGGGCATTTTGACAGACGTTAGGGGAAGAGCAATGCTGTTCTGGTCCAAAGAAGGTGGTCCAGGTCCAGAAGTTTCTGGTCCTGCTTTGGGCTGTTCGAGTTAATATAATTCATATAAGAATAAATCTATAAAGTTTTTTTTATTTTAATTTTGAAATTGTTTTTGATTGTATACAATCAAAATTTTTTTGAAAAATCAATAGCTCAACGGTAGAAGGGTTCGATCCTGACCCCCTTCGGCTATTGTCGTATCCACTCCTAGCGAAAGCTTCGAGCTTATTTGGAGGGGCAATAGGAATATTAGTAATGCCTTGTAAAGCATTTAAATAAAACCCTCTAATAAGACCAAAATCTTGATACGGGTCTCGTACTATTAAGTATAAATAAAATATTAGTAGAAAATATTGTTTACAAGATACAATTCGTTACTGAAACAACTAATCCGCGAAATACACGTTTATAATGTATGGTTTTTGATAAACGCCGAACTGTTGATCTATTCCTTTACAATCTTGATATAATAGGTAATATCAATATAAAACGTTTAAGTCTAAGGGCCCTTAAAAAGGGTGATAATCGAGACAATCAAAGTTTTTACTTTAGGTAATAGTTCTGAGATAAAGCAAGTTTTATTTTCGTTAAATAATACTTCATTTGTTTCTAAAACATCGCGAACTTAAAGTAGGCTGTACTGTTTTGAACTTAGACTATTTGTTAAACGATCTAAGATTTTGTTGTAGGTATTTACTTTCCAGTAGAAAAAATCTTTTCCTATGAATTACACAGTTAGCTAAGATTTCATTTATTTTTCTTTTAATACATAATATTTATTAAATGTTACCTACTTGTTAAAGTTGAAAGCTCTACTTTCAAACTTAAAATAATAAATGCTAAAATATTTTTACTTATAATAACGTAGATTTACTTTCCAGTAAAAAAACTTCTATAATATACACAGATAGCTTGATACGATATTTTTTAATTTGATGATACTATCTACACTGACGTTTAATATTTAATTAAAAATACTTAATTTTTAATGCTCTACACGTAAACTTATAGTAAAAAATACTAAAATAATTTTCCTTCTAATTACGTAGGTACTTATTTTATAATATCATAGTTATAGGGTCTACATAAAGATAAATATATATATAATAAAAACCATAGAAATATACAATCATACATAATAATATTATGGTGTGTAGCGGGTGGTATTATTGCACCGGCTTGGCTAGCGGTTCCAATTTCCATTAGACCGCAGACGGACTCCGGTTGCCGCGGAGAGCGCACGCGCGACGCCATCTTGGAAGTCATCTGACATTTTTCGTGAAATAAAAAAAGTGCCAGATTAAACATAATTACTTATCTGTGACTAAGTGTTCGTTAATTTTGAATTGTGTTTTTTTTAAATTATCATTGACAGTTACTGTGTGGTGTTGTCGTGATCTAACGCGATTTGTGCGACTTTATATTTCGGATTTACTTTCTATAAGTAAGTATCTTTATTGTTAATGTTCATCACTAATTAATGGTGAAAGTTCTGTTTGTGCTTCACCGATTTGGTGATCCCATTGGCATACTTTACGAGCTCCACCAGTCAAACGAGTTGGAGGTCAATATTTAAACGTCTTCGCTGTTGCTTCGAGATGACTACTAAATATTTACTTAGAAAAGACCTTACGGCTGAAAGGTGCCGGTTCAAGATGAAAAAACTTATTATAAAAATCTATTGATATACGTAATATAACGACTCTACATATCGATTTAATAGTAATTTTAATGTTCGGTTATTTAATTTCTGAAAACAAAATATAAAGATATTTAGAATATAATATAGGTATAAAATGCTTATTATAATATAATAAAAAACCATAGTGTAAAATACTTTTAATATATACGATATTAACTTTTTATTACACTTAGGTCATTGGCATCAAGATGCCGCTTCTAAGTAAAATAATATAAAACGACGGTTAAGGATTTGAATTTTAAATATCTTAACAGCGGATATGCATGTTAACTTTATTTATAATATTAAATGCGAGCTAGAATATATATGTTTGGTTTTAAATACATAAAATGTATATAAACCGGTTAATATTCGGAAACGTGATCCGATTTTATAAACTGTTTTTCTCAATGCCTCATTGACACGGATATAGATTTTTAATTTTTTTAAATGTAAACGTTTTAATGTAAACTATTTTTAATTTTGGTTTAAGTATCCTTCATTATTTTTAATTAGATCAATTTGCAATACGATTACAAAACAAATACAATTTTTAACATCCTATTCTTAAATATTTTATTGTTATAGGAAATATTTAATTAAATTAGGTACCTAGGCATAAAATTTAATAATGGTTATGTAGATTATGTTCATCATTAAAGGAAATGAGTTTAAAATAATGCCTCATTAAATTTAGACATCTAAGAACCATTAGCACGATCCTTCAAGTTATGTGCGTTTTAAGATTTATCTTTGCATCCCGTCGGCAATCTTTTTCGTTAATTCATTCGTTCTTTTTTAAAATTTTAATTACAAAAACTTCTTTTAGATTAGGCATTTTATGTTGTTGCCTTAGCATTATTCACAAATGTAATGGATTTAAAAAAGTAATTTTAAAATCCGCTATGCTCGAGGATACCGATTTATCATTTCACAATATAAAACCATTTTATTTTTATTACAAAAACTTTAATAGATAACGACTTTTAGGCTATGATATAATCTTTTTAACTCTCATCCAGAACGAATAGTCCGTGATTTGTTTTTTTTTATTCGTTTCGTTAAGTTCTTATTATGCAGGTTGCTTTATCATCTTCGCCTTTACTATTTACGAATAGTAAATTAAAAATTAATTTGAAACTTCGCCTTTTTAATTTTCCTTCGTCATTTGGGATAATAAGTACAACGCCAAACATAGACGAGCTACGAAGATTTTACATAATTTTCAGATAATAATACAAATATAAAAAATATAGTTTCAATAATTTTAATGCGTAATATATATGATTAAAGCATTCTTATATTATAAATCATATTATACGAATTTTCCTTTAACTTTAAGCTAAAAAGTTCAATTTTGATCGTCTGACATTCCAATAACTGCACACATTTTTCAACTATATCTTGTGTACAATAAAAGCGATATTTCCTTACCACCACATTGTAAGAAGTGTCCACCATAATAAATAACTGTCATTCACCCTGTCTGTTCGTTCGTAAAGAACTTTCTACGTCTTTGAAGCGTACACTTGTAATAATCGTTCTTTCATGCAGACTGTACTGTAATAGATAGATTCTATGTCGTAAAAGCCTAAAGTCAATGTACGTTAAGATATTTCTTAGTACTTCTTTTAGTGGTGGTAGGCCTTTTATTGCAAGAAGCCGGCTAAGTAGTAAGAGTCAGTTATTCTATCTAAAGCAGTATACAATGTTTCGGTTTGAAGGACACAAAGTAAAATTACTGGGAAAAAAAGATTTAAGAACCGATATCTCGAGGTTGGCAACGCGTAAATGACACCTACAAATGGTGAACATCAGGTGATATCCTAACTTCTTCGAGAACTTGGTAACAGCATTGTTACATGCTTAAACACTGCCCACTCAACCTCCATTGGGATAATAATTCTGTGTCGGGGGTGTGGAAACACAAAAACAAGCACACCAAGACCAACACATACATGTATGACCAATACAAACATCTTCACCTCTTCATAAATTATTACATAGTGTAGGTGTGACGTCAGATATGGTGAAATTATCATACTGTACTATAGCATGCTCATATTATTTTTCTTAGATATTCTAACGCAATTTTGTAGACGACAGTACCATAGGTAGCATTAAAGCTATCGTTTCTTGTACTACGACAGAGGAAAACAAGCTCAGGACTTTTCTCATGTTGCTGATGTTGCTCTTAGAATATGGACGCTTGTATGTCTTGTAACACAAAAGGTCTCTTGAAGAACAAAACAGTTATTATTTTAAATCCTTTAAAAGTATTACGTGTACAATTGTACGTATGTGTGACTAATTATAACATTACGTAAGACAAGAATAAAGATATAAATGTTTGAAATTTTGCCGAAACAAGTTTACAAAATATTCTACTGATTGTTTATTGTTTACTATCAACTCATCCTCGTTTCGGTATCATATATATAATAAAATACTCCAAACATCCTGCTGAGGAGATAATACCCATGTTAAGTTTAGCTAAATATGAGTTGTATTAGCATTTATAAAAAAAACAACCAGGGAAAATATATGTTGTTTGATGTTTCTTTTAATTTCAACGTATTTAAAATTTAATTAATTTTGATAACATTTACAAACAATTCCTGTCATATACACACAATAATGTGTGTGATGAGTGAAGTGCCAGTGGCCTTATCTTCCCTCTGTTCCCTTCGTTTTTTCCTTATTAGTTCTTCCCTCCTATTCCTTGAGCTAGCAAGTCGCCGCATCTGTGTTACTTAGAGTATCGCAAGCGTTCACAGGTTGCTTTGACTACTTATTTGCTAACTTTTCTTTATGTATAGATTTTTTTTTGTTTTAAAGAATATTGGCAATGCAATTCCCATTGTCCCTCCAAGCGAAGCTTGCGCTAGGAGTGGGCACACCAGTAGCCCAAGGGGTCAGGATCGAACCCTCGACTCTCGCGTTAACGGAGCGAAGTCGGCCCTTCTACCGTTGAGCTATTGAGGCTTCAAAATTCTAGGAAATATTACTATAATTTTAGAAGAAAAAAACTAACGTCTAAACATTACTTAAAATTAGTTACAAATATTATAGTCATAAGTGAAAGTAATATTCATATAAAGGATGTAGGGCAAAATTTCAATCAAATTAATGTTGATGATTGATGATGGTGGTTTTCGTGTACTTAATAATATTAAATTTTTTTGTTAAGTCATGTACCTAATATCTATACACTAAAATAACACTTTCTTGAAGCAAGGCTAGTTGAGTAAATTGCGTTGGGAAAGTGATTGTGGTTGCCTAAACAATGTTGAACTTATAGATTCTGATGAAATAGTGTTATATTAGTAAAGAATATAATATTTGTTTGATTGCGTGTACACTTTAGGATATTTAAAAAAAGTTTATATGTGATGTTTATGTGCGTCATTTAATCATTATGGAATCATCATCGTCATTTAATCATTATCAGTATTTGGGTTCCTTGTCAAAATGTATTATAACAAAAGTAAGGTTCTTGTTCTTATCGAGTGGTTAGTGGCCAACCTAGTGTCAGAGTTGTTCAGGTCGCCCGTATACGAGTATGCCTCTCTGACTTGACTTTTCGACTATTATCAAATTGATAACAACTGGGACCGACTTTTTTACGTGCCCTCCGAAGCACGGAAACGCTCAGCTGAAATACCACTATGCGATCACCCATCTAGCGACTGACCGCCCTACCAATCAAGAAATCATTTACCAATCAGGAGCACACCCGGCTATGAGCGTCTCGAAAAGTAAGGTAAGACATAAAAAAGGGTTACTGATTTGGTAAATATTTTATTATGAAGACTTCAATTCTCTATTTGTAGAATGTTTTGGAGGAGGAGGAATATTAAATATACACCTCCTTCTGTCTATTAAAACAAATTATGACTTTTTTTGCATTAAAGAAATAAGGCCTTAACAGCTATTTATCAAAAACTTACAAAAATTTCTTTTTTATGTCAATAAATATGTTCAGGAAATAAAACGCAGTGTAAAAACTGTATTTTAAGATATGAAATATTTTTGGTTTCAGAGGGAGATGTGTTCCATCTCATGTTATACTAAAGTATTTTGGGACTTTTGATATATTTTGAAAAAGTTTAGTTATAAAAAAACAATTGAAGCTTTAAAGACATGAATGTATATTATTATATAGACTTTAGTATTATGCAGATGTTTATGAACGTAACAAGATTTTTTATCAGAATGAGAACAGGTTGAGATAACGTTTGTGTTGATAAGTGTGCACTACAGATAAGAGTTTAGTGAAACTGCAGTGATAGGTGTGTTTGTCTATGACAGTAATGCGGTAATATGAAGGTTACACGAGAAAGTTTATTTACATACAACATTACAACATATTAATAATTCTTAAACTTAACTATATAATAAAAATCATTATAATTGTACAAATCATGTCATCTCCTATCACCTGTGGAGGCAATAAGACAAGTTGTAAGATTTTTAAAAACTGATGCTCCATGGCCCAATGGTGTCTGTTGCGAACGGTACAAATATGTAATTTGGATTAAGCATTTACTGAATTAATTCATGGCTCCCACTGGTAACACCGTCTTCCTGACATGAGACGGGGCCAATGTACCAACGCATGTGAAAAATGTGGCAAAAACGGTCCTTCCTTTTTCAGGGAACCATCGCCAAATCATAAGGTCTCTTAACGTCATCTAGATTAATTCCACATGGCTCAATAAGAGCAAGAACTTCAATGGTGGCAAGAGTTATTTTGATAGTGTAAAAAACATCGTGAAAGTTGTTTTCTAAATGTTTATAAACCAATCATCGCATCCGTTACTGGATGTAGGCCTTTCCTCTGATGATATTGTATCACGTAACGTATTTTGTTGAATAGTTTATGCTAAATTTCTTCAATTGAATTAGAATCCCAATTCGGTTTAATTTATTATGTATGTCTTCGATTGTGCACCGATCGTAATGATTCTTACTGTCTGTTCTTCGAAGGTTCCATTTATATTTTATAAGGATTAAATCAAGGATTTTGAAGAAAATAGAACTCCTTGTAGCTTATACATGTAAATTTATTTGGGTACCTATAACTTCATCTTGTGTGTTTAGTAACCAACCTACTTTCATAGTTATTTAAGACTCTACTATACCTATCCTTTAATTAGGTCTTTTATTGTAAGAGTCCGGTTAGGTACCACAGCTGTATTGATTATTCTACCGTAAAACAGTATATTGTGCTCTTTTTGAACATCACTCTAGCGAATGAAATTACTAGGTAATGGAGATTTAAGAACCAATATCTCGATGTAGGCAACGCATGGGTGACACCTACACATGTATGGTGTTCAAAGCTCTCATAAACTATGACAACCATCATGTGGGTGGATGCTTGGGTGACAACTTAGTCACATAAACGACAATCCTTTAAACCGTAGAAAATATCAGTTGATGTACAGGGACCACTGAATTCTGGCGCACTTTGCTATGAGTGCCTCACGTTGGTAAAATAGTCTAATTACATTAATCAAATGTACAGTCGCATCTATGAAGTCACAGACGTCTCATTTTTTGTCCGTCGCATTTGACTACCGTGGGAGTAAGACATTGAGGTCGAATCCGTTCATTCGTTCGATCATACATTTAAATACCTCGTTTGTAATCACTCCGAAAGGAACATCGGATTGTTTTTTTTTTAATTCCATTGTTTTGCATTCAATGGCCTATGAATAGTTTCTTACGAGTGATTGTTTGTGACCGTTTTGTGTTTTGATATATTTTCCCCGAACTCGAATGTGTTTATTGTTTGAAAAACAATAGGAATAAATATAATTTGATTTATTGGAAATGATGAAGGGCTTATAAATATGACAGTAGAGATGGTTGCTTAAGTCCACAGTTCTAATTCTCGAAAATGTATAGACATTACACATATATGGATCATTACCCACCGATGTGCTTGCGTAGTTGATAAAATTTAATTTTTGTTAAAATATGGTCTCGTACCGTCGGAAATAGGTTTATAATTGCCAAAGTTCTGCGGTTTTGTCGGTTAAAAAATTAAATTTGAAGATAATCTACATCAAAGGAATCGGATATAGACATCGGGACAGCTCAAAGTATAAAAAGCTATTTAGCTGTGATTACTGCGGGCCTACCATAAACTCTTATTGCGATTGAAATGACGACCTATATAAAATCTACCATGGTAGCCCCCTGTAAATGATTTCTATTACTAAGGCACTGGTGGTTATGGCACGGTCAAATTGATAGAAAATAAAGTTCAGATGTTTTCATGTCTTTCTCAGAGATACCATTTCTCTAAATAGCGTTGTTGCTAATCTTGTAACTGTAAATGAGATGAAAATTACTAATGCTGAAAGTAGCCCCGTTATGAAGACTGTGTGTCTTGTTATTAGCGTGTAGTACATGATATATTTATGATTATTTTCATGAATATATCGTGTAAAAAAATTGCAATTATACCATAAAAAATTGACCATTGCCATTTCTAAGTTTATTTAGAACTAGCTGCGGCCGCAGCTCCGCTCGCGTGTTGTACTGATTTTTCTTACTTACGTACGAAACCCTACTTCTTTTTATAAAATAAAAGTCGCCTAAGTTACATCAGATAGCCAGTGAAAGTCCCGCTAAAATGCCAGTCGTTTCAGAGACTAGTCGGAACAAAAGACAAACAGACAGATAAAAGATTTAAAAATTATTTTTTTATATCAATACCATATATTTCACCGGCGTCGGGATGTGACGACCCCATCGGCCGCTGTTGGGATAACCTCTGTCACAGCAGAGATTATTCCAACAGTGCAATCAGTGATACTGGTGGTAGGTCTTTTGTTGCAAGAGGCCGGCTAGGTAGGTAACACCGCAGTGTCAAATATTCTGCCGCCAAATAGTAGTGCTTAGGCATTACTGTGTTCCGGTTTGAAGGGCACTGTACGCTAGTGAAATTACTGGGCAGAGGAGATTTAATAACTAATATCTCGACGTTGGCAACGCGTGAGTCACACCTACTAATGGTACTACAAACGCTCATAGGCTACGGCTACCACTTACCATCAGGTGGGCCGTATGCTTGTATGCCAACTTGTAACATAAAATATATATATATATACTTTTATATTCATTTAGGGAATAGCTGTTAATTTGGATCTAAGATGTATAGTTTAAAATCCAAAATGAGTGCTTGTTAACATTATTTTGTGTTTCCACAGAACAGCTAAAAATACTCTTTCTATATGTATATTAGACGGCGTACTCACACATATGTAAATGCTCAGTCCGAGGAGTTACGGAAATTCCTATTAGTAATGCTTTGTAATAATTGCGATTAAAAAATTCAATACAATCGCCCCACTTAATTTGAATTATTGATTTTATAACTTCCATCACCGTATAAGTAAAGCATTAGAAAGAAATACATCCGTATTCAATTCCAATTTTCTCATTTAAAACAAGTTTCTTGATTTAAGAACTCCGAACTAGATTTTTAGTAACATCCTATCCTAATTTCAGTTGGCCTGGTTACATCTTACGGTTAGATAGAAACGTACAAAATGTTTTATGATTGCTTTTATATTACATCATTTTAACGATAAATCAAAGTTATATTTGTCTAGACAGCGCAGAGACACTGAATGCATTATTATACACGATTCGCATAGCGTTGCAAGCATTGCGTATAATGGAATCACAGGCTTGACGAATAAAGGATGTTCAGGACTTTTTGAAAAGGCTTTTAAAATACATTTTTAAGTGAAAAAGTTGGAAAGAAAGCATACGACCCATCTGATGGTAAACGGTTGTGATAGCCTATGAGCGCTTGCAACACTATTAGTAGGTGCCACTGATGCGTTGCCAACCTCGAGATAACCAATATCTCTTTTGCCCAGTAATTTCACTGGCTCCAGTGTCATTCAAACCGAAACAGAGTATACTTTACCCTCCGTCTAAAAAAAAAAAAACTTGCGGTAGAATATCTGACACTGAGGTGGTACCTACCTAGCCTGCCTCTGGCAATCAAAGGCTAACAAATAATAAAAGGCTTATTGTAGCGATAAGCCACATAATATTTTAACTGGCTCATTGCACTTGTGAGTTCGTATTTTTCACGTTACAGCCCAATTTATAATCGCGTGTCGTGCGCCGGCCTCGGCTTTTTGCTTTAGAAATCGAATATACGCAATACAGGCTATTTCCTTTATATTGATTGAAAACTAGTTCGTGATCCACTTTGCGGTTTTAAAAATCTCGTTTAATTTTTTTAAATCACAATTTAGTGCTGTCAACTTGGGAGACTATATAGCTATTTTTAATGATTAATAATAAGTAATCATATATCAATAAATAACTTGGCAATTGCATTGCCACACATTGTATATAATAGAACAACGCATTCTTCTTAAAATACTTTAATGTCTAAAGTTTCAGTCATGGCTTTACAGTGTTTTGTAGTCGAAGATCTGCATTGCGTGACTTTTTTCACATTTTATGTTTTTGATGGGATTTAATTTGCCATTAAGCCGTGACGCAATTAACTATTATTATAACTGAATCTACACTAAAATCTGACTAAAGGAGATGATAAGGGAAAAGGGAAGAGAACAGAGAAGGTGGGAGATTGGGCTTTCGGCGCAACTCACGCACTCATCGTACGAAACGTAACAGTATCTATTGATATTGTAACTTTACGCCGATTTTCTGTGAGAAAGTAGAACTTCTCTGGTCCAGCATGCTATTTGTACTGGGAGGAGCAATTGTAATTTAGGAAGATTTAAATAACTCTACAATACTTATTAAACACGCACAAGTTTTAAAGAAAAAAGTCTAATTACAACATTACATGCGTCGATAAGACATGTTTATAACGGATTTTTGACGGGTTGACTTCCTGCTAACCCAGACCTAATCTCTTTAAAATTACACGTAATTATAATTATTCAAGTAGAAAAAAATTCAAGACCGGCTTTGGTGCCGTTTTTTATGGTCTTCTCATCGCCAGCTATAGTTTCATCCTACCATAAGACAAATCTTATTTTAGCGTTTTTTTATCGTCAAGGAAATCATGTTTCCCGTAAGGCTGGTTTCAAATACCAAGTCTACGGACTGAGATTGGTATCAATCAAACGGTAGATCGCATTTTTGGGTTTGATATTAGAACCTACACTTAAGTGGACCATTGGAATACATTTTCGTAATTTTAGATCACAAATGCAATCTCAAACAGTAAAAATAGATTGAGAATGCTTATTGAAATTTGCCGTTAATCATCGTGTATTCAAAAAGTCCACAGCCAAAACTTCTTGGATTAGCTTGCCTTTAAATGAATGACCGTAGTGTAGCGGCCATCTTTGAAACACATGCTATAGGTACGTGTCGTCAACTTTATAAGGATTTGCTGTGGGCTTAAGTCTAAAGGATATGAAACATAGAAGATTTCTTGTTGTAAAGCTTTGATTTGTACATCATTATGTTAGTATATCTTAAAGAAACACAAAACTATAGGAATAGTGTTATTTGGCTGTCTTCTATTTTATTGGTGGTGTATTGCCCACTAAATATTTCTTGATGGTGATATAACTACAGGTAAATCTTGGCGATCTTCCAATGATTGTAGAAAATATGGTAATAATATTAACATTTTCAAGACATTATTCACAGCTACAGCTGTTTATTAAATTTTCCCTATAATTCATTCATTCATTCATTCAATAATTGTTTACTAAAGACTGGTAAAGAAAGACTGGTGGTGACTTGTTTGTCGTAATTATTATGGGATATGGCG
Source organism: Hestina assimilis (assembly GCA_023373885.1). Classification (NCBI taxonomy): domain Eukaryota; kingdom Metazoa; phylum Arthropoda; class Insecta; order Lepidoptera; family Nymphalidae; genus Hestina; species Hestina assimilis. Next base: position 2,424,263 of record CM041751.1, read on the forward strand.
GAACTGGTTGATTTAATAGTCCAGTATTTATCTCAGTGCGTAATTTAGTGTCGCATGGTCAATTACAGCTCACAGTTTAGCTTAGACTCTAGGACACTGACGTGAATATTCATATTGTCATCTTTAATTGATAAATGTCAGAAGATTATGGCTTTCTTCAATATGTTTCTTGGTCTATAGTATTTATTATTCTGCATCTTGAGACTAGATTCCAAAATGGATTGTTAGGTATTTTAATTTGTAATGTTCACGTCGCAATTAATTATTTCAGTAGTATTAGAACCTTGTTGTTTTTGTTTGAAATGGTTTTTGGTTGTATGAATACATAAAGTATAATGCAAGTTCCCTTTATTGGAAAATGAATAAGTGAAAATATCCACAAGTAAAGGCGGTTTCAGACGTGCATATACGTTTCGATCGTTTTTGAAGCGCCTGTAAACCCTCTTTTTGCCGCGAATCAGCATTGCGAAACTGGTATCAGATGCGCTTAAAAGTTCGTATACGCGCTTAATATTTTTAAACCATAGTTTAAGACTAGCGTTTTTTTACGACCCGATATGGTCGATTCATCAACGTTTTTTCATCAACGCTCGTAAGCGTGGCGTGAGGTGCGCATCTATAAGACGGTCTAAAATATGCTGGTTCCACCTTTTTGAGCGCACGCGCCTATATAAGTCGGTTCTTCGAAGCGCAAAATCCAGCGTGTGCCGAAACGACCGTATAGAAACCAGAAAAAAACGCTGATCTGAAACCTACCTTACTGTAGGAAGTATAACGCGTCACACCTGGTTCGACATGTGTCTACTGACTAGGGCCAATGGGCTCGACATAGAGTGAAAGGACTGGTGGAACTAATATTGATTTCTGTTGTTTTGTTATGTCGCTAATGGAGGTGCCATTAAGCACCGACTCTCCCATTAGGAAGAGATGTTTCTACTATATGATTAACGCCAGTAACAAGTTGGAAAGTAGATAGATTTATTATTAATCGATTATTTCCTTCCTATGTTAAATATTGTAAATTAATAATCAAATGTTTTTTAGTATATAGGGATAGGATTAAATGATGTTTAGCAGTAGACATTAAAACCAAAGTCATTGGCTTGAATTGTGTTATTGTTGATAAAAGATTAAAGGGTTAAGCTGCTTTAAGCGCGATCAGATCAGACGGGTGACCACATATGGTTATTTCAATGAAACGTGCTTTGGAGGGTACATAATATCTGTCCAATATTATGAATTTGATAATAGATCAGAAGCTTATAGGGACCAGTACCCTCACCACCTCTGATAATAAGTTGGTACACTTATAATTATAAAAAAAAATATCAGTCTAGTTGGTGGCGAGTTGACACAGAATATACCCGGGACCTGTGGCGCTTAAGTTCGCTACGGTTGGGCTACAACGTCGTCAATTAAATAGTGGTTTAATTAATCAGTTACCTGTGGCGCTTAAGTTCGCTACGGTTGGGCTACAACGTCGTCAATTAAATAGTGGTTTAATTAATCAAGTCAGTATGTAGGTAACAGTCGATAATGATTTATAATTTCAGTATTAGACTATAAATCGCGTTTTTTAAAATTATCTATATAACTAGTTAAGTGGGTCTTTCATGTAACACTTTTTTGTTAATCCACGAAATTCTGATTAATTGGATAACATCGATATAACTAGATATCGTAAAGCAATTCGCGTGCATGCAGTAATTAAAGTGGTTAATTTTAAGAGGATTTACATGTAGGAAGCTCTGCAATTGTTCCAATAACTAGTATTAGTTTTCAGAATTTAATAGAAAAATACAAATTGTATTTTGATTGCATCACAAATTAAAAAACATAAGTGTTACTAAAATTAAAATATTCAAATAGTTTTTTCGTATTAAAAATTAAAAGTTCAATGCGTTATTGCAACAAAGTATAACACAATCTGTTTACTCGAAAAATAAATAATTACAGAGGAGACTAAAGGGTTCCGCATCTTGATCGCGATGCGACTTTAAATATTAACGATTCACCGACTGCAAAAAGAAGTTGGTAATTTTATAGGAATTATTAAAAATAATGAAATAACAAAGTTATGGTAAAATCTTCCACATAAAATTGTATCTTCGATTTATTTTATCTGATTCAAATAATTTTCGTGGAATGTTCTTTGATGTTCCACTACCTCTAACTTTATCAAAATTTTAAATAGTTCTGAATTAAGACACATTTTTTATGACTTTAGGAGCTAATATCCCGAAAACGACAGCCTTAAACAAAGATCATTATTATTTTAAAAGATCTATTCATAGATAGGCACCTCACATGTTGCATTATGCGGATTTTTTTCTACCCTCGTTACATATATGGTACCCTGACATTAATTTCGATATATTTTATTATTTCACTACGAAATAATAGTGAAGTGGTTCAGAGAATACTTACTAATTTTCGTATAGATAGAGCCAATAGTCTCAAAGTAAAATGGCTGTGACATCCGCACGGATAGACGACAAGACGAAATTATAAGAGTACCGATTTTGCTATTCAGTTACGAAACCCTAAAAAATACTAAATAGACTATAACTAAGTGATTTCCACATTTATTAAAGTCGTCTTCAACATTGTAAAGAAACTATGAAGCTATGAGTATCGAGCTGGTGTTATGTAATTAAAGCAATTGTTTTAAAAATAATGAGATATAAATTGTTATGTAAAAGTATTATTCTATTACTGTCATAATATGCTATTTATTTTCTTTATTTAAATAGGTTTTTACATATTATTACAGTCGATTGCGTTATTATATCTGTGTCATAGTTAGGAAATCTAAAATAAAAAATACGCAATGACACGTGGCACAGTGATAGCGAATCTGCTTTAAGCATAATTTTTTTAATGATACAAGTTGGCAAGAAAGTATAAGGCCCACTTGATGGTAAGCGGTTGCCGTAGCCTATGAGCGCTTGCAGCACCATTAGTAGGTGCCACTCACGCGTTGCCAACCTCGAGATATTAGTTCTAGTAATTTCACTGGCCTATAGTGCCCTTTAAACTGAAACACAGCAATGCCAAAGACACTACTATTTTGCGATAGAATATTTCACACTAGGGTGGTACCTACCTAGCTGACCTCTTGCAACAAAAGACCTACCACCACTGATTGCACTGGTGGAATAATCTCTGCTGTGACAGAGATTATCCCAACAGCAGGCGATGGAGTCGTCACTTCCCGACGCGTATAAAGCATCAATAAAAATCTATTTAGGGTCTGGACGTTTGTCTTCGTGGGTCTCGCCACCGTGCTTCGACAAGCATCTTAAGATGTCGGTCACTGTTGTTATCATAGTATCTGATAATAATCGTTAACTCGTGATAGCCCTGGGTTAGATATATGTTTGCTTTGGGGCTGCGGACGTCAGACGGCAAGATGTTCTGTGTGAAAACTCTGTAACCCATAAAATCCGGATAAGAATAATAATCAGATCCTGGGTAAACCAGGAATAATGCTGGAAAGAAGGCTGTGTTTGATGTTGAAATGTATTTTGTAATTGCTGTGTAATTTATATATTGTTTTGATTAACAACTTGAAACAATATCTAAGAATGTAAGCAAAGACGCACCAAGGTCGTTATAATTTAGCAAGAATCAACTATTTTAGTAAAACGTTCATACATAGTAAATAAGCGGCACGTATCTTATGACGCAGCAAATTTATTAAATATCTTATAATAAACATTTTCAGAGAACTTCCGCGTTTTTTGAATTCTCTATAATTCAATTGTTCTCAAAACGCTTAGTCAACAAAAAGCCATTTTATACGTCGTACGAGACAAGAACTTCATTGCGTTTTCTATAGATACTACATATTTATTGACGACGTTGTGGGGCAGCGGTGGCGATCCTGCCTACAGGTCGCGGGTTCGATTCTCGCTCGGAGCAGATGTTTGTATTGAGAATGCAGGCATGTGTTCCGGTCTGGGTGTGTTTGTCCTTGTCTTTGTGTGTGTTTTCGGACCCCGACATAGGATATAACTATAGTAATGGAGGCCGTTGAGTGTGTTGCGTTACAAATTCAAAGAAACGACATTAAAAATAAATAAATAAACGCTGCACACTCAACGGCCCCCATTAGGATAGTATTATCCTGTGTCGGGGTCCGGAAACATTCACAATGACAAAGACAAATACACCCAGACCGGAAAATATGCTTGCATGGTCAATACAAACATATTATGCTCCGAGCGGGAATCGAATCCGCGACCTGTGGCGTTTAAGGCAGGTTCGCTACCGCTGTGCCACAATGTCGTCAAACGTTGTGGCGCAGCGGTAGCGAACCTGCGACATTATATCCTTTCGCCTTAGAATATAGACAAAACGATGTTCTTTTTAGAGTTTCTTTTTTTGAAATTACGGGGCAGAGGAGTGAGTGAGTTAGCAACGCGTGAGTGGCACCTACTAATGGTGCTGCAAGCGCTCATAGGCTACGGAAACCACTTACCATCAGTTGGGCCGTATGTTTGCTTGCCAACTTGTAACATAAAAAAAATGGTTCCAACGGAACTCTATTACTAATTCTACGCTGCCGGTCCGGCCGCCAGTCAGCAGGCTGTATTTCACGAACAGCATAGGTAGGAGACTAAAAATTTTCAAAGAATGTGTAGTGCCGTTGGCGCTACAAAAATACATACTAATGAAGTGAAATTTAAAAATAAAACAGTCCTAATGCAAGAAACTTGATAATTTTGGAAGTTTTTGCTGTATACAAGTTGTGGTAGATTTAATTGTAATTTCACACATTGTGTGTTAAATTTATGATAGTTTTAATTACACATAATAAAAACAAATTTATTTTCTAAATTAAAGGGTGTATCCATACAAGATACTTGTTTATAAGCATCACTAGGGTTTATTACGAGTAAAAGAGAGTAGATTTCTTAACATGTGACGCTCTCGGCAAATAATCAGGTTTTTTTTTTTTTTTTTATGTTAGAAGTTGACAAACAAGCATACGGCCCACCTGATGGTAAGTGGCTGCCGCAGCCTATGAGCGCTTGCAGCACCATTAGTAGGTGCCACTCACGCGTTGCCAACCTCGAGATATTAGTTCTTAAATCTCGTTCGCCCAGTAATTTCACTAGCGTACAATGCCCTTCAAACCGGAACACAGTAGTGCCTAAACACTACTATTTGGCGGCAGAATATTGGACACTGCGGTGGTACCTACCTAGCCGGCCTCTTGCAACAAAGACCTACCACCAGTGTGACTGATTGCACTGGTGGAATAATCTCTGTTGTGACAGAGGTTATCCCAACAGCGGGCGATGGGGTCGTCACATCCCGACGCCTTTAATTAACTCGGTAATTTTTACTCTCCGAATATTTGATATAAAAACTTTAAAAAGCATTTCTGTCTTTCTCTAAAAATTCACATTGACAATACAAATAGTAATTCCTCTAGTTTCTATAATTTAGTTTGAATCATGTTCAATTTCAAGGCTCAATGAAGTTATATATATAAATAAGGTAATATAAAAAATAATGTATAATTTAAAAATAATAATTGAAAAACATTTGTGACTTTTATTTAAAAGGAATAAAAGAGTAAAAGATGTAACGACAAAATGCAATTATATTTTTATCGTTGGTTTTTAATCTATAAACTTTTTCATTACCTATCCCTATGTAATCTGTAGTGGCTAGTTGGGGATGACAATAGCAACTTTTTGCCTTGTCGATTTATATCAGTTCCACGTAAGAGCAATGAACTCTGAACGCGGTTTGTTTCATAACCTGATTACTTGGCCGGTTGGTGCGAACCGAATCATATGCGCGGACAAGTTTCTGATTTATAAATGCACTAGCCTCTACCTGCGGCTTCGCTTGTGTTAAACTTATTAATTTTTTTAAAATATGTATAAAGAATATTAGCAATGCCTTTTTCAAGGTATCACTAACATTCCTGTTGCCCCTCCAAATAAGGTTGAAGCTTGCACTAAGAGTGGGTACGACAATAGTCCAAGGGGGTCAGGATCGAATTCGCTACTCTCGCGTTAATGGAGCGGAGTCGGCCCTTCAACCATTGAGCTATTGAGGCTTTAAAACTTTATTCCCTATGTATAATCCAAAATGTTTTGGCTTAAATTATAGATTAGCGTAGGTACTTTTACGCCTTTTTGTTTCAACCCTGCTCTTTTGTGGTGTTATCTTCGTCTTTGTTTTGGGTCTCTCACCTCTTCGGACAGCCCGTGAACGCACTATTATTATTATTATATTTTTTTTTTTTTTTCCTCCAACTTGACCCATTTCTCTAACTGTAACAGTTCCTCACGACAAAAGGTTGTCTGTAAGAGATTGCTTGTAGCAATAAGACCGCCTTTGCACACCAGAAACTAGCCTAAGTTCGTTTGTTTACATTACTTTGTTTTTTATTATGTGCAATAAAGCTTTTTATTTATCTATCTATCTATCTATGATTTCTCCTAGATGTGTCTTCGTGTCCGCTCGCGTTATGTAGTATTTCGATGATCCCACGGGAACTTAACATTTGTCCTGTATCAAAAGTATCCTATATGTTAATCCAGATAATAAGTTATTTATGTAGGAGACTTCATCCAAATCTATTTAATAGTTTTTGTTTTTGAGTGAAAGACTAACAAACATCCATCCATCCATCCAAACTTTCACATTTATATTATTAGTAAGATTTATTAAGGCTGTGTTGACTGCCATTTGCATTTAGTAAATATTAAAACTAATATCCTGACATACTGTGTTATATATAAATAAAAACAAAATACTTTTATTCAAAAATTTAATATGTTTGTTTCTATATATACAAGTATATGGAATCGACCGAACGCTTTTGAAGGGCCTTTTACGGATCGTGAAATTACTTTCATAAAGTTGATCCAATCTTAAAGGCCCACTTTCATATTCTATTTTTATAAGTGCAACAATAGTTAAATAATTCAATAAGAAATACTTTAATAACCAGTTAATAAATTGTCAAATTTGTATAGGGTTTTGGTTGGCAGTGGATGAAAATAATAATAGAAGATCTTACGAGGATGGATTAATTTTTGTTCCTCTTTTACGCAAAAACTAGAGGACAGATTTGCATGAAATTTGGTACATACATAGTTTATTACCTGAATTATAAAAATACACGAACGGAGCCGGGGAGTACTAATAACTATTAAATGAAAAGTAAATCACTAAGATCACTTCATTAGGTACTTAAATAAAGCCTTATTCTTTAACAAAATTAATTCTCAAAAGTAAAAGCACTTAAAAATTTAAATTTTAATGAATAAATAACGAAGTTGATCGTTTCTTTATGACTTTCACATACTGGTAGTAATCCATTAAGTTTTTACGTTTGCATGTTTGAATAGAAACCAAAACATGCAAAAGCATCGAGAACTTTCATTTGCCCAGTCCTTTTATCTCGTAAATCACTGGCGAGGTTACTTAGTTAATGAACTATCCCACGATTACAATTTGCTTTTTAACATTATTCGTTTTGTGAACGGTACAGGCCCATGGACGTAGCGAGACAGGAGCAAGGGCCAAGGGCCAAGGGCTGCCTCTCTAAGACCTTACCTTCTTCATCCTAGCATTATTCCCGGTATTTTTTATGTACCCAGGGTCTGCTTATTACTCTTATCCGGATTTGACAGGTTACTAGTTTTACACAGAGCGATTGCCATCTGACCTCCGCAACCCTAAGGGCGAACCAGTAACTCATTGGATTAGAGCAATTTACTTATCGAGAGTTAACGATTATTATCAGATAATAACCGGGACCGACAGCTTAACGTGCTTTCCGAGGCACGGTGGGGAGACCCACACGGACAAACGCCCAGACCGAGACAGAAATTTTAACAAACATCTGCCCGAGCGGGAATCGAACCCGCAACCGTCGAGACTAAAGGCAGACTTGCTACCCACAACGCCACAACGGTGTCTCTCTTAGACCTTACCAAATACTGAGAAATATACGAACCTAATTCAATTTAAACTATTTAACTAATAAATATTGGAGGAAATAGTCATTTTGCCTCTCCCTCTGAACGCGTAATTAAGATTTTGCCCTACCCTAGGTAAGTACCATACCACTGTACATAAAAAATATCAAGTTTCCTGTATTTGGATTTTGAAATTAAATTTGTTTTTAATATTTATTATTATAGCAGCCATACAAAAACACAATCTATTATGCGTCATCCAGCACAAATGGCCCGGCTCGCCGAGGAATTACTACCCTCTCACACAAAATAGGCGTAACGTATTACTATAGTAGGTACTGCTGCGTTTCGTGCGATGAGAGAGTGACAGAGGCCCCAACTCCCACACACTCTGTTCCTTCCTTTTTTCACTTCTCATACCTTTCCTCCTATCCCTTGTTTTGGCAACGAGCATGAAATACGGCGAGCACTGCAAGCGTTCATAGGTTGCGCTGACTCCTTGCCATCTCCGTTTGCCAAACGTCATGATATTAAAATAAAACAATTATTTACCTAAAAATGATACATATTTATCACATTATAATAGCATTTTTTTGTATATCTGGTCATAGTTTTACGATTTGTTTATCAAAAGTTTCTTTTTGTTTTCGTCACATGTAAATAATCCTTAAATTATATTTTACAAAAGGTTAAATTAAACTGATAGTATCTACTTCACTAAAACAAACTTGATTTACTTTACTGGAAGAATTGTTTGAAACAAACCATAAAAAGTCTGCAGTTATTTAGTAAGCAAGTACTAAGATTACAAACGCGAGTATTTTATTTCATTCGTTTTTTTAATAGAAAAAGTGAATGAAAGTTAAGTATATTTTGAACTATTGGATCTTATTTTCGACGTAACAGAATTTATAGCTTCATAAAATCTTTCACTTAAACTTCTATTTTATTAAAATGTTTCCCCTCACGCCATATTTACGACTATATTACAATTAGTGATGTAACAGAGATAAAGGCAATTAGATACGAACAAAATATCGATATCGCATGCACATGTCTAGTGAAAGTGAACACGTATATTATAAATAATAGATTTATATGTATTATTGTACTTAATAAAATTTACTTTAGAAAATATAAGATTGAATATAAATACGTATATCGATAAAATGGTTGACTTAATTGATCTGTATTAAAATACCGACCAAGCGCGTGTCGATTTGGCACAAACACGAAAAAATAACGAACCTCTTAATAAACAGAATTTAGAACTAATAGGGCTTTTTAAAGTCTTGTATGGACCTAGAAAGCTGATTTTTTCACAGGTGTTGTTTTTAAAACGTAAACGAGCATTGAGAAAGAATTTAACTCTTTATGGAGTGCAAAAGAGGTTGAAAATTTGTGTGGAAGTCCTTCATTTTAGAAACTAGAAGTATGAAACTTTGTTTTTTGAAATATTTAAAGATAAAGATATATGATACGAACCTATTATATTTAGATATCCTAAAAATAATATTATATTTCTAAATGAAAGCAAAGGAAGACTCACGACTACATAATGTTAATAAATTTTAATACAATAAAAGCTATTACTCTAGCACTTCAATCCAATTAGTCTAAGACAAACAACGTCATTAAGAAACGAAAATCTCACACTTGCAAAGCACCGTGTTATGAAACAAGTCCATGACACGCGGTCCAAATAATCGATCTCATTTGAATACAATGGCTAACGATTCGGTACGACAGATTAGTTGACGCTTTAAAACAATATCAAATACATGGCTAGGATTGTTACGATTAAATCGTTATGAAATACTTTGATCCAAAATGATAAATTACTTTATATTTAGACATAATAGTGTCAGTATAACGCTTTACCCCTATGTTATATCTCATATGGAAGGTTTAGAAATGTAACCACTTGTAACGACCACGTATCTTTTTAAGGAAAATCGTCAGACATACATACAAATACGAGTAAATTGACATTTGTGCCGTTGTGGGTAGCGAGTCTACCTTTAGTCTCGACGGTTGCGCGTTCAATTTCCGCTCGGGCAGATGTTTGTTGTAAATATCTGTTTTGTCTGGGCGTTTGTTCTTGTGGGTCTCCCCACCATGCCTCGGAGAGCACGTTAAGCTGTCGGTCCCGGTTGTTATCACATAGTTATTATCAAATAATCGTAAACTCTTGAGAAGTAAATTGCTCTTATCCAATGAATTACTGATTCGCCCGTTACGGATGGAAGTCGCTCCGTGTAAAAACTAGTAACCTGTCAAATTCGGATAAGAGTAATAAGGAGACCCTGGGTAAATAAAAAACGGAATAATGCTAGGATGAAGATACATAAAAATACGAGCATAACCCAGATTTGAACACAGTCATGTTTATATACTTCTTAAAACATCTGCTCCAGGTTTAAGACAGGGTCGCTACTACTGCTCTAAAACGGTCGTCAGACACTTGTGTAAAGGAGAGTTTGGTCTCCATTGCTCCGACTAAACATATGATATTGTTATTTCATACCAATATTCATCTTTGTAGTTAGCCCTATTGGCCTTGGCAGCGTCATCGGGCAGAATTAAGTCCGCTGTCCGCCCATTTATACCTAAAACGCAAGGCTCTACTCATAAATGAAACATTAAAAACCTTATATGTTAATTCAAATTTTTAGTATGTTAACAAATGACTCAGAATCTGTCCTTGAGAATAGACGCTTTGTGTAGTCAAGAAAAAGTTTTAGCCATAAATGTGTAGCATAAAATTTGGGTGCGTGGGCGCAACTAAAGCGTGTAGAGATTTATCGATCGTGTATCTTTTAAGAAACTTGTTTCAAGTTAGTCACACCTGATCAACGATTATGTCTTCCTCTGTAGCCATTAATACCGTAATGGCAGTATTTTACCGATTTTCAACAAGTGGATTATTAAAAATAAGTGAAAGTTAATCCCGAAGTAGTACAACATTTTAACGATAATCTTTTTTTCTGAATGTGCTGCTTTTGGCCATACTGGCTTTGACGAGACATTCCTCGAGAGGGCTTAAAGTTACATGATATTCTAGGAGTCAGAGCGATTCTGGATATTATCATTTCAATGATGGTCGAAGTAAAAAATAACTGTAGTTTTTATTTTTATTTTATGATTATAATTATTACGAGGCTGATGATGGTTGGGAGATTTTGTAAATGATATTTTAAAATTATATTAGTTACAAGTTGTGCAACGGCATTTGATCAATTTGAAAGACCAATTTAGAAGTAAAAGAATTTCACGCGAAACCCTTATTTTATTTAATATTTATAAGTCCCCTTTAAAACTTGTATACCGACGTGTCTAAATATCCATTTAAAAACTAATAAACATTGTTCATAAATTCAGGGCACATCTTATTTATATTAAAGTTTATTTGTTATTAATGTTAAGTTGATGCAACATAGTAAATAAATGTTTGCGAAGGAAGTCGAAGGAACAATACACGGATGTATTTCCTTTAGTCTCCAATCTTCATCAACTTGTAATGACAATAGAGTAATGATATGCATACATAATGTATACTGACCGGTCGCATCGGAACAATCTACTGAACAAGCTAGTGTTTATTTGTGTGTTTGTTGGTATGGGTTTGCTACAACAAGTGAGTTTGTAGATGATGTCATGACCTGAAAAAAAAGTCCCAGAGTGCGTTCCACAGGAGTTCTCGGTGCATCTTGTACGGACTGAAGTCGGCCACAACAAAAAAGGGTTGAAATTGTGACGGAAAGTGTTTCGGTTATCAGCGAAAAATCTTTAAAAAGCCTAGATCCCAATTGCGCCAGACACTTTGTCAACTCATTTGTGTACAATTGTGTTTAAACATTTGAGTTGATCAAATGACACACAAAAATATTAAGATCCTTTAATAAATACTTCCAATAATCGTATCGATATGAAAGTAAAATATAAAACAATAATTTTACACCGTCGAGCTGATGATGCAACAGGAAGGTAGTGGAATTGTTCAATGGCTGATAGTAAACATCTCGAGTTTAAGCTCATATGATTTGTTTAATCGACACCAATAGATTGAACTTGACGACCGTTGTGGCGTGCAGGTGGCAAGCCTGCTTTGAGCCTCGACGGTTCTGCTCGGAGGATATATCGAAGCTGAAGCGTTTGTCCTGATGGGCCTCCCCACCGTGCCTCGGAGAGCACGTTAAGCTGTGTCACTCACGTGTCGCCATGCTCGAGATATTGGTTCTTGAATCTTCTTTGCCCGGTAAATTCACTTATTTTATTCGGAGCATATATCGAAACTGAATCGTTTGTCCTGATGGGCCTCCTCACCGTGCCTCGGAGAGCACGTTAAGCTGTGTCACTCACGTGTTGCCATGCTCAAGATCTTGGTTCTTGAATCTCCTTTGCCCGGTAAATCCACTTATTTTAGATTATTAATGATCGTCTGATAAATGTTTGTTTTTTTAGTTTTTATAACTACATGTATCGTAATGAAAGAATTTATAGAAATAAGTCTGATATTATTTGTTAGATATCGTGACTTGGGATTGTTCTACTATTCGGTGAAAGTTATTGAGAGAACGAATAAAATAATACGTTATCTAGACGTGCCCGTTGAGTATTTTATCGCTGACATCGTTACCTTTTAGAATATAAGTTCTTCGCGAAAATAATCGCGTTTATCTGTAAGTGTGTCGAGTAAAAATTTTTGTAAATTTTCTTGGATTATTTGAATTGTGAGATGTGTCGTTTGTGTGTTATCACCATAGTATGGTAATGATTAGTCGTTTTATTGAGTTTAGGTTTCACAGATATAAAATGTTACATTTTTTTTTTATGTTACAAGTTGGCAAACAAGCTTACAGCCCACCTGATGGTAAGTGGTTGCCGTAGCCTATGAGCGCTATCTTCGAACGGGAACACAGTAATGCCTAAGCACTACTATTTGGCGGCAGAATATTTGACACTGCGGTGGTACTTATCTAGCCTTCCTCTTGCAACAAAAGACCTACCACCAGTGTGACTGATTGCACTGGTGGAATAATCTCTGCTGTGACAGAGGTTAACCCAACAGCGGGCGATGGGGTCGTCACATCCCCGCGCCACTAAAGGAAGGAAGTCTTTAAAGGAAGGCAAAATTCAAAATTGAAAAACTTTGTCGTAATAGTGCTTTAGTGATTAGTGCAAGAGAATAATAATTATATTTCACGAATTATCGCTAGTCAGAATTCTTAATATTCGACGACGTTGTGGCGCAGCGGTAGCGAACCTGCCTTAAACGCCACAGGTCGCGGGTTCGATTCCCGCTCGGAGCATAATATGTTTGTATTGACCATGCAAGCATATTTTCCGGTCTGGGTGTATTTGTCCTTGTCATTGTGTATGTTTCCGGACCCCCGACACAGGATATCAATATCCTAATGGGGGCCGTTGAGTGTGTAGCGTTTATTGTTTATTGTTATTGTTATTGTTAATATTGTCACTTACCCATGATCATCAAAATTAAAAGGCACTTCTCTCAGTCAGTTCTCGCAGTCTCCATTTTTCGTTCACTAACTTTTTCTAGTAGAAGAAATTGGTTGCGAGAATTGGATTTTACATTTTTGTTTTTGATGGAACATATTTTACATATTTCTTACTAGCCTTTACCATTAATCCTATCCAAACAAAACTAAACAAAACAAAACGAATAAAAAAGTTCATTGTAAAATTTAAAGTGATTTGAAAATATTTTTGTGCTTTAAATTTAAATTAGAATAACCGGCGAGAAACTCAGAAATCATAACTATATAAGCTTACGTAGACCTTGATCGGTTATCAATTTCATTATCGCCATATTATATCACCATAGCTATACACCAAGCATATCCCTTACACTGAGGTTATTGACTTATTACCCAGTGGTTCCGCTCCCACGTGTTCGTCTCAAATACTTCGCTAATTACAGACTTCATTACTCATAACTGGTCTTTGCGAAAATTATTCAATTGTTTATATTCGGTTTTATGTAGCGGTAAAAATACTTAATGAATGCTGAGAGTTAAATAAGTATCTCCCAAATTTTGATAGCTAAGACGCTCACAGTCGGGTGCGCTCACTGACAGGGTAAGCAACTTTAGGCGTGGTCAGTCAATAGATGGTTGACCTTTTTTTTTCGTAATATGTATTGCTGTTGGCCCTACTGGCCTTGACAGCGTCACCGGGCGGGAGAGGGGCGAGTACAGAGACTCAGCCGTGATAAAGGGGCAGCCCTCACGGGGCTCAAATTTGATTCCGTCCTTAGGGTGCTTCCTGCGAAGCCGAACCACGGCTAAGGACGTCATCGGAGACGGAGGCAGCGCTCCGAGCGCATTCTATACGATAGACTCACCCGACGGTGTGAGCGAGACAAGACGTGCGAAACAAAGGACCTCGTCCTTGCCGGCGAAGACGGTGTTGTGTGCGTGTCTGTGCTGTGTAAGGGCATTTTCTAATGTAATCCTATCGTCAGGGTCTTGCAGGGCGTGCTTAGGACGCCTTACTTTTGTCGGTTGGTTACATCGGTCTTTGTAAATGTAAATGTAGATGCTTGACCGCATAGTGGTACTTCAACAGAGCGTCACCTTGCTTTGGAGGTCACGTAAAAAATCAGTCTCACCTATTATCAATTTGATAATACTTTGCCGAAAGACCCAAAATGTATCCAAAAATTTGAAAAAAAAAAAATTCTAACTTAAAACTAAATATATTATCTTAAATAGAACATTATATAATACACTTTGTAAGTTATTGCATTTGTGCTTCTTGTTAGTACAAGATAGAGAATATTTGCTTAAATTTTTACTACTACTTTCTTGTGAAACGATTTTAAAAGCGGACTTTATTACTCTATGAGTTTACATAACAATTACTATGTAAAAATTTAAAATATATATATTACATATTTTCTACACATAATAAAAGAACACACTATATAATATTTAATTAAATCTTATTTTATAGGTAATCAATTTATATAGTAATACAATTTATAATAAATTACATTTAGATTTTTATATTCGACGAAATTAAATACGTAACATAAGTATTTTGTAATAGAACGGTATATAATAGATCAATAAAGTATGAGGTTCATTCACCACAAAAGAGTGCTTTCTAAAGAATCCGGCGGAACTAAAGAGACAGGCAGATGCGTGTGTCCAATCAGACGTGTGACTACAATTTTATGTTCCGTTAGGCGCGTGCGGGACTTACTATTGGTGCGAGATTGGATTAATTTTTATACGAGACGGTATCGAGTTTCTTGTGAATTTTGTTTTCTAATACACTAATATATTATACTTATCTTAATATGTTTTTTTTTAATTCAAAATGTGTAAAGTCTTTACCAATATCGAGCGCGAAAGCATAGATGTCTACTGACAAGCGAGCTTACTCATAAGAAGTGTGTTCTATTAGTGATAAGTACAAACTAGGACCAATTTATTTTATTAGTTATTAACCTTTACCAGTGACTCCAGCATTGTTGATCTCCGTTTAATATATACATCAACCTATCCATCTTCCATTATTCCGAAAATATTTGAATGAAACGTAGTAATTTATAAAATTTAATCGGCATCATAATCTAATTCAGTATCAGTACCTTTGAATCTTCAATGCTTGAAGCCATAACAAATTAAATAGTCATGTCAAAGAAATTCTCAAAAGTTTATTTTTTTTATATGAGAGATTTCTAAATCGTTAATCCTCATATTTTATTTTTTACAAATAGATTTATAATTTTATGAAAGTCACAATAAAAGGCCCCTTTGTCGACACACTACTAAAGTGAGAACTGATGGTAGTGACTTATGCTCGTAACGTGGTAATAGCTTATGAGTTTTACACTTTACCACAAGTTCATCACGGATATTTCTATACAAGAAAAACCACTGGTGTTTTATTTTGTAACGCTTCTATATGATTACAGTATCTTTTCGAATATTAACCGCTCTTGCGTTCAGCGAACCGCATTTTAATGGTGGTCTTGGCTGTTATTTTAAAGTTGGGCCTTGCGATTTAGCTCACGAAAAAGATTTATGATGGTTATGCGGATTATGTTGCTTGAGATTTAATCTAAATCAATGAATAAAATTGAAGTGTCTGTCTGTAATTCCAAATTAACTATTTTTCACTAAATGCATATGAAAGTATACTATACTAATATTAATAATCAATTTTTAAAATGTTTGTCTGGCTAATCTCTGAAACGATTTTATGAGAGTTTCACTGGCAAATATCTAATTTTATAAAGAGTAACTTAAAAAAAAAAAAAAAGAATTAGTGTTCCGCGGACTAAAAAAAATCGGCACAACACGGGAGCGGTGCCGCGGAAGCAGCTAGTGTAATATATTTTCAATATCAAAATAATAAATCACTACGAAAAATAGAAAAAAAATCAATATTGTAGTACGGATATAAGAGCATATCTGAATCTTCACCTTAAGTATTTTCCATAAAGAATGTTATGTTATTGTTTGAATACATTATGTTGGTTATTAATGGGAATTCCAATAGGTATACAATAATAGTAGGACTTAATAAGTCAAAGCGGATCTGTACAACGTAAAAATACAATTGACATACAATAGTGATAGGTATGCAAATAACTATTAAAACCGGGCACGTGCGTGTCGGATTCGCAACAAACGGTTCCGTAGAATAATTATCAAGTTTCTTGTACCTCCTTTATTTTAATTTAATTTTATTTTTAGTATTTTTTATTGTAGTGGCAACAGAAATACACGTTCAGTGAAAATTTCAACTCTCTGCTAATTACAGTTCGTGAGATACAGACGGGCAGAATGGACCCCTAAAAGCGATTGCACAATATTCATGATAGCGGTATTAAGGTCCATTATGTCAACAGTAATCGGATTAGAATATGAAACCAGATTTATTGCAATTACAAGACGTCAAAGTAAAACCGCTTGATTGATTTTACAAGGGGCTTAATTCTGCTAATTAATTACGCTTCAATAGTTTTTCAGTAGTCTCATATCAGTCTCATACAATGAAATTGAAATTTTACCATTAAATGAATGAAGAAGTGATTGAGTGAGTGAGTTAATGAATGAAATGATATTTATTTCTCTCCACACAGAGCAAAACTTTACACAAAAAAAAAAAAAAATCTTATTCATATTTACCATCTTTTCTAAATAATACTTAACAATTTAAGTAGAAACAATTGAAGAAAGAAGAAAAAAATAAATCAATAGCTGATGAACGTTCAATCAACGCTATATTGATGTGTTTGTTATGCGAATTAATAAAAAGAAGTTATAGTGCTGTGTAAAAGGGTAGATAATTAAAATTCACAATGATTTTTATTAATATAAAATCTAAATAAAAATATTTAAACGAGCAATCCTTGTATGTATAATCCAAATCTCGGCAACGGCTCCAACGATGAACTCGAACTCCTTGATACGTAAATTACTCTTATCCAAAGAGTTACTGGTTCGCCCTTAAGGTTACGGAGGTCAGATGGCAATCGCTCCGTGTAAAAGAACCCGGGTAAACACTCGTATAGTACCGGGAATAATACTAGGAATAAGAAGACAACATTTTCGCCACCGTTCCTCCAATCAGGTTGTCTTATTTAAATTTGATGTCCGCAAGGAAGAATTACTGACAGATTTTTTCTCGGTTTCTCATAAAACGACTTCCTTTTATAGCTGTAAACCTCAACGTAACTAGTTTGGCTAGATTTCAGACAAAAGTTAAGTAATCAGCATCCGAGATCACCGCATTTTTGTATAATGTTCAGCCTTGATGTTTTTCTTGGATATAAAGCGTTGAGCGTGTCATTATTAATAGTTGGGTTCGGTATAATAAGCTAAGATGTCCCAGTGGCTAGGCAACGTAAACTTTAAATGCTGGTCGAGAATTTAAATCCGGGCACCTCGGAGTTTTTAACTTTTTTAAGTGCTTAAATTGTATTTCGAAATCATCTCGTGCTTAACGTAGAAGGAAAACAGCGTGAGAAACCCTACATGTCTTGGTAGCAATTCTGAGACATGTATATGCGCCAATCCGCAGTGGAGCAGTGTGGAGGTTTACGCTCTAGAACTTTCTCCTTAACAGGAGAGGAGGCCTTTGCCCAGTAGTGGTACATTAACAGGCTGTTACTTAATTTTTTCAGTATAATAATATTTTTTTAGGTTCTACTTTCCCACCATATTACATTCTTGGATGAGTAGGACTGTCGGATACCTAATATCCATAACCAAAAGCCTCTTATACCTTTATTTTCTTTGTCCTCCGTCATCTCTCATCTTAGCAGGAGGTGGTAAGTTACGGTGACATCTATGGTGTTACTATTGAACATAACTTACGGTAAATTTTCATCAGTAGACCGTAAGGTTGTTTGCTACCTATGTCGTGTTTAGTTGTCGTCATATTATAGGTAGTACTTTTTTAAAGTGTGAGTACATACATTTTTGTTTAACCTTTTTTTTGTACACCCTTTTTAACTAAATAAAAATACATACACATATTTGGACGCAAATAAGCAATACCATGTCAACCCACACGAATGTCATTTCGAGAAAAACGCGTTTGAAAATTTTGAACAACTTGCTTTATATGATTTTTTTATGTATTGGTCAAGGTTAGGGCAATTTCAAGATGTATGTTACTTATTTTATTTATTTTTACAAAAAATAAGCATACAAACTGCATATTTCGTATATAATATATCCCAAAACGTTTAAAATAATAAATAAATTGCGTGATTAAAAAATGGCTTTTTAGAAGTTTTAAAGCTTAAAACCCTACAAATATTAAAGAAAAATATTCTTCTGCCATTTACCAACACTTCTGCATATATAACTCAGTTTTTTCAATTTTGTGGGTTGACATGGTATTGCTTATTTGCGTCCATTTCGCTCGCTGTATAACTTTCTCTTAAACGCGAATAAAATTACGCAGTTTTTGCTCAAGGAACCCCAATAAAATAGCGGTTAGATAAATAGAGCACAGAGAACAATGAAGCATCGACGGCTCGGATTTTTTAAATGACCGACTTCAGAGATAATAACCAGCATTCTTGTGGGAAAATCTCTAAATGGGATTTTAACGGTTTTAATACAATTGTAGGTCCAATTAAGGTGGTTTAATAACTGTTATGTATACTTTTTTCGTAATAACCTGTCTTAATTGGACGTCGTGTTGTCTGTTTTGCGGGGATTTAGGTTTGCATTTCATTGCGTATTTTATTTGTCAATGGATTTTAAATATTTGTAATAATGGTTAATGTAATAGGAATTTTGTAATTGTTTCAAAAATATAACTTTAATTAGTATTTATAATACAAATTCTGTTCGCGTGGTAGTCTATAGTTCAGTCAAACAAATTCGCGAGTGAAATCTAGTTTTGTTATAATTGTGTTTCTGCTTTCTAGTAATTATTATCAGCGTATTAAGACAGATAGAGAGCCGCTTTATAATTCATAAGATTCGAAGCGAGATGACCTAGTGGATAGAAAATTTAAACTTTAACCAGTTTATTAAGGCCTTGGTGTGTTCAGCATGTTTCATCATCGGTAAACGGATTGTGGGTTAACAAATTTAGGCACAGTCAGTTTATGGATGGGTAATCGTATAGTGGGCTTGTGACCGTCTTCGTGTTACTTAACAGTCGGTCGTATCTGCCATCTTTTTATTCGATAAGTCAAATCAAAGGCATATATATAAAAAAATAATTTAAAAAATAGCGACTTCAAAACTAAAAGCAAAAATATTTTTTCTACACATATTTGCTTCAGAAGTCGGTGCTAAGTAAAACATCGACACAAAAGGCAATTAAAAAAAAAATCTTATAGTTTTTAGTTTCGATTCAATTTCTCAAAGATATCATCATCAGATCCTGACCAATTTATAAAGGGACGTCAAAATATATTTTGCGACTCCTCGGTTTTTTTAAGAGTATGAATAAGACAGACAAAACACCCAATAAAAAACAGATGAATTGATAACCTCCTACTTTTTGAAACTGATTAATAAACATTAGGTTGCTGAAGTCAGAGGCTACAGCTAGTCACATTGTTACATAACCATCAAGGAGCACCGTGTCGTGGGCGTGTCCTACGCACGTCGGATGCTGCACCCTACGCACCATTGTTTGCATCTCAATGCGTCATTGCTGTTGTTACAATACTGTCGAAATTACCTATAGAGCTAAGTCAGGGTGGTAGTCTTTGTGCTAAATCAAATTTATGTACATATAATTATTTCTACAGTTAAGGTTTGTAAATATATAAAATAAGAATTCTACACACTCTTATTGGCCACCATTAAGTTGGTGGGTTTGTGTAGGGTCTCCAGAAACATGCAAAACCATAACCACACAACATACCGACACAAATGTGTATATGGGTAATACAAACACCTGTTCCGAGCTGGAATTGATTTCTATTTTCTTTATTAACAGTTCCCTATTTCTTTCTATATCATTATAATAAGGAACCTCACATTTTCAGGAATATAAAGTATTCTATGCAATTCCGTGCTGATTTTTTCGTGAAAGACAACCAAACGTTCATCCATCCAAACATTGACCCATTCTCACAAACTTTCTCATTTTTATTAAAAAAAAAAAAGATATCAATAGGCAAATGTAGGTACGACGATTACAAATAATTAAAAGCAAAATTTAAACATAAATTTCATCATTATATACACATTGCCATCTTCGGACTGAAGCTCTGCGGTCAGCCGAAGAAAACGTGTCCGGTCCTATTATTTTTAATTTTCCAGTATTTATGTCGGGTCCACTCAATTATATCATCGAGCCATTTCCTTCTTGACTCCTCTTCGCTCTTTTTCTGGGTCTACCTTAGAGGATCAACCTTGGAAACTCGTAAAGAGATCCTCGTTGCAGACGCAAAATTACGCACCATATAATTAAATATAAATTCTACCAAACAACTGTTATATGCACCAGTACCTTAATACCGTAAGTGCCGTAAATATATTCCCATAAAAGGTATTCTATAAACATAACCAGCATCTCGAACCAGAACGGAAGTTACTACAGATCGTAAATGTTTACGAAACAAACCGACATACAAGATAATAATATATACTTGCTCTAAATCTGTCCCCGAACAAACATTGTGTACATTTTGTTGAACACAGATCAGATGGGTTAGAAGTGTAATACGTAGACGTATATTTACGTTTTCCGAAGCAACATTTAATAGTTCATAGTGCCAAGTCTTCTTCTTCTTAGCATTATTTCTGGTATTATACGAGTATTTACCCAGGGTCTGCTTATTACTCTTTTCCAGATTTGACAGGTTACCAGTTTTTACATAGAGCGATTGCCATGTGACCTCTGGAACCCTTTTTTTTTTTTTTTTTTTTTGTTGTCGGGGAGGAAATCTGCTTCACAGATACCCGACCTCCTGGGGAGGAGAACCGGGTTATGTGGGGTTTCATGACAGGTGGTGGTTCATGGGTACCCACTAAAACCTCCTCGGTGGCCGACATCAATGACAGAGAGATGCTCCGGGATCTCTTATAGAACTCAAAATCGGAGCATCTCGAGCACTGTTCTGGTAGAGCTCGGTCCCAGGGGCAAGATGGAATGCCTCCCTACGCTTCTCAAGGAAGAGTGTACGGCATTCGGGCCACACCGACTGCCATACTCCTCAAGGCCGCTCAATACGTACGCACAGGTTCCCCACCCTGTGCGTCCACGGCCCGAGGGCACACCCTATTTATATAGCCCCGGGTAAAGGGGCTAATGGGCCGGGACGGCTAGCGGCATCAGGTGGTCGACGCCGCCGCCGTCCTTGGCGTCTAGCAGGATCGGCCCTCTCCCGATCTCGTTCGGCCGTCTCCTTCCGGACCATGACGGTCTCGCAGAAGGAGACAACGGCCCTCCACGCCGATTCCCTCTCTAACATTGGCGACACGACTGCCGGCAGGGAGAGGTCTCGCCCAATCAGGTTGACCAAGACTTGGCGTTCCCCGTTCCACGCAGGGCACACCTCGAGAGTATGCTGCGCAGAGTCCTGGTCTCCACCACAGTGATGGCATCTCGCCGTCAACTCTCGTCCGATCTTGAATAGGTACTCACCGAAGCACCCGTGTCCGGTGAGTATCTGCGCAAGACGGAAGGTGACTTGCAGTCTCCTCGCCATCCAGGCTCCGAAGACCGGCAGAATGGCCCCTACGACGCGTGACCTCTGGAACCCTTAACCCTACCCAATTTAACTTTAATGGAATCCGCGTTCAACGTGGATCTAATGATGATGCTAAAAGGCGTTCATAGCTCGATAGAACTTAAAGATTAAAAATATATTTAAACTTTATGCTTAGAGTTTAATTCATGAAGTTGACCATATTAAGGCGGCATAGTGTACTAGGGTATACTTTTATTTAGTATGCCTAGTACAGAGCGTGAGGGTGTGAGAGATTACAGGATGAGCATATTTTAGTTGCCAACCGTCAGTGTCGGTTCTTGTTTGTCTTTGTGTCAAGTTTTCCTCTCTCTACGTCTTTTAATAAAGACTTTTCCCGTGACAAAATCAGAAACAATAAAAAATATTTCGATAGCATTTTTTTGTCTTGTCTGATCTATGACCTGTTACTATATTTTGTTTATCTTGTTTCTATAATATACGCGTCATTGTTTCTGTGTTGTTAATTTTTAGTAAGCTATCATTGTTCCGAAAGAGTTCCAATTGTATGATAACAAGTAGGAAAGATTCGTTTGTTATTCTTATTACTTAACAATCAATTAGCCTAAATAGATTTCATTTGGTAGTATTTAAAAAGGCGTCTTCTTGCATTACAAATTAGATTTTTTGTCTTTTTTTCACATGACAAATTATTAATTCGCTGTCACAAAGCCGGGGTTGAGAGGGCAACCGTGGTGATAGCCTTGGAGTTTCCACAAAACAGGGCTTGCACAATAGAGACTTCGAAAAAAAAAAACATTTTTCTTTGATTTTTTCTCCGTTTTACGTTTACCTATCATAATTTAATTTGAGATAATTCTTGTTTCCGATTAGCTTTATATATACATATATCATTCTACTGTATGTGTGTATGTCACTGAACTCATCCTAAACGGCTGGACCGATTTTGATGTTTTTTTGTGTATTCCGGTTGATTCGAGAATGGTTTAGATTAAAAATTGCACCCAGTAGGGCTATTATTGGGTCTCACTTTTTTATTTTCGTGGCAGGACATCGTCTGCCGCGTCCGCTAGTATTTATATATATATGTTTGTTAAATACTAAAATAATCTACTTGGTTACACAATAAATTACTTATTGACAAACTCGATTAAAAAAAACTGATCGTTATGTTGGAAAATAATCTCCACTCCACTCCATTCTTGTCACGAGGCATCCAGACCTCTGTCTAAATCCGGACCTAAACTGTGACAGTGACAAAATTTGAAAAGCATTTATTACGTGTGGATCGGTGGCATTTTAAATTCACTTGTGTGATAATTAAGCACGAAGTAATACTATTATTGCAAAAGCAGAGGTTTTATTATTTAAGTAATATAAAAGAACTATTACTTCTTTTGAAATTTTAATTTGTTGTCAACATTTTAATTAATATGAAATCTATCCGTATTGTATAATATTATTTAACCGTAACTTGCCTGTGCATATAATATACTTGCCTAATTGTTTTTAATATAATTATGTGCGCAATTTTTGTTCTAGGTACTTGTTTGTATTGAACATACAAACACAACTCTCGTTGTGGGTTGTGCTTGTGTTGTGAGGGGGTCGAGTGTATTTAGCTTCTGTTTATAGCTTTATAAGTTCGAAAATTTATAATCGAAGATTTAGATTGAGTTTACTGGAAAAGTTTTTTTGTGGTAAAATGTCTTGCTAAGATGAAAATTACTAGTTCAAGAGTTGACATATTTTTGCTAGGAAACTTGGGTAAAACCCAACTAGCCATGATTTGTACCTGCCATAAAATTACTGTCAATAGTTGTTGTATGGGGAACAGACAGTCTATATATTATTGGTAGTAGGTAGGCCTCTTTGCAAGGGACCAGCTATGTCAGACATTCCACCGCAAAGCAGTAGTGTGTTTTGCATTACTGTTTCGGTTTGAAGGCCACTGTAGACTAGTGAAATTACTGGGCAGAGGAGATTTAAGAACTAATATCTCGAGGTGGGCAACGCGCGAGTGGCACCTACTAATGGTGCTGCAAGCGCTCATAGGCTACGGAAACCACTTACCATCAGGTGCGGCGTATGCTTGTTTGCCAACTTATAACATAAAAAAAAAATTGGGTTTTCGGGGCTCTTATTCATTCTCTTATGTGTTGAGAAAAGCATGGCTCTACGACCGTCGAATATACTGAAATATATGAGGTATATATTTCAGTATATTCGACGGTATATTTAGCTATCGAATACATTTCTCACAAGCTTTTTAATTAAATATAAAAAGAGTAAGAAAGATTTTTGTTATGTCATGCAGCTTCGGTGGTCCATTCAGTAATACATTTAATGTATTTGAGGGCGTCAATTTACCGACTGTTACGTGTATAGAGTTTTTACGATTGTCAAACTTAACGAGTTTATCACGTAAGCGTATATTGAATTGAATTTTTTTTATTGCAATTTTATTTGCTTTGATGTGATTATTGTTACATTGGTGCTTGGTGTTGCGTGTTATTAAATAGTAAAATGTATTATTAAAATTTTAGAGGAAAACGGTGCATATGACTCTTGGATTTTTGAGTTTGATTTGTCACAAATATTATCACTGATTTTTTTAAAATATACAATCATTCTTCATTTTTGTGGTCGTGTAACAAATATACTCTTCTTCTTTCTAACATTATTCCCGGTATTTACCCAGGGTCTGCTTATTTTTATTTATTTTTTTATCCTGATTTGACGGTAACCCTTCGGTAGTTTTTACACACAGCGATTGCCATATGACCTCCGCAACCTAAAGGGCAAACTAGTAACTCATTGGATAAGAACAAGTTACCACCTATCTAGTGTTAACGATTCATATGTTATGATAATTATCGTGACCCACAGTTTACCGTGCTCTCCGAGGCACGGTGAGGTGAGAAGGACAAAAACTCAGACCGAAACAGACATAAACATATGCTTCGAACGCGAATCGGACTCGCGACCGTCGTGGCTCACAGTAGGCCCGCACACACTATCTGATGTAAATACCAGTCAATCTTATAATTCAGTGGTAAACCAGTGGTTTGACGTGGTACATTGGTTTACCGAAGCTGTTTGAGAGGATTTCGGAATCGAATCTAGTTTAAAATTTACGAGACCGACCAACCCAAGTTTTGTAAATGATCTGTTCAAAAAACCTATTGAAGTCCAACAGCTAAGGAAAGACTAATCGCTTTGCTATAATCATTAAGGGTATTGGGTATTTAAAAAATCTTAAATGTCGCTTATGGGTAAAACTAACATTATAAAAACATAGCCTTTGCCCGCGGCTTCGCTCGACGCTGTGTTCCACCGACTTACGCCACAGGTCGCGGGTTCGATTCCCGCTCGGAGCATAATATGTTTGTATTGACCATGCAAGCATATTTTTCTGTCTGGGTGTATTTGTCCTTGTCATTGTGTATGTTTCCGGACCCCGACACAGGATATCACTATCCTAATGGGGGCCGTTCAGTGTGTAGCGTTTATTTATTTATTTTAATTTTATTTATTTATTTATTTTACTACATCTTATCGCCCGCCCGCACTTTCTTTCTTATTCCTCGGCTTCTAAGTATCGTATCGTGATGTTATACAGCCATTAGCCATCTACAAGAAATGTGCTACTAAATAAAAAAAGAATTTTTCAAATCCGACCAGTAGTTATTAAACGGTATTAGAACCATACTCCTCTCACAAATAGTCCGGCTCGACCGCGGAAGTACTAGACTGTCACAGAAAATCAGCGTAAAGTAACAGTATCATTAGGTACTGTTGCGTTTCATGCGATGAGAGAACGACGGAAGCCCAACCTCCCACCCCCTCTGTCATGTTCCTTTTTTCCTCTTTTCATACCTTCACTTCTGTTCCTTGGGTTTGCAACGCGCACGTGATACTTCAAGTATTACAAGCGTTCATAGGTTACGGTGACCGCTTACCATCAGGCGGACCGTATTCTAATCCATCATGAAATAAAAAAAAAGTTTCTTATATTAGTGCGTACAACCAAACACACTCTTCTGCGTTATAATATTGGTATATACAAGGCAATATAATTCTAATTGCAAAAAAATAAATAAACGAGAATTACGAACGAATGCCGTTTAATGAAGCATAAAGTTTTGATACTCGTTCAGTTTAATTTTCGCAATAATTGCACGTATGACCTGATTTACTCGTTCTATGAATGATTAACGATTTAATGATTAATCCATTGCCTGTCAATTGGTGAACGTTTAAACATGGTCAGGGTGTGGTCACATACGTTGGTCATGTCTTTGTTTTGTGTGAGTCAAACCTGAATATAATATAATACTAGTTAAGCCCGTGGCGTGGCAGGGTTTATGTAGTTTTTTGATACTCCACGGGAACCTAAAATTTTTCGGGGGTAAATAGTGTTATTCGAGGCTTTGGTAGTCAAGGTAGTAAGCTACCTAAATGCTAAATTTAATCCAAATCTATAATATAAGTAGAACTAAGTCTTTTAATGAGTACAATTACCATAATCCTATCTTTCTATATTTACTAAACAACATATCGGACAGTAAAATTTCATAAAAATGTGATCATCTGATAAGTCGAGAAAACAACTTTTTTGATCCAAACATTATTAAATATTTTTATGAACTTCTGTTTATTATTCCAATCGGTTTTTTATTAATATTTGACAGGCTACTTCTTTTAAGATACACACTCTGTGTATTTAAACGACATGAGTAATATGGTATTTACGTATGTGCTTATTACACATTAACAATTCACCATTGGCGGTCTATTGTTTAAAGGTCAAAGTCTATGTGAAATGAACATTATAATTATAAAAAATTGAAATACAGCATCGTCAAAAATAGACACATTTTTAACTCAATAATGATTGTCGCATCAAAGCGTCCCTGAACATAATCCCATGTGTGTAATGGCTACATGTTTTATCAGGGAATAAAAAGGAGAGGACAGGAGTTAAAGGAAAGTATGAAAGGAATCTTCCACCCCTTCCCTAGCGAGCTAGCTCTTTTAGGGATCCGTAGCCAAATAGCAAAAACGGAACCCTTATAGTTTCGTCATGTCCGTCCGTCCGTCTGTCCGTCGGTCCGTCCGTATGTCATAGTCATTTTACTCAGAGAACATTGGCTCTATGAACACGAAATTTGCTAAATAGGTGTATTTTATGAAATTCTGGAAAAATTTGAGCTTGTAGAATACCACATGAACTTTCATCCACATTTGGTTTGAAGAAGATAGGTCAACAAAATTTAGAGATATATAAGTTGTTCCCATAACTTTGTTTTTCATATCACTTTTAATAATTACTATGAATTATTATCACGGCTGAGTCTCTGTACTCGGCCCCCGCCCGGTGACGCTGTCAAGGCCAGTAGGGCCAACAGCAATACACATTCAGAAAAAAAAACTATGAATTTACCAACTTATTTTGCGGTCAATTTGAATTCTTTATTATTTTTAAAGTCCTTAAGATTCTTCATAACCAAGCTGTGTAACCTTTTAGTTTCAACTGTGCGTGGTGCACAACGCACTTGATTGGTAACTTTTTTCTTTGTGCGAGAAACACGTCAAAATTACTGAACCAAACTTCATGAATATTGGTAAAGATATAGATGGAACCTTGGAAAATTGAGGGGTGAAATAGGGGAAGAAAGTTTGTATAGGGAATCAATCATTTCGATTACAATAAAGCCTTAAAGCCGCTGGTAAAACCTAGTAAGATAATATTACATAGTAAAATAATAAGGTATTGAAGCAACTAAGTAACACAAGTGACGTTAAATGTCATGTAATTAGTATTTACAAATAAAAAGAAAAAATAATCATCTTTGGTCTTTCCTCTTATGTAAAAATTTGTTAGACAAATCCGTTACACAAGCATCAATCACAATCAAATTATATGTATCGCGTAATAAAAGATGCTGCAATGATAAGTGATACTAGGTTTACTTATACCGCGATGTTGCTGGAATTCAAATCGGTAGCTTCAGTATGGAGCTGGATCTGATAATAATAATCGTTAACTCTTAATAAGTAAATTGCTCTTATCCAATGAGTTACTGGTTCGCCCTTAGGGTTGCGGAGGTCAGATGGCAATCGCTCCGTGTAAAAACTAGTAACCTGTCAAATCCGGATAAGAGTAATAAGCAGACCCTGGGTACATAAAAATACCGGGAATAATGCTAGGATGAAGAAGCTTCAGTATGGAGCTGGCTTTCAATAATTTTCATTGAACTTATTATTTGTTTATTAATGGGAAACAAACAGCAAGTAATACATAAAATCTTAGGAAATAAAACTATTCCATAGACCAATTAAAGGAGACTTAAGAACCAATATTTTCATCAACAACTGCATGTGCCTTACATAATATGTGAAAGTAACCCAATAGTCGCAGAGAGTTGCAGATAGCTGTCCAATTATAAGTAGCAGAACCATAAAGACTAGTCTAGCAGTTCGTCCACCAGCTCGTAGCCTGTAATACATTCGTCGAAGAGTTGCCGTCCCACGTGGGCGTCTACTGCTGACAACGGATCGTCAAGAAGCAAGGTTGATGCGTGCCCTTTGACCACCTGACAAGGAAGCACCTCTTTCGCCGACAAGAGTTTGATCACCATGTGGAAATTGTTGGAAATCTTTTTGTAGTGCGCACACTCTTACAACCTATAATTCAATACGTGAATTTATAGAGGGTAACAATAATATTGTATATTGTAATAAAATAAAATAAAATAATAATATCTCGAGATTGGCTGACACTGGTGTTGTAAACGCTCTAACCAATGAGCGTAACCTTACCTTAACCGCTTACCTTCAGGAGAACCGCATGTTTTCTAGCCAACTTAGTATCATAAAAAAGCTCTTAATTTAGACGTAAATTGTTTTCCTCAGCAGAAAATAACACATTGATATGGTTGGGCTTTTAAAATGTCTTTTGAAATTGACAGTACGAATCTATTTTTTAACATACAAGTTTTTACAATGATACAGTCACGTACAGCGCAAGTAACCGCTTTCCCCATACACGCTCGGCCACTTTCCTCGTTGCCCTTAGATGCTAAATTTTCATACTTGCACTATTTAATATATGTTTTCTCTTACTTTCAAGTAGCGATCACTTAAATAACTCCATGAATAAATTAATATTTTTTCTTTTCCCGAGATATTAAAACTTAGTTTCATTGAAAAAATTAAAGTTCCGAATTTACAATTTATTCATTTCAGTATGCCAAATATTAAAAAATAATATTGCCAGACTTCAGTCTAAAAGTGAAGTTTCTTACCCACAGGAACAATACCTTGTATCGGATAAAGGGTACTCTTTTCTCTTTTTAATATCTCCAGTTATTTCACGACAAAAGCAACTCCAAGACCTATCAATGTCGCCACCAAAATTCGTCAAACTTGGTTTAACCATTCGGGTGTAAGGAAATAACAGAGTGATAGAGACCCATTTATAATATTATAATAAATATTAATAATAATAAATAATAATATTATAATTAATAAATTTATCATTTAGCGCGGACTACACTATTAATAAAACGAATTAAAATAAGACCAATAAATCAACATAAAATTACCATCATCAATATTATGAAAAGACATCGAAATGTTAAATGATGAAACGGAATGATATTTTAGAATCGATTTTAACAACTTAATCGATTATCATTATACAATATTAGATTCGCTGTTAATTTAGTCATCTCCAACGATGTCATAATAATCTATAAAATATTGGATGTAAATTAAACTGGCTATTTTGATTGGTATTAGCGAATTATCTTTGGTGGTGACCAGCATAACAGGCGATACAAACGTTTAAGGTCCCTGTTACGAGAAGATACAAATTTTGTAAATATTTATCAGTCAAGTGCGTTGTAAACCACGCACAGTCGAAACTAAAGGGTTACGCAGCTTCATGATGAAACGATCCAAAGATATCTCCCACGTTGCCATATGTTGAATTTTTTTTAACTCTCAGTTACCTGTATGGACTGCTACCCTTAATTTTTATATATTTTAAGATTTGATTACACAATCGTGGTTCGGTTCATAAAACACACCTATTGACTAAATTTCGTATAGATAGAACCAACAGTCTCCGAATAAAATGACTGTGAAATACGGACGGAAGGACAGACGGACATGACAAAATTATAAGCGTTCAAGTGTTAAGTTCCCTTTTTGCCATTTCGCTATGGAAACCTAATAAAGAACTTCTAATGTGTTACTTAACGACAATGCAATCAACAACGAACAATCCCAAATTCAATCAACTCAAAGTAACATAAGATTAATACGAAACTAATTAGCAATTTTATTTGATCGAGTAATATTTTAGCGATAAAAAGCGCTGTCGTCTAATGTTTTGTGGGACTGGAACTCGTTTGCCTCATGGTACGTAAACATAATCTTTGTTATTGTTGATATTTTTTTTTTTTTTTAAACGCTGTACACTCAACGGCCCCCATTAGGATAGTAATATCCTGTGTCGGGGGTCCGGAAACATTCACAATGACAAGGACAAATACACCCAGACCGGAAAATATGCTTGCATGGTCAATACAAACATATTATGCTCCGAGCGGGAATCGAACCCGCGACCTGTGGCGTTTAAGGCAGGTTCGCTACCGCTGCGCCACAACGTCGTCATATTGCTATTTTCAATCACTTGAATATTGTTTTTTTTGTTATTGTAAGTATTAGATACTGTTATTTGGTAAGACTTATTTTTTCATTTGATGCAAATGTTACCAGCTCCTGAAAATGTGTTTACAAAATTCATAGCATAAAATTAACAGTGACATGTCCACTGTCCAGTGGTATCAAAACTTAGACTAAGAATCTAAAACGTCTAGAATCGTAAAAGATGAACTATTATAATAATACGAATTTTAAATTATAATTGGACGCAAATAAGCAATACCATGTCAACCCCTAGAGAAAACGCGATTGAAATTTTTTAACAACTTGCTTTATATGAATTTTTTTATCTGTTGGTCAAGTTTTTGGCAATTTCAGATTTATGTAAGTTATTTCACTTATTTTCACAAAAAATAAGTATACAAACTTCATATTTCGCATATAATATAACGCAAAACGTTAACATAATACATAAATTGCATGATTAAAAATGGCTTTTTTTTATGTTAGAAGTTGGCAAACAAGCATACGGCCCACCTGATGGTAAGTGGCTGCCGCAGCCTATGAGCGCTTGCAGCACCATTAGTAGGTGCCACTCACGCGTTGCCAACCTCGAGATATTAGTTCTTAAATCTCGTTCGCCCAGTAATTTCACTAGCGTACAGTGCCCTTCAAACCGGAACACAGTAGTGCCTAAGCACTACTATTTGGCGGCAGAATATTGGACACTGCGGTGGTACCTACCTAGCCGGCCTCTTGCAACAAAAGACCTACCACCAGTGTGACTTTGGCTTTTTAGAAGTTTTAAAGCTTAAAACCCTACAAATATTAAAGAAAAATGTTCTTCAGCCATGTACCAACAATTCTGCATATTTAAATCAGTTTTTTCAATTTTGTGGGTTGACATGGTATTGCTTATTTGCGTCCAATTGTTATTTGTGAAAATAAGTATCACTATCCCAATATCCCACCCCCTCTGTTCCCTTCCTTTTTTCCCTTCTCATCCCGTCCCTCCTGTTCCTTGAGTTGGCAACGCGCTTGTGATACTTCAAGTATCGCAAGCGTTCAAAGGTTGCGGTGACTGCTTACCATCAGGCGGACCATATGCTTGTTTGCCAACCTTCATGACATAAAAAAACATAAGATCCGGAGTAGTGTCATCTGCCCTCCGGACTAAATAAATAAAAAACTTTGTTGTAGTTCGATTTATTCTATTAGAAAGTTTCGCTTACATAAGGCTAGTATCGGTTACATTATGAACGGCTGTCTATATCGTTTTTTTTTAAAATAAAATAAGGCTTAATAAGTTTAGGAACTGGTTTAACATGTTACAAAAATCTTTGAATGTTTTTGGTTAATTACTCTTATAATAAATACTAGCATTGCCCGCGGTACCGCGTGTTCTATTTATTTATTGCACACTTTTAGTTGCTTTCAGCTTTTATATTCTGGAAAAGGGGAGGCAAAAACCTTTGGTTCATGCTCAAAGAACAATATCAAAACTATGCCTTTTACACTCAATGCCGAACTCAAAATAATTAATTTTAAGGGAAATAGGATTCTAAAATTCGTCGTCATCGGCATAAGATAATACCCTTTATTTTTTAATGTTGGTTTTATATTGCATGTTTTAAACAAAACCTATAAAATTTTACCAAGTATTCCCAACTATAAAACCCGCATGTAAAGGTTCTCAAGTTACAAGCGAACAAACAGATGTGCTAACATTCTCCTTAAACTTTAATAGCCATATACGTGTAAAACGAGGCCCGCAATTATAATAATTGTGATAATAGCGTGTCGGTCTGTTTGATGGTCTTGCATGTGTGTGTTATGTAAACAGCTTAGCTTTAAATTAACCTGGTTATAATTCCGAGAAAATTGTCGTGTTTTTCATAATTAATTAGTAAATAACGTGTTACTTTGTTTGTTGATGTTTCACGGGTGGGTAGGCTTTTTGGAACGAAGTTCTTTAACGAGGCTTACGGGTAGCGCGATTTGGCAGAAATCGTCACGTTACGAAATGCCGTATCCTGTGTGGGTGTGCGTGTGTGTATCGAGACTATTGCAAGCAAATGACCACACGAGCAAGGTAGTGCGTAGCCGGGTGTGCAACTCTCTCTCTCTCTCTCTGTCTCTGTCTCTTTTTATCATTTATAATCTATTGAAATATTTCGAATTTCGAAACATTCGGAGTTGAAGAAATAACGGGATGAACTTCGTTCCTGACGTTGGTCCCATGACCGCACAATTTTTTTATTGCAAAAGGCCAACTATGTTGATATCACCGCAGTGTCCAATATTCTACCGCAAAGCAGTAGTGCATTTTGTATTACTGTATTACGGTTAGAAAGACTGTAGCTAGTGGAATTACTAACATCAATAAATGATGTTGGAAGCGTTCATAGGTTACGACAACCGCTTACCATCCGCAAAAAAAATGCTGAAGGTGCGATTTATTCTATGTGTCTATTTAAAATAAATGTAATCTTTAGTTCAGCTCTTGAGGATATTAGCTAGAGAACTCAGATACACTCAACTCAGATACACACAATATATAATACCTATAGGTAGATGAAATTCGATCATTCATCGATTGCAAATTCTAACCTACATTTGACAGGTTATTTTTTTAGTGCAGAACCATTGCCACCTGACCTCTTCGACCCATGTGGGCGAATAGATATTACGTTGAATTTTAAATCGGGTTAGACAAGTGTGTAAGGCATTACTTATAATTTTTTTTTATTATTATTCAATCACCTAAAACCGGTCTAAAATTATAAGTAATTAAGATCAAAAGTGATATAAAAAGAGGATAGCTAATTAAGTGCTAATGAAACGTATCCTTTTTTTTATGTGTGTTGCTGTTGGCTCTACTGGCTTTGACAGCTTCACTGGGTGGGGAGCCGAGTACTGGGACCCAGCCGTGAAAAAGAGATTGCCCTCGCGAGGGCTCAATTTGACTCCGTCCTGACGGTGCCTCCTGCGAGGCCGAGCCACTAAGGACGTTATCGAGAAACGCTTCGAGCGCATTCTAACCGATGGCCTCACCCGACGGTGTCAGTGAGTCGTGACGTGTGAAACAAGGGACCTCGTCTTCGCCGGCCAGGACGTTGTTGTGTGCGTGTTTGTGCATTAATTATAACTGTTGCGCCCGACTTTACCCGCGTTGATTGCTCCGATATTTTATTTTGTATCTTATGTACTAATCCATTTGAGAACTGTATGTGAAATTATATTTCACTTTAATTCATTGCAACGTTGTAGCGCAGCGTTAGCAAACCTTTTTTTTTTTTTTTTTTTTTTTTTGGTATCGGGGAGGAAATCTGTTCACAGATACCTGGCCTCCTGGGGAGGAGAACCGGGTTATGTTAGAGGTGGTAAGTCATGGGGACCCACTAAAACCTCCTCGGTGGCCGACCTCAGTGACAAAGAGAGGCTCCGGGATCTCTTAGAGAACTCTGAACCGGTGCTTCTCGAACACTGTGCTAGCAAAGCTCGGTCCTAGGGGGCGAGTTGGAGTGCACCCCTGCGCTTCCCACGCAAGCGCACACGGCAGTTGAGGCCTCACCGTCTGCCGTCCTCCTCAGGGCCGCTCAGCATGTACGCACAGGTTCCCCAACCTGCGCGTCCACGGCCCTAGGGCACGCCCTATTTATATACCCCCGGGTAAAGGGTCTGAGGGGCCGGGACGGTTAGCGACATCAGGTGGTCGAGGCCGCCACCGTCGCCGTCGAGCAGGATCGGCCCTCTCCCGAGCCCGCTCTGCCGTCTCCTTCTGGACCATGACGCTCTCACAGAAGGAGACAACGGCCCTCCACGCCGAATCCCCGCCCAGCATCGCCGAAACGACTGCGGGCAGGGATAGATCTCGTCCGATCGTGTCGATTAGGGCACTACGGTCGGCGTTCCATGCGGGGCACACCTCGAGTGTGTGCTGTGCGGAATTCCGACCGCCACCACAGTGGTGGCACAACGTCGTCGGCTCCCGACCGATTTTGCACAGGTACTCGCCAAAGCACCCGTGAGCGTTAGCAAACCTGCCTTAAGCGGCACAGGTCGCGGTCTCGATTCCCGCTCGAAGCAGATATTTAGATGCTCAATACGGGAATGTATTAATTTTTTTGCACACCACAGCACCCAGCATTTTTTCGTATTTTGTCTTTGTAGATTTTGGAACAATTAGGTACTAAATCACTCTAGCATACTTTTTAGGTTTTCACCTCAAGTCTCCCTCCTGGCCTTCAGAGTGTGCTTATTACTCTAATCCATTAAACTCATCGTCACCTTCCCTTACCTTTTTGGGCGAACTATTTATATGGTAATGGAATGTCTCGACGGAAGAGCAGACTCATGGACACAGATATGCTCTTGGTGGAGTTTCCGATGAAGTGTGGCGTGACGTTGTGGCGCAGCAGTTGCGGTCTTGCCTTAAGCACCACAAGTCGTGAGTTCGATTCCCGCTCGGAGATGTTTGTATTGAGCATACAGGCATTTTTTCCAGTCTGTGTGTGTTTGTTCTTTTCATTGTGTATGTTTCCGGAACCCCGACATGGGACATAACTACCCGCATCCTGATTGGAAGATATCAGTTTCGCGGTCTTCATGCTTTTTACCCCTGTACTAGACACTACTATTAGAACTATCATAATTACATTACTTTAACTAGACAATATTGATACTTTATATACATTTAATTTTTACTTTATTTTTATTTATTTTAACTACACTCAATATAGGTTTCCAAAAAGAAAAAAAACAATACCAACTACTGATGTACTTTATAGATAGATCTAAAAAGACCTACCTTTAAAACCTGTCTAACTAATTGTTTCACAGGCACATTAATTTATCTATTTTGTCTAGACAGCCGGTCGTCACCTACTAATCAACGCTTTTAATTAAGATCTAGATTTATGCCTGTTATATAATAAAAACACAGTGAAAGTTTTAATGCAATATTATTTTATATCGAATAGCAAACAAGAGGTCGATGACTCGTAAAAAGAATGCGACAATGCACTTAAGCTGTTATGTAAGATACCATTGAGAAAAAAATACCGGACAGACAGGCAAATTATATAATTAAGTGTAAAACATCGGATATCATATTATACCTTTACGATCGAACCGAAGAAAGATGGGAGGTAAATTTAGGGCATTTGTGGAGTTAGATTAGAGTCACCAGAAGAGGTTTTACTGGGTCCCCATAACAGACAATAGCTTGTATCTTTTTTTTGGTGTCAGGGAGGAAAACTGCTACTACTGCTATATACCCGGCGTCCTGGGGAGGAGAGCAGGGTTATGCGGGGTGCCATAACAAGGTGGAAACGTCATGAGGACCCACTAAAAGCTCCTCGGTAGCCGAACTCAGTGTGTTTGTCAGGCTACGGGAACTCTAGCAGAACAAACCAACGCGACCTGACAATCACGGTGCTCCGATTGGTAGCGGAGCTCAGTCCCGGGAGGGCCGAGATGGTATATCCCCACCGCGTCCCATGCAAGCGCGCACGGCAGTCGGGACCACACCGGCTGCCGACCTCCTCAGGGCCCGGCCACGCAGGGCACGGCCCGAGGGCACGCCTTATTTATATAGCTACCGGAGCTTGTACCTTTCTGGCATGGAAAAATATAAATAAGAGTAATCTTGAGGAAGCCTGCTTCTTCGTAACAGTTACTCACAAGCCTCACTACCGAATGAAGAACAACGAACTTGCTTTCCACCAGACAGACCATATTATTGGTTATCTGTAATCTTTGGTAGTATAACAAAATAGATCTTGGACTATGAGTAATTCCATTCTATGACGATATGGGAATACTATTAAAACTGATTACCAAAATCTTTGAAACTTTCGCGTACAGGAAAAATTCAACCGGATCAGACCGGAATGTGGCGTCCTTTTTGAATTAACTTTAAAAATTCTTATCATTGTTTTACTTTTGTTCCAGGTGAGGAATCTCTTTTCTAAAAAAATGTCTTGCCGGAACGCTGAGCAAATAACTTAAGGTGAGTCGAAATTATCTCTAATTAAAATATAATTGTTGTTTTTCTTGGAAAAAGATGTATTTCAAAGATTGGTTGGAGTTTGAAATATTCTTATGCGTTTTATATACACTAACCCATTTTTATAAAAAAATTGAGGGTGAAAATGAGAAAAGTGGTCTCCAATATCTTTGAAGCATGAATTAATAATAATAATATGTATATAACTAAAAACTTAAAGCTTCAATAGCTTTTTAGTTCGATCATGACTCCCTTAATTAATCCTGACGCCACTTATCGCGCTTGGAGTGGGTAAGAGTGCGAAGAGTTGGAGGTGGTGCTGTACGGTTAGTAAAATATTTAGGACAGATCCTAAACGAGTAATCTACAACCTTTTTACATGCACCTTGCCATTCCGGAAGGGATGAGAAGGGAAAAAAGGAATGGTACCGAGGCGTTGGGATATTGGGCCTCCGGCGCTCACATTCATCGCACGAAACGCAACTGTACACTTTACACCGAATTTCTGTGAGAGGGTAGTAATTCCCCAATCGAGCCGGCCCATTTGTGCCAGGAAAGGCATGGCTTTGCTACTTTTAAACATACGTACTGTAAAAATATTTCTTTTAATCCATTAAAAAATTATAATCGGTAAGCTTTAGCACGGGCTAAGAATAAAATTATTGTTACCAAATAAGAAATCAATCAAACGCCGAGCATTAATAAAATCAATATTACGAATGTCAGAGGTCAATAAATTGAGGTTCTATTACGAGGTGACTACAACCGAGTACATATCAATTAATTTCTATAACTTAATCCGTCGCGTCAAGGATTTCGACAAACTTCACGTGTGTACGCAATTTAAAACATAAAGATTGGTACACATTATAGAATTTGTATTATTTATTTATTATTTAATACTATTTTGTTTAATATTCGTGTGTTGTTTGTTGTTTATTATAAAACCGTATTTTTAAGGTTCCAAAAATTGTGTATGTGGGGGTATTGTATTGTGTACAAGGGCTTGAGATTTTGAATGAAAACAAGCGAAAGAAATGATTCTTTTATAAAGGCTGTCAGTATTCCTTAGGTTTCAAAATTTTGTCATTCTACATATGATGTCTTATTCTAAAATTTTGCATATTGCTTTAAAAACTAGAAAGAGTAGTCAAAACAGTTTTATAAATAACCAGCTATGTCCGCGGCTTCGTTCGAATTATATTAGTCGTTATACCGGACGACCATCTGAATGTTTCTTTTTATAAATATTAATACATAATAAATACATATACCATGTACCAACTTTTCAATTTGATACGTTGTGTAATTCATTTATTGTAGCAAACATCGAAAACCTTACATTTTTCCGAGATAAAAAGCAACCTTAGTGTTAATCCTGGTAATAAACTGCCTGTCTGGCAAATTTCATCCAAATCCGTTGAGCCGTTTTTGTGTGATTGAGTAACAAATATACTGATATCTAAACTTCCAAGCATACAAACTTTCAAATTTATAATATTAGTAGGATTAAAGAGAAGAAATTAAGCTTTAGAATTTACTTTGTAACAACTTTACCGGCGTCGGGACAAATTACCTATCAAGAGTTAACGATTATTATCAGATGTTATGATAACAACCGCGACCGACAGCATAACGTGTTCTCCGAAGCAAGGTGGAGCGACTCGCAAAGACAAACGTCCGGACCGAAACAGTTATTTATAACAAACATCTGCTCTAGTACCACGCCACAATCGTCGTCAAATAATTAACCGCGATAATCAAAATCCAAATCAAAAATCAAAATCAAAATTATTTTTATTCAAGTAGACTTTTAAAAAGTACTTTTGAATAGTCAAGCGCTACCGACGGTTCGGAAGGTTGATTCTATCGAGAAGAACCGACAAGAAACTCGACAGTTACCCTTTTCAAATATGTATGTTTTTTACAATTGTATTCTTTCATATAAAATTAAGAGTCCCAAGCATTTTTATAGGAAAAATATTCCTCTAACGAATAATAGGCTTTATTGATAAGTTTATTTTTTATGTACATTTTTTTTTTTTTATTCTTTATAACTTGATTTGGGATTTTTATCCACACGGATATGTCAATCCCATCTAAACACGAACTACAAATAAACACAATCAATCACAAACTAAAAATGAAACATTAAACAAATAGTAATTTGCACATTTCCTTTGCCATTATAGATTTTGGACTTGCCAAAATAGTTTGGATGAGTCCAACATCCATATAATTGAAGCTAAATTTTTTTAAAAATTGTTCTCGTTCTGTCTTGTTCTTGACACAATCCTTATGTACATTTGGAACTTGCTTGTTGGCAGTTCCAATAAGCAATCTGGAATTTTGTTGAAAATGCGAATACCTAGCCCCTTAAAAGAATTACTGATTTTACGCAGACGAAAGCTAGGATTACAAAGTTTATTTTTGTTTCTAGTGTTAATTGAATGTACATCGCTATTTTTGCTAAAAGACTTTGAACCGGATTTAATTGATGCTTATTTAATTGATGCTTTATAGGCGACGGGACGTGATGACCCCATCGCCCGATGTTGGGATAAGCTTTGTCACAGCAGAGATTATTCCACCAGTGCAATCAGTCACACTGGTGGTAGGTCTTTTGTTGCAAGAGGCCGGCTAGCTAGGTACCATCGCAGTGTAGTTTCCAAATATTCTACTGCCAAATAGTAGTGCTTAGGCATTACTGTGTTCCGGTTTGAAGGGCACTGTAGGCTAATGAAATTACTGGGCAAAGGAGATTCAGGAACCAATATCTCGAGGTTGGCAACGCGTGAGCGGCACCTACTAATGGTGTTGAGCGCGCTCATAGGCTACGGCGACCGCTTACCATCAGGTGGGCCGTATGCTTGCTTGCCAACTTGTCATAAAAAAAAACAACTTTCATATACTTCGTAATATTTATATTTGTAATACATTTTAAGTGGAAACTGAAGGCTGTTCAGTTTCTTCTTTATATGATGGCTTCATTATTATTCATTTTTAATAAGTGTTGTTCAAATGTATAAACATGTTAAAGTAATATAATATCACATATAAAAGATGACGTTATTTATGAATGTAAATGATTTTTCCTTTATATTATTATTTTTTCATTTGTCACCAAAAGGTCATGGTTTTTTAATGAAACAACCGTGCCTTTTCATACGTGCCGGTTACCGGGTATCTGGCGCCGACTGTCCGGAAACTCATTTCGCTTTCACACGTCCCGATTTTGAATAAAGTAGCTCGGGCTTACACCCTATAGAGTTGAATCCGGCGTGCACCCGCCGACTGCTTGCCGAGCATAATTACGCCGGTACGTGTGAAAGATGCCATGCATGCCCATTCACTTCGCTACCCGATATGCGGCGCCGGCTACCCGGCAACCGGCAGGTGTAAAAAGGCTCTTATGGCTAACTCTTCTCAATACAACAAATACAAACAAAACCGAGTAACGAAAAATTTAACTTAATTGAGAATATATTAATTTAAATGTTTTGCTATCGATCAATTAAGGGTATTTCAGTATAAAATTATTTAAATAATTTTCCTTGTTTAAAATTAAACTGTAGTTCAGTTAACCATGTGTATACACATGCTTATAATGTGTTCGTTATAGGCGCGTGAGGGCGCGGCATTACAGTAACATGGCGTAACGTAATTGTCAAATTTGCCGCAGCCTTGTGTTTTATTG
Organism: Hestina assimilis; assembly: GCA_023373885.1. NCBI lineage: Eukaryota > Metazoa > Arthropoda > Insecta > Lepidoptera > Nymphalidae > Hestina > Hestina assimilis. Next base: position 2,464,768 of record CM041751.1, read on the forward strand.
TGCCTTTTCACACCGAAACGGGTCATTGCGACTAATTAATCGCTTTTAAGGTATTGTTTCATCAGTTAATTATAATTTTTTTTACAAAATTTCTAAACTCTTTCCTGTCAAATCGCATAGTATTTTAGTCCTGGAAATTTATAATATATAGAGGGACAGTCCTTATTATGCAAACAAATTTTAAAATCTGTCAAAGACTCGCTGGTGCTCCATCGTAATTTCAATATCAACAACAACTACGCAACAAAACGAAGTTAGTCACAAGCTTACAACGTTCGTTGCGTTCGTTACTTTGTGGGTTTTATATTAATTTATTTGATTTTTACACACACCGAAAAAGACATTACAGTTTCCCATGTCTATTTCGGGTTAAACCTTAACTTAAAAAAAATACAAAAACATAAAAAAACTACATCAATAATAATAATCTTAACTAACTTAATTTATTGTCTAGTACAAAAGTTCTCATATTTATATTGTGTAATTTTTCTCAGATCCCTGTTTACTGATACTTCGTAGTCAGACAATATGTTCCACACGTGAAAATATTGACGTGAATCAGTTCGTTCAATATTATTGAACGTTTTAGTTTCAAGGAGGAAAAAATCATACGGAAATGTGAACTATATTTATATTTCAAATCCTGTGCATCATTCCTATCCGTCCGTCAATTCTATTCAGTCTGTTCAGTTAAAACTGAAGGTCTGTAGTATGCATAAGTATAAACTTAGTTGCCATCTTCTAGGTAATATTATATTTAACTAATTTTTGCATCTAAATAACTTTACATCATCTAAATTTATCCGACAACAACAATTAAGTGAGTCACTTAACGTAACAATGGAATAATTAATTATTTAAAAAATATAATACACGATATTTCATTTCGACGTTTCAATATTTTCCTTATTGGTATAATTAAATTAGACGTAGTGTTGCTAGTATATTTATATTGAAATTTACCGTATTTATTGTTGCCTAGATTAATGAGTATGTATAGGTAGATTATTTGTGTTTTTTTTTTGTTTTCTTTAACTTTAGGCTCTAATTCAATTGTCATAATTTTCTCCATTTATTATTAATTATCTCTTATATTGTATAGTATTATTTGTATCCTTCCATTTTTCTTTTTCTTCCTCCCCCTCCTCCTCTTCCTCCCTTGAGTTGGCAATGCACATGTGATACTTCAAGTATCGCGTGCATTCATAGGTTGCGGTGAGTGCTTATCATCAGGCGGACCGTATGCTTGTATGCAAATAAAAAAATTGTAACTTCAACAGTAATTGATCCAAAAATGAAAAAAAAGGCTATCTCAAAATAGGTCAAGACACCGTTATTATGATCCTGCTAAAAGCATACAAGTATTATAATAACTATTTCTATGGCTAAAAGCAATACGTGTGACAACCCTGTTGCTAAGATGCGGTCAAATTATTTATTTTTATTTACATATTAATATGTATTATATGTCAGACATCATATTTTGACATTTCAACAAAGATGATTGTTAATTAAAGTCTTCGCCGAAGGATAACTAAATTTGAATAATTAACTTTTTGTAAAAAATCTGCCCGACTTAAATTCGACCTTATTATTTTCTTGGCTCTTTATTTATTTGACTCGTCTGGCATGGTAGAGGGTATCCTTTATTGCCTATGTTAGCGGGATCGGTTCCCACTCAGGGTAGATATATATTAGTTTTACAGATATTTATTTTTCCAAAGAGAGACAGAAGATAGATAAAAAGTAAGGAAAATATAGGTTAGGATTTGAGTTTTAAGTATTTGTCAATGTACAGCAAAAATCGTTGAAAATATGACGTTTCTTACATGGGAAACATTTTTATTTTAAAATTTTATTTTATTTGTAGTATTTGTTGTTACGACAACATTAAAACACATTCTGTGAACATTTCACCTCTTTACCTATGACTGTACGTCAGATACAGGCCGCTGACAGATGGATGGACAGACAGACACTAGAGTTAGTATTAGGGTTCCGTTAGCACGCTTTCTGTACAGAACTCTAAAGAAGTGTCAATGTCCAACATGGTGTAAATAAATAAACGCTGCACACTCAACGGCCCCCATTAGAATAGTTATATCCTGTGTTGGAGGTCCGGAAAATATGCTTGCATGGTCAATACAGACATATTATGCTCCGAGCGGGAATCGAACCCGCGACCTGTGGCGTTTAAGGCAAGTTCGCTACGCTGCGCCACAGTGTGCTACGGTATCTCAATTATCAATATATGTAGTATTTATTAGTTAACACGACGTGTTCATGACCCCGCCTAAGCTAACAATAGCTTGAAACGTACTCACAAGAGTAACGTAGGCGACAACACGATAGCGATCTGCCGTGGCGCTGTGTAACAAACGCGTGACCTACTTCAACATAACAATTGTAAAGTTTATTCTAGAAATTTCTATTGCTTAAGTTTTTTTTATTAGTATAAAACGTTACTTTTAAATGCATATACTATAAAATAAGGACCGGCCCTACCATATATGGAAATTGTCCAAAGATTCGCTGGTAGTACTTCTTAAATTCAATGAATCTCAGTCACACCTTTGCTGCAAGCTTGTTACTAATTTCGTTTCGTTGCGTCGATGTTTAATTCACAAAGGAGCACCAGCGAGTCTTTAACATTTTCTTTGTATGGAAGAGCCGGTCCATATATTATAATAAGTCTATGGTTTGATGTTAAAAATGTTAAAGTTATTTGTAGCAAATCAGATTCTGCTAGCGTCTATATTGCTCTAATTAAATCTCATGCAAGATCGTAACCATCGAAGAAACTTTAAAAATCGTTTATTTAATTTAATTGTTGCAGTTTTCTATATCAATTTTATTTCATTATAACGACTGTTCGTTTTAGAAATAGTTAGTATCCGCAGTATTATTTGTGTCGTCTTCTCGTGATAGCCAAAGCAATAGTAGAATAGAATAGCAAGAATAGTAGAAGCATTAGTAGAACGACTACTCTTGCTTTGTTATTGCTAGAGGCTAAATTACCAATCAGCTTTGTGGACTTAAGAGCTAGAGGCACCAGAGTGGTCCTAAATTTGAACACCTATAAGTTTATTATTTTGATTTTAAACATATAATCGCTCAATATTCTTCCAAACACGGATGCCCCATAAAGATCTCATTTCTCACCGGCACTATACAAAGCATTACCATGCTCTGTTGATCGGTACACAATGGTACAACCTCGCTGCAAGCCTTGAACGGGCACTAGTGATGTGAAATGTACATATATCGATAGTGTGCCGGTCTTTATATTAATATCCTTTGAAAGGTGTGTGTAACGTGTTCAGAAAAACGATTTTTATATTACAATCATTTAAAAAAATATATTTCACTAGTATAGTACTAGTACTTCTGAATTTATACTGCTTGAAAAGCCATAACCGACCAATTTCATCTGTCAGAGACATAATTACGGAAAACACCGAAAAGAAAGTTCATGATCCTATTTGAAGTCCGTTAGGAACTATCGATACATTCAAACCCCTTTAGATCTATCGGCCCGCAGTGTCGTAAGTTATTTATGCGTTTAATTATGCATCTAAATGTGTTCACTTGTGATGTAAATGTATGAATGGGAAATAATTGTGGCATTTGATTAATTCAAAAGGTCATCTATTATAACATTTCTATACTTATTTTGACATTAATGTCGTTATGATAGATCATTACTGAACAAAATGTGTTGCACAAAAATTATTGATTAAATGTAGTTTAATTCTGAAATTACATTTTAGCAACTTCATATATTCGCTTTTAATAGTTTTTAGTAATATAACAAAAAAAAATTGAAATGTTTTTATTTGTAGCAGATTAATAAATGCAATTAGTATTTCAATTGATTCTGATTATATATTCTTTTAATATATTTTGTGCATAGTATTTATTACAGAAATCTATTTTTATCCGAATATCTTTAAGTCTTATAATATTATTGTGTTTGTTATTGATTTTGACAACTCTTTTTGTGTATGTTTAAGTGGGTTTTTGGATATTTATGATTTGTATTTGGCTACAATTGTATGTAATTTTTTCTTAATTTTTGGCTTTTTTTAGAAACTTTTCACAGAACACTTCACCAAAGTTTCACAATGAATGGGTGTATTAACATATTTAATATTTTTATCTTTATATGTTGGATAAAATATTTACCGTAATCGATCAACTAAAGCGCATCACTATTTTAAATCGCTTACACTATACCAAGCTCTTTTGTTCTTTTTATTTTATAGTCGGTAAAAGTGATTGATTCTCTTCTTATTCGTTTCCCACGGAGTTGTTGTCAAAATATTTTCGAAGCATGACAAATTAATCGGAGGTGAAATTTCTGTTTGGATTTTTACAGAGGACCTTGGGTTTTTATAGACCTTCCCTTAAATACTCTGTAGATCAGAAAGTATATATATTTTTTTAATGTTAAAAGTTGGCAAACAAGTGGTTGCCGTAGCCTATGAGCGCTTGCAGCACCATTAGTAGGTGCCACTCACGCGTTGCCAACCTCGAGATATTGGTTCTTAAATCTCGTCTGCCCAGTAATTTCACTAGCGTATAGTGCCCTTCAAACCGGAACACAGTAATGCCTAAGCACTACTATTTGGCGGCAGAATATTTGACACTGCTGTGGTACCTACCTAGCCGGCCTCTTGCAACAAAAGACCTACCACCAGTGTGACTGACTGCACTGGTGGAATAATCTCTGCTGTGACAGAGGTTATCCCAACAGCGGGCGATGGGGTCGTCACATCCCGACGCGGAAAATAATAAATAATATAAGATGTCAAACATTTTACCAATAATACTGAGCGGGAAAGACGCTTGTAATTCTAGGAGCGTATCATAATCTTGTTGCCCACTCAAGGGAAGGTGGGAATTGAGAAGGGAAAAAAAGGAAAGGATAAGAAGGTGTAAGGGTTGGAGCGTCCGTAGCAACTATCGAATGATACGTAAAAGTAAAGACACTGTTATTACGAGATATATGTTATGCTAGATGATAGTACTTCTAAAGTAGAGTCGGCACAATTACCGCAAAAGCAAATAAATTCAACTTTAAATATTAATTCAGGTTACGTTTATTTTTATTTTTTCTGAAGACTGCCGTAGGTAAACTCAAAGGAAAAATAACTAAACTCAAAATAGCGCTTAACCAAATTGATTGCACATCTAAAAACTACAAAATATATAGTTTTAATTTCTTTGTAATATTTGAAAGTATTAAGTATTATTATTATGTTTTCTCATAGCAAAATGGCTATGAATAAGAATGGATGGACGAAGGGCGAAATTATAACGGAATTCATATATTATCTTAATTTTACGGCAGTAGAGCCATGATTCTTCCAGCACAAATAGGCCGGCTCGACCGAGGAAGTACTACGCTCTTACAGAAAATCGGCTTAAAGTAATTGAACTGCACAGCGCCGAAGGCAGCAATCTCCCACCCCTCTATTCCCTTGTCATCCCTTCCTTCTTGTTCCTTGGGTTGGCAACGCACATGTTATACTTCAAGTATCGCAAGTGCTTATAGGTGACTACTTCCCATCAAGAGGATGATATGTTTCTTTGCCAACCTTCATGAAAAAAGCATTGCCTACGGTTTTATATACATTTAATTTATTGAAATATTTTAGTAAGATCCATTTATAAGTCGGCTAATAAAATACACTGACCAATACAAATTAATTTTCAACATAATAACAATGCATGTGGGACAGCGGGTCGCTTTCATCGTCCGTATCTGTCGATCACGATTGAACCACACCTATTTCGGTACAGCTATTCTATTAACACTTTCGAAAACATAATTAAGTTCCAACATCGATATGTTTATAGGTCTGTGGATTGGAATAGTAAATAGACGACTTTTACAATTTTTTGTTTTATGTTACAAGTTGACAAACAAGAATACGGCCCACCTGATGGTAAGTGGTTGCCGTAGCCTATGAGCGCATGCAGCACATTTAGTTGGTGCAACTCACGCGTTGCCAACCTCGAGATATTAGTTCTTAAATTTCCTCTGCCCAAAAATTTCACTAACCTACAATGCCCTTCAAACCCGAACACAGTAATGCCTAAGCACTACTATTTGGCGGCAGAATATTTGACACTGCGATGGTACCTACCTAGCCGGCCTCTTACAACGTAAGACCTACCACCAGTATGACTGATTGCACTGGTGGAATAACCTCTGCTGTGACAGATGCTATCCCAACAGCATGCGATGGGGTCGTCACATCCGAATGCCGGGATTTCATAAATCTTTTCTTTGATCATTTTGTTCCTAACATTATCTTATCAATATCGGTAACTCGTTATTTTATCTATACTAATATTATATTTTTGAGAAGTAAAGCCTTGTTTCCAGTAAGATTGGGCCTTTTGACGGAGTATTGACGCGATCATTATCTATTTTGTTTGGTTTCGTTTGATGGGTGTGTATAAAGTCCTAATTAAATTCAGGTGAAAAATATGTAAATAATTGGGCGGAGTATTTATAAAAAAATTAGCTCCTGTGCTTTGAAGAGATCTGTTATATATCTATTGAGTCCTTGATAAAATTTATTCACAGATAATGAAATGATGACGTCACATACACAAAAATATTAGTTGATAATTCATTTTAGTTCATGTTGAGTTCACAGCACTTTTATTTTCTTGATCTTTGGTTCTCACACGGACTTTTTTTGGAACGAAGTTCCTTAACGCGGCTTCCGGGTAGTGCGATTTAGTAGAAATCGTCACGTAACGAAATGTCGTATGCTGTGTCTTTGCGTGTGTGTATCGAGCCTACTACGAGCAAATGAGCACACGAACAAGTGAGTTTGCAGCTGGGAATGCAACTCTCTCTTTCTCTGTTCCTATCTCTTTTTATCATATAACCTATTGAAATATACAGATTTCATTTCTAATTACATTTGGTGTTTAAGAAAAAACGTAAGGAACTTCTTTCCTGACGGTAGTACCCGGACCGCACAATTTTTATTTTTTATTTTGGAATGTGTATTGCTATTGGCCTTGACAGCGTCAGCGGGGAGATCTCTCGATCTCAGATTTAAGAGAATGAGATGAAGAACTGGGGGTTAACAGAGATAGAGAGAAATAGAGAGGGTTTTTAATGATTGATAGGGATACTATATATAAACGCATTTAATCTGTTTGTTTCCAAAAATAATATAAATAAGGCCTAAAATAAATATATTTATAGAACTGACCCCTTTTCTTTTCATAAACTCTAACTCACACCATCCAAAAATAAGAATCACTTCAAAAAGAGAATAATTTATACTCTCTCTTTAAAGAATAACTTTTATCTATAATAAAAATAGAAAAATCTCTTGTATTTATGTATCCATTTGATAACTATTACATTTAGCTAATTCTAGTTTTAGATGCAGTTGGTCAATTTAATCGAATATGTATCGAGGCTGGCTAGCCTTTGGTGTACTCGTTACGAAACACGCATGTTTATGCATTCATTATGAGAATATTATGGTCATGAGAAATTTCATTTAAGTATAATTTATTGTTAATACGCGAGTTGTATATTAATAAATATTTTGATTACTTTGTATCGATCGATTAGTCAATGATTGCCGCTTTGAATATAAAATCTATATTTCAAAATGGAGGTGCTTATTTTCCGTATTTTTTAAAGAATTATAAACAACGCTTTTTTTAATATATTACTAATATTCGTATTTCCCTACAAATAATATCATAGCTTACGTTAGGAGTGGGTACGACAATAGCTCAAGGTGGTCAGGATTGAACCCACATCTCTAACGTTAACGGAGTATTTTCACATTTGAGTAATGTTATGTTTGATGTTTGAGAAATAATGATGTAGAGAACGATAGTTTAACCTAATTTTTTGTGCCTGTACTTTAAGTTAAAATCGTTTTTTTTAAGTAAAATATTTTATTCTGCTAATACTATAAGCTACCGCAATAAACAAAAATCTTTTATTAAAGATCTATCTAAAGAAGTTTCGCACGTTGCCATATGCTGACATTTTTTATACCAGGATGGACCCTTTTTTACATACTTTATTATTTCTACAAGCAAAATGACTGACATACGGGCTGACGGAGAGGCGGACAGATGGACATAACGAAATTATATGTTTTGCCCTCTGTCTGCGATCTAAAGTATAAATTTCTTCAAAAAACCTTTTTCGTTTAGGTATATTTGTATGCTTATTAGGTTTTATTAAATCGTTGTAAATATTTATGCATTTATTATTATAAATTTATAATGTATGTTTATTGTTTCAGGTATACAGATGTCTTTTAAGTTCTTTGACGTGTAAGTAATGGGATTTTTCAATTCTATTTTTCTTTGAATCTGAAAATTGTCGCGGTTTCAATTCCCTGATTCCCTGGCTGTAGATAGTATAGAGGTATAGTATGTTATGGTCTAGGTGTGTTTGTCCTTTTCTATGTATGTGTTGTTGAGTATATAGCGTTTATTATTATTATTCTTTAAAATGGTTACAGAATACATTTTCAATGTTAATCTTTTCCCACACGTCACGGAATGCACTCAACAGTTACAATGCAAATCTACGATTAATCACGTGAATATATTGACTTTCAAATCATTAAGACACAGTGAAAGAGTTCAACAACCAACATGCCAACAACCAACAACCAACGTCCAACCAATCATTAGACATGGAACAAATCTATGAATAATGTTCATACACAATTATATCGGAGAGAGTTTTATGAATGCTACGTGATTTGTGATTTTATTATGTTTAACGATACAGGCGCATCGCGGTATTTCTATACTGAAACGAGTTTGGAAATGGATGATGACGTCACAGTATATCTTTACATCTTTATATCCTTTATATGAATTGACCAAATCGACAAGAAATTGACAGACTTTTCACTCTAAAAGAATCTCGTCAAAAAGAGTAAGAGTGTTCGTATCATAGAAATCTTAATAATCTTCTACTTCCTAGCATTATTACTGCTATTTTATTTACCCAGGGTCTCTTTTTTTTTTTATATTAGAAGTTGGCAAACAAGCATACGGCCCACCTGATGGTAAGTGGCTGCCGCAGCCTATGAACGCTTGCAGCACCATTAGCAGGTGCCACTCGCGCGTTGCCAACCTCGAGATATTAGTTCTTAAATCTCGTTCGCCCAGTAATTTCACTAGCGTACAGTGCCCTTCAAACCGGAACACAGTAGTGCCTAAATACTACAATTTGGCGGCAGAATATTGGACACTGCGGTGGTACCTACCTAGCCGGCCTCTTGCAACAAAAGACCTTCCACCAGTGTGACAGACTGCACTGGTGGAATAATCTCTGCTGTGTACAGAGTCTGCTTGTCACTGTTATCCGGATTTGAGAGGTTACTAGTTTTTACACAGAGCGATTTCCACCTGACCTTCGTAATCCAAAGGACGAACCAGTAACGCATTGGATAAGAACTATTTCCTTATCAAGAGTTACCGGTTATGTGATAGCAACCGGGACCGACATCTTAACGTGCTCTCCGAGGTACGGTACATCTTAATAATGGTACCTTTTTAATAGGATTTCTACTGTTACGTTTCGTTTTAGAGCCACACGAGGTACGGAACGACAGAGGATTTTTATGTAACGAATAGAAATAAAACTTAGTATGTCAATAAATTTGAAATTTCACCCACGCTTTGGTTTGATAACTACGCTAGTTATCGTTAAAATTTCAAATTTATTATATAAGACTTTATTTAGTATAAAGATAAATAAATTAGTAGATCCGGTACTGAATCTACCAATTTTATGAACTGAATTACTTGTGAAAAGAATCTCAATACATTCTTCCTCATTGTTGCGAATTATTGATATTTCTATCGACAAATGTATCCTAGTATACATTTGGATTACTACTTTAACTCAACATATACTCAACTAATTTGGCGTGTATCATAAATACTGCTAAGCATAGTTAAGGTGGTCGATATAGATTAGAATAAACGTGCAGTTACTATGCCTTAGCTAGTAAGTATTGAAATTAAAACGGGTCGTGCTTGTATGTAAATTAATAGTTTTGTCCGAGCGTGATTGAACGAGAACTGTACCGTTATGCTCAATTAACTGTCTCCCAGCAATCGATGTTGGTTACTGACTTAACTAGTAATGTATGTGATTTAAACTTTGATTAGTAAGACAACATTGTGACGTTGTGGGCAGCGTGTCTGCCATTAGTCTCGACGGTTGCGGGTTCGATTCCAGCTTGGGCAGATATTTGTTAAATTTCTGTTTCGGTCTGGGCGTTTGTCTGTGGGTCACCCCACCGTGCCTCGGAGAGCACGTTAAGCTGTCGGTGCCGGTTGCTATCACATAATATCTGATAATAATCGTTAACTCTTGATAAGTAAACTGCTCTTATACAATGAATTACTAGTTCGCTCTTAGGGTTGCGGAGGTCAGACGGCAATCGCTCTGTGTAGAACTAGTAACCCGTCAAATCCGGATTAGAGTAATAAGCAGACCCTGGGTAAAATGAAATACCGGTTAAATAATAATAAAATAAAAAAAAATGTATGAAATAATGCTAGGACGAAGAAGAGTTGTTGATTAGTTAAATTGTATTATACTAGAATCATCCCGCGGTAATGTCCCCGTGGACATCAAAATCAGTGTCAGAGAGAAGGCATTCGTTCTGCCGGGTTATATAGCCTGTTGTATATATGCTTATCTGCGTTGAAAACTTTGATAGCGCGATTCAGGATTCTGGAGATCGCTTTTTTTATAGCGTTGCGCTAAGAGTTTATATAGTTTTACAAATAAACAACGGCCGCTAAACCACTTATTCACTGGTGACAGGTCTTTTGTTTGCCTTTCATTTTTGATTGCCTTATTGAGTAACTAACATAAAATATAAAAACTTTTTAACTTTAGTAGCGCCTACTAGTTTTACACGAAATTTCACCTCAACTGATCTGACTAACAGTAGACATTATTTAAATCGAGAATAACTTTGACAAGTTATATTGACGTGTTGAACGCCAGTCGCTTGCATGTCTCACTGTGTAACAAAGTAAGAGTGACGTGGTGTCATAATTGACATGTCGGTAGACATGTTATTGGGTAGCTTTATACGTAGGCGTTGAAAAAACCTAGACGGGCGATACCTACAATATGTGTGCCAATCTTTTGTCAAAAAATGTGTTTGCGCTTAAGTACGCACTTAAGAAGTTATACTTCCCTGTCATAATAGAAGATAACTCCATGGTGTCGAAAAAAAATCTATATAATATAAAAATCAAAGGCAATCAATAATCAATAATCAAAGGCGTCGGGATATGACGACCCCATCGCCCGCTGTTGGGATAACCTCTGTCACAACAGAGATTATTCCACCAGTGCAATCAGTCACACTTGAAGTATCTTTAAACTTAAACTATTTTCGGCTGTCCTGAACACTGGTGGTAGGTCTTTTGTTGCAAGAGGCCGGCTAGGTAGGTACCACCGCAGTGTCCAATATTCTGCCGCCAAATAGTAGTGTTTAGGCACTACTGTGTTCCGGTTTGAAGGGCATTGTACGCTAGTGAAATTACTGGGCGAACGAGATTTAAGAACTAATATCTCGAGGTTGGCAACGCCTGAGTGGCACCTACTAATGGTGCTGCAAGCGCTCATAGGCTGCGGCGCCACTTACCATCAGGTGGGCCGTATGCTTGTTTGCCAACTTCTAACATAAAAAAGGATGCGACCTGACTGATCAATCAGTCCATCCTAAACCCTTGGACCTAAAAGTTGAATTTTGTCTTTAGTTTTTCATCAAAACAAAGTTTCATCCTATGCTTCATCACTCTAGTATCAAAAAATACGAAATTCCATACAAACCAATCAACCCCCTTTTTAACCCCTTAAAGATTAAATTTCAAAAAATCTTTATAATCGCGCGTTTGTCTTAATAACAATACTTATAATAGCTTTGAAGGTCTAAAGGCTTAGGTTGGGCGTTTCTAAGTCTGTTAGGTCTTCTCCTTTTATATATATAGAAGATTACTACCCCTAAAGGAATTTCGATTGTATAATATAAAAATCATGACATTATTTTATGTGCATAGCCTCTTCTTTTTCAAATCGGTTATAATAATAATAATAATAATAATAAACGCTACACACTCAACGACCCCCATTAGGATAGTGATATCCTGTGTCGGGGTCCGGAAACATACAAGGACAAGGACAAATACACCCAGACCGGAAAATATGCTTGCATGGTCAATACAAACATATTATGCTCCGTGCGGGAATCGAACCCACGACCTGTGGCGTTTAAGGCAGGTTCGCTACCGCTGCGCCACAACGTCGTCAAATTAATTCTTTAGTGTACGCTTCATGTTAAATATAATTTATTCCACGTATACTTTATCTCCTAAAATTACATAACACATAAAAAGCAATAATTATGATATGGTCTTTATATCTTTCTGAATAAGGAATAAAATCCCTTAATCGTAAATTCGTCGACATTCCAAAGTCCACATTAATATCCCAAAGGCCGATGCTTCTAAGAAAGTACCTGTACCTTGAATAATAATGCAAACGAAAGCGCGTGCCGGAAGTTAGGAGAAATGTACAAACAGACAGACATGATAATAAAATGTACGTGTATTTGTATTGAATATTTATTTAAGATGTTAGCGTAGTCATGTCATAGTTAAAATTGGTTGAACAAGAAGTATGTTTGAAGAAATTCCAACTAGTAATCAAAATACGAAGACGACGTTGTGGCGCAACGGTAGCGAACCTGTCTTACGTGGCACAGGTCGCGGGTTCGATTCCCGCTTGGAGCAGATGTTTGTATTGTTCATACAGGCATGTGTGTCTGGGTGTGTTTGTCTTTGTCATTGTGTATGTTTTCTAAACCCTAACACAGGATATAACTTTCCTAATGGGGGCCGGTGAGTGTAGCCTTTATTCGCTTATTCGTTATTATTGAATTTTAATTTTCATAGAAATACACAATTTATGAACATTTCAACTTTTTAACTGTTACAGTTCATTAGAAAAAAAGTCAAAATTATATGCGAAATTTATATTTTAAATTTTATTTTATTTTTGTATTTGTTGTAGTAGCGGCAACAGGCACACCAGTAAAAATTTCACCTTTTTTTTATGTTAGAAGTTGGCAAACAAGGATACGGCCCACCTAATGGTAAGTGGCTGCCGCAGCCTATGAGCGCTTGCAGCACCATTAGTAGGTGCCACTCACGCGTTGCCAACCTCGAGATATTAGTTCTTAAATCTCGTTCGCCCAGTAATTTCACTAGCGTACAATGCCCTTAAAACCGGAACACAGTAGTGCCTAAACACTACTATTTGGCGGCAGAATATTGGACACTGCGGTGGCCTACCTACCTAGCCGGCCTCTTGCAACAAAGGACCTACCACCAGTGTGACTGATTGCACTGGTGGAATAATCTCTGTTGTGACAGAGGTTATCCCAACAGCGGGCGATGGGGTCGTCACATCCCGACGCCTTTCAAAATATTACTATGCCATACCTCTCTATCTATTAAGGTTCGTGAGATACAGAGGAGGCTTGGTAATAGGGTTCCGTTACACCCTTTGGGTAAAACCCTAAAGGTACCAACGAGTAGGTAGTTACTACATCGTATTTCAGTAACCTAACGTAAGCTAAAGTTTGATAGATTTTCATGCGCTCAAAATCATTATGCTCTTTTTGGGGTAGAAATGTATAGTTCATCTCGCACTAAAATAACATAACTTTTTTTTTAAATATATTTATAATTAATCAAATATATCATATTTTCAAGATTAAACTTAAAGTAAATTTAAAATTTAAGTATTCTTTTCATTCCTCTTTCAATTGATACGTGAACTGACTATCTCATAACTATGGTAGTAAAAAAAGTTGCTATTGTATTTTTCACTAGAAAAGTAGCGATTTATCCCAAGTTCACATAATTTAAGTAAATTGTAGCCCTAACATAAATAGTTAAAAGAATTCCAACAAACTATTAGCACGGCGCCCGGCAGTGATTGGAAACAATAGTTACTTTTTACGAAAATACTATAAAAATGATTCCCGTGTCCATTACGGAAGTTTATTAATGTGAGAATACGCAACCCTTGATATTATTGCAATCGTCTTGCATAGTAATATTAAAAAGGTCAAAAGCATTTCTATTATTTATGAATATCATATTTTTACTTATTGAGCGTGCATTACATGCGTAAGAAACAGTTTTGAATGATTTGTATGGCCTAATACATTAGGCCTGAATTACATTTGTCAGCATCGTATCGTATCGTATTTTATCTATACAAGATGTTAACGCAACAACTCATTTCAGCATTGATTCGCATTTCTCATTTTTTTGGTTTAAATTTTTATAGGATGCTTAAAGCTTTAAAGTATGTTTAGCTGTACATACGCATTAGAATTAAAATCAAAGTAATTAGTTAATATTGTAGATAATGGTGGCGGAAGCGTATATACCTATACTTAAGCATGCGAAAGCATGCATAGGGATGCGCAATCATGCAAAACCATCCTTTAATATACGCTGCCTACGTGTTCAAGACCATCAATGGTGGTCCATTCTGATAAATGTAATTCAGGCCTTAAGGCATGACGTCATATATTCCCGACAAAAATACCCCAGCCTGAAGAATTGTATTTATTTGCATATATCGTTACGTTGCGATTGCATACTGCGATGCAATTTTTTAACAGTTGAGAAATCTTAATAGCTCTTGAAACTGTTTATTTTACGTATCACTTGACACACTTACCTAGATATGTAATTTATATTGATATTTAGAGACAGATCTATTATGGTTATACAAAAAATGTTTTTTCTTTAAATGTAATCTTACGTTATAATTTTCTTATGCTTTTTAAAGAATAGTATTGCTGTAATAGTTTCGATATAATATTTTTTTTTACATTTTAACGTTAATTGAAAATTTATTTTAAAATACTTTTTAGAAGCTACTTTTAAGCATTATGTATAGGTTTATATGTGAACTGTATGAAATGAGAATAATGAAAAATCTTTTGACAGGATGTTAATAAATTATCTTCAAAATAGGTATCCATAATACTGATAGAATCGTAAGCAGGATTTATCCGTCCTAAGCACGTCCTGCAAGACCCTGACGATAGGATTATATAAGAAAATGCCCTTTACACAGCACAGACACGCACACAACACCGTCCTCGCCGGCGAGGACCTTTGTTTCGCACGTCGCGCTCACACCATCGGGTGAGTCTATCGTATAGAATGCGCTCGGAGCGCTGCCTCCATCTCCGATGACGTCCTTAGCCGTGGTTCGGCTTCGCAGGAGGCACCCTAAAGACGGAATCAAATTTGAGACCCGTGAGGGCTGCCCCTTTATCACGGCTTAGTCTCTGTACTGGGCCCCCGCCCGGTGACGCTGTCAAGGCCAGTAGGGCCAACAGCAATACACATTCCGAAAAAAAAGGATTTATCGTAATCGTATTTGTACGCTTATTTTCATAATGGGTGGATATTATAAAATACGTGGCCTATTAATTTATTTCAATTTTCAGATGTAAAACACATTTTTATAATACCAAACGTTTAAAGCCAAGTCCTACAGCTAGTAATATACGAGTATATTTTTATTTAAAATATCCTTAAAAATTTCGCGATAGGTTTTCCAATACGGATATTATGTATTAATTAGTTAAATTTAATTAACATAAAAGTCTTTATATATCCGGACAACAATTCAATATTAGACCAGGAAACTGCGTATTCTGTCATTTTCGTAGTCATTTTGCAAGAAGGAATACGGACAACCTGGAACGTCTGATGGTTAAGGCAAAATGGGAGGCAAAACAACCTGGAACGTCTGATGGTTAAGGCAAAATGGGAGGCAAAAGACCTAGAGGCCGAAGCCCTAGTCGCGGTTCAGATCAAAATCCTGAACATCTAGACATGACTGTTAGCGTCGTACTCCACCAGGCCTAAATGGAACCAGGCGATGGAAACGGTTCATTGAACCTGAGAGGAGTCACGACCCCCAGTAATGAGGAAGCGATTAAGATGAAGACCAAGAAAATGTTTTAATTATTTCGAAATACAGTTTAATATATTATATCGTCCATTCGATTATAAAATGGATTCGAAGATGTAATATGTTTACTATTATTTAAATAACAAATCAATATAAAATGATTTGTTATGCCGCTCTCCTTGTGATGTTGCTTCGGGCAATACGTGTAATCTATATAACCAATGTAGAGTCAACATAAAAAATTCTATTCTATTTTTAATATTAAAAATAAAGTTTTTTAAATGTTAACATGGGTATAGTCCGGTCACCGTAGTATATGGCTTGTAATACCAGAAGTTTAAAATAGGTACCCAGCCCTATAATTTAAGAAAAATCGTAAATGGGTGATCCTCCTCGCCTCGCTTTAGTCGGCGACGGTTTCAGGTATAAAAAGCTTTGGTATCAAAAAAAGTAAGTAAGGTATAAAAAATTTTGTTCATAATTCTAAAATTGAAAATCTTACCGATTTTTGAGGAGCTTTAGAAACCCAAAGCTTAAAATTTTTCTAACAGGCATAAATCATGTTCCAAGAAAAAAAATCTTCCTAACAGTTCCCTAAGAATTAAAAGACCAAAGGCAAACAAATAACAAAATATTTAACTGCCCAACTCACCGACTTCCCGTGCCTAAAAAAAATAAAAATGCGTAAAAAAAATATATTTTTCTGCTAACGTTACTATTATTTGATTCATAGCAATTATTACGATACAGATTATAATCTGACTAGTTTCGCCCGCAGCTTCGATCGCATTAAGCCTGATTCGATACTAAGAGCGTCTTATTGTAATTATCGCAATGAAAGTTGTTTATGGACTCAATTGTATAACACGCCTTATATTCTTTTTTTATTTGATCGTTGGGTGTAACCAGAGCTTTAAAATTGATGTTATTATGAGAATGTAAGGGACTTGAATAGTACTTGAACATTATTAATGTACAAATCAAAGATAAATTAAAAAAAGTTGTAATTTTTTTGTTATAAGTTTTACGACTCTAAAGTATTTGTATGAGTAGCATAAGTTGCCGGAAAGCTGCCAAGTTTCAGGCGTAGTTATACATGAGATCTCACTACTTTTTGTAGTAGAAGAACTTTGCGAGACTTGTAATTTTTTTACATTTTATGTTTTTATAAGTAGGTTTTTTTTTAAAATAAATTGATAAAGCTACTAATAATAATAAACATAAACATAATAAACGCTGCACACTCAACGGCCCCCATTAGGATAGTAATATCCTGTGTCGGGGGTCCGGAAACATTCACAATGACAAAGACAAATACACCCAGACCGGAAAATATGCTTGCATGGACAATACAAACATATTATGCTCCGAGCGGGAATCGAACCCGCGACCTGTGGCGTTTTAGGCAGGTTCGCTACCGCTGCGCCACAACGTCGTCAAGCTATGACAACCTCATTTATCTGGATAAAAAGTATCTTTTGTGTTAATGCAGGGTATAAAATTGGTGTCAAATTGCACTCAAATCCATTCAACGATCATTGTGTAGAAACATACACCCAAAATGTTATATATTTGTAAAGATTCTTTATACCCATATGAAATAAACAGAAAATATAGAAATAAAGTCAAGCTTATTCCAACTTAAGTCTTAAGACATGGTATTTCATAACGCGTAAATATTATAACATGGAAGCCCGAGTTTATTAACATTTTATTATTGTAAGGGAAAATGATGTTTATTACTTATAGTTAAGATAAATTTTCGTATAAATATGTTTTGATTTAACTCGTTACTCAGGGGTATCAAGTTTGCATTGCGCCTTGGTGCTTGTGTCGCCTATCGATTTCAATGTTGTATGCAATTTTACCCTGTGAAGTGTAAAGTCATACGAAAACCATGGCTTTTTTCCTACGAAATAATTTATATGGAATATTTTTAATAATACTGCCTCAGTTATACCGGATAACTGCACAAGCAAAGTAACCGGGTACTTTCGTCGATGTGCGGAGATGTTACATTAGACGCATCTTAATGTTAGAACTCATCATAGTACGCTGAACCCAAACAATCTGAATCGTCGTAAGCCATGTTAGCACGTACAAAGTGCAATATTATACAGCAATTATAATGATTAAGTAAAACAAAGCGTAGCCCAGATATGCGAATACGTTGTATCGACATTTTTATAAATGTAATTGTTATCACTACATAGTATATGGACGCAAATTCGCTTTCTTTGTCCCTATGTATGCTTAAATCTTTAAAACTACGCAACGGATTTTGATGCGGTTTTTAATAGATAGAGTGATTGAAGAGGAAGGTTTATATGTATAAAAAAAAAATTTTTTTTGGTTTCTAATTTGATGTCGTAAATAATTACATTTAACGCGTGGCCCACGGGCAGTAATGAATAAATCAAAACTACTGGATCGATTTAAATCATTTTTTCGGTGAATGACATAGGCTATATATTTTATACCCGTGCGAAGCCGGAGCGGGCCGCTAGTATTTATATAACTTAAAAGCTGTTATCTACGGCTTCGTTAAATTAATACATAAATCTTTTCTTTGATGCTCTGAAGATGCATTCTCCAAGAGATCCTGGAACCTCTCAAACGGAACGGACCAACTGAGAAGATTTAGTGGGTTCCTATGAGCAACCATGAATGTTGTCTCTCTAAACATAAAGAGCAGGTTTCTACATCATCAAATCTGCATTATACCTGGACTTAGTGCGCTGATGGATCTTTATAGTGGTTTTGTTAGATTGGTTGCTCACAATCGTTACTAATTTACTATAATTAATTTAGTGTCCTGTTTCGTTTCTTAACTTCTCTTTCTCTCTTTATCTTTCTTGGTCTGCTTGTGCATAGCATATGTTGATTATTTTCCATCAGACAGACCTTGCGGTTGTTTGCCTCCGTTGCAGTATATAATTATATTAAATATAGATATACATATCTTTAATAGTTTAGATCTGTAGTCGCCTCTAATTTTATCAATCAGTACATAAAGTGTCATCCATGTGCTATTCTACAATGGTGCTAGTGTAAAGATTTCACTATTTAGTAAGTTCTATAGAAAACAAAACTATATTAAGAATTCAAATTTTTCCATAAGTTATGCAGAAATTTGACCCAGAGGCATACTTTTATTAAATAGTTGAATATGCTATCAATATAGCTAAACTAATGAGCCCAATGTTCACAACTGTGCTGCAACGTAAAGTATACATAACAATTACTATTAAGGCCAATCAACTCTCGTAACCAAAAACGTAGGTCTTTTAAGGAACATACCAAAGCTAGCTCCCACCTGTGTGGGCGATTGTTACACAAGTTGTGTAGTCATAGCAAAATACAAAGCTTAGCCATTGTCTGTTCTACACGGCTTAAATGCTTCAAATTGTGTTATGTAAATCATTATTGCGCTTTCATTTTTTATTGATATAGCTTTTTATAGAATATGGCACAAAACATAATATGTGGTTTGATTATCTAAATTATTAAACTTATCATTTCCCTTGGACATCAAAAATACAATTAATAAAATAATTAGCAAACTATCTGATGAATAAAAATACCAATGTTTTTGATGATTTTTTTGTTGTTAGTTGAAATGTTGAAAGGTAGAACTTTATTGTTTTTAGTCAGCGATTGGGGCGTAGAAAAGATTTCTCGAAGATCTTCAACATGTTCTGATGAAATATGCTCGGTTCGATTCACTAAGAACTGACGTATTTAATAATTTAAATGTTAATATATTAGACGTAGGCTTGGTATTTAGTTTATTAAGTACGCCCCATAATGAGAATTGTAGAATTTTCATTAAGTTTGTATGTAAAATTTTTAATTTAAGAAAGTTAATTTTGGCGATATAAGCATAAGGTATGATGGGGCTGACATAGTTCAATGGCTAAAAGCCCCTAAACAAATAAAGAGAAAAAAAAAAAAGATTTCACCTTTTATCTCGTAATGTAAGTATATGTCACGGTCTTTAAGACTAACATGTATGAATGTCATTCACCTCTGTAATTATTTTTCAACAAGCAACGTATTATGTTATTGCCACTTCTAGTAATTTCGGGTGTAAACAAGCGATGCATACACAGTGCCTATGAATCCTAAATTATAATTATAACGAAATACTCGATAATGCTGGTCATAGTTTCTCATACGTGACTAGGGCGCGTTAGTGCATAAGTCGGCTTTATATATACGCACTTTCTAGTTCGTTATGCTATTTCATATTTTGCGATTTTTATCACCTATAAACCTAAGTCATACCTAAGTATATGAATCTATACAAATAATTCGTTGTTGTTGTTGTATATAACTTTATTGTACAAATATAACAAAAATTACAAAAGGTTTCATAACAAAATTATATGTACAAAGGCGGGCTTATCCCAATCAGGGATCTCTTCCAGCCAACCTTTGAGTTACTAAAGGAATATGTATACCAAGGGTAGAAATAGCAGAAATTATATAACAATAAAAACAACAGTAACAATCAGCCTATAGTAAGTGTACAAATGAATGAATATATGTATTTATACAAGATGAAGAGCAAATATATATATATTACTATTATATATTATTATAAAATAAAAATAAGTAATATTATATATTAAGTTATAAAATTATTCGGAAAGTCTATATATCGGTAAATGTATATAAATATATCAGAATATATGTAAATATATATAATATAATAACAGTCAATAGATTCGTTTTATATAGAAGAAAAATTTCAATTGAAAATAAGCAGTTTTATAATTCTTAACGTTTAAATGATGATAAAGAAAGAAAAGAAAGAAAGAAAGAACAAGTTTATTAAAGGTAAGACCGCTAAGCCAAAATCGTCTTATGTCATACTTATTTTAATTGTCAAACCTTTAAACTTGATATCTATTATGTCGTGGACTTATGTACTTCGCACAGTCAAGTCTCTAAATAAAATTGTTTAATACATTTTTTTTGCCTTGTCTGCAGTTAAAATGAAAAGTTTTCGAAATCTGACCTCGTCTGGTTTCTCTCCTCCCTCAGCGATGTTTTCTGCATATGTAGCCCTTTTTTGTATAAAATATACTTACTCACAATCATCATCTAAATAACTTTTTATAATTATATCTAAGCCCGTTAAAAGCCTCATAACATCTGATAATAATCGTTACCTTGTAATAAATTGATAATTTGTTCTTATGAGGTACTGGTTCGCCTTTTAGGTAGCGGGGGTAATATTATGGCAATCGCTCTGTGTAAAAACTAGTAACCAATCAATTAGTTAATTTTGGATAACAGTAAAAGCAGACCCTGGGTCTAATAATAATAATACTAAGAAGAAAAAGATCTACGAGGCCGTTGAAGTTGGTTGTAAAAATGAGTGTCACGAAAAGCCTTAGATTGTTACTGTTATTATCATCACTATATAGTATAAAACAAAGTCGCTTTCTCTGGCCATATGTATGCTTAAATCTTTAAAACTACGAACGGATTTTGATGCGGTTTTTTTAATAGATAGTGATTGAAGAGGAAGGTTTATATGTATAAAAATAGTGGAGAAAAAAAATATTTTTGAGGATTCTAATTTGATGTCGTAAATAATTACATTTAACGCGTGCGGGCCACGGGCAGTAATGAATAAATCAAAACTACTGGATCGATTTTAATCATTTTTTCAGTGAATGACATAGGCTATATATTTTATACCCGTGCGAAGCCGGAGCGGGCCGCTAGTTATTAAATAAGTGACAGAGCGACAACTTCATCCACATTGCTGTTACAAGAACAAGTTCGGTACTTAAGTAACTGTATTCATTCATAAGCTCTGTTTGCACTTCCCACGAACTATCTCGTATTATTTACATAACATATAAACCTATTCTTAAGCCTACGCAAATTATTGCTCTAAATATTTACTAATGTAAACGTTAAGTGTTACTGAGTGTTTGTTTGAACGTGTAATGTTAGGAATAACCATCCGATTTAAAAAAAACAACGAAAAAGTTCCAAGTTCCATTTCGCCATCGTTACATTTTATATCCAACCCCATTAAAACCTCCTCGGTGGTCAATCTCAGGGCGTGCGAGAGGCTCCTGGAACTCATGTAGAACGCATTCCGGGGCCTCTCAAGCACTTTGCTCAACTGAGCTCATTCCGGAGAAAGGTGATTGTGTTTTCTTCACCCTTAACAGATGTGTATCTCCAATCCCATCTTATCTATATCCAACCCCATGCTATCCAACACATGTCGCGCACGCACATGTGGTTGCCTGAGACCCAGGATGCCATAACATTTGTTTTTTTTTTTTTTTTTTTTTTTTTTTATATATATCATATAAGGACAAACGAGCAGATAGCTCCACCTGATGGTAAGTGGCAACTATCGCCCATGAACATCCACAACACCAAGGGGGTCGAGAATGCGTTGCCGGCCTTTGGGGAAAAGGTGTCTATATACTCGACGCTTGAAGACTTCTATATTATTTTCTTTTCCTTTTTCCTTCTATCTTATCTTCTATTTTTAGTCATTAAACAGGCCACGAGTAAAACAACCATACGCATGTTTGCTAGCAACGCAATATATTATTTATTAGCTAAATTTGTATAGTTCTCCTTTTCTTTTCACTGATGTAATCATTCAATTTCTTTAAAGCAACCGGATTTACGCATATCTTATTAGCACCTCAGTGTGTGCTTTACACTTTTGAATACCTTGTATGGTTGATAATTATGTCTTCCGTTGTAATATCCCTTTCAACGTTTTCATAAAACTTAAGTATTTGTGTTTTATGTAAAGATATACTTTCACTTTATATGAATATTGTAAATCCAAAGAACAAATCCTAGTACTTCTTCTTATCGAGTGGTTAGTGGTCAACCTAGTGTCAGAGTTGTTCAGGTCGCCCGTAGGCCTCTGACTTGACTTATCGACTGTTGTCTAATTGTCAACAGCCGGGACCAACTTTTTACGTGCCCTCCGAAGCACGGAGACGCTCGGTTAAAATACCACTATGCGATCATCCATCTAGTGACTGACCGCGCCTAAAGTTGCTTAACCTACCGATCGTTTACCGATCAGCGGGTGCACCCGGCTATGAGTGTCTTCCTAGTACTAGTAGAGCTACTAGTGGAAGAGGCATCCTTCCAGCACAAATGGCACGATCATGGAAGTACTACCCTCTCACTGAAAACTATTGCGTTTCGTGTGATGAGTGAGAGCGCTCACAATCTCACCCCCTGTTGTCCCTTCCTTTTTTCACTTCTCATCCCTTCCCTCATATCTCTCGGGTTATCAACGTGCATGTGACAACTTTATCATTATGGTGCAAGCTTCTGACTAACTTCGTTCCGTTACAATGGAGCGCTTTCGAATCTTTTAAATTTTGTTTGTATGGAAAGGACTGATCATATATAACAAGTCTTAATAGAATTTTCTAGAAATAAAAGTTAAAGTAATTGCTGCTCAGTAGCATTTATCACAGTTAGAATCAAGTTTAAACAATTTAACTCTCAAATCCTTTAGCGACATAGCGGGCGTGCGAAGCTCCGACGCGACGGTCACACGACCGCCATTGTTTCGATTTAATTACCATCGACTCGGTGAATGCTGTTTAATTAACTATTTTCAAATTAAATTCCTTAATCTTAATGTATAGTGCGTTTGTGTGAGTGTATACTTTTATTTGCAATGCGGTTGCACAATTATTTTTGACTGGTCTTCCGGGGCTTCACCCGAGTTAACTTATAATTATAAGATTTATCATTATACTGTTTATATCCAGTTATGAGAATTGAAGAGTGATAAAACAAACTGCAGTTTTTAACCGATTTCAAGCAAGGAAGTTATCAATTCTTAAGTATAGCAAAGCTTCAATAACTCAACAGTTAAAGGGCTGACTCCACTCGGTTAGTTCGAGAGTTGCGGGTTCGATCTAGACCCCCTTGGGCCATTGTCGTACCCACTTCTAGAACTTAAAAAAGCATTGATAATATTTTCTTTAAAAAAACATCTATGTCTGAACCGATTTTGAAGATTCTAATTGTTAGAGAAGTTGCGGTTCATGGAGGGTTCTATATTCATTTTATGATGATCTTATAAAATTGATGATGATACATGATGATCTTATAAAAAGTTTTGGAAATATAGAATTGGAACATCGTGAGTTCTTTTCCAAATTCTTTTTTATATTTAAAAGCTAAAAGGTAAAGGTAGTTGAATTTAGTTGGTACTTTTTTAAAAAGTACAATTTTTTAGGGTTCTGTAGCCAAGTGGCAAAAACGGAACCCTTATAGTTTCGTCATGTCCGTCTGTCCGTTCATCCGTCTATCCGTCTGTCCGTCCGTCCGTATGTCACAGTCATTTTACTCGGAGACCATTAGCTCAATCTATACGAAATTCACTAAATAGGTGTATTCTATGAACCGCACAACGATTTTGTAATAAATTCTTTATATATATAAGAATTAAGGGTAGCAGTCCATACATGTAACTGAGTGTTGAAAAAAAATTCAACGTATGCCAACGTGTGTTTTAAAATGATAAAGAGGTTTGATTTTGACTTTATTCATTAAGTCAGTAGTTGTTGAGATATTAGCTCCTAAAGTCATAAAAATTGTGCCCCCTCTAACTTTTGAACTATGGGATTTAAAATTCTGGAAAAATTTGAGCTTGTAGAATACCACATGAAATCCACATTTGGTTTGAAGAAGATAGGTCAATAAATTTAAGAGATATATAAGTTCTTCCCAACTTTGTTTTTATATTACTTTTAATAATTACTATGAATTTACCAACTTATTTTGCGGTCGATTTTAATTAGTTATTATTTTTAAAGTCCTTAAGATTCTTCATAACCCAGCTGCAGAACCCTTTAGTTTCAACTGTGCGTGGTGCACAACGCACTTGACGGTAAATTTTTTATACTACTAGGTATTTCACTACACGGATTACGGTTATTACTAGACAGGACGTAAGCCTGGTTGCCATATTGGGTTAGAAAAAAGCCTCAATAGCTAAACGGTAGACTGTCTCTGTTAACACGAAAATTTCAGGTTAAATCTTGATCACTCTTAATACTAGCTATTTGAGGGACAATGGGAGGACAATTTTGACTTTAAAAAGCATTGCTTATATTTTTCATAAAAAGCGAATTTAGTTTCTATAATGAAATCTAAAAGAAAATCTTACCATTGGTTGTATATTTTCTGTGCTAATAATAAACAGTTAGATGGTACACATTCGGACTCTTATTTATTATAATTTATTCCACGATATCTAGACACAACTTGAAACAGTTAGTTTACGTAAATTTCATTAATATTATTCATAAAAGTGTACCAGAATATGTTTATGTATGTTTAGAAAATAAAATGATCTTCAATTATAAAAATAGTGTTTACAAGAATCATAGCCGTGGGCTATCTATTTTATAAATAATACACAGTATAATAGGTACAGAACTAATGAGTTTTAAAAACGAAATAACAATAGATTTAATCGTCTAATTACACAAAAACAATTTTAATTTTGGATGCAGTTATTGAGGATAATTTTGTTAAATAGGTAATGTTCATTAAATAAGTCTTAATAAAATTTATATGGTTGTATCATAGGAGTTCATTCATCATTCTATCTGTTCAGTTAGCAAATGGTCAAAGCATCGGCTAATGTTCAAATTAATTCCGCCGGCGTTCTTTCTGAACTTATACGACTTGGGAACCTTCAAGAGAAGAGCCTAATCTTTTCTCAAAGGATTCCTCTGGTGTTGCAGATATTCATGGGCGGTGGTGATCACTTAAAATCACATGAGCCTCCTGCCCGCTTGCCCCTCTGATATATAAAAAAATAACTCCATTTTTGTAGAGACACTTAAAGGTAGAAATGAGTTTACCATGCACAAAGCAGTTTTATAAAATGAACATTTATGTTAAATATACGATGAAAACTGCTTGATAATGCTTATTGTCGTCGTTGAAGTTCGGAATAGGGTTGCCAATATATTTCTGTTGCTTAAAGAATAGTATTTTTTGATTTTCGTATTTTTCAGACTTCTAAATTTATCAGTGTCTGCTTATTAAGTTTTTACTAATAATTTTTATGACTTATGGTAGGACATTGGAAAAGGTCATATATTGTATATATGTAGGCTACATGTTGTCATGAAAGTTTGTATGAGGAACCAATCATTTATGTTGAAAAAAAGGGGCTTCATAAACAATAGTAATTTACACGGAAAAAGCCGCGGTTTACAGATAGCTAGCAAGCTATAAAAATATAATATCAAGCATTGCATCAAAAGGAAATAATAGTATTCATAATTCATTCATCAGTTCATAATTCTATTTCATTTAATCTAATTGACTTGTATATATTATTTATTTCTTGAACCATACAGTTCGTAGTTGGCAACCCTATTAAAAGAAGCAAACAACCGAATTACCTCACGCAGTAAGGTTCGCATGCTGCGTCGGGAATCTTTAATTTCACATTATCATATGTCTAAGGGTCTTGACCCTGCTTAATTATTCTATTTGGATAACATAGAGTTCATTGATGTGTATAATGCATATAAGTATGAGAAGAGCTTGCTTCATTTGTGTACGTGTTTTTGAACAGTCAACTTTGAACATTTTAGGGGTTGAAATAAAAAATTAACCATGTTTGATAGTTGTCATAGACATTAAGAGACTTGACGAAAATTCTGACCAGGCTGGTGATATTGTCTGGCAGTTCCAACAGATGTTGTAACTTCTCAAAGGCGTAAATATGCTTATCTGCATAAGAAATTTCGACAGCGCGATGCACGACTGTAACGTCCTTTCTGTGATTGCATAGTGTTGTGGCGTATAATTGGCGCGACAAAGGTAAAATATATTGATTCTAATAGATAAATTCGTATAAAATGTTCGGAAATTTTCAAGACGATGTTTAACGTGAATGAGTATGAAACAAACTTCTATTGAAATTTTAGATTTTTAATACATTTTTGTACGCAAAAAAATGTGGATGCAGTGATTAAGAATGTTTAACTTTCATAGTTTTTAACGTTTCAGTACTTTATTAATCGAAATACGATCGTCTCCAGACGCATAAACTCCAAGAAAAAAAATCGAAACTCAGACATCACTTAACGTACAAAAAAAAATTAAAACTAATGTAATGTAACGTTCTTGCTTGTAAAATAGGTCGTAAAAGTGCAAGTAACTTGAAGTTGTCTTAAACAAATATTGGCGATAAGCCAGTTGCATTGGCAAACACGTATACGATAAACATAATTTCTACTCACGCTTACTAATATACAAGTAACGAGAACTAGTTAAAGGCACTCTCACGGAAACCCAAAGCCCTAGATAGGTGATTTTACATTCGAACGACTCGTCAGATAAGGCGTTTGTTCATCCTTTAAGTTCAGACACCAGGCTACGTTCTATTTGCAACGGATTACGAATACACTCCATTTATTCTGTATATTTCAATCTTTCGTAATTTAAGCGTCCCTGCTTTTAGAGGTTTTTTAAATGATTAATTCTGAAGTTACGATCGTAATATACAACTAGTGAGTTTGTTTTTGGCATAAATGAACTGGTATGAGATTCTATTGGGGATGTACATATTTATACCCGATCATAGAACATCTTTGCGTAGTACCAATGTTCGTGGTGTTGTGATTTGTTTGATGCGAGATGCGAAAGAGATAGAAACCGAAGCAGTCGAATTGATAACCTCCTCATTTTTTAAAGTCCATACTTAATTATTGGGTTGACATTGATTAGATACCATTGAATTTTCTCAGGACCTGATCATCAACATTCAGCAGCTAGTCTTTTTTTTTTTTTTTTATGTTAGAAGTTGGCAAACAAGCATACGGCCCACCTGATGGTAAGTGGCTGCCGCAGCCTATGAGCGCTTGCAGCACCGGTAGTAGGTGACACTCACGCGTTGCCAACCTCGAGATATTGGTTCTTAAATCTTGTCTGCCCAGTAATTTCACTAGCGTACAGTGCCCTTCAAACCGGAACACAGTAATGCCTAAGCAGTACTATTTGGCGGCCGAATATTTGACACTGCGGTGGTACCTACCTAGCCGGCCTCTTGCAATAAAAGACCTACCACCAGTTTGACTGTCTGTCGGTCTGTCACCAGTCTGTAAAACCTCTTAAATAATCATCTATCCTTTTTTCCGACTACAAACCGGAATTAATACCTGGAAAGAAATAATTTATTAGCTATATTAATAAGCATCCGAATATTTTATTATTTTTATTAATTATCTACTTACGCCTTAGGTACTTGAAGATGGCTTTCGTTTATATTAAATAGTCCAATTACGTATAGCATAAAGTTTTTAAAACGTATTTAAAAAATGTTGATAAGTTTTTAAAAGTGTACTTAGTGTCTAAAACATTTGAAGACGTCGTGTGTAGAAAGTGTATCGCTTGCACCACACTTTCAGATTTTGACTCTTTTGTTTAAGGCTAGCTTAATTTGAACGATTTTGTTCTGATTCTAGAAATTATTTTCTATCTTTATCTTTTCATTCTTTCTTTTAGTTTAATTTTCAACTAACTTAAGCGTCAAACCATTTTGACCTTTTTTTTGTGAGACGAAGTTTCTGTGGTCGTTTACATACAATATTTTTTTTTGATTCAGTAATTGTGTCAGTCATTCAACACAATTTTACTCAAAAATTTTTGAAAGGATTCGCTTGTAATTTAATACACACAGCTTATTAACTGGATTTTTGTTTTTTTTTTGTAATTTATTTTTGGTTATCGGAAAATTTGGTTGAGGAAATTTGCTCACAGATACCTGACCTCTTGTTGAGGAGAACCGGGTTATGTGGGGTTCCATGACAGTTGGTCAGGTGGTCACTAAAACCTCCTCGGTGGCCGAGCTTAAAGAAAGAGAGAGGCTCCGGAATTCTTGGAGAACTCCATACCGGGACATCTCGAGCACTGTGGAGGCAGAGCTCAGTTCCAGGGGGAGAGATGTAACTGCGTTAACACATGATACCTTTTAAGTCAGATGAAAGTTGGGTTACCGTGGGTTTATCGAGAAACTTCATTTACGAGAGCGAAGGCGGGAGTACAACTGGTAAATAATAAAGAACCCTTATATTTTATCTAAGATCTTGAACGAAGAAGTTTTAAGAATATTTTATAACGTCAATAGCTTCGTGTTCACAATAAATAATGCTTTACGCGGTAACTGGGACATAACATGAAGACTTTAAACGGAAAATGTCTCACAGAACACTGCCCGCATGCTAATAAGTCACCACAAAGCGTTGCGTAAGGCATTTGTAACTAATAAACAATACTTGAAGGCTTTTCATACAAACATTTGTTAAATTTTACGAAATAATAACAATGTGCTATCTTGACCTAAATCTTTACTCGTAAGAGACGGTTATTGACAGATGTACACACAAATCGGTCAATCAAACAATAAAGGGGTCGAGTATCTTTGGGTTCTCTCGGTTCATGTATAGACATAATGGTGTCCACCACCATCAGATGGGATTAATGATTGCTTAGAAGAAAGAGAGAGAGAGATGTAACTCAATAGCCCTCATACAGACACACATAAGATCAACGTCACCTATATTGTTTAAGTCGAGCCGACCCATTCAAATCAAATCAAATCAAATCATTTATTTGCAAGCTGAAGATACAAACAGGTGATATAATAACGAAATAGTTCCAGCCACAGCAACCACAAATTGGCATGCAAATATAATAATTTTGTAACAATTGAGAGTCCATTGTAATGAGATTACTAACAATAACAATAAATCAAATTATTAATATAATATAAATAATAATAAATTATAAATTAATTAACGAATGATACAATGATAGAATTTACAGTACATAGAACAATATTAAAAGAATAAGGAAGATGTGATGAATTATTACCATAAAAGATTAACATGATTATAAAAAAATGAATTATAAAATTATCAATATATAAATTACAAAACAATCAATTTAAATTTGATTGGAGTAAATCAGCAACTCGATAGTAAGCCTTGTCTATTAGATATCTCTTTAATCTATTTTTAAAACTATTTACTGGCATCTGCTTTATCGTGTCCGGTAATTTATTATAAATTTTAATTGATGTCATAAAAAAACTCTTTTGCAGGAGACCAGTATGTGAGATCCCCATATGCAATTTCAATGGGTTTCTGAGGTTTTTATTGTGATCTGAACGGGCTAGCGTATACAAATTTGGATTACATTTTACAAATACTGATACTTCGTATATATAGAGGCAGGGAAACGTTAATATTTTTAGTCTCTTAAAAAAAGGTTTACAACTTTGTATCGGTTTTAGACCACAAATTGCTCGTACACTTCTTTTTTGAACTTTAAAAATTTTACCCCATTCTGACGAGTTGCCCCAAAAGACTACGCCATATCTTAATATCGACGCAACATACGCGTTATAAGCAAGTAATGTCTCGCAGCTTGATATACGTGAGAGCCTTTTTAGGACAAATGTAAAACGACTCACTTTTGTACAAGTTGCTTCAACGTGTGGTTTCCAATTTGATTGTTCATCAATTATTAATCCTAAAAACTTAGTTTTTGACTCCAAATTAATTAATTCGCCATTATTCAGGCAGAAAACAGCAAGGCTACTACAATTTTAATGAGTTTAATTTGTTGTTAAAAAGTTATTACCAATAAACTTTATTAATTCTTTGTTTAACGGACACGCTATTTGGATATTGAAGGTAATTATATGCTAGTGTTAATGTTATTCAAGAAATAAAATGAGAAGGTATTTAGTATCTAAGTAGCTTGTTTTGCGACTTGCGACTAATAAAGAAACACTGAAGGGTTCTGTAGTGATATGAGATTTTATTAAAATCGTTATTCATGCGAGAGAAGGACACCGTTGTGGCGTTGTGGGTAGCGAGTCTGCCTTTAGTCTCGACGGTTGCGGGTTCGATTCCCGCTCGGGCAGATGTTTGTTAAAATTTCTGTCTCGGTCTGGGCGTTTGTCCGTGTGGGTCTCCCCACCGTGCCTCGGAGAGCACGTTAAGCTGTCGGTCCCGGTTATTATCAATAACATCAGATAATAATCGTTAACTCTTGATAAGTAAATTGCTCTTATCCAATGAGTTACTGGTTCGCCCTTAGGGTTGCGGAGGTCAGATGGCAATCGCTCTGTGTAAAAACTAGCAACCTGTCAAATCCGGATAAGAGTAATAAGCAGACTCTGGGTACATAAAAAATATCGGAAATAATGCTAGGATGAAGAAGATTCATGCGAGAGAAGCCGCTGGTAGAAGCTAGTTCTATTATATTTACAAAAAGTATGAAAGCAATAAAAACAACTAACAACATACTTGACCTTACTCAACGATTATTAACCGTTATTTCAGTTAGTCAATTGTTCAACGGTTCATCTGCCAATAATAGATCCGACTGTGACCGGTTGGCATGTGCCGATTAACTTAATAGTGGCAACCGGTCGGCATGTGTCTATACACCTGGAGGTAATTGCCATAAAATACTATATTAGTCATATGTAGGTCTATTTATAGCGGAGGTATATTTTACAGTTGCTATAAATGTCCTCGCTCGTGTCGACCGGCTTTGTAGGTACCACCGCAGTGTCAGTTTTTTATTTATTTTATTTATTTATTTATTTAATTATTACAAGAAACCTGTTACAAAAGATACATAATATAATGGTGAATAGAGAAAGCGGGATACAGTTGCATTGATTGGACGTCTGAGACTGAACTAGAAATGAATCTGTATCTCAGTCTTCAGCGCTCTTCCAAACTAAACATAGTCGAATATTACATTACTATATTATTAATTTTGTTTTTTAAATAATGAAAGTAGAAAATATATATAAAAAATAATAATAATAATAATAATTACAAAATATAATGAATAAAGAAATTTAGAAAAACTTTAGGAAAACCAATGAGATTATAGTAAGTGAGACCTCTCTGTGTGTAAAGTGCCATAGTGTGAGTGTGTGTATGTGAGAGGGTGTGTGATTAACAAGGAATATTATTCAGTCTTTAATAAGTTCTCGATTTCGCTGTAGCTCAAAGTTTATTTTTTGTAAGTTATTCTACCGGTAAGCAGTATTTCGGTTTGAAAGACACTCTAGTTAGAGAAATTACTTGGCAAAGAAGAGCAAGCGCTCATAAGCTCCAAATTAAGGCTCACCACGAATCCATGTTCTTCAGTTCAGACTTTTGGCCAGCAGGAGTTGTTTACCGGAAATATAGAGAAGCAAAGACTAAAGTTCCCATAAATAGTGATAAGTGTAGTGTTATAGTAATATTTTATTTTACGTTATATATAATAATAATTATAATAATAATACTTTATTTTCTCCAATACATACAAATATAAAAAGTAGCCCTGACTCCTGAACTGGTGTCACCCGTGTGTCAGAAGTCAGTTCCTTCCCATTAAATTATTTTAAAGTATTACAAAGTAAGTTATCTCATATTACTAGTTAATAAAAGCTAATCCAAACCTTGTGTTTACGTGTGTATGCGTTTGTGTGTGTTTATGTATGTGTGTGTTTGTGTGTACGTTTTTGTGTATGTTTTTTATATGAAGAATATGTATGTTAGTCCGTAAGGTATTTAATGTAATAATCTATACGTGTATGTATTTTATCTATGGGTCTTGATGCCTGACCATAAAGAATAAAAAAAAAAAAAAAAATAAGCCATGACTGTCGCTTACCATCAGGTGAGTCGTACGCTTGCTTGCCAATTTAGTCACATAAAAAAAACTTTTAGACGGTATAACGACTGCAGAACGTCGGCCATGAGACCTCGTAAGTGTCGAAATAAAATTAACAGGAGGAATAAAAAGGTCTCCTGAATTTTGTTTTAAATATCTGTATAGACCGCGACTATAATTTTTCCACCATTATACTAAATCTGGGGGCTTTCAATTTATGTCATATGCGATTTCCTAACAGCATGAAAAATAATCCGACTAGGTTTTCGCGAGTCGTCATCGGTAAACTAGTAATTTTGTAATGCAGAATGGTGTGCCATCTTTGATCATTTCTTCTTCATTTTAATATACAAAGGTAGTGCTGTTCAATGGACCTGCCTTGCAAATATTATGTTACGCTGCTCGCATTTTTTTCATGGAGAATTACGTTTTTAACATTTTCTTTCGGAACACTAAGAGTATCGAAAATGCCGTAGAAATGGTAATTGAAAATGATTAACATACACAAATCACTGAACATGTATATTTTTATTTTTTTTATTTTATGTTAGAAGTTGGCAACAAGCATACGGCCCACCTGATGGTAAGTGGCTGCCGCAGCCTATGAGCGCTTGCAGCACCATTAGTAGGTGCCACTCACGCGTTGCCAACCTCGAGATATTAGTTCTTAAATCTCGTTCGCCCAGTAATTTCACTAACGTACAGTGCCCTTCAAACCGGAACACAGTAGTGCCTAAACACTACTATTTGGCGGCAGAATATTGGACACTGCGGTGGTACCTACCTAGCCGGCCTCTTGCAACAAAAGACCTACCACCAGTGTGACTGATTGCACTGGTGGAATAATCTCTGCTGTGACAGAGGTTATCCCAACAGTTAATGTATATGTTCATAACTTAAATTAACACCCGAAACCCACGCGTTATCACGGAAAACTTTCGCATACTTAAACTTGTTTTCGTCCGCACCCTAAAGGCCAGAACGCTTCCGATTACATTTAAAAATAATACATTATATAATCATTTTACTAATGTAAAAAACAACACTCGCTTAATGCACACAACAAATATTTGGATGGATGTAAAATAGCGGGTAATAAACTAAAACTCAACTCAAATTCAATTCGAACTCAAACTTAAAACATTCAAATAGCATTAAGCATTTTTGAATCATCAAATTAACACTCTGTGGAGTCCTGTTAAGTGACGCTATACTCTAAGGAGCTTTGTTCTTTGCCTTCTAAGTCCTTTATCAGAACATTTAAGGACGATTGAACTATATTCTATATTCTATCCTATACAAGTCTAATAATCAAAGTCTGCCCATTAATGGCAAAAATTTCGTGTAATATTTGACAACTATTCCGGCGACCGTGACATTTTTTATCATATCTATACTAGGTTATTATTTTGGTTCCGTTGTAATTGTGTTGTTTTTATATCCGTATCCCCGACAAATGTTACGTCAATTATATGAAAAAAAAAAAAATCATAAAAGGCGAATTTTAACCCTTTACAATCCATCTAAAAAGTCGATTACGTGAATGAAATTTAACGATTATACAATAATGACTAGAGCTAAACAGTTGTGTGACGATACACGATTGCTCTTTACGAGTATATGTATATTCGAAAGCACGCCATGGTAATGCTAACGACTTACAAAGTCGTGATTATAAAATATGATGACTCAGCGGTATGTTTAATCATCAGTATTTTATTATGTGTTATGAATGAAATCGTAAATGTAAAGATCACTCTGCGAGCATTCGTCTGTAACGTTTCATATTCGAGCATTACATCGGTGAGCGAGAAGAACCAAGCATTGTAGTGCGAATCAATCATCTAAATGCTCAAGATCGAATCATAAATGTTATATTACAATGACACAGGATATTAGTATCCTAATGGGGGCCGTTGAGTGTGTAGCGTTTATTTATTTATAATGCTCATGGTGAAGGAACATCTTAATATCTAATATCTCTAACGAGCAATTCTTCTTTATAATCTGAATCTCGGAAACGGCTCCAACGATTTGCATGAAGTTTGGTATGCTTCGAGAGCGATAAATCGATCTGGCTAGGATTCATTTTTAGACAATATTGTTTGTAACACGTATAACGTGGTTTCAGGCAATGAATATTTCCGATTCGAGTCCAGATTTCTCTAGTCCGATTATTTTTTTTCCTTTTCAAGTTCTTTATTTTGTCAGAAAAACTATTATTTACCAAAAACATGATTTAAAAAAAACAAGTAAATCTCGTAACCAAGTAACAAGTAATCCAGGTACTATGAATTAATGTTTGTAAGATCGTCGAGCTTTAAAAGTAGTTAAATATACATCCAAACATCTATACATATGCAGCGAAATATCACTCAAAGATTATAGATTTCTTTAAAAAGGCTAAATGCTATAATCTTGAAATTTGGCAGTTAGCCC